>JARUPY010000089.1:0-1200000 GCA_029817715.1 Melastoma dodecandrum
TGCGGATGTTTGAAATGACAGACTTGGGAGAAATGTCATTCTTCCTTGGCTTGGAGGTAAATCAAAATCCAGGTGAGATCTTCCTGTGTCAAAAGAAGTATGTTGGAGAAATTTTGAAAAGATTTCGGATGGAGGAGTGCAAAAGTGTAACAACTCCCATGAATCAGAAGGAGAAACTGAGCAGAAACAATGGTTCTGCTCCTGCAGACAATGCATTATACAGAAGCTTAATTGGTTGCCTAATGTACTTGACAGCAACTCGACCAGATATTTTATTTTCTGTAAGTGTGCTTTCAAGGTTTCTACATTGTGCTACAGAAGTACACATGACAGCTGCGAAAAGGGTGCTCAGGTATCTCAAAGGAACGAGTTCCTATGGTGTGAAGTACAGAAGGTGTCAGAAATTTGAGCTTTATGGTTTTTCTGATAGTGATTGGGCTGGTTCTGTAGATGACATGAAGAGTACTTCTGGGTATTGTTTCTCCTTGGGATCGGCTTGTTTCTCATGGTGCTCAAAGAAACAAGAAATTGTAGCTCAATCGACTGCAGAAGCTGAGTTTGTTGCAGCAATAGGTGCTGTAAATCAAGCTATTTGGTTGAGGAAGCTTCTGGATGATATGGGTTACAGAATGGAGAAGGAGACGAAAGTCTCTGTTGATAACCAAGCTACACTGGCGATTTCAAAAAATCCAGTTTTCCATGGTAAAACAAAACACTTTAATGTGAAGTATTATTATCTTAGAGAAGTGCAGCAGATGGGAGAAGTAGAGCTGATTTATTGTCCTACAGAAGATCAGCTAGCCGATATTTTCATGAAGTCATTTCACCAGAGCAGGTTTGAGTGGCTTCGACAGAAAATTGGCGTGTCTATCAGCTCTTGATCCAAGGAGGAGTTTGTTGGTGATTGGATCAAACCTGATATGAAAATCTTAGGAAATATCTTAGAAAAATCTTAGAAAATATTTTAAAGATTTTATAGGAGATACAGTATCTTTTATTTAAGATTTTGTTGAGATTTTATTTGATTTCTTTAGATTATTTTTGACCCTATAAATAGGGCTTGTCGTCAGATGTAACTTTTAACTTTGAGTTTGTTTAATAAAAGTAGAGAGAGTTTCTACTGTGAAGATGTTTGGTTCCTACACCGGGAACACCTACGTCTTGCCAAACAAATTATATGGAAATAAGTGCCCGATCTGTGGAAGAAGGGAAAAAGGGAAAGAAAAGAAAAAAAAGCAAGCTTTTAAAGCGAGGAAGAGGACATACCTGCAGGTGAAGCTGATGAGAGGAGCAGGCTGTGGGGTGATGCCGGGGAATGAAGGAGCTACACTTATAGATCATGGAGGGAACAAAAGCCAACGTCTAGGAAGATTATGAACAGGAAAGAAGACAGAAGCTGCATCCCAAGTCAATAACATAATTTAATAAAAAAAATAATAGTGGATTTTTGTTTTTAATCGTGAATTTAGCGTAAGTCAACTCCACAGACGCTCAGATCCAACTAGCTCTTTTTTGTTTGTTTGTGTTGTGAAGGAAGAATTAATTAATGAATGACCAAGACTCTATGGGAAAGGGCAAAAAAGTCTTTGGCCTTTTCAAGAAATCATCTTCCATTTTAATTTTCTGTGTTAATATACATTTGTTTCTCTTTATGTCCAGATCTTATCCAAACTCTCGTCGGTCACCTGTAGTTTGCTGCCACTAACTACTAAAAAATCCAGGCCGACAACCTTAGATTGGCAGAGATGGATGGTCACAAATTGGGTGCGTGGGCGTAAGGAATGGTGTGGAGAGAAGTTTGTGTTTGGATGTAAAAATATTTCTTTGGAGTGACTCAGTGAATATATGAAGGGACAATGTTGGGTTTCTTCATCTTTTTGATCTAAACAAGATAATGGGAGTGTTTTAAAGGAGACATTCTTCTTGAATTGTTGAAAATGGTGTCTTGATTGGATGACATATTACGATATGGATGTTGTGTTAAGAAAATAAATGTCGATTATTCGGAATTGAAAAATCGTATGCTTGGTATTGAGCAAACCTATATGGTATTCGTTGATATAGTATTATGTGTAGTTGACATAATACTTGGATTAATAATGCAATCGTTGTGATCGTAGAATGTCTGAGGAGGGCATACATATTGTTGTGCGGAATTCTCCTCCTAGGGATGAGGAACTACAACGCAAGAGAAGAGTAACATTGATCGGACAGTTTCGAAAGCTCGAGGTACCTATTTACTAGGGGTGAGGAAGGGCCTGAGAAGGCAGAAGAATTCATAGTTGAGTTGGAGAACGCTTTCGACGTGCTGGGATGTTCAGTTGAGGAGAAAATGATGTTAGTACAGCAGTCAATCAAGTGGGGAGCGAATGATTGGTGGAAGGCTAATAGAGATGGAGCACGGACCCTTCACTCCAGGGACGAATGGATAGTGTTCAAGACAGCATTTCTCGGAAAGTTCTACCCCCACGTCTTCAAAGAGAAGAAGGCACGAGAGTTTATGTACCTACAACAAGGAGGGATGACAGTAGATGAGTATGAAGCACGATTTTCCGCTCTGTCGAGGTACGGTCCACCTATGAGTGCTGAGGCAAAGGCCAAGAAGTTTGAGGAGGGACTGAGATCGGAGGTCAGATTTCAGTTGAGACCTATGATGCTTACTACTTACGAGGAGATCTACATGAGGGCACAAAGTGCAGAAGAAGGTTGGGCTGACATGAAAGCTGCGGGGCAGGAGACCACTGTGAAAAGGATGTTGGACATGGGACCATATCCGAGGAAGAAGTTCAGGCTCGGAGAGTTATCATCCTCCACCCCTCAGTTTATTGCTACGCGACCTCCAAGAGCTCCTACATCATCAGTTTATGTCCAGATCTTATCCAAACTCTCGTAGGTCACCAGTAGTTTGCTGCCACTAACTACTAAAAAATCCAGGCTGACAACCTTAGATTGGCAGAGATGGATGGACACAAATTGGGTGTGTGGGCGTAAGGAATGGTTGGGAGAGAAGTTTGTGTTTGGATGTAAAAGTATTTCTTTGGAGTGTCTCAGTGAACATATGAAGGGACAATGTTGGGTTTCTTCATCGTTTTGATCTAAACAAGATACTGGGAGTGTTTTAAGATGATGATTAGTTATTTTTTACTTGGATAAACAAAATAGTGGGTGGGGGGGGGGGGGGTGGTACATGTGGTTCAATGATTAAGCATATCATAAGTTCGTGTAAGGTGACAAACGAATTTTGAATTCATTCTAAAAACATTGTTTTAACTATTTTTGAACTTTTATCAATAATAAAATATTTATTATTTTAAACCAAAAATAAACCAAATACAATCTGCGATTTTATAGCAGCCTAAAGTAACTCATCAGCTCTATGTTGGCCAATATAAAATAAATTGTGCTGTCATCGTACACTTGAGAAACCTAATATTCTTTTACAATTGTAACATCAAAAACTTTGTATTGTCTATCGGGGTTTATTGAGTTGGGCCTGACTTACACAGTATCAATGATAGGTGTAAAGAAGAAGATGAAGTTGGTTGTCCCCAAGATGGCGATGGAAATCTGCATGCCGCTGGGAGGGCCGTCGTTTCGAAGCAGCTGAGCGGCACGCAGCAGGACATGGAAAACAATTATGGAGAGTCGTATTGGGATTCGGGGGGAGTAGATGAATTTAGAAATCATGTGATTGAGTTTCCGAATTTTGTTTTTTCTTTACAACTCCATCCGGGATGAAATGAAAGAGACGAGAATTATCGAATCAATTAGTGTAATACCCCAAATTCGAAAAAATAACAAATTGGGCTATCAATAAGTTTGGCAATCGGGCAATTAGAAAAAAATTAAAATTAATTCATCAAAATTAAAAAAGAATGAAGGAAATCAAAAGTGGATGTTTGGGGAAAGAAACAATCGTATCCTCGTATCTCATCAAGTAGAGGAGGAACCTAAACATTTTTCTCACCCTTCATACAATCTCCAATTAGACAATAATCACACGTAAAAAAATCAGATATTCTCCAGAGGATCTCTGAAATCCTCTGAGCCAAAACCTCCCCTTATTTTTCAAATAATTATCAGATAATCACACACGCACAAAAAAATCAGAGATTCTTCAAAGGATCTCTGAAATCCTCTGAGCAAAGGCATTCCCGATCCTCTTTCAGAGAACGATCAGACAATCAGATATCCTCCCAGACACGTTCCTCTACCCTCTAGAAAAAAATCAGGCGACGACCCTTTAGAGATGTCTCACCCTCAGACGCTCCTCCCCTCTATAATCGGAGGCCAACTCCTCCTCTCTCCACATACAACCGGAGGCCAACTCCTCCTAACGTACACACAAACCGGAGCCAAGGACTTCCCCCTCTCTAAAGCTGACGAGCCAAAGCCTCCCGACTAGCCGACACCCTTCTCTCCGACGACACCGCTTCCTGCCACAGCCACAACCCAGCATGGTGGTCCAAGAAACCCTTCTAACGGACTCCCCGACACCCTTCTTCTTCATCGGGCCACCCCGAGGCGAGACCAACTCCTTGGTGAGTTTTATCCTTTTCTCCCGAAGCCACTGGCCATCTCTCATGTCTTAAACATAGCTAACATCGTTCCCCTTCTTCTTTGGCCTACCACACACACCATGGGGTGAGGAACGAACCTTCGGACAAGGTTGTGACAGCCGAAGTTACACACAAGGGACAGCCGGCGCGCCACCTTCCTCCGGCATTGGATCACGGCGAAAAAAAAGGTCGTAATCACATAAACACCTCCCTAAACACATTTTCATACATCTCTTAGACCTCAAGGCTTTCACAGTAGCTTTGGGGGTCGATTTTGCATTCATTTGTGGCACGAAAGTGTCGGGACATCTCCCGGCCTTCTATTTCAATTGTTTTCACCGGCAACGCCTCCAAAAGCTAGTTTTTCAAAGAAGTTACAGACGTTTTCGAGCCTCGAACCCAAAAGGTCAAATGATCTACAATGAGTAATGATCTTGGGAATATTTTTGTTTTAATACGAAACAATTTCGCAAACTGTATACTGAGTAAAGTCTGCTGAATGTTGCAATCATTTTCTTTATGTAATAACGGCAGATCCCACCATTGGTTCATCGCCAAATTTTGTAGATGCGTTCTTCATTTCATCACGGTAATTTTGACATATTTCACATTTTTGCGTTTTGAGGATGTAAAGTTTTCCATTTTTCTTCCCCGAATTTTACCCGGCCGAAGTCAGACCGAGTCTACAAAATGGTCTGACTTTTTACACCTGTATATCTTACGATCCAACCGTTGGATCCATGTGAAATTTTATACACATATTCTTCATAGTTTACCTTTCTGTAAAGTACTTTTGCACTTCGATCGGACTTTCGAGGACTAAGATATGATAGGAACAATACCGTCTGTGCAAATTGTACCATTTTTTCAGACAGCCACCTTGGTTCCTTGATCTTGAGGTACAATGAACGCGCAACCTTCGAAGGCCCAGCCGGAACCTCTCTCGAAGGTGCGTGTATCAGACGTGTGAATCACCGCGATGTCAAGACCATCAAGGGGCTCCCACCACATGAGGTAAAAAGGGGAGGTGCAGACCTCCCTGAAAAGATATAAAATCCACTTGTAACAAACTGTGGGCCCAAGTGTATAGGCCCGCAGTCACCATCCTTTCCCGCCCCCTTTGATCTCAATATTTGTTTGTGCTTGGCGGTATGCCTTAGGCTCATAGGCTTATCGTCGCATGTTGTCTGCCAAATACACATGAATTCGGGCCCAAAAAGCCCGAATCGGGTACAACGCCCGTAAACATTAACATGAGTCCGGAGTCATGCCCGGATCGGGTCCAACACCCGTTAACAAAGAACAATCTTTTGGAGCAAACGCCACCTTTTCGCATGTTTAAATGTAAGAGTTAGTAATTTGGAATCCCCGAATCTACTCTGGTTTTCCGACTTAAACCAAGCTTTTAAAATTAAGTCGGTGGCGACTCCGTATAGTTTACCTAGGTTAAACAACAACAACCTATTTACGGAGCCATTTTGGATGAGGAATGGACGACACGAGCCGCTCCCAATTTCTCCCGAAAGTTCCTTATTCGGATCATGTTCCGCCTTTCGCCCACCGCCTCTTAGGAAAACAGAGACAGTCGGCGAGGGCCCGAGCAGGCCCAGTTAGGAACCCAGAGAGAGATCACCCAATTCCCTTCCGCAGCGTCCGACGCTCGAGTCGTGACGTCGACCGGTCGGGCCTTGGGGAGCGGGCTCGGATCCTCGGGTCGTTCGAACCGCCACGCGCATGCTAGGCCGAAAGGCGTGCGTACATCCCGAATGGGTCTCCGCTGGGGACTCCACATGTGGATTCTTTTCAAACGCTCTTACATTTTCAATCCACATGCGGAGTGGAGTTCTTGTTAGCGCATGTACTTGCTTGGCTCAGTGCCCTTTGTTTGCTCTCTTGGTTTTGTTTGTTTACCGCTTTCCTAGGCATATCTAGGTGAGTCCCTATACCCGGGACTAGGATTTTAGGGGTTCACCGAAAGGCACGACCTCGTTGCTTTCTGCGGCTAGTAGGCTACGGACCGGAACCCGCCTCCTTTTGTCCAAAGGAGGTTTAGAAGCCTTCATCCGAGAGTCTAGTATTGTTTGTCTACTACAGGTACCAGACACCACATATGCATTTGTTTGTTACTGAGTGACTGCTACCTGTGCAGGGACAGGTCTCAGGTATGCTTTGCCTGCAATAAACTATAGAGCTAACACTACTTGTTTTGCAGCGGTTTGGGTCAATCATAGAGGACTTCAAGAATCATCTTTTCTCCCTCCCTACCTATTTATTGCTTACTGCATTCATGTATTCGCATGACCGCATGAGTGTATGTTCGATTGCAGTAGTTACATTATCATGTCATTCATAGTAATCGCTCCATTGTATCACTACGTCTCATTTACAATTGCAGTTACATAGTGCATACTTTTCTGCTTATACGAGTGCGATTGAGTATCATCACAAATTTATCATGCATCGATTACATTATTGCATGATACTAATCCAAACAGTCTCTCTATTTTCATTCAGAGGTTTAATTCTTCAACGTGGCTCCTCGAACGGGACTAGGGACAAAGTATGACATTACAAATCTACAAGCACAAGAATGCAAAGGATTTATCGACGACTACCAAGGCCCAAAGTCGAACATCTAACAACATGAAGACCAAAGTTTCCATTACGGCTACCAAGGTTTAAAGCCGTGCGTCAAACGACATGAGCCCAAAGTGATATCAACGGCTACCAAAGTTCAAAGTTGAATCTACAACAACATGAAAACCCCAAGGACGTTACATCTCTCCAGCCAACCGCAGTCAACATCGGACTTAATGACGAGCCCATAATGCCGTTAAAGGACATGCTATGATCAGACACACAGAGAACATAATGCCCCTACTGATCCGAAAACCCCTCCAAGGAAACAGAAGCGATTCCATTACGTCATCAGTCGGCACAACTTCGGCACCAATGAAAACTTCTATTCCAGACAAGGATATTTTCCTTGCATACAACAAAAACATCGATCCTCAACATGGGGCAGTCTTTCAATCTACTTCTCAAACTCTCACCCTCGACTTCAACAATCCTGAGAAGACTGACAAGAGACAGATCCTGTAGCCTACATCCCCGTCGTCGGCTTTCTACACTAGGCCAACAAAGCATTCTAGTACAAGGGGCAAACCTCGGCCTTCCCAACGACCCCGCGATATCAGGACACCTGCAATCAATTAACCTTCAAATACGATCACTCGACATATACGGACATTCAACCTCATTGTTTCTATGATAACAAGAACTCGACGAACGCCGGATCCAAAGCATCCCCACGACAAAAACATGAACATGGACCAGATTCTTCAAGAGACGGCAAATAAATAGCGTGATCGGCATCAGAAGCTCCCATTTGCGTTACCCGCCTTCCAACAACTCAAGACATGTCAGGCGGGGGCCACCGATATTCAAACCACCAACACCGGGGCATCCCAACACAAGATAAATCGTCTGGGGCAACACTTACATAATAGCTTCTCGCTACACCAAAGGACATGCAATCTACCTATCAATGACGCGTACTCGGACTAGGGCAACGCCCATCAAGCTCATCCACGATACCTAAGTGATCAATCCAGCAGAAATTCATTTACTAACTCCTTGGAGCTCGTCCCAAGGAGAATGCCCACCACATGAGAGGCTAGTTACCCGCCCAGAGCCGCCTCAACGGGCAATCAATAATGCACATAATCAATAATGCACATCCAAGGATAATCGACTGGACGATAACATTATCATACAGATCTTGCGGAATGCAAGAGATTCCAGAAGGCAATTTACTCTGAAATTACAAAGGATCGTTCGCTGTTAAGTACTCCCTTTCAAGAAAACAAGCACATACGGAGAAAAACTGCCACAAGCACTCAACGCAAACACTCTTCGACATTACAACACATGAAAGGGAGTATCTATTCCTTGATCAATACTTCCTCGAAAAATAAGTTAAACGAGCTCACTTATTTTCGCCCTTGTCGCATGTTGATGAAGGCGTGGGTAGTAAGGGGGTAAAGTTTTGAGCCAAAGCCTTGAAACAGTTTTGAGCCAAAACTTCGAAATATCATTCATTGTCAACAAAACAACGAACAACATGAAAGGGAGTATTCGTTCTTCAACTAATACTTTCTCTGCAGAACAGGTTACATGACCTTACTTGTTTTGCCCTTCGGCTTGTCTCGTAGGTACATCAGCATCCTAGGCAGACGACGAAGGCGAGGATGGCAGGGTGGAAAAGTTTCGAGCTGAAGTTTCAAAACAGCCTTCGTTGGCAGAACAACGACGACGACAAGACGGGAACAATCCTAGGGCAAATCTCCGAGCGATCCTGGGGCAAATCCCTACTGATCCTGGGGTAAATCTCCAAGCAATCGTAGGGCAAATCCTCGACCGACCTGTGGCAAATCTCCTAGTGATCATGGACATATCTCCGTGCGATCCTAGGACAAATCTCCAAATTATCCTGGGACAAGACTGAGCAATCTTGGTTAATTCTCCGTTGACAAACCAACGAATCACATGAAAGGGAGTATTCATTCCTTGACTAATGCTTTCTTCGCAAAATGAGTTACATGAGTACATGAGCGTCCTAGACAGACAATCAAGACAATAAACGAATTTCGAACCGGAGCTTCGAAACAACCTTTGTTAGAAAACTTTTTATCATCCCCAAGGAACTGGCGCAAAACCGTTGACAATACACATGAAAATGGAGAATCATATAAATATTACTCTCTTCATCAAGCTAAGTGAAATTACATGAGCCGATTTCATTTACGTCCTTTGTCTCGTGGGCAGGTACAAGAGCTCCTCACACAAATGGTACACAACTCCTATGACAAAGGCGAGGGTGGCAGGGTGGCAAAACTTCAAGCCAAAGTCTTGTCGCAATTTCGTCAAATCCTTCTATTCCTACGGACGAAGATGCACTGACGAAACCTTACAAAAGGGAAGTACCAAAATCCTACACTACTTCACCTTTCTAATAAATGAAATTACATGAGCAAATTTCATTTCTACTCTAAAAGAATCAAGTTGACGAAGACACTTGTTTTCTTGTCATCTGTTTGATAGGTATATGAGCAACCTTATACAACGGATACAAAACAAGAGTAGCCACTTCGTCAAACCATTGATTCCATCGGACGAAGACGCAATGACGAAACCTTACAAAAGGGAAGTACCAAAATCCTACACTACTTCACCTTTCTTATAAATGAAATTACATGAGCAAATTTCATTTCTACTCTAAAAGAAACAAGTTACATGAACTCACTTATTTTCTCGACATCTATTTGACAAGTACATGAGCAACCTTATACAACGGATACAAAACAAGAGTAGCCACTTCGTCAAACCATTGATTCCATCGGACGAAGACGCAATGACGAAACCATACAAAAGGGAAGTATCAAAGCTCTACTTCGCCTTTCATATAAATGAAGTTACATGAGCAAACTTCATTCTTACTTTAAAAGAAACAAGTTACATGAGCTCACTTGTTGTCCGCCCTTTACCGAGTGCAGGTACATGAACATCATTGCATTACGAACAAAGGCGCGGGTGGTTGGGTGGAAATTTCGAATCAAAATTCGAGATTGCTGTCATAACCCAATTTTTCTACAAAAATAAAAAAAAATACTACAAAATTGAAAATCTTCAGAAAACCACTAAAAAAATAGCATATCTTCCGAAATCCATAAAAATCATAAGAAAATCATCAAAGATCAACGAAGATCCACAAAACTCTAGAAAAATCATAAAAAAGATTCAATAAAAAATAATAAATAGTTACACACAGATACTCAGAGGGGATTATTCAGAAAGACAGAGAGACACACGGAGAAGAAAGGAACGCTTGAAAGAAAATCGAGACTTCGTCGCCACCAAAGACACTCCATAACTCCGTCCACTTCTCGGCTTGCCCGGACATAACCGTAATCGGCCGGTGACCCAAGATAGGTCAACAGTTAAGTGGATTGAAGAGCAACGTGACAAAGCACCTCGAAACACCAGCAACCAGCCTCGAACGATGTCCACGGCTTGACCATCCTTCTCTCGGGAATGCACCGGCCCCTGTCTCCTCCTGCTGTCGCACTATCTCGACTCCAGCGGTGGGCGATAAGTTGAAGCGGTGATCAAAGACTGTTCTACAAGAATTAGAACTCAACTTGCGGAATAAAATATCCAAGTACTCTCATTCCTGTCCTTTCAAGAACCTTGTATATGCTCGTCTCTTCGCTGTCCGTTTTTGTTTTCTTTTGCAGAGGGGGACTGTTCGAAACCATGGGAGATTCTTCTACCCTATCGATGTTGATTTGTGCGCGCACCGAGCCATCAGTGGATACCTCTCAGTGCTGCTACAAGGATAACAGACAAAACACCTCAATGAGTCCAACGACCACAACAGCAGCCTCTCCAATCCAGATTTGAATCCTCGTCCCTCCAGGAGTATGATCTGCAGCCGCTATTATGGAAGCAACAAGTTCGTTGACGACATCAAGGACCTCTGTCGTTCTCGTGTCCTCAGCCTCCGTCAGAATCGAGCTCTTTGGATACTCCTCCAGGAAACTATCCGTAACTCCTCCAGCCTCCAAACGTTCTCCTCCCATGCACCATCAAAGCCAGGCCTCTCTCCTCGGCACCTCAGACTCCCGACCATCACACTAGAGTTCAGGCCCCAGTCACGCTCCAACCCACGGCATCCGCGCCGCCGTCCTCTGGCACCACGCCGTCGCCAACCCACGGCGTCTCTCTTCAGCATTCTCGGATTAAACGACCGTGCCTCCTTCACCCACTAGCGGCTCCACTGAAAGCCCAAGGTGTCTTCCCCAACTGCAGCTCCCTGGAACAAATAGCGACGGTTAGAGGCGATCTCCTCACAACGGTGACCCACAACGTTGTCATTGCATCCAGAAACCGGCCTTCGATCGGGCAACCTCCCCGAGTTAGCAACGCCGCTTGTGTTTCTCCCGAGATCCGCAAGCTCTGAGGACCTTGATTCGAGAGTGAGTAACCCATCCCCACGTCTCTTTGCCCACCGTCGGATTCTTTTTGCATTTTGATTTTTTTGTTTGCTTCCGTTTGATTTGGGTGGCATTGCTGTTTCTTTTACTCGTTTTCATTTAATTAATTTCATTATTGAAGTACGATCCTACATTCACCTATTTAATGCAGTCCCTTTGCATCTGGTTAATTGTTTTATTTCCCGTTTGATTTCTTCTCCGTCTGATTTTTATAAATATATCTTGTTGAGATTTTAAACGTTACCCATCGTGGTTTTGTATTAACCCAATATCTCATGTTAAGGAGTGGGTTTACGTTTAGATTGTCTGATTTTGTTACACTTTCGTCAAAATTTTTATAAACGCAGTACAATCTAACTTTCACGAAAATAACTTTAGTTATTTATCTATTTTTCTCAAACACTTCGTTTATTCGATATTTATGCAGCTATCTCGGTGGTGTGCCTTGCGGACAACCAAGGCACGCACCCTATTCAACGTGTTCAAGATAACAAAGTATTCGAGGGATTATTTGGATTCTCGAAGATCAAGACCATTTAAAGACGGCTTCGCACTCACCAACGTTACGGCATCAGCGGCTCGCCATGTTCACCGTAAACCTATTCTAAAAACGGTACCGTAAAGTATAAACGCTAACGGGAGCGTTTTACGGAAAGCGAGAAATGGTACAACACCCGGTTCTCGCTTGAATTTATTTTTGGCTTAGAAATTGTTAAGGGCATTAACAAATCTATGTTGCTTGCATTTTTGCCCAAAAAATCATTTTTTATATCAAAGAACTTCATCGGACATCGAAAACACACGATAAAGGCCTCCCCTTTCTTTGTGATGCATGCGATTTAGTAATCCATAATTCCCGAACCTTAACGAATCTCTATAGTTTTTCTAACTTGAACTTAAAATAAGTTAGTGGCGACTCCGACACATTTTCAAAATCCGAAGCCTTGTCGTCAAGGGAGGATATTCATTTTAAATGGAACCTGAAACGGGATCCACCCGCGACAATTGCCTTTGTTTATCACCAAGGATAATTACATTAGTTCAATTCTAACACTTTCTCTATGAAACAAGTTACAAGAGCTCACTTGTGTTTTCGCCCTTTGGCGAGTGCAGTGTAGGTACATGAGCATCCTACATTACAAATAAAGGCACGGGCGGTTAGGTGGAAAAATTCGAACCAAAGCTTTGAAATTGCCTTTGTCATCACCAAAGATGACCATACCAAAAGAGAGTATCATCTACACTACTCTCTAGCAAAATTGCAAAATTTCTTATCATTCCCCATATAGAGTCACACCTCCATTTCCCCAGCTGGAGCCATACTTCCATTTCCCCACATTGGAGTCTATTACACCGCATACAAGCATATTCTTCTAGAACGACCATCAAGATGGACATATCCATCTCATGTCCCCAGCGGATACTCACTTTATTATAATCTCCCCAAGCGAGAGTTTAAATACATGGGCTAACTTCATCTCCGTTCGTTGTCAACTGTGTAGGCACATGAACATCCCCACAGTATAGTACAAACTCCAGGGCAACAGCGAGGGTGGTTGGGTGGAAACCGTTTTCGACCCTAACCTCGAAGAAGCTAACGGGGGCATATGAATATAAGCACCTTCCCTACAAAACGTGAACATGCTCAAACTCCAAAGAGGTTTGTTTATCCAATGGTATGCATTTCCTAAGCATTTCCATTATCATTCACCACATTATAAAAATACTTTTGGACGAGGATTAGAGAAGGCAAACCTACTCCAAAACACCCACCCTAGAGAGACAAGTGTAAAAACCGAGAGGATTCATACAAACAAGCGTCCGGACAGACAAAGAATCCTTTGACAAACGATGCTCGGACTGGGATGAGATCGAGCGTTCATTCTCTACCCTAAACACAAAACATTAACCATTGCTAGCACTTCCGAGCCAAAGTCGATGTTTCTATATACACTACTCCCTCTGAGTCTAAGGACCGCCTCACACTGAGGTAAATAGAGATCATGTGGTCAGAAACCGGGAGCAGCGGATCACAGAGGTGACACTTCCTCGAGGTTCAAGCAAAAAGGCACCATTAACGGACGTGCACTCCAGTCGAGTCACTCCCAAGGACAAAGCATCTTCAAACAGTTTCATAAAGGAGTCCAAAGCATCTCCCACGAAATCAATGAGAGAAACAAAATGGGGCAAATCCCTGTAGTTTAGTAAAAAAAAAGCAGAGTCAGCGCAAAGACCAAAGTCTTTAAAAAAGCAAAGCGCAGAATCAAAATAATAAAAATAAAGTACCATGGCCGATATAGACGGTTGCAAGAGCAAGTGTTTTCTATATATGAGGAAGCAAAACATCTCCAAAGCGGATCATTGGCAATCACCAGTAAAAACATCTCTCAAGCAAATCAAGGAGAAAAACATCCTCAAAGTGGATCATCAAATGTCACCAGTGAAACCTTCATCAATCTCCAATGGAGCGTTTCAGCTGGCATGCCGTCTAGAAGGTGGAGAATTCGCTTGGACGGTGAAACTTCTGTAGTCCAACAGCTCCCGATGAGGTCCATAGATTCGTTTCCCAAAACAAAGAATTTAGAACCTTAACCAAAAGGCCTTATGCCAAACCAGCATTACAACCATACCAAGACTCCTTCGACCGGTACATGAGTATCTAAGTCAAAGAAATTCTGAAATCTCACCCAGACAGCTTTTAAAAATAAGAGTGAGCCGTGAGAAAATTCATAAGCCCTTCTCCAACCTCGCTATGAAGCATTCAAATAGACTTTGTTAAAACAAAGCATGGCATACAAGAATGTCTTAATCATACATGTTTGATTACTCCGTATTTCACGGGGATACATTTATTACTAACATGTTTCTTGGTGAAGCCCCAAAGAACAAGTCTATCAAGGATACCCTGATCCACAATTTGGGGTATTAATGAAGTCTTTGCGAGAAAATCCTTTCAAGATTCCCTCGTAAAGAGGGACAACTGTAATACCCCAAATTAGAAAAAGTAATAAATTGGGGCTATCAATAAGTTTGGCAATCGGGCAATTAGGAAAAAATTAAAAATTAATTCATCAAAATTAAAAAAAGAAGGAAGGAAATCAAAAGTGGATGTTTGGAGAAAGAAACGATCGTATCCCATCAAGTAGAGGATGAACCTAGACATTTTTCTCACCCTTCATACAATCTCCAATTAGACAATAATCACACGTAAAAAAAATCAGAGATTCTCCGGAGGATCTCTGAAATCCTCTGAGCCAAAGCCTCCCCTTCTTTTCCAGACGATTATCAGATAATCACACATGTAAAAAAATCAGAGATTCTCCAGAGGATCTCTGAAATCCTCCAAGCAAAAGCATTCCCGATCCTCTTTCAGAGAACGATCAGACAATCAGATATCCTCCCAATACCCTCTAGAAAAAAATCAGGACACGGCCCTTTAGAGACGTCTCACCCTCAGACGCTCCTCCCCTCTATAATCGGAGGCCAACTCCTCCTCCCTCCACATACAATCGGAGGCCAACTCCTCTTGACGTACACACAGAAACTGGAGCCAAGGACTCCCCCCTCTCCAGTACTGACGAGCCAAAGCATGCCGGCCAGCCAACACCCTTCTCTCCGACGACATGGCTTCCTGCCACAGCCACAACCGAAGCATGGTGCTCCAAGGTAGCCTTCTAACGGACTCTCCGACGACCTTCTTCTTCCTCCGGCCACCCCGAGGCGAGGCCAACTCCTTGGTGAGTTCTTGCCCTTTCTCCCGAAGCCACTAGCCATCTCTCATATCTTAAACATGGCTAACGTCGTTCCCTTTCTTTTTTGGCCTACCACACACACCATGGGGTGGGGAACGAGCGTTTGGACAAGGTCGTGACGGCCGAAGTTACAAACAAAGGACAGCCGGCGTGCCACCTTTCTCCGGTATTGGATTACGGCGAAAAAAGGTCGTAATCACATAAACTCCTCCCTAACACATTTTCGTACGTCTCTTAGACGTCATAGCTTTCACAGTAGCTTTGGAGGTCGATTTTGCATTCATTTGTGCCACGGAAGTGTCAGGACATCTCCCGGCCAATTATTTCAATTGTTTTCTACGGCAACGCCCCCAAAGGTTGGTATTTTCGAAGAGGTTACGGACGTTTTCGAACCTCGAACCCGAAAGGTCAAATGATCTACAATGAGAAATGATCTTGGAAAAATTTTTGTTTCAATTTTTGGTTGATCGAGGATGGGGTTATTCCCCCTGAAACGGCCACTACTTTCGCTAGCCGCATCCGGACAGCCTGTCGCATTGTCGTTTCCGGGGAAGTTTCGAGATATCTAACCGTTGGATCTAGCTCAAATTTTTCGGAGATAAACTAGACTTCAAGACAGTTCTATGCATATAATATATATATCAATCGTTGAAGTTTCTATTATGATACGAAGCAATCTTGCCAACTAACTGTATACTCAGTAAAGTCTGTTGAATGTCGCTATCATGTTCTTTATAAAATAACGGCAGATCCAACCATCGGATCGTCACTAAATTTTGTAGATGTGTTTTTCATTTCATCACGGTTATTTTTATATATCATTCCCATTTTTTTATTATGAGGATGCAAAGTTTTTCATTTTTATTCCCCGAACTTTACCCGGCTAAAGTCAAACCGAGTCCACAAAATGGTCTGACCTTTTACACCCGTATATCTTACGATCCAACTGTTGGATCCATGTGAAATTTTACACACATATTTTTCACAGCTTTACCTTTCTGTGAAGTCCTTTTGCACTCCGATAGGAAGATCATATCATTGCGGACCTATCATATCATTCCACAATGTTATCCTATCATTGCGATATGCAATATGACACATGTTATAAACAATACAATGATGGACCAAGACATGATAGGAACAACATCGTCTGTGCAAACTGTTCCATTTTTCCGGACAGCCACCTTGGTTCCTTGATCTTGAGGTACAATGAACGCGTAAATTTTGAAGGTCCAGCCGGAACCTCTCTCGAAGGGTATCAGACGTGTGAATCACTGCGATGTCAAGACCATCGAGCGACTCCCACCACATGAGGTAAAAGGGGAGGTGCGGGCCTCCCCGAAAAGATACAAAATCCAATTGTAACGGACTGTGGGCCCAAGTGTATAGGCCCGCAGTCACCATCCTTCCCCGCGCTCTTTGATCTCAATAATTGTCTGTGCTTGGCCGCATGCCTTAGGCTCATAGGCTTATCGTCGCATGTTGTCTGCCAAACACATGAGTTCGGGCCCAAAAGCCCGAATCGGGTCCAACGCTCGTAAAACGTTAACATGAGTTCGGAGTCATGCCTGGATCGGGGCCAACACCCATTAACCAAGAACAAAAGTTTGAAGCAAACGTAACCTTTTCACATGTTTAGATGTAAGAGTTAGTAATTAGGAATTCCCGAATCTACTCTGGTTTTCCGACTTAAACCAAGTTTTCAAAATTAAGTCGGTGGTGACTCCGTATAATTTACCTAGGTTAAACAACAACTTTTTTTACGGAGCCATTTTGGATGAGGAACTGACAATGTATGCTGCTCCCGATATCTCCCGAAAGTTCCTTCTTCAGATCATGCTCCGCCTTTCGCCCACCACCTCTTAGGAAAACAAAGACAGTCGGCGAGGGTCCGAGTAGGCCCAGTTAGGAACCTAGGGAGGGATCACCCAATTCTCTTCTGCACCGTCCGACGCTCGAGTCGTGACGTCGACCGGTTGGGCCTTGGGGAGTGGGCCCGGATCCTCGGGTCGTTCGAACCGCCACGCGTGTGCTAGGCCGGAAGGTACGCGTACAATCAGTCCTCTAATTTTTAGGAGGGCGTTCTTTCATGTTGATCCAAAGTAAACAGGAGAATGCAAAAATTACTGGTTGGACCTGTTTGGACGGAATGAATTGCCATGATGTGATCCGCAATTTGGAGGAAGTATTTTCTGTTCCCGCGTGCGCGATCGTCGTCTTTTTCTTCGCCTTCTTTGAAGTATCATCGACTACCACTGTAACAACCAAGAATTTTGTTATTGTAACGTCCCGAACTTTTATAAATCTAAATATGCAAATAAAACCCTTGGGAATATTTGAACATGTATTACAAATGTACATTCGCGACGGAACGATGTATATGTGCTTACGAGCGCTTTAGTGAATGAGACGTGAATACGGAAGCCCTCGGACGCTCTAGAATGCACGTTTATTGAGCCAATGGGGGAGGGCGCGTAACGAATAAGCACACGAATCGTAATTTTAAGTAGATAACGGAGTACGAAAACAACACTTGATTGCACCCGTGTGGGAAGGACTTCCGAAGTGGGAGGTCACAAGAGAATTTCCTCCCTCCCACAACATTATATGTACACATGAAAAATAGATGGGAATGAGAAGACATTGGTTACCCTTCCGACAATCCCCTCGTACCTTTCTTCGATTCACTTGATAGAGGAAAACAAAAAAATGGAGTTTTTTTTTTACAAAGCCATTATCGACCGTTGATTTGAATTGACCATTTTTTTTTTTGGTTGCCCGTCCGGTTTCCGGAGCTTCGCTCCGACTAATCCGGACTCGACTCGGGTAGGACACCTGGCTATGGTGGGTGAGTCTACCAACTAGGGTGGCTGCATACGGTAGGTTTCGAACCCTTTGAATTGACCATTTGACTATAGAATGAAATGGCCCCTGAATCAATCTTGATCATGCAAGTGGGAAGAACCAGGAAATTGATGAGGAGGGGACGGGTGGACACCAGAAAAAAATAAAGTTCTACTCTCATTCCCCATTTTGTTACACGTGGTGGGGAAAGAAAGGGAAGAAAGAAAAATTTGATCCCAGGGACACTACATTCGCACACCCGAGAGCAGAAGGGACAAAGCGAGGAGGTGTGACCAAGACGGATTCTCTAGCAAAGTTGCCTCGAGGTGAAGTCTTGCGAAGGAGGAGGTAGTTGGTGGAGTTGTGCAGTGACACAAGTGTGAATACTAAAATCTCGCAGGGAAATATCAGAGTACAAATTGTCGTATTGAGAAATAGCAGGTTCAATCTCTAATTACGGACAAAGCACGTGAGTCCTCTGATTCTATACTCGTAAGATATCCGCAGTATACATGGGCTGAGGCTCTGGCAAATATCTGCTGGAGCTTTAGGGAGATATGTTGATGATGACAAAGGCTGTAGAAGCTTGATCTAGAGAGTCTTCTGAGAATGGGCGAAGAACTCCAGGGCTGTTGTAGAAGCTTAATCTGGAGCACTCCGTCGTCGATCAAGTGAGGAAAAGATGCTCGAAACCTTCGCTATCGAAGGAGCTCCTCACTCTTTTCGTTCACCCTCTAAGAGGGGGAGGGGACTCCCTTTATATAGGAGTTGAAGGTCCCTTGGGTGCGTTCTCTTTCCGATGTGGGACAAAGAGTTATGGGCTTGAGGGTCAGGTTGGGCCAACATTAAGATTAAGCTAGAGTATGGGCCAAACCGTGAATGGGCCGACATATGGGCTATGCCATAAAATATATTATGGGATGGGCTAAATTAATTTGGACTTTAATTTGAATAAGCCCAAGACCATATAAAATCTATTAATTTTACACTAAAAGCTTAAGTGTAAAATATATTATCATGTTGCCTTATAATATAATGACAATTAATCATATTCAGCCGATATAATATATGGTTTGTGCCGAGACAAAATTTCAATGTCAACAAATGTCCCCACTTTAATTCGTATTTCGCATGCATTTATGTTGCAAAGAGATTAGAATTAAAGTATATAGATGGAGTATGTGCCCAAAATATGTATCATCTACAATATCGAATCAAAATATTGGATGTATACTTTTGTTAACCAATATTAAGAATATTGTGAAAGATCGTGATTATGGGATATATATATAAGAATCCCACTACCAAGACAAAATCTTATTTGATCACCGGGACAAAATCTTATTTGACAAAATATATTTGAGATTTGAATCTTCGGGAAAGAAATATATATTGTCGTGCTTCTCTTCCCGTCAAATATATATGACTCTCTTAAATCTTGGTGTAATCGAGACCTTATAAAATCTTGCGAACACATTAAAAGATCTAATTTGATTTCCAATATCTAAGTGCATTGAGTATCACGAGCCAGATTTGTCTTAGATTAGATATCAGAGATAGATTTTCTCACAATATTATGGAGAGAACAAAATATTTTCTCGTATCTCATATGATATCGCGTTCAATGACTATAAATAGAAGTCATCGGTCTTTCTGTCTCCCTCATTCAGCCACCACCGTTCGGCATCATTGTGAGTGAAGATCCCTTTTGAGCTAACGTAATGAATTATGTTTTATAATTCTCTCTCATTTATTTCCTTGCATTACTTTATTTTCATTGTCAGGTACTCGTCACAACCTCCATCGTGTAGCGATTTTTTAATCGATAATTGCTCCGCTTGCGTTTCATTTGTGAGATTCACGAATTCCACAGTCGTTTAGAATCTTGAATTTTTTATTTTTGGTTGGTGGCAGCCAACATTCTCAATGTTTGCTTTATTTTATGTGTGACGTGTGCAGCCTCAAATTATTAATTGAAGTAAGCGTATCAACCTCAAACTTCGTCACGGGTGCGCTTTTGTCTCCAACCATCCAATTGCCACGGTGTCATTGTAATTGACGAGTAATTCTTCTTCTTTTCATGATGTATTTATTTCTATTATTCAGATAATTTCATTCGTGACTGGTACGCCTCGTCCGCCCAATTGTACTTCGTGGGGTCAGATGCTTCCCTATTGCTTTAATTGATCCTTGTCGTCTTCTATATATTCTTTTTGAATTACTTGCAGGATACGATTAAAAACTTCCTTCAGGACATGAGAATCGTCCACATCATTCCGCTTCTCATTGTCGCTATATCAGAGTGCACTTTTTGTCCTTCAGTACAGAATTCAGTGCAATCCGGGATCAAGGTAACTTCATTGCTTCATTTGTCGAGGGATTCGACGACTTGTGAAGGTTTAGTTGGCCCTCGTGGCTTTTTCCTTCGGCAACTTTATTTTTCATTTATTTATTATTATTATTATTTTTTTATGGGCTCCTATTCTCACTTGCAGGAGTGGCCATCGATTCTTATTTGAATTAAATCACCACCCTTGTATACCTTGGTCAGAGGTGCTCAATTTTGTCACTGTAGTGACTCACGGTGATTTCTGTTGTCTTCTCTCTTTTCAGAAGTGATGATTTACTTCACCGAGGAGGTATCATCCGGGCATAAATATTTATCTGTGGCAGAGAAAAAGATTGACGTCATTGATAGCCTAAAGTTGATTGCCATTCCTCCCAGGATCGGTATCTATGCTCCTCTTTGTGCCGAATTAGATCATGATAGCTTAGACCAATGGTCACAGAAAATCCTTAATGATTCTTCCTCGAGCGGATGGTCATTACAACCATTACCTCACTCATGCCCGGCCGATCCAATGCCATCTCCTTCATTAGGCAAAAATATTATTGGCGAGACATCCCATTGGGGCTCTTTATTTTGCCTTCGTGGTGAATCCTACTATATTGCAAAATATTAGGAATGGCTCGAGGATGCGGCTGCTCGTAACGAAGAGATCCTCAGGAAAGCTCATATCTATGATGCTATTCTTTGCTCGCGTTACAGTTATGATCGTAATACCGACATTATGCGTGCTTTCTGTGAAGCTTGGTGTCCAGAGTATAACATTTTGGAGACATCCCACTGAGCATTTTCTATTTCGCTTTGGGATCTTTACAAGCTCGGGGGACTCCCTATTTATGGTGACATGTACGAAGAGACCGTACCATGCTTGAAAGAACTTATCGGATCGAATTCTCGTAGGAGGTTTCTTCCAAAGAGTTGCGAATATTTGTTTGCTACCTTTTCTCGCCTCTCAAAAATCAATAGCGACATCAACAAAAATGACAAGAAGAAGATTTTTTCTATCTCGCGGTGGATCCAATTTTGGTTTAGGGGAGCGAGAAAATATGATAAGCCCCCAAAATACGTGACAAAAAAGTCCTTCCGTCCGAAGAAATCACATAATCCGATGGGGCCAATAGGAGATGCATCCCCTTCGAGCCAGGAGGAGCAAGGTGCCGTTGAATATTTAGGCATCGAAGATGGAATGCGCTCACAGACTTATTCATCTGCCTTCATCTCATGCTGGTTATGCACATTCGTGTTCCCACATGCTGAGGCTCATATACGTCCAAAAACATTTAAGGTGGCGAGTTTAATGGCAGCAGGAAAACGTTTTAGTCTTGCGATACCTGTGTTAGCCCTCTTGTATCGAGGACTGAATGAAATTTCTCGTTCTACTCCTGCAGGGATTCCCAGGGTATGTTTTCCAGTGCATTACGTGTATGGATGGATGTCTTTCTATTTCCAAACTCACTACCCTATTCCAAATGAAGTAGTTGGCCCTCGGATGGTTAGTTATTCTGGTGAGGGTGGGGCACATTACTTTAGAGATCATGCAGCTCGAGAATGCATTCATAATGGAAGGAATGCATATTGGCGTCACAACTTATTCCATAGGAAGGGAGGCCTTTGGATTGAGGATTCACCTAATTCTGATGAGAACTCGCTGAGCTTTTTTATGACCGTTCGCTGATGTTATTTGACACTGAGGGGTGGCAACTTCTTTATTGCAGAGCCTTACAATCCTCCTCACTTCAGCAGACAGCTCGGGTTTTATCAGGACATTCCATATATGTTGAAGCGTGACATACGATCATCTTCATTAAACGAAGGCTTCACATTATGGCGTATGTCGACTCGTAACAAAACCGATTCGCGATTATATGTGCCTACTACCCCGGTTGCTCATGCCAAGTTGGACACTCATTGTACAGTGAGGTACTCTAGATGGTGGAAGATAAAACATAATGATTATCTTAGACAAGGGATAGAGACACTCATCGTCGGGGCACATCATCCACAGCGTAAAGACAGTGGTATTTGCAAGAAGCTTGCTGAACCAAATCGCGCATGTTGAAAGAAAAAGTCGGACCATTCAGGCATGGGCACATCTGAAAAATCACAAACTCCGGATGAGGAAAGACATTTCAAGAGGCAGAGGCATTCGAGGCATGATCTTGAGGCCCCGTTTATAGTTGAACACGTGCCAGATGATGTTGTCCCTGCTGAAAATGAATTGGTGGATGAATTAGTAGACTTCATGGGTGATAGTGATGATCCTTCTGTAGTGAGCCCTCTTGGTGAAGAGCTTTTGAGGCCACTTCGCAAGGATAAGAACGTCATAAAGGAAAAGGCCCATCCTGAGGAAAACAAAGGTCAAGTTTCAACTGCAGCAGCCCTTACATCCTTCTGCCTTGACTCTATAGCCTCACGAGCTTATAAGAGGTTCGCAACCAGTGTTTGGGAGGATGTCAAGGATAAGATTTCCAAGACTCCTTTTAGTGGGAGCCATACCATCGTCAAGGAAATTAAGGATGCTCTTAATCTTATCAACAAGTGTGAGCATCTGGATCTAGCTCCCATTCACTCTTTAGTCAACAAGTATACGCGGAGCTCTATACAATATTCGGACTTGGCTAAAACCATTGGTGAGGCGATTACTGCCGCAAATCGGGATAAAGAAATCGCATTGATTAAAGACCGTCTAGCCACAGCTGAACATAAAAGGTAAGCTATGATAACAGAGAAGACCACTCTCGAAAGCCAACTTATTGATGATGACACTCGAATTGAAGAACTTCACAGGCAATTATCTAATTGCATTAAGGCCAAGTCGGATCGAGAAGACTCTCTTAAGAAGGTTGTAGCAGAGGCTGATGAGGCAACTGCAAGCGTTGAGAGCTTGAAAGAATCCGCGCGTGCTTTGAAAGGAGTCACGGTAGTTCGCGGTGAAGATCTCCAGTCCTTGGAAGAGCTTTGCGAGTTAATCGAGACCTCACGCGGGGAGATTGCACAATTTACTCTGGAACCTTGAGCCCTTTTTTCTTTCTAGTTAATTTAGGCTTCAAAATGGGACATCTCCCCCTCTTCCAATATAGGAATATCATTATTTTGAATACAGACCATGACTTTTTTTTAATTAAGCCGTTCACAGTTTATACTCATGCTGGCCAAGAGTATTATATTTTTTGCTTTATTAAGCCGTTCACAATTTATACTCATGCAGGCCAGGAGTATTACATTTTTTGTTTTTTTTTTTGTTTGTTTCTTTTTGTTTGTTTTTTTTTTGTCGCGCAGTTTAGGCTCGTGCACCATGGAGCATTGCTCTTCAGGCATAGTATCGCTTCAAGAACTTTCCATTGATTGGTCTGACAAGCACTCCATCTTGATCAACTATCTTATAGGCGCCCCCGGTGTAAGCTTCTTGGACGACGTATGGGCCGTCCCACTTTGATGTGAATTTGCTACCGGTCTTATGTGTGACGATTATGGGTCTTTGCACTGCCAAAACAAGGTCACCTACTTGAAAGGAGCGATGTCGTACTCTCTTGTTAAAAGACTTCGATATCCTTGCCTGATAGCATTCAATCCGGCTCTGGGCTTCAAGACGCTTCTCATCCAAAGCTTCCAGTTCCTGTAAGCGTAATCACGCATTATCCTCTTGACAAAGTCCCTCTTGTATAGCTATTCGTAGCGACGGTATTTGTCATTCAAGTGGAAGGACTGCTTCAACACCATAGACCAACGAGTATGGCGTCATTTGAGTCGCAGTTCTATACGTCGTGCGATACACCCATAGAGCTTCCCCCACTCGTTCATACCAATCTCTTCTAGCTTTATCGACCACCTTCTTTAGAAGATTACATAACGTTTTATTGAACGCCTCCGCCAACCCGTTTGCGGCCGCATAATACATGGAAGAGTTATATTGTTTGAAACCAAATTATTAGAGAAATTTCGGCCATTATCTATGATGATATGGCGAGGCACACCATAATGAAAAATAATATTATTCTTGATGAAGGTGATCACTGTTTCCTTCTTCTCTTCCCGAAAAGGTGCAGCTTCTGCCCATTTTGAAAAATAGTCAGTTGCTGCAAGAATATATGAGTGGCCTCCTGATGATTTGGGTGTGATGGGCCCTACGACATCTAGCCCCCGGGCTTCAAACGACCAAGATGCAATAGTTGGATGAAGTGGCTTGGGTGATTGATGGATGAAGTTAGCGTGAAATTGACATGCTTGACACTTCTTCACATAGTCCATACAATCATTTACCATTGTCGGCCAATAATAACCCATTCTCTTCAATTGGAAGTGAAATTTAGGACCAGATTGATGAGCCCCACAAACTCCAGAATGCGCCTCATGTAGTGCTTTGGTGGCTTCTTCCACTCCAAGGCATCGGAAGAATACTCCTTCGAAGGATCGTCGATAGAGAGTTTTCTTAAAATATATGAATCGAGGCACTCTCCTCCTCACATCTACTCTTTGTCGGGGGTCGTTAGGTAACTTTCCATGTTCGAGGAAGTCGATGAGTGGTTGTCTCCAATCTTGATCTTCTATGTTATAGACGGATATGAGATTAACCTCGTTTGCTTCCTCCTTGTCAGGGATAGGTGGAGCCGCCCATGCTTGACATAACCTGATGTTGACCTTGCTGTCTATTGAAGTGAGTGCAGAAGCAAGACTTGCCAAGGCATCTGCTTGTGCATTTTCCTTTCTGGGTATATGACTTATTGTAATATCCGAAAACCACCCTGCGAGTTTAACCGCATAATCATGATAAGGCAAAAGCTCTGGCTTGCGAACCTCGTATGTAGATAGAAGTTGATTAATCACAAGCTTGGAGTCTCTATATACCCTCAAACTATGTACTTTGTTATCCATGGCCATTTCTAACCCGAGTATGAGAGCCTGATACTCAGCCATATTATTTGAGCATAACTGAGTGAGGGTATATGCATAAGGGATGATATCTCCATCAGATGTGACGAAGACAACTCCAGCTCCCGCACCTCTTTGTATAGCTGACCCATCAAAGAACATTTTCCATGGAGAAGGGATATCAACCAATATCGGGTACTTCTTCCGATACTTTCCAATTATCTGGTATGGGATGATTTGCCAAGAAGTCAGCCGAAGCTTGTCCCTTCACATCCTTTTGAGGAACATACAAGATCTCAAACTCTTGGAGCATAAGTGCCCATTTCGCGAGACGACCAAATAGAACCGGCCTCGATGTTATATATTTGAGAGGATCTGCCCGCAATATGAGATGAACAGAGTGTGCCTGAAGATAATGTCGTAACTTTTGAATGGCAAACATTAAAGTAAGACAGGTCTTCTCTATTGGAGAGTAATTCAATTCCGCTTCGGTTAAAGTCCTGCTTAAATAATACAGGGCATTTTCTTTTCCATTATCATTCTCCTGAGCTAACAGAACACCTAGTGAAGCTTCTTGTGCTGCTATATAAAGTATGAGGGGTCTCCCTTGAATAGGCGCATTAAGGACTGGTGGCTTTGACAAATAAGCCTTTATGCTGCTGAATGCATTTTCACACGCTTCGTCCCACTCAAAAGGAGTACCTTTCTTCATCAATCTATTAAAGGGATGGCATCGTCCGACCAAGTTTGATATAAACCTTCGAATGTATGCAGGTTTCCCATGAAGGCTTTTCAACTCATATATATTCCTTGGTTCTGGCATCTTCATAATCGCATCTATCTTTGATTGATCGACTTCAATACCTCGTTGTCGAACGAAAAATCCAAGGAACTTTTCGGAAATAACCCCGAAGGCACACTTCAATGGGTTCATCTTTAGTTGATATTTGCACAATCTGTCAAATATTTTTCTAAGGTCGTCGATATGATCGCGCATTTGTCTGGATTTGAAAACCAGATCATCCACGTAACACTCTACATTCTTGTGGAGAATATCACCAAAGATTCGTTGCATGACCCGTTGATAAGTTGCTCCCGCATTCTTCAACCCAAAAGGCATCACCTTATAGCAATATATTCCTTTTAGTGTACGAAAGGCTATCATTTCCTCATCCTTCGGATCCATTCGGATTTGATTGTATCCCGATGATCCATCCATAAAACTGAGGGCTTCATAGCCCGTGGTCGCATCTACCATTATCTCAGTAATCGGAAGAGGAAAATCATCATTGGGACATGCATTATTGAGATCACAAAAATCAACGCAAACTCGGAGTTGACCATTCTTCTTCCTAACAGGTACAATATTTGCAATCCATGTTGGATACTTTACCTCCCGAATGAATCCAGCTTCGATAAGCTTGTTAACTTCGGCTTCTATCAATGGGATCAGCTCTGGGCGAAAACGTCATTAAGCTTGCTTTATGGGTCGAACTCCATGCTTAACAACTATGGACTGCTATCTTTGGATTAAGGTTGGGCATTTCTCTATAGCTCCATGCGAAGACATCTTTGTATTCCTTCAATAATTGGATGTATAACTCCTCTTCTTCAGGGGTTAAACGTGCGCCAAGGAATGTAGGATGATGATCCCCTTCCTTGCCAAGATCGACTTCCTTCAATTCGTCGACAATAGACTTTTTCTTGTCCTCGAATACTTCTGGAGCATCTTCTACATCATCCTCTTTAGGAGAAGTGTTTTCATCAGCTTCAGTAATTGTGACGTGGTGGGAAGCGACAACATCATTTCCTCTATTACTATGAAACGATTATCCATTGCTATCGGTAGATACCCATGTCTTCGTGCTTATTTTCAGTACATCGCCGGTAGTTACTTCAACAACTGTTTGACGTTTCATTCGAGAGGGAACTTTGTTTCGAAGATCCTTTGTATATTCTATGATAATTGGGATATCTTTCTTCTTATCAATTCTCTTCCACACCATTTGACTTCTTGGAGCTTGACTCATTCTTAATTGTTTATTCGAACCTTAATTTGTTCTTTCGGAGTGCAAAGCCTATCAAATACTGATCTTCGCTCAACTGGGGCTCCAAGTCGATACAATACCGAAGTTCTCGTCGATTCGGTCGTAGTTTTATCATCAGCCTCAATGTATTGAGTTGAAGCCTTCTTCACCGCTTCGACAGGCGTAGGATTATCATACCCCAGACCGAGTTTTGACTTTTGTGTATCACCTTCTAGATTTGCCTCTTTTGCAGCAGCTCCAAGCGCCTTCAAGTCTTCTGTGTAGCCGGCCGCAGAGATTAGCATGAATGCATTTGGATTAAATCCGTTGGTGCGCCTGTCAGGCAATGAATCTGGATAGATAATTACCCCCTGTTTAGGCCGAGTAAAACCTTTTAAAGGCTACTCGTTTGAGCAATTGTCGTCATTTTCGTCACTGGCCAGCTGAGTTCCTTTGACACCACTAATTCTTCAACGTGGCTACTCACGAAAGGTGGTTCCCTGGTTTTTCGGAAGGCTCTTGGGACATAGCGCAGAATTGGCACATTCTGTTTAGACTTATAATTCGTCCTTTCATTTTTAACTATCGGATTAACTGAAGATACCTCTTGTTGAAGAGGTGAAACTTCTACGTCCAACTTCTTCGTGATATCCCTTACAACCGGTACAAGCTTCGAGACTTTTTCTTCAGCATCGGTACCCTTATTAAAGTAAAACTTGGCATCAGCAAAGTATGACTCCTCCTCTGTGAAGGGCTTAGCATCCGCCCATACCATACACGGCACTCCATTCTTAATAAAATTAAAGCATTGATGAAGTCTTGATGCGACGACTCCATATTCATGCATCCATGGTCGACCTAGCAACATATTATATGTCGTCCTTGAATCAATATCATAGAATGTCGTGCAAGATACCATGTCACCTATCGTGAGAGAAAGGCAAATTTTTCCATTGCCCGTTCTCCGCCTTGGTTAAATCCTTGAATTATGAGTCGACTACTTGAGAGATCATCCACTCCCAAGCCAATATCCTTCAAAGCTTTTGATGAAATGATATTGACTGCCGAACTTGAGTCAATCAGGATTCAATTAACCTTTGTGCCTCATGTATATCCAGACACAAATAATGGTCGATTGTGGGACTTATGGACCACAGGAAGATCTTCATCAGAAAACGTGATAATCGGACAATTCTCCTTCACCTTTTCGACTGACATCGTTGTAGAACTTTCCGGGATACCAACCTTTGGATTGGACTGCTCTTTATCCGTGTCAATATGATGACAACTTTTGGACAAAGTTGCAAGCCTTTGAAATCTCTTGGGGAAGAAATCCCACACCGTGATTGGAGGTGGCCTTTTCAAAGTTATTTCAACATTAGGGATTCACTTATCCACAACCTCCTTGCGTTTTGCTTTCTTACATCCTCTTTTAAAAAGTTTTGTTAGAATATGAGGTTTCTTCTCTTGAGGCTTCAAAGTCTTTCTTCGGTTCCTTCTATACGTCACCAAAGTCATCATGAACCGCCTCATAGCCAATTGCACAGCTTGACATCTTAATGTCTTGACTATCATCTGGTTTCACTTTCGAACACAGGAAAGCAGCCATCTCACCAGAGCTAAACGACCCGAAGATAATATTGGACGTGTCAAAACTTGCTACGTCCACCAAATTCGAAGAAACCATCGACCCTAAGTCAATCTTGTTATCTCGGGCAAGTTCCATAACCTTCTCCTTGAAGACAAAACACTTCTCAAGAGGATGGCCCAGAACATGGTGATACTTACAAAAGTTTGGATCTCCCGCTCGACTCGCTTGTTGTGGGCGTTTTGACGGGGGAGTTCAATCATTTTGACAGACAAAAGAAATTCAAATATATCCGCAACATCTAAATCTGGGAAATGATATTGCTTATTCTGCCTCTCCTCCAGAGTTGGTCGCCTCTTCTCTGTTTGAGGCGTTGTTGGAGCATGGGTTGAAGTGCTCGATTGCCCTTTCTCCTTCGCATTCAGGACCTTGACAGGAACAACATCGGTAACCAGCACTTGTTTCTTACTATCCTTGAAGGCAGGCCTGCCCCCAGTTCTATGAATTGGTCTTCCCGTTCCATTGGATGGCTCAGGTACCGGAACATCTCCCACACCAACTCCTACAAAGCTCAACTCCATATCATGTGCTCTTGTAGCTAACTCCTCAAAAGACCGAGGTTTGATCCCTTGTAGGATATTGTAAATCCTCCGGAGCGTTCCTTGAATGCACATATCTATTGATGTCGCCTTCAGATAAGCGATCCCTACAGTTTAGACATAGGTTTCTCCATCGTTGTATATAATCAACGACGGGCTCGCCTTCCCATTGACGTGTGTTAGTGAGTTCTATCATGCTCACCACACGTCTCGTGCTATAAAAGCGGTTCAAGAATTCCCTTTTTAAGTGCTCTCAACTGTCAATACTTCCTGATTTTATGTCGATATTCCATTCAAAGGCATTTCCCTTCGAGGAGCAGACGAACTGTTTGGCCATCAAGTCTCCATCTGTACCAGCATTGTTGCAAGTCTCGACAAAATGAGCCACATGTTGCCTTGGATTCCCCTTCCCATCAAATTGTTGGAAGTATGGGGACTGTTAACCCATTGGCATGCTCATACTTTCGATTCTTTGACTGTATGGCTTATTGTACACCAAAGATATTGCATACTTTCCCTCAAGTTCATCCTGTAGAGCCTCTTGTATTAGTTCTTTCATTGCTCTAGTTGAGACTAGAGCATCAACAAAGACAGATACAGGCTTCGGTGAATCATCCACATTCAGCACATTCTTGCCTTTATCCTTGCGTATATGAGAACCTCTCTCATTAGATGTTCTTCCAGACTCTTTATTCTCGAGCATGCTTATGACATACTCAAGTTGTTGATCCCTATCCCTCATGGATTTCGTCATTGCCTCAACTGCTTTGGCAAGAGACGCAACTTGGTCTTCCAACGATGGGGTGTTAGCCATCATAATTAGCATGATTTCATCTAACTTTTCAGCTAGATCAACCTCACCGATGCTTCGAGACTGATTTAGTGAAGAGTCCTCCGATAAATTATCATGGAAGCTTGGTAGAGGAATTGGCGACATATTGGCCTTGTTCGGTGGCATCCTTCCGGCAATCTCTTTACAGGATGGAATAGATCGAAGAATGACTTCTATCTTCTCCATTTGCTTGCGTGTTTTGGCCCTTGATTCAGCAAAGCTCCATTTTGGAGTGCAGTCTGATGAAGAATCCTCAAAAGGAGAGACACTTGATGAGTTGTTGCAGAAACTACCCAAATTTGTGGGTGATATGGAACTCTTGCTGAGAAGGCTTCTTTGAGTAACCTCCTTGTATGATGGAGGTGACTTTGGAGAGATGGATCTTAGAATCTCTTCTGTCTCCTTATATATATATATCAGCAACCGGTCTGGTTTTAGTGAAGTTTCTAGAACCAGGCGATGAAGAGCTTTCAGACGAGTGAGAAGGAAAACCAACTAGCTGATTATTCACAGCATTGACGGAGTTCTTCAGCATGATCATCTTTGAAGCCATCTGGATACGTAGACGTAAAGAGATGAGAGGTAGAGATGGTCCTACTGTGCGTGTCAGAAATTTGTGAACACTAAAATCTCAGGGAAATATTAGCGTACAAATTGTCATATTAAAATATAGCATGTTCAATCTCTAGTCACGGACAAAGCACGTGAGTCCTCTGATTCTATACTCGTAAGATATCCACAGTATAGATGGGTAGAGGCTCTGGCAAATATGTACTGGAGCTTTAGGGAGATATGTTGATGCCGGCGAGTCTTCAGAAGTGGCGAAGATCACCAAGGCTGTAGAAGCTTGATCTAGAGAGTCTTCTGAGAATGGGCAAAGAACACCAGGGCTGTTGTATAAGCTTAATCTGGAGCACTCCGTCGTCGATCAAGTGAGGAAAAGATGCTCAAAAACTTCGCTATCGAAGGAGCTCCTTACTCTTTTCGTTCTCCCTTTAAGAGGGGGAGGGGACTCCCTATATATAGGAATTGAAGATCCCTTGGGTGCCTTCTCTTTCCGATGTGGGAAAAAGAGTCATGGGCTTGAGGCCCATATTGGGCCAACATTAAGATTGAGCTAGAGTATGATCCAGACCGTGAATGGGCCTACATATGGGCTAAGCCATAAAATATATTACGGGATGGGGTAAATTTAATTTGGACTTTAATTTGAATAAGCCCAAGGCCATATAAAACCCATTAATTTTACACTAAAAGCTTAAGTGTAAAATATATTATCATGTTGCCTTATAATATAAAAATAATTAATTATATTCAGCTGATATAATATATGGTTTGGGCCGAATGACAAAATTCCAATGTCTACAATAAGCACAAGGTACGACCCTCCCTTCCCTTCTCTCTTGCGCTCTTTAACGGCCATAAAATTCAGCCGCCTTATATGTATTACGTATGTTGAAATTGATGATGTGTGTTCGGTTTTGTACGGGTTGGTTGGAGTGGGAAGGGAAGTTCATCCCTAGACTTGTGGGAGGCTTCTCGACTCCTTGTAATGCATGAATGGTTGGTTTCCCTTGGAAAATGAGGGTGGTCATTTAGTCTCGGGTTCTCGGTGGTGTGTCATTATGGGTTGCTGGGAGGAACACCGGTCATTGAGTAAATTAGGCTAAGGAGTTCTCCAAATCGTTGGTGATGCTTGATATGTGAGTGTTATGTGTATTCGCGTGTGTTCATGGGCTGGATATGCCCATGGTCGTAGTCCTAATAAAGACGGTTGGTGGAAAGGAGATAGTCGGATGAGGGCTTCCCTCCTTGGTAACGTGTTAGTAAATAACCCAGTGAATGGGTGGATAAGTAGTGGCGGTCACATGTGGAGAGAATATGTGACGATGGATTCGAGGGTGGCCTAATGAAGGCATCCGTGGGTAAGGGCATTGGATGTTTGATGACCCGGAATGCCAGATGATGTAGCCTTCATGGCTGGTTGTATGAGCCTGGAATAAGGGCTAGATGACGCGACGAATAAAGATCACAGAGAGTACGTTCGGATGGGACTTAGTCGGGGAATCAGGATGATAATTTGTGGAAAGTTTGTCAAGACCGAAAAAGCCTAGGGAGTATGTCACAGGAGCTGGAATGAGAGCTCCGGATATGTGTTTCCAAGTGGAGACGATGTTATTCCACTTGAATTAACTCAATGGGAAGAGTAAGATTTGAAGGAACTAACTTGATTGAAATTAGGAAAGGTTCGGTGCCAAAAAGGATTAAGGAAAGGGTAATACAATCGCACTTAGTCTTGTTGAATAACGTTTAACGTGTTTTACAGGTTGATACTGGGCTTCGGCGTATTTTTCACCTTAGTTTCATAGTTAGGATACACTTTCATGTAGTAACCAAATTGTAAAGAATTATGTAATTGTTCCTAACTATAATTTTCTTAATGACAAATATCATAGAACCTTTCAGGTGGTATCAGAGCAGGTTAAGCTTGGAGTAATAAGGTTGGAATTTCGGAATGTAAACGAGTCAGTTTTAGACTCGGGAAATGAAGTTAGGCGCGGGGAACATGCACGTGAGTCGGTCAAACTTGTTTGACGGATTACCGACACTTCTTGGGAAACAAATGAATGACTTAAAATATAGTTGATATCTGCATAATATGATTGAACAATTGAGTATTTGAGTTTGAAGGGAATTCAGAATGTTTTGGGCCCTGAGACCAATTCAGAAACAGACGAAGGGCTGGCAAGGAACGAAAACGGGGAATTCCATGAAGTTTGTCGAATCTAGAAAGATAAAGGGAGACCTTCTTCTTGAGTTGTTGAAAGGGGTGTCTTGATTGGATGACATATTATGATATGGATATTGTGCTAAGAAAATAAATGTCGATTTTTCGGAATTGAAAAATCGTATGCTTGGTAGTGAGTAAACCTATATGGTATTCGTTGATATAGTATTATGTGTAGTTGACATAATACTTGGATTAATAATGCAATTGTTGTGATCGTAGAATGTCTGAGGAGGGCATACATATTGCTATGGAATTCTCCTCCTAGGGATGAGGAACTAGAACGCAAGAGAAGGGTTGCACTGATCGGGCAGTTTCGAAAGCTCGAGGTACCTATTTACTCGGGTGAGGAAGGGCCTGAGAAGGCAGAAGAATTCATAGTTGAGTTGGAGAACGCCTTCGACGTGCTGGGATGTTCAGTTAAGGAGAAAATGATGTTAGTACAGCAGTCAATCAAGCGGGGAGCGAATGATTGGTGGAAGGCTAATAGAGATGGAGCACGGACCCTTCACTCCAGGGACGAATAGATAGTGTTCAAGACGGCATTTCTTGGAATGTTCTACCCCCACGTCTTCAAAGAGAAGAAGGCACGAGAGTTTATGTACCTACGGCAAGGAGGGATGACAGTAGATGAGTACGAAGCACGATTTTCCGCTCTGTCGAGGTACGGTCCACCTATGAGTGCTGAGGCAAAGGCCAAGAAGTTTGAGGAGGGACTGAGACCGGAAGTCAGATTTCAGTTGAGACCTATGATGCTTACTACTTACGAGGAGATCTATATGAGGGCACAAAGTGCAGAAGAAGGTTGGGCTGACATGAAAGCTGCGGGGGAGGAGACCACTGTGAAAAGGATGTTGGACATGGGACCACCTTTGAGGAAAAAGTTCAGGCCCGAAGAGTCGTCGTCCTCCACCCCTCAGTTTATTGTTGCGCGACCTCCAAGAGCCCCTACACCATCACGGTCTTTCTCCCAAGGGCAGAGCCAGGGGGTGAGGGCAAGAGGTTCACCCATTTGTCAGAGTTGTGTGAGCACCACTTGTGTGCTCCAAGAGAGGTGACATGTTACATATGCGGGCAGTCGGGTCATATTCATAAGGAGTGCCACCAAGGACCAGGAGGAACATCTGCAAGCGGAGTAGCTGGGAGTAAGATGAGTGGATATATCGCTACACGGCCGGGAGGCGGAAACAGGCCGGGACCGACAGTGTCTATTTCAAGGGGATCAATAAGTGGGCCGGTAGACAAAGCGAGGTTGAATGCGACCACTGAGGCAGATGCTGCTGCATCTCGCGGTGTGATCTCAGGTACAGTTCAACTACAAGGCCAACTAGTATATGCTCTGTTTGATACTGGGGCCACTCATTCTTTCGTATCGTATAACTGTGTAGAGAAGTATGGATGGGCGGTAGGAAAGGCTGATAGGAAAATGCATGTTATATTGCCTACTGGAATTGAGCACTGCGTTGATGATACATGTCTAGGTTGTGAACTAGTGGTGGCTGGATTGAGATTTACTGTCGATCTATTGGTGTTACAGATCCATGAGTTTGAGATCATCCTAGGCATTGATTGGTTGGCTTCCAGCCATGCCCAGGTAGACTGTGAAGGGAAGCGTATTTTGATTAGCACGGAGGATGGAGATACCCGTGAGTACATAGGCCATGGAGGATGCGGCCAGGTTTTGATGAAATCAGCAATGCCGGCGGGCCACCTTGTACAGACGGGGCACAAAGCGTTCTTGGCGACTGTGCTGAACAAAGAAGCTGAGTTACCGATGCTGGAGCGGATTGAAGTGGTGAGGGACTTCCCCGATGTCTTTCCCGAGGAGTTGCCGGGGTTACCACCTAAAAGGGAGATAGAGTTTGTAATAGACTTGATTCCGAGGACAACCCCAATTTCTAGGACTCCGTATCGGATGAGTTTAGCTGAGCTAAAAGAATTGAAAGCACAGTTGCAGGAACTTATAGATAAGAACTTTATTCGTGCTAGTGTTAGCCCGTGGGGCGCTCTCGTGTTATTTGTGAAAAAGAAAGATGGTTCGATGAGATTGTGTATCGATTACAGGTTATTGAACCAACAAACAATTAAAAACCGTTATCCGCTTCCTCGAATAGATGATCTATTCGATCAATTGCAAGGATCAGTTGTATATTCTAAGATCGACTTGAGATCAGGCTACCATCATATTGGAGTAAAGGAAGAAGATATTCTGAAAACTGCGTTTCGAACGAGATATGGACATTATGAGTTCAGAGTGATGCCGTTCGGAGTAACAAATGCCCCAGCAGTGTTCATGGGATTAATGAATCAAGTGTTTCAACCGTACCTGGATCAGTTTGTCGTGGTATTTATTGATGACATCCTTGTTTATTCGAGAAGTAGGGAAGAACATAAGGAGCATCTGACCATTGTGTTGAGGACATTACGAGAAAACAAGTTGTATGCCAAACTGAGCAAATGTGAGTTTTGGCTGGAGAAAGTAGCGTTCCTCGGACATGTCATTTCGGACTCGGGCTTGGAGGTAGATTCTGCAAAGATTGAAGCAGTTAAGAACTGGCCGCGGCCCGTAACAGTGTCAGAAGTAAGGAGTTTCCTCGGGTTTGCGGGTTATTATCGAAGATTTGTAGAGGGATTCTCAAAGATAGTTAATCCTATGACCAAGCTATTGAGAAAGAACGTCCCATTCCAGTGGACGGACAAGTGTGAAGAATGTTTTGAGGAACTCAAGAGGAGACTGACTAGTGCTCCAGTTTTAACCATTCCCAATGGTTCAGAAGGATTTACGGTATATTGCGACGCATCCGCTCTGGGGTTGGGCTGTGTATTGATGCATAATGGCAAAGTAGTAGCGTATGCCTCACGACAGCTGAGGAAACACGAAGGAAACTACCCAACCCATGACTTAGAGTTCGCTGCTGTAATATTCGCACTGAAGTTGTGGAGGCATTATCTATATGGAGCGAAATTTGAAGTATATACAGATCATAAGAGTCTGAAGTATCTGTTTACGCAACAGGAATTGAATATGCGACAGCGAAGGTGGATGGAACTAATAAAGGATTATCATTGTATCATTCAGTATCATCCAGGAAAAGCGAATGTAGTGGCAGATGCTTTGAGTAGGAAGCATTGTTCTCTCATGTGTCTCCTGGTGGAAGAGTCGCGAATGATAGAGCAACTAAGTAATTTGGACTTGCGCCTCGAAGAGCCAGAGGGACGACTATGTATGGCAAGAGGACAAGTAGAACCTGAGATGCTGGTGATGATCCGTAAAGCACAACCTCAGGATGAGTCCTCAAGAATAATACGAGATGGGATTGGGACGGATGCACATGCCCGGTTTGACTTGGCCTCAGACGGGATGTTGAGGTTCAATGGGCGTGTGTGTGTTCCGGATGTTAAAGAAGTGAAACGAAAATTGATGGATGAGACGCACAAGAGTAAATACAGTGTACACCCGGGTATCACGAAGATGTACCAGAATCTACGTAAACATTACTGGTGGCCGAAAATGAAGAAAGATGTAGCCAGGTACGTGAGTCGTTGTAACACATGCCAACAGGTAAAAATCGAACACTAACGACCTGGAGGATTATTAGAACTATTATCGGTGTCGGAATGGAAGTGGCAAGACATAACTATGGATTTCATAACAAACATACCCAAGGGTGGTCGTAACATTTAATTCGACTTTGGTACCTTCATCAGAAGATATGCAGGGAAAGCTCATATAATGTAATTTCTGTTAAAAGTAATTCTGCACACAATGGCTGAAGACAAAATACCAACAAAAGTGAAGTTGACATAAGCAGCATGTTGGGCAAAGCTGCATATGAAGAATTGGAGAGACTTAGATATTCGGGGCTCAAGATACAAGCCCGAGAGCTCGGGCAGCCCCTGCATCCATGTTTCCGGGGCGATTCTTCTTGGTATACAAGTGCAAAAGTAAGGTAAATATATTTAGACATCTTCAATAAAGAATGTAAGTTGGGCGTGGAAGCCCTTGATTTTAAATGCTCGCGGGTTTGACCCGAATCGGTGCAACTGTTATTTTTCATGCAAAACATAGTAGACGTTCCCGTTTAATGTTTATGACAGCGAAATGAAGTTAAGTGCAAGTTTATTGCATCCAAACATGTCAAAATAATATATTTGAAATGATGAAAAACATGTTAAAAATGAAAATATATAGTATGTAACGCATCACCTAAAATTCGAGCTTTTAAGACATTTGGCGTTGATTGCTGTACAACAGTAGTATCAGAGCCAGAGATCGATGGTTCACGCCCCGCCCAAAAATGAAAAAGAATTAAAAATTGAAAAGAGGTCACATAAGCCTACCCCTAAGGCCAAAGAAGCTCGCCTAACACGGTTCAACATGAGGGGCATGTTGAATCCACTTTTATTCTAGACTCCATGTAGAATAAATTTTACTATATTTAGAATATTTAAAGGGTGCCGTCGCAACAGATAATAATGAAACCTTTTATTTTAAAACAGTGGTGCGTAAGCTCGCGCCTTTCCCAATAAGTGATATCATAAAGTAGTTGTGGAAGTCCCAACAAGGAAACAGTGTGCTTTCTGACGAGTGATCATATAAGGAACTAGTGTTGACTCCCAAAGAGGATTCTCATAAGAAGATGGATCATTCTCGGCGAGGGTTCTCATAAGGAATCTTGGTGCGGTGAGAACCATAGAAGGCAAGCAATGATTAAGCCACTTCAAAGACGTCGATCACAATGTTGGTATGCAAGAAGGATAACATAGTTGGCATAACATAAGTGATATGAACTAATACGTTTCTCGTGGTTTTTATTTTTCTATGTATAAAATTGTCTTTGAGCGTTTCCATAAGCCAACAATGTCAAAGACATGGAGAACATCGCAAAGTGCAAGAGCATAATTCCACGGGAAGGATATTTTGCAACGATCCAAAGAAGATTAGAGCAATCCAAATCTAGTAAGTGCTTTGTGTCCAATCTACCTAGAGGGTATCAACGAGATCCTAACTGGAAATGAGTTCTCTTTATTAAGGTTTTATCTCTTATTTTCTTATGTAATCACTAGTTACTTCTATTAGTGCGATCATCACGAAAAATGTGAGAAAAAGGTTTGTGGAATGTCCATATTTCTTTATGTTTCGAACTGTTTTCTTCAGTCACCAGTTTGTAACTTGAATCAATCAGAAAACTTGTATCAAATGGTAAGTCTTGTATGCGATAGGCGACACAGTGGAAAGAATCTCAAACACTTTTGCAAATACTACAGAAATCTTTCAAATTATGGAGTTGATTTGGGATTGTTGATAAAAAACGTGTTTTAAACAATCCAATCTCGGTTCGAGAGTTCGGATATTTCATTAACACGATGGTCAGTAATTTATTTTCTATGTAGAATATTCAGAAATAATTTACCATAGAGAAATCGCTGATTACATTGTGTGCATACTGTGACCTAATTCGAGTATTGCTGCATTACCTGCTCGTCACTGCTTTGGAAAATGAGGTAAGATCCCAAAGTGAACCATCAACAACCATACGAAGGTTATGAACTCCCCGCCTTCGCTCAACAGGCGTACGTGTGAATCGACCCGGCAATGGCCAGCTGCATGCGATAGTAGCTCAACCCAGACCTCACTAATTATGTCCCACTTTGCACTTCTCTGTCTCAGAAAATTTGCCAAGTTGCACGCATCCGCCAACACAGACATACCCTTTCCTCTTCGGGCATTGGATTCATTGCTACCTGTGTGCTCATCGAGTATATTCTTACAAAATTGCTCCATGGTCTCCGAGGCATATCTCGTGCCGATACTCTTCGCCTCGGCACAAGTGTCGCGATACCTGCCACGGGGGACATCATTTTTGGTTGCTTGATCAGAAGATATGTCATGTAATCCGACAAAATCTCGCTGAACTTCCTTCGTTTGTCGTTCATCCCGTCGGCACTCACGTCAACCTGATAGCATATCTCAGTTGCACAATGCCAGATGAGAAGGCTATTCTTGAACTCCTAATCATCGACGAAATGTCTTAAATAGGCTAAGTTTTCATCGCAAAGTGGACCTTCACCCCTTGCCTCATATACTGCCCTTACTTTGTCTGCGTCATCGGCCGGCTTGGATTTCTCACTCAAGTAAATGAATACAAAGTCCCATAGTTCCATATCAAACGTTCGGTCGACCGTTTTAAAACCTTAGAAAAAGTGAAACTTTTAGCAATCAATTACTTAAGATTGAGTAACTCATAATTACAAGTCCTTGGATATCTAAACAGAAACACTAAATCAACTATGTGTTGGATTGGCAGAATAATGAAGCATCACGATTATCGTCTTCCATTCTTACAAAAGTTATGGAAACAATTCATATCATCTTCCGATTTCACATAATCATTGACATAACTCGTGTCCATTCACATTATTTTCCTATGCAAATATCTCTGCAAGACCCATATCATATCGTTGGAATTATTTTAGGTTTTGGGACGACGATTGTGAATGAAACTTTTCAGGGAGACATAATTAATAAAGATTGTTACAAAGATCGCAACAAGGAGATTCTAACGATGAGATTATTTAAGATGTGTAGTCACTCCGAGACGCCGTAAAATTGGCGACTTCACATAGGCATAGTATTTGTATGTCTATCTATCATTCATCACTTGTATTACACACATTTAGATAATTTTATTAATCAAAATGATTCCTTTTTAAAAAACAATAAGAAGTGCCATTACGAGTATTGCTTTCAGTTTTTTAACTTATTATCTATCATTAGAGATTGAGTTGTTAAAATGAGGATATTATAAGAAAAAGGAAGAAAGGTAGAGGAGAAAATGTGAACGTAAACTTTGGGATAAACTCAACAAAAAGGGAGGCCAATATTGTACCATTTATTTTGAGACCAAAACGTTGTAACATGGATCCTTTTCTAGGACGGGACTCCTCGAAACCCTGCGCTAAGAGGCTAAGAGTGCCTGTACTCTCCGACCACTGTTTAGTTGCAACTTGACAGCAACAAAGCACGGAAAGCAAGAAATCCATACAAAGCATGCCCATACCTACACTGAAAAATAAGACTACTCCATGGGCGATCGTTAGGTATCCGGAATAAGTATTATCGAGCTTCGTCCAATTAGACCATACCAGCATTATCTCACTTGCCGTATCCAAAGCAATCACTCCCGCGAGCAATGAATAAGTTATTCGAACATCGACCCCATGAAAGGCTTCCTTCTTTAACGTGCAAAATATGATAAGGGCGGCAAAGACATTGTAAAATGCAAGACTGCGAATAAGCACGCCCTGTGTGGAGTAGGCAGCAAGGATCTTGGTATAGAATACATCATAGAAGAATCTGAGCTCCATCTTCACAATTTCAAATGCAGTTCGAGGATCCTGGTGTAGGAAAGAATCTCGGCTCTCGAGCCACTGATAATTTGGAAGTAGTGGAATGCCTTCTTGATACTCTCGTGAATCGATGGGACCAGACATAAACTGATAAAGCGGAAAATATGAATACACAGACGCACTCATTACTGTCTGTGAATATTTCAGAGCGCAGAAAGACGTGACCTGGAACAGTAAGCATGCCCGTGACACGAAAGGACTTGACGAACGACCAGAACCCCGTCCAAGAGCGAATGCTCCAGCAAGGAAGTCACTGTGTATATGTAGTCATTGCCCAATTCACCGATATACTCAAACAAGGAAGACAATGAGTAGAGCATGTCGTTTACCTTAGGATGTGCCACTAAAATTTCAACCATCCCGTGTTGTTAAATTTTGCTGTTGTATATGGAGATGTAACGTCTTCATGCCACGGATGATCACATATGGAACATTAGGTTGATATCAAACTCCTCTATGCAATTACACAATAAATTTTTTTTTCAATCGAGAAACTGCTGCTGTAAGTGAAGAAACCAGACAAAAAAGGTCACTAGACCTGGGACCAGACCATGCGAAAGGATTTGTTCAAATATCATTAAGACCAATTTTTCCAATCCATGGTCGCCACATCCTCCGAGAATTGAGTTCCAACACATCAAATCCGCATCTATATCTTCACCGAATATGGAATCTGCAGATTGGAGGTCCCCATTTTTTGTGTACATATTGACCAAACTACCACCTATAGCCATATCCATTCCCAATCCTGCCTTGACAAACAGAGAGTGAATGATCTTTCCCTGATTATGAGTTATCAGACCAGCACATGCACTTAATGCCCCATCGATAGCGAAACTATCAACCTTACGGCCTTCCATGAACAAGCCAGCAAAATAATTAAATGCACCCCCAGAATTGCCCAGTCTTGAGTGAGCAGTGATCATCTCTGTCCATATTATAAGATCTCTCTCCCGCAAAGGTTGGAAAATACTCTTATCAGAGTTCATTTTTTCCATTGGTAACGTACATAGATAACAAAACACTTCCCAATTAAGGGCTACTTTCAAGTCCTAAATCGGTTACCGGGTTATGAAGAGAGTGATCGTAATCATTATATTGTCCTACGACGCATGCATAGAGGGCAACCACAAGGGTATACTCATCTAATTTATGAATTGAATATTTCAGCAACGAGGGCAACCACAAGTACATCAACCGTCATTATTTTGGCTCCTTGACCTGGGGTCTCATCTCGTTGGTTCTTCCTTCCCACGGAGGAAATTGCCTTTTCAACCATACTGGGGATAAGGACGACCCAAAAGCTAGCTCTAGGGTTGGGAGTGCCATTGGCCCTACCGATGTGGGACTATTTCCACATATTAGTACTCCTACCCCTCATGCTAGTTTTTGGAGTGATAATCCCAATTTCTTATATCAATCTGTTGAATTGATGCAACTGGATATCACGAAACGTGTTTGTATTCATTACGCTTTTGGGAAAGTATTTTTTGTGTGGTCATTTTTATTTTCTTTATCATCTTTGAAGTATCGTCTACCGCCAATCTTCCCCACGAAATTTGCTGCAAAGTAATTCTTTCCGCATCAGACGAGGCTGTCCAGTAAACAGGTGCAAGGAGACGCCTGGTTCCGTATGTTCGGATTTATGAAAATTGTTTCAACTAGCTCAGAATTATTTAAGCTGCTTGAAAAATTTGTTAGACCAACAAAATTAAATTGTATTTCCATATGATGAGTAAAAATAAATTATTATTATTATTGAGGCCGCCCGTCAAACGCTAGACCAGCCCAGCCCAATGACAAATGCAACGGGCCTTGTTTCCAATGTGAAAATAGAAAGGAAAACAATTCTTTTACTGAAAAAAAAAACAATGAAAATGTGGATAACAAATCGCCAAATGCAAATTAATCCCTTTTATTTAATACAAATTACACATATTCAGCAATAAGTGGTTGACAGAAATTCTGGCGTCACACTCTTAGTTAGCTCCTTTGGAACGCGAGGTATTATCCCCATGTGAGCCATCAACAGCCATACGAAAGTTATAAACTCCCCACCCTCGCTCAACAGGCGTACATGCGAGTATGCCCGACAGTGGCCGGCCGTATATAACAACACCTCCACCCATACCTCACTAATTACGTCCCACTTCACCGGACCATTTTGCATTAGAATGTTAGTTAGGGCGCATGCCTCAGGCAACACAGACCTACCCTTTAATCTTCTAGCATCGGATTCGGCAGTGCCATTTTGCACATCGAGTATATACTTGCAAAATTCCTCCTTGGTCTCCGTGGGTTGCCTCTTACAGATATTCTTTGCCTCGACAATAGTTTCGCGGTACCTTATTTCCTCGATCCCTGCCACGGGGGACATTAGCTTTGGTTGCTTGATCAGAAGATAAGTAATGTAATCCGACAAGACCTTGCTGAACTTCCTTTCATCGTTGTTCTCCCCGTCAACATGTGCATCAACCCAATAACAGATCTCGGTTGCGCAATGCCAGATGAGGATGCTATGTTCAAACTCAAAATCATCTATAAAGTGTCTTAACTCGGCTAAATTTCCAATGGAAAGTAGGCCTTCACCCCTTGCCTCATATACCGCCCTTACCTTGTCTGCATCATCGGCGCCCCAAGCTTTTTCTTTCAATTGACTAAACAAGAACTTCCACAGTTGAACATCAAGGTTGTTCTTCCATTGATATGCCGATCTGGTGATCTTACCTGAAAAATGTTTTCCTTTCATACCTCGACTGATTAACCCATAAAGACATTATTGGAACAATATAAATAGTTAATGCAAATTACCAAATACTAACAAACGCCTCCAAATCTAGTACTCATTATTTGATTTTTTTTCATAATTTTGAGCAATTAAGACAGAAAAAAAGAATGCACTTAATAAATAGGACTTAGATTTTTAGTCTACAGATGCAATCTATACAACCTGTTGTACGACAAGAAACTATTACTCTATTTTTTCTCTAAAACTTTTAATTTTTAATTTTCTGGTTTTGATCTCTTTTTCAGTTTTATCTATTTATATTCATCATGTATTTAGCATAGGAGAACGTAAAATCATTCCTTTGATACCAATTTAAATTCAAACTTGAATGGAAATAGACTCGTTTTTCATTCTATATTCAAAATTCAAGAGAACAGATATACGGGTAAAGTAAAACGAGAATATAAATTAAAAGGGGCTAAGATTGTACCATTGATTTTACGCCAATATTTAACACTTAGCTTGCATCCTTTCCTCGGACGAGACTCCTCGAAAGCGCGGACTAAAATGCTCAGCGCCCCTGTAATCTCTAGCCATTCCCGGGATAGGATGGTTTCGCCCAAAAGATAGGAAGAATTGTCGTCTGGGCGCCCCCTGGCCCTGCCATAGTGATGTAAGACTCCATTGAGGATAGTTTGGCATCCTTCGTAAAAAGGAAGCACACTTCTCGTATTAAACAAGAGTTCCATTAGTAGCTTGATCACACTATAAAAACCAATCTCTCCAGCTAGCAACGAGTAAGTGATTCGAACATCGACCCTGTGAATCCCCGCTTTCTCAATTAGGCAAAACATAATCAGGGCGACGAGGATGTTATAACTGGGCAGACTGTGGATGAGCGCTCCCCAACTGGAGCTGGCCGCAAGGCTCTTGGTGTAGAACGCCCAATAGAATAACTTCAGCTCCATCTTCAAAATTTCGAACGTCACCAGAGCATCTTCGTTCAGGAAACAATGTCGGGTCTCGAGCCACTCAGAATGTTCTGGCATTATGTCGACGACCAGACCCCTGAATATTTGGAAGTAGTGGGAGGCCATCTCGATGGGGGTGTCTTCGCCGTTATGGCTGGCACCGATATTGGACGGGGTTGATGCCCCATGTGGCCTCGTAATGTTGCTTTTCAGACGGGATTTCAACACCGACTCCTTAAGATTCTCAACACTTGCAAGGTACAATGCTTTGGTCCTCTCCACATACTTGAAGGTGCCGGCAATAGCTATCAGGATTGTCGGCACAAAAAGCTTGTTATCCGGGAGCGTCTTAACGAAGATGGTGAGGAAGGCGAGTATTTGGACTACAAGGCCGACCAAGTGGCGCATCCACAGCGTACTATCCTCTAGCTCATAAGCAGCGAGGGAATCCGGCCCCCCCAAGTGTATTAGAAGAAAGGCAGACCAGAATGCCAGGAGATCTTGGTCGACTTGCAAAGGGGAAGTGGGGTTCTTCAATCTGGCATTCGAGATCAGCCCAAAAGCGAATATAGCGGCCCAATCCGATAAGAAGAATGCTGACCATATCATCCGCATGACCCAACGGTTGGACGTTTTCCTCCGGAGAGGGGAGATGATGACAAGAAGTTGTTGCATGGAAAGGCTGAATATCATGAAACCTCGGATATTCCACACGGCCAACATATCTAGCAAGCTCGCAACCAACGGAGCCAACGCCATTCGTTTTCTTTAATATTAATAGCCCGGAAAAAACAGGAGAGATCAATTCCATTCACCAAATGGTAAATGAAAATCGCACAGGGAAAACAGTTTACGCATCTTCTGTGTGTAGCAGAAACTCTAGCTATGAATAGTAACAGGTTCTTCTTTCGCTTCATCTCCCAAGGAAAACATTTACTTAATTTCGAAAAAAATAAATGAAAGATCCAAAAGACTAGGAAAATATATGAATTATTTTAATTTAAGCATGAAATTTTTCGAATCATTGGACAACATTTAGGGCCTCTCGAACTAAACAAATTACATGGAATGAGTGTGTCCGATCAGTGGAAGAAAGGAAAAAAGGAGCTTCAAATCGAGGAAGAGGACATACCTGCAGTTGGAACAGACGAGAGGAGCAGGTGGTGGGGTGATTCCGGGGACGAAGGAGCTAATACACTTGCATCCCGTTACACATTTCCGGTGACGAGCGGAGCTGTCTCTGGTAGATCTGGAGTAACAAAGACCAACAACTGGGAAGATTCTTAACCAGAAAGAACACAGAAGCATGCATCCCAAGTCAACAACATCACTGAAAAAAATGAATCGTGGATTTTTGTTTCTAATGAATGAATATAGCGTAAGTCAACTCCACCGAAACTCAGATCCAACTACCTCTTTTTTGTTTGTTTGTGTTGTGTAGGATGAATTAATTAATGAATGACCAAGACTCTATGGAAGAGGGCAAAAAAGTCTTTGGCCTTTTCAAGAAATCATCTTCCATTTTAATTTTCTGTGTTAATATACATTTGTTTCTCTTTATGTCCAGATCATATCCAAACTCTCATCGGTTACCTGTAGTTTGCTGCCACTGACTACTAAAAAATCCAGGCCGACAACCTTAGATTGGCAGAGATGGATGGACACAAATTGGGTGTGTGGGCGTAAGGAATGGTGTGGAGAGAAGTTTGTGTTTGGATGTAAAAAAATTTCTTTGGAGTGTCGCAGTGAACATATGAAGGGACAATGTTGGGTTTCTTCATCTTTTTGATGTAAACAAGATACTGGGAGTGTTTTAAGGGAGACATTCTTCTTGAATTGTTGAAAAGGGAGTCTTGATTGGATGACATATTATGATATAGATGTTGTGTTAAGAAAATAAATGTCGATTATTTGGAATTGAAAAATCGTATGCTTGGTATTGAGTAAACTTATATGGTATTCGTTGATATAGTATTATGTGTAGGTGACATAATACTTGGATTAATAATGTAATTGTTGTGATTGTAGAATGTCTGAGGAGGGCATACATATTGCTGTGCGAATTTCTCCTCCTAGGGATAGGAACTACAACGCAAGAGAAGGGTTACATTGATCGGAAAGTTTCAAAAGCTCGATGTACCTATTTACTCGAGTGAGGAAGGGCCTGAGAAGGCAGAAGAATTCATAGTTGAGTTGGAGAACGCTTTCGACGTGCTGGGATGTTCAGTTGAGGAGAAAATGATGTTAGTACAGCAGTCAATCAAGTGGGGAGCGAACGATTGGTGGAATGCATAGAGATGGAGCACGGACCCTTTCCAACTCCGGGGATGAATGGAAAGTGTTTAATACGGCATTCTTTGGAAAGTTATATCCTCATGTATTCAGAGAGAAGAAGGCACGAGAGTTTATGTACCTACGACAGGATGGGATGACGGATGGCACGAGAGTTCAAAGTACGGCCCGCCTATGAGTGTTGGGGCGAAGGCCAGGAGAAGCCGGAGGTCAGATTTCAACTGAGGCCTATGATGCTTACTACGTCGTTGGATATACATAAGGGCACAAAGTGCAAAGGAAGGATTGACTGACATGAAAGCTGCGGGGCAGGAGACCACTGTGAAAAGGATGTTGGACATGGGACCATATCCGAGGAAGAAGTTCAGGCTCGGAGAGTTATCATCCTCCACCCCTCAGTTTATTGCTACGCGACCTCCAAGAGCTCCTACATCATCACGGTATTTTTCTCAAGGGCGGAGCTAGGGAGTGAGGACAGGAGGTTTGCCCCTCTGCCAGAGTTGCGGGAGGCGCCACTATGGAGATGTGTGTGCGCCAAGAGCGGTGACGTGTTACAGATGCGGTCAGTTAGGTCATATTCGTAAGGAGTGCCCCCAGGGATCAGGAGGAGCATCTGGAAGCGGAGTAGGTGGGAGTAAGATGAGTGGATCTACCGCCCCATGGCCGAGAGGCGGAAACAGGCCAGCACCGACAGTGTCGGTTTCGAGGGGATCAATAAGTGGGCCGGTAGACAAAGCGAGGTTGAATGCGACCACTGAGGCAGATGCTGCTGCATCTCGCGGTGTGATCTCAGGTACAGTTCAACTACAAGGCCAACTAGTATATGCTCTGTTTGATACTGGGGCCACTCATTCTTTCGTATCGTATAACTGTGTAGAGAAGTATGGATGGGCGGTAGGAAAGGCTGATAGGAAAATGCATGTTATATTGCCTACTGGAATTGAGCACTGCGTTGATGATACATGTCTAGGTTGTGAACTAGTGGTGGCTGGATTGAGATTTACTGTCGATCTATTGGTGTTACAGATCCATGAGTTTGAGATCATCCTAGGCATTGATTGGTTGGCTTCCAGCCATGCCCAGGTAGACTGTGAAGGGAAGCGTATTTTGATTAGCACGGAGGATGGAGATACCCGTGAGTACATAGGCCATGGAGGATGCGGCCAGGTTTTGATGAAATCAGCAATGCCGGCGGGCCACCTTGTACAGACGGGGCACAAAGCGTTCTTGGCGACTGTGCTGAACAAAGAAGCTGAGTTACCGATGCTGGAGCGGATTGAAGTGGTGAGGGACTTCCCCGATGTCTTCCTCGAGGAGTTGCCAGGGTTACCACCTAAGAGGGAGGTAGAGTTTGTAATAGACTTGATTCCGGGGACAACCCCAATTTCTAGGACTCCGTATCGGATGAGTTTAGCTGAGCTAAAAGAATTGAAAGCACAGTTGCAGGAACTTATAGATAAGAACTTTATTCGTGCTAGTGTTAGCCCGTGGGGCGCTCCTGCATTATTTGTGAAAAAGAAAGATGGTTCGATGAGATTGTGTATCGATTACAGGTTATTGAACCAACAAACAATTAAAAACCGTTATCCGCTTCCTCGAATAGATGATCTATTCGATCAATTGCAAGGATCGGTTGTATATTCAAAGATCGACTTGAGATCAGGCTACCAGATTGGAGTAAAGGAAGAAGATATTCCGAAAACTGCGTTTCGAACGAGATATGGACATTATGAGTTCAGAGTGATGTCGTTCGGAGTAACGAACACCCTAGCAATGTTCATGGGATTAATGAATTAGGGGTTTCGACCGTACCTGGATCAGTTTGTCATGGTATTCATTGATGACATCCTTGTCTATTCGAGAAGCAGGGAAGAACACAAAGAGCATTTGACCATTGTGTTGATGACATTACGAGAAAACAAGTTGTATGCCAAACTGAGCAAATGTGAGTTTTGGCTGGAGAAAGTAGCGTTCCTCGGACATGTCATTTCGGACTCGGGCTTGGAGGTAGATTCTGCAAAGATTGAAGCAGTTAAGAACTGGCCCCAACTAGTGACAATATCGGAAGTAAGGAGTTTCCTGGGGTTGGCAGGTTATTATAGAAGATTTGTAGAAGGATTCTCAAATATCGTTACTCTTATGACCAAGCTACTGAGAAAGGACTCCCCATTTCAATGGACAGATAAGTGAGGAATGATTTGAGGAACTCAAGAGGAGACTGACCAGTGCGCCAGTTTTAACCATTCCTAGCGGATCAGAAGGATTCGTGGTGTACTGCGACGCATCCACTCAAGGGTTAGGTTGTGTATTGATGTAGAATGACAAAGTAGTAGTTTACGCCTCTCGACAGTTGAGGAAACACGAAGAAAACAACCTAACCCACAACTTAGAATTCGCTGCTGTAATATTTGCACTAAGCTGTGGAGGCATAATCTATATGGAGGAAAGTTTGAAGTATCCACAGACCGTAAGAGTTTGAAGTATCTGTTTACTCAACAGGAGTTGAATATGAGACAGCGAAGATGGGACTTAGTCGGGGAATCAGGATGATAAGTTGTGAAAAGATTGTCAGGACGGAAAAAGCCTAGGGAGTACATCTTAGGAGCTGGAATGAGAGCTCGGGACATGTGTCTCCAAGTGGAGATGATGTTATTTCACTTGAGTTAACTCAATGGGAAGAGTGTAAGATTTGAATGAACGAATTTGATTGAAATTAGGAAAGGTTCGGTCGCAAAAAGGATTAATGAAAAGGTAATATAATCGTGCTTAGTCTTGTTGACTAACGTTTAACGTGTTTTATAGGTTGATACTGGGCTTTGGCGTATTTTTCACCTTAGTTTCATAGTAATCAAATTGTAAAGAATTATGTAATTGTTCCTAATTTTAATAAGTAGTTAACGGTAGTTTTCTTAATTTGAAATATCATTGAACCGTTAAACCGCCGCCAATCTTCGCCACGAAACTACCCGCAAGCGAGTCTTTGCGTATCAGACGAGACCATGTCCAGCAAACTGCTCTGGTGAGATTTTGGTTGTGTTCGTACCCAAATATCAAACATTCGTCTAGGCCCAACGATCAAGTTGTAGATTGGGCCGAAAAAACTTCGTTAAAATTGTTTTACCTCGTTCAGATTTATTTAAATTACTTGACAATTTTATCAATATTAATAAATTATCTAATATTTGAAAAAAATCAATATTTCATTGTTGAGGCCGAAATTATATCCAAGTTTCAATGAGAAAATGATAAGGAAAACAATTTTTTTAAAAGAATAACATTATGACTTTAAATTTTTCATTAAGAAAAATAAGTGAAATTGGGGATAACAAAACGCAAAACACAAAAAAAGTGACTCCCTTTCATTTAATATAAGTTATGCCAACGTTATCAAATAATATATATATATATATCGAACAATATTCACCAGTAATTCGTTGACTGATTCGAGAATTCTTACCTCATCTGCAGCTCCTTACTCCTTAGGAAAGTGAGCTATTATCCCAAGACCATCAACAACCATACGAAAGTTATCAACTCCCTGCCCTCGCTCTGAAGGCGTACGTGCGAGTCGGCTCGACAGTGGCCAGACGCATATAACAACACCTCGACCAATACCTCACTGGTTATATATCCCATTTCATCGATCCTTTTTGCATTGCTAGGGTGTATGCCTCAGGCAACACGAACTTACCTTTTAATCTTCTATCATCGGAGTTGGCCGTGCCTATATGCTTATCGAGTATATCCTTGCAAACTTGCTCCATGGTCTCCGTGGGATGTCTCTTGTCAATATCCTTTGCCTCGACAATAGTTTCGCAGAACCTAATTTTCTTGATCCCTGCCACAGGGGTCTTTAGCTTTGGTTGCTTTATCAAAAGATATGTCATGTAATCTGACAAGACCTTGCCGAACTTCCTTCTTTTGTTGTTTTTCCCGTCGACATGCACGTCAACCTGATAACATATCACGGTTGCGCAATGCCAGATGAGGATACTATGTTCGAACTCAATATCAGCTACAAAATGTCTTAACTCTGCTAAAATTTCCAATGGAAAGTGGGCCTTCACCCCTTGCCTCATATACAGTCCTTACTTTTTTGGTGTCATCGGCGAGCAATGCTTTTCCTCACAAGTGACTAAACACGAAGTCCCACAGTTCCATATCGAGGTTGTTCTTCCATTGATATTGCAATTTGGTGAGGATGACTACCCCCATTCTTTTCAGTCTCCTGTAAAGCTCATCTCCCATACGTTTGTCCCCAATCTATTTTGAATCTGACCGACTGATTGCCTCCCTTCCGTTTTCTTTGGATAATAAATTACTTTCCAAAATAAAAAGTAATGCCTACGGATTAAAACGAAGCTTGATTTTTTCATTTTCTTTTCTTGAAAAATCTCTATTAATATAATATGAAAATAAGTAACAAATATTCGTTTTAACATAGACACGCACGTGGATTATAATAATTTAATCAAATTTGATTTTCTCAAATAAAATATCTAGGATATAAAATATAAACAAATATCAAATATTTATCTCATATCCTTTATATTTAACCCGAATAAATCCATATTCGATCTTCGTCTATTTATTTGCTTCCGATATTTTAGAATAAATTAATAATCCAATTCATTCTAATTCTGAAATAAAATGATTAATTTTAGTATCCACTAAAATAATCAAAATATAATCTTCGTGTCGACGTGCCATGCGTGCGACCCCTCTAGTTCTTAAAAACGAAGGTAGTCTAACAACAGTTTTTAGTCACCCAATGTATTAGGATAATGATCATAAATCATAAACCACTATGAACCGATTACTGTGTAATTCAATCTCTTCATCTATCCGACATCTCAATTAATTCGACGCAAAATACATCATCGCCAAATTAATTTTTTTTACTTGATTACCAAGATATAATAGTCTCTCTTGAATGTAAAACATTACTCCCATGGCCATGGATTTTAGAGTCACTAATATCTCGATCAAGTGGCCTAGATGTCAACTCTCTAATCCAAGAGAGCGTTTGAATCCTATAGTGACTCAACAATATTCTCTCTACGCTTTGTCACACACCCAACAATCGTATTACTCACAATCCGGTTAAAGATTGCTTTTAACGACGTTAAAGTGCGCAAACTCTACGCATAGAATAAATGAAGGTCTCAAGTCAAAAGATCAGTTACACTCATCCATAAAGAGGACTGACCAATGTTGTTCAATATGTGGTATACTCTTAATCGGGTCGTGTCCAGTAACCCTAATCTTAGGGTACCCCTAAGTATAACTTGGGTACATTATCCCTTGGTCTATCTTGACCTCAGCTCTACTTAGCGATGATCTAGATGTCCATGTCCCCTCTAAACATCTATCCAATCACGGACTACTTCAGATTAATATACTCAATAATCTGTGGGACTTTATTATTAATAATTTTACGTGCAGAAAAGCAAAATAATCAATAACAAATACTCGCCTTTATTAATTATTTATCTACAAATACATTAAAGTGTCTTGGCACATAAGTGCACACACTAACAATCTCCCACTTGCACTATTGCCAAGCACTATGGACATGAAGTCCTAGGCTTCTCACATGGGTCTCATGTTTCTGCAGAGGTAAGGCCTTTGTGAGTGGGTCCGCGATATTCTCGCTCGTATCAACTCTGCTAACCAACACGTCACCCATCTGAACAATCACACAGAGGATGTGATATTTCCACAGTACGTGCTTGGACAGTTGGTGAGACCTCGACTCCTTGGCTTGTACAATGGCTGGATTGTTGTCACAGTATACTGTGACTGCAACTGTAGAATGTACTCGGACTCAGCTGTAGAATCTGCAACTGTCTCCTGCTTGGAACTCCCTCAACATACATCTGCACCATTCAAGCAAAACACATAACCCTGCTGCGATTTCAGATCATCTCGATCTGTCTGGAAACTAGCGTCAGTATATCCTCTGACAACTAATTCCTCATCTCCTCCATAAATTAAGAACCTATCCTTTGTTCTTCTAAAATACTTGAGGATAGTCTTTACTGCAGTCCAATAACTCTCTCTAGGATCTGACTGATATCTGCTTGTCATGCTCAAATCATACGAGACATCGGGTCGAGTGCAAATTATGGCATACATAAAAAAAAAAAGAATAGCAATGTAAAACCAATTTATTTCCATTATAAGGTTTCCAAATGTAACGTAACTAAACTTTAAATAATATTTTAATTGATTTCAGCAAACACAGGTATGCACTAATAAAATATTATTTTAATAAATAGATTATATAAATAAATAAATATTTATTTATAAATTTGACACGAATAAATCCATATTCGATCTTGGCCTTTTTATTTGCTTCCGATATTTCAGAATAAATTAATAATCCAATTAATTGTAATTCTGAAATAATAAAATCATTAATTTTAGTATCCACTAAACTAATCAATAATGTTCGTGTCGATGTGCTATGCGTGCGACCCTCTAGGTCCTATACACGAAGGTAGTGTATATCCATACACAAACTAAGGTAACCGTCTAACAACAGTGTTTAGTACCCCAACGTGTTACGATAATGATCATAAATCATAAACCACTATGAACCAATTACTGTGTAATTCAATCTCTTCATCTAACCAACATCCCAATTAAGTCGGTACAAAATACATCATCACCAAATTAATTGTTTTACTTGATTACCAAGGTATAATAGACTCACTTGAATGTAAAACATTCCTCCCATGGCCATGGATTTTAGAGTCATTAATATCTCTAAGTGGCCTAGATGTCAACTCTCTAATCCAAAAAAGCGATGTATCCTATATTGACTCAACACTATTCTCTCTACGCTTTGTCACACACCCAACAATCGTATTACTCAAAATCCAGTTAAAGACTGCTTTTAACGACGTCAAAGTGCACAAACTCCACGCATAGAATAAATGAAGGTATCAAGTCAAAAGATCAGTGACACTCGTCCATAAAGATGATTGACCAATGATGTTCAATATGTGGTATCCTCTTAATCGGGTCGTGTCCAGTAACCCTAATATCAGGGCCTCTAAGCATCTATCCGATCACGGATTATTTCATATTAATATACTTATTAATATGTGGGATTTTATTATTAATAATTTTACATGTAAAAAGGAAAAAAATCAATGACAAATACTCGCCTTTATTAATTATTTACACACAAATACAATAAAGTATATTGGCACATAAGTGCACACTCTAACATTTCAACCATGTATATCTAGCAGCTTCAGACAGGATAAATTCTAATCCTCATCCTCATTCAACTATTGCAATTCCAATTGAAAACAGGAACCTTCTCATCTCTTTGTTCTAAAAAGCAATGACACTAGACAATTCTAAAGAGTTTCAAAAACCGTACAGCCTGCTCCAAACTCCAATGTCCCCGTGTCGTGGCCTCGGATATAAGAGGCGTCCATCCCGACGTCAGGCTATGCAATTCTTCCTGGCCCGCTAACAAACTCGTTTCAGCTCGATCTACTGGTGAACTTTCTCATTCGAACTGTAGTAACGATCCTTCATTTCGTGTATACATCATCGTAGCAGCGAAATCGCCCGGTCACTGAAGCACTTTCTGCAATAATCTGGAAACGATGATAGACTAGGAAGGTGTTTAAGAAAGAAGAGAAAGAAGAAGAAGAAGAAGAAGAAGAAGAAGAAGACGACAGAAGGAAGGAGAAGAAAGAAGATGACGCAGAGAAGAAAACTATTTTTCTCATTAATTGCTACACTTAATACAACGATTGTAGTCCCCTTTTATCCTTCACTATGTAATAGAAAAACCCCATCTGCCATGCATGATTGCTTTGTCCTTTCGTCCTTGCTTATTATTATCCACTATTTCTGCTGTAGATATTATCTTTTAAAACTCATTCAATTGGGTTGGGCTGAGAAATAGGTCATTATTGGAGTTGGGCTTGGTCCACACTCCCCCTTAAACCCAACTCCCTACTCTAATTCACACCCTCCCGTAAGGGCACCTTTTCTTGTCATTTCAATCCCGTTTCTTCGAAATCTTCCTCCGTTTCTTCTAAATCGCCTGTTTGTTACCACTCCATCTGCATTCATCTGCTCACCACGTGACTTGGAGAGAACTGTGAGTTTTGATCTGCATGAGGAGAACTTATGAATAGGAAGGACCTTTGTTAAGTGATCAGCCAGCTGTTCGTCCGAGATAACATGTTTGATCTCTAATTGCCCTTCAAGCACTTTCTCCCTTATAAAATGATGATCGATTTCTATATGCTTTGCTCTAGCATGCATGACTGGATTTGCTGCAAATTGTATTGTGCTAAGATTGTCACAATAAATCACCGATGGACTAGGATATAGGGCTTTGAGTTCATAAAGTAGTTTCTGAATCCATGTTACTTCAGCCACTCCATTTGCAAGTATTCAGCTTCTGTGCTGAATCGAGAAACCACTCTTTACTTTTTTGTGCCCATGATACTAAATTAGGACCCAAATAAGCACAACAAGCCACCGTACTCTTCCTGTCATCTGGGCAACTAGCCCAATCAACTTCTGTGAAACAGGTAATTAGAAAGGAACTTCCAGCTTGAAGAGTGATCCCATAGCTTATGGTCCCCTTCAAATATCTTAGAATCATCTTTACTCCCTGTAAATGAATATATGTAGGAGAATGCAGATACTAACACGCTTTATTTACTACAAAACTTATATTTGGACGTGTGTTAGTGCAATACTGTTGAGCACCCACTAAGCTTCTGTAGTCATTTGGATCTGATAAGGGTTGCCCATCATATTTTGATACTGGACCGGTAGCTGCCATAAGAGAAGGCATTGATTTACAATCCAGCATGCCTGATTTATGAAACAGATCTGTGTGATACACTTCTCTTGGCATAAGTGTAATGCATTTTTTTATCCTGGTTACTTGAAAACCCAGAAAATAGGATAATTCACTTAGATCCTTTAAGTCAAACCTCTGATGTAGTTTGGGTAATAGATCAGAGATTCCCTCATTATCAGATCCTGCCACAATTATTATCCTGCATTAGAGGATTTGTAGAACATAGATGCATCAGCCACAGAATTTGCAAAACCCCACTATAAAAGACACAAACTGAGTTTCATATACCAGGCTCTAGGACTTTGCTTCAATTCATACAATGCCTTTTTGAGTCTACAAACATGATCAGGTTTGTTTGAGTCAATCCATCTTTGAGGCTATTCCATAAAGACAATTTCAGCTAGAACTTCGTTGAGGAATGCATTATGTACATCTAGCTTCTTTAAGGTCCACCCAAATGAGATAGCTAGACATAATATCACCCTGATTGTTTGATGTCGCACTACCGAGCTGAAAGTATCTTTATAGTCTATTCCAGGAGTTTGAGTGAACCCCTTAGCCACAAGTCTAGCCTTACACCTTTCCAAAGTACCATCTGCATTAAGCTTAACCTTGAACACCCACTTGCATCCCACAATCTTCTAAGTCCCTTGATGTGGAACTAGCTCCAGGGTCTGAGTTTTCTCCAAAGCAGCAAGTTAAGACATCATAGCATTCCTCCAAACAGGTATAGCCAGGGCTTCTGCCATATTAGCAGGCTCGGTGGGTATTGGCTCGGTTCTTGTGGTAGATGAGACTTGGAAAGGCTGTTGGGACTGGTTAGCTAGGTACAACTTAGGTTGAAAATTCTTGCCTTGGATCTTGTAACCATGGGATGTATTGATTGTGTCTCTTCGAGGAAAGGAGCCTCTATCATGGTTGGATCTAGAGTACCTAGTGTATTAGTAACAAGACTAACAGTATAGTGAGGTATTAACTCATTAGGTGAAGGAGACTGAGGTAGAACTGTGCTGATGTTTGCTTATGTGGTCTTAATTGGTCTGTAAAGCATGAATGTGATAAAACATGACTCAAAATATAAGGAGATTGAGATATATGAGGAGCAATTACAGAAGTACTAGACTAAAAAAGAAAGGTTGACTCATCAAACAGGACATCTCTAGAGACATAAATTTTGCATGTTTATCTGTGAAAGCAAATATATCCTTTGTGAGAAGAACTGTTTCCTAATAAAACACAAATGATAGATCTAGGTTGAAGTTTATGAGTATTGCACATCCTTAATAGTGGAAAACACTGACGGCCAAAAATTTGGAGAGAAGTATAGTTAGGTTTCTGTTTAGTGAGCAATTCTAAGGGAGTCTGTGAATGCACAACTCTAGTGGGAAGAATGTTTATGAGAGTGACTGCATGATAAAAAGCATTAGGCCAAAATGATAGGGGAACATTAGCATGAGTCAATAGTGACAAACCAACGTCTACTACATGTCTATTTTTCCTTTCAAGCCTTCCATTTTCCTGAGGTGTATATGGGCAAGACAATTGATGTGAAATACCCATTTGTGTCAGGTAGGTATGCAGAGACCTGAACTCTCCACCCTAGTCTAACCTAACAGTGAGAATAGGAAGCTGAAATCTATTTTGAATTAGTTTATGAAACTGTATAAAGGCAGATGTTGCTTGAAACTTTTCTTATAAAAAATAAATCCATGTAAAAAGAGTGAAATAATCCACTAGTAACATGAAATACCTATCTCCAGTAGATGATCTAATAGAAGGTCCACATAGGTCAGTATGAACAAGAGCAAGTGGTTTATTAACATGTGACACTTAAATAGGAAATGGTAATCTATAGTGTTTACTAATTGTACAAGCTGAACAGAGATGTAATGATGTATGTTCATAGGGAAGCTTACATAAAAAAAGAACTCTACGTAGAACTTCGAGACTTGGATGGCCTAGCCTCGAATGCCACTTGAGGGTATCCTGAATGGGTGTTTTGACTGCTGTGTGAACATTGAATGAGGTCTGTTGGTGAAGCTTGTTATTTTGACTAGGTCTTGGATCTGCTGAGAGGTAAGAAGAGGAAAAGAAGAACTTATAGAGCTCGTCCTTCATTGGCCCTTGAAGAATCACTTGCTGAGTTCTCTTGTCCTTAACACAAAACAGATTAGGATGAATCTCAACAATAACATCATTATCCTGACATAATTTAGAAACACTAACAAGCCTACTAGATAATTGTGGAGTATGAGTTACAAAGTGAAATAGAACCAGACTTATACTGAAAAACTTTCTGGCCAACATGAGTAATGTTCACTTTATTACCACTTACAACCATAACTGAGGCTTTTCCTTTGTAATTAGAGATATTTTGCAGGTCTTCAACATGATGAGTCACATGATGAGTGGCCCTTGAATCAACCATCCACTCATTTGGGTCAAAGATGGCAGTGGAGGTAAGACTTGGTTGTGAACCGGTTTGTAACAGGATAGGTTGATGTGTTTGATTAGGTTGAACTGGGTTGATAAAGGATGGTAATCCAGTAGGTGAGTATGTAGAGTGGACTGCTTGAGGCTGGGGTTGAAAGTTTGTGTTTAGACGATGATAATAGTTTAAGGCAGTGTGTCCTACTTTAAAACAAATCTGACATTTAGGTCTAAATGGAGGTTTGGTGTAGTTTCTATCGTGTGGCCTTATCAAAGGGTTGGAAGGTCTAAATGGAGGTCTTCCTAATAGACCAGGGGCTTGGGTAGTAGAAAATTGATGTGGAGGCGAATATCTGGGTCGACTAGTAGGATAGTAATTGGCTCTAGGAGTGGGAAACCTACCAAGTTGTTGTCTGGACTGAAACCCTGGATTGTCTGCCTGGAGTGTTGATACCCGAACCAGTGCTAACAGACTCTCTACTTCATTCCTCCTTCCAGTCCTGTGCTCAAAATTTAGTAGAAGGCTTTGTATCTCCTCAATAGGTGGTTCATCAGTTCTGGTATATTGCAGAGACAATAGCATCATATTCAGCTGGAAATCCCTCTAACATATACCATATATAGTCTTTATAGTGAACAGGCTCTCCAACTGCACTCAGTTGATCTGAATAAGTCTTTAGCAAGTTCAAATATTGTTGTATACTCTTCCCTTCTTCAAATGTTGCATCTGCACTCTCAAGTTGATTACTCTAGTTGTTGAACTTGACTCATACATGCTCTTATGTTCTCCCAGACTTTGTGGGTAGTTTTACAGCAGACTACCTGACTCAATGGTTCAGGTGTGAGAGAGGCGAACAAGAGACTCATCAATGATTTGTCTATGTGCTACCAAAGCTTGAGCTCAGGATTCTGCACTTGCAAGTTACTATCCAAACACTGGAGGAGGTAAGCTACTTCCATACACAAAGTCTTCATATCCACCGGCGATAATCGTAGCTAGCATTTTTCCTTTCCACAAAGGAAGGTTCCCATCGTCCAATTTAAAAGTTGACGAGAATATACCTGTTGGGAGTCGTATAGAACTTGGTATACTTGTTCACATTTGCCGGCTGTCTTTTCGTCCTTGCTGATTCTCCACTAATTCTGTTGTAGATATTATTATCTGTTAGAACTTATTTGGTATGGTGTTTGGGCTAAGGACTCCGTCCAGGCATAAGTTATGGGCCTCGGTTTCGGTATGGTGTTGGTAAGTGGGCTAGGTTCGTAGATGGGCTAAGAGAGATGGGTCGATCCCTCTTGGGCTTCAGCCCAACTATTTGGGTCGTATTAGTCCGGGCTTCAAATGAAATTTGGGCCAATTTAATAGAGGCCGTAATGAGGGTAATTAGAGCCCAATAAAGCCCTTTACAGAAGCCCATTAAGAAACCCTGAATTCTATTGTTTTTTTGTTTCATATCCCTAAAGCGAACGCTCACCACGTCTCAAAGTCGAAAGTCTGCTGGTAGGCTGGGTCAGGTTCGCTGATTATTTAAGTTAGCCGAGGAGCAGCTAAGAGTCCTGCTTGTTTGTTCTGTTGACGCTAATTCGGGCAGTTCCTGTCCGTTGCAGAAACTGCATTCACGACGAAAATGATCAGGGAGTCAGGCATACATAGCTTCGGAGTGGTGCTGCTAAAAGCTGGTAACTTGGAGAAGGGCGGTGGATCCAGAATTTCTGCCGGCTACAGATCGTGTCAAGTTGGGTTAGAACTACATGGATGTCATACCAGTCAATCCAGGCCTGGAGGACGGACTTCTGGATTCGAGTATTAGGCAGCAAGTACCAGACGCTCTCCTTGCGCAATCTTGTAAACAGATACACGCACGAGGAACCATCCAGGAGTTGCGGCACGAGAGAAGCTGAGAACCAACTAGCAGATGGCCCCAACCATCCTCATGGATCAACATTTTGGTACTTGAATGGACATTTCAACTGCGTATATCGCCAGTCCCCAGTTGTTCCTTTAAACAGCAGATGCAGACAGGATGAATTGTAATCCTCGTCCTCGATGGATTATTATAAGTCAAATTGAAACCTAGGAACTAGACAATCCTAAAAAAGGTGTCCAAGGGCATTATTCCAACAGTAATGAATAACGAGAATGGAGAAGTCCAGTGCTTCGGTGGTCCTCAGGACAAGGCTTTCAATTTACACGCCCCCAATCAGCAAAAAGGGAAATAAGCATCAAGATTCGAGCAGGCAACTGTATCCTTATCCCTCGTCCAGGATCAGACTCCGGCCCTCATTCTTTGGCAGTGTCCGAACGAACCACTGAAAATAAAAGCAAACCCATTGGAGCTAGCAGTTATCCTTCCGGGTCAGTAAGGAAATCGATTTATAGAACAATTTCCATCCCATAGAAAGCACATCCTCGAAGTTGAAGCGCAATATCACAACCATAAAAGGAGAAACATGAAACAAGGGAACCATCGCCGGCATCATGTCATACCCATTGCCCTTCTTGGTCAAAACACGAAGAAGTCGAACGATCTCAGGAGAGGAGATCCAGCACGGCCGATTGGATGCATCTCTACACAATCGTGAATCTTACAAGGATTCCGCAGACACACATGGAAATGATTTCCATTCCAGAGAAACCTCATCGAAGTCAAAGCACACGCATGGGCAACTAATTTTAGGATCAGAAACTTCAAATAGTCTTCAGGATCACAACGCATCGATCAAGGCAAAAACAGGATTAACCATCAATTCTGGCGAGAATGGATCGCGGTGGACGGAGTGGGCGGACAAGACGGGCAGGAGAGGAAGAAGGGATGTACCTGGCTTGAGGGGCTTGCCTTCCTTCCAGGAAGAGAGGGAGAAGTGAACCTTCTCGCGGCCAAGGACTTCGGTCTTGTACGGCTCCTTGAGGCAATTCCTGACGAGGTTGGCGCAGATGTTGGAGTAGGTGATGTAGGTCATCCCCGTCGCCCTCCAGAACGGCACCGCCGCGTTCGAAGCCATCTCGGATGTCGTCGTCAAAGACTGGGAGCGCCGCCCGACTTCCGGTGGTGGTTTTATGGGTTTGGGGGCTAGTTGGGCCACTGGGCCAAGGCAAAAGGCCATAATATGAGGCCCCCCCACGCGATGACCGCGGCTTGGAGAATGAGATGAAAGTGGAAGCGGTCACCACCGCCTCTGGCTACCGCCGCCCCTTCTTCTCCGCCGGCCATTTGTCACCTCCCCTCCGGCCTCTGTCGCCGTCCGGCTCGTGGCGGCCCTTAAGGTCAGCTGCTTCCTTGTTTGCTCCTGCTTTCCAATTCCTTGTGGTTCTGAGACCTCGTGTGTGCGGGTGCCAGGGGGAGCAGTAGATTGGTGTCGAAGGCATGGGGAGTTGCGGTTAGAGCGAGTGCTGAAAGGGGAGGAGGTTTCCTGTCAGGATGGGATGAAAAGCCTTATGAGTTGCTTCCCGGGGGGAGGATAGCTTACCTGGATGAACAGGATGTTGTCACCTTCCTTGACCCTCCCAAAGAGCTCATTCCTCTCGACCCCTCTTCCTACAATCCCTCTGCTTATCTTTGGTTAGCTTCACTCTTCTTGATCAGCGGATTTGTTTCTCCTAGAGTCGGAGCGTAAGTAGGGTCCAGGGTGCTTGATATGTTCGGTTCGCTGTGAATCCTGCTGGCTCGGCCTCCAGGATTCATTTAGGTGCTTAGACAACAAACAATGGTTAGGCGGAGCTGATTGATTGGATGGATTAACAGCCTGGATTGTCAGTTTCATTGGCTGACTGCGAGGGATGACAGTGTAGTGATCCAGATTAGCGCCCCACCAGGGTTAGTGGTGATGGTCATATCTTGGAGTTTCTTCGTAGGATGTGCATTTTGCACGATTTCATAGTCAGTAGAATACTTTTGGAACATTTGCAAGTATACTTGTATTTAAATGTTTTCAGGAAAAAGATAGGAGACATCCCGGAGGAGAGGCGTCACAGATTGTTGCACTTGCTACAGCCGAGGTTAGGTTGTCCTTAAAATGTTGCATTGGGCTGGGGTTGTTCATATTTCTGTGTTGGTTTATCGTTGGAGTGCCCCTCGAATGAACTTTGGTTGTTCTTATTGGTTCGGCGGAGGTCTAATTGAGCTCTGAAATGATTGGGCAGGCTCATAACTAGAGCGTGGGAGATAGCGGGGACACGTTTTGAGGATGCTATGTTAGCAAAGAAAACAGCATCTCCTATGCTCTCTGGCGAAACCGAGTCCACAACATTGGTTGAATATTACAACTGCAGGACAAGTGGAGGTTACGCTTAATGAGATTTCACTGTCATTTTCCACTCTTGTCAACTCTTTATTTATTTGAGAGTGGATGTGGAACCACAATTACGCAGGTCCGCAATCTATTTCTTGGATGAAGTCCTTCAAGAAGGTATAATTTATTATTCTTCACTTGGGGATGTTGATGTCCTTTTATCTCTTGTGATAATCTTCTTCTTATACCTGCAGGCCATATTCTGCGACAGCAGCCACAAGATTTATGGGCGCTTCTATGGTGAGTTCATGTCTCCCTTGCTCGGGATACCATTTCCAAATGACATATATCACTTGATGCGATTAGGAATTGTTGCCACTTGCCATCATTTCAGGAGAATCTGTCATGGCTCGTATCACGAGCTCCTCTAAGCCACTTTATTTTGTGGTGAAACAAGTGAAGGAAGTAATGGCAACAGAACAGCCGTGTGATTTGGCTTATGAATTCGGCGATGGACTCTGGAATCTCAATGAACGCCCGGAAGGATTCCCTAAACCAGGTAAAGCCTCATCTGCAGTTTTTGTTTCTCGTCTCGTGGATCTTGTGAGTACTTCCCTCTGGCTTTGAAGTTATGAAAACTGAACTTGCTCGCCAAAACACTTCAACAGAGAAACATCCACATCCATTTGATGATGAAGTCATCATCTATGCCCGGTACATTGGCCCTGGGGTCTTGGTTGGGCAAGCCTGGCAAGAAGGAAAAGAGTTGCAACAACTACCGCAAAAGCTGTGCAAAGAAATCTTGATGGTGAAAGACTACTTCAAATCTTGAAGAGCATCCGGAGTGAATGTCAGATATTCGAGTGTATTCTGGAAAAGTTAGAATCACGGAGACGATCTCGTGTTCATCTCTTCCGATAGGATCGGGTAGCAAACATTATTTGATTAACAACACAAATCATTGTGTCCATATCTATTTCCAAAAAGGAAAATGAAGTCTCAAAAACACCGAGATGGTTTTCTCAAAAGGTAATCTGGAACAAAATCCGAGCTTGGTTATCATGAACATATGACATATAGCTGAGAGAAAGCTACACGAGCTACCCCACCAAAGCAGCATAAGCGGGGATCGAGGAATGAATACCGGGAATCTGCAAAATGAATATCGGGAATCTGCAAAAAAGACGACGGGCAGCTGCTCTTGCTCTGATTTAACTACCCCCCTTCTGCTTGATGGTAATCCTATCCCCGAGACTCAGAGCAATCCCTTGTGTTTTACTTCTTATCCGGATGTATCCACTCAGCTTCCCATCTGCTTGTTTCTCAATACTGACATTGACGAGCGCATCCTCCCCAAAAACACTCTTTGCATAGAGATTGGCCGCCAGAAAACCACACTCGCCTTCAAGTGCGGATCTGATATTTAGGTTACCAACCCCCCAAAATAAAGAACCTCAATTAGGAGACACAAATTGAAGAGCAATGGAGAAAAGCAGAAAACAGAAAATTCAATCCCAAGGAATCTTGATATGAAACTTATCTGATGAGTGAAACTCGTAGGACTTACAGCTAATGATTCCTTCACGGTAAGCTCACTTTTATTATCCGATCTACTTTTTCTAGTTTAGGGTCTCCTAGCAAATTCGTACATCCCAGGCTAATTTCAATAACAAATACCATAACGTAAACGGATTATAAGTATTAAAAGCATCTTCTACTTAAGTGGTGCCAAGCAATGATACTCACATGCATAAGAACCCACGGTCAAGCAGGATAGGAAGACAATGAGAAAAACAACTTACGGTGGAGTGAGACACTTCATGTTAGTTGACTTGATGAGGTGGTTCAAAAATTCCTTCTCATCATTTATGACCGTATTGACGGCAACCTTGGCAATGCAAAATATAGGAAAACATCAATCAATCACCTAGTTGTAAATAACAAGGCACATAAGAAGTAAATACCGTGTGAACATGGGAATTACCTTATTTTCCCACTCAAACTCCGCCCACATGGTTCTGAATGCAGCATCAGAACAGGATCCAGGAGAGATGTAGTCCATGATGTCAATATGGATATCATTCAGGATGACAACGTTCCTCTCAAGCACATTTGAAGAAGTCTCATAAACTATGTTACCAAATATAACTCCAGTTTCCGTAGAGGAGACCTTGATGTTGGCTTTTATCTGTTTACTCGACTCTGGAGCAAGTGTATAATTCTGTGGCCTTTCCACGAGCTTAAGATCACCCATGGTGGCAAGCTCTAAGCACAAGTTTTGAAGAGTATCCTTAGTTCGGTTGATAACAGTCACATCCAGCATTATATCATAGCGATGGACTGTGACATAAGCTTCAGCGTACACTGGATCGCTGAATCCAGTGAGCTGATGGATGCGGTTCAGTTTATTGGCATCGTCTCCATCCTTTGTGAACTCTCCGGTGGCACGTTTCAGGTCATCCTGTACCTCATCTTCCAGTTCGAGCTGGCTCATACCCTACAAAAAGTTTGCATGACCAAAAAGTTACAGGGATATCCAGTTGCTAAAATCCTCAAAATTATACGCATGGGACAGAAAAAAGTATGTGATTACTATTTAACAGCAAAGCATGAGCAAATTTCAGCAAAGTCGCCATATCTATAACAATAAAGGAACTGTCTGACCTTCCTACTCTTCAAGTGGTAGAAATCAATGAGATCATCCGGCTGTGCATGAGAGATCAGAGCCTTAGCTTTGATCTCCTCTGTCTCTTGGAGCTGTTTCTCAGCCAACATTTTAACGAAACTTTTTCTGCAGGATTGCAACCATATATTCCTTACCTCACCACCAGCATTGCACAACAGTCTAACACAAAGGATAATTCTGTCCCGAGAGTCATTATCAATTGGATGCGGAAGAACTGGAGATTGACCCAGCTGAAGCATGGACACTATTATCAACAATGCCTGTGTAGATGCTTTATTGACTTCAGCCTTTGATGGCTGCACTTCTTCCAACCTCAAGATCAGCTTCGTCAGAGTACAGGCAACAACAGCACCAAGGAAAAAATCGCCTGAGAGTAACAACGACCTCAAGTTTCCTACAGAGGTCAGTGAACCCTGAACAAGAGTTGGAGGAGAAATGGCTGTCTCAAGGGCAGCACTCTGGGTGGCATATGTTCCGTCTGCGAGAATAGCAGGCCTTCTGGAAGATACAGCCGCTGAGCTTGTTGGCTGGACACTCGCCGAAGTGTCTTGCGACTCCCCTTCTTCAGTGACCATATAAAATGGGAGGTCCCCAAGACACTGCTTGATGGTAGCAAGGGCACTCTCGACTTCTGGAAGCGAAAGGCAGTATTCTCCAATAATCCAAAGGGCACAAGAGCACACCCTACCGGCACGAATCTGGTAGAAAGTATCCAACAACCTGGTGATGATGGAGACTCGCAATTTCGGATTGGTCTCAATAATCTCACGCACAAAGACGACAACATCCAAGGCAGAAGCCACATTAGTATCTCCCAAGAAATCCATCAACAAATGCACCACGGTGCTTGCAACTTCAGGGAACTTAATGGCACAGGTATGAATAGCTTGCACCAGCATCTGCCTGTATTCTCCATTCTTCTCGAGCTCTCCGTTCTGAGTCTTAACAACCTCCTTCTTCAACATCAAGACAACCTCGTCAACATTCCTAGGGGTAATCAACTCTAAGGAAATATCCAGAGTTTTCCTCCTAATATCAAGATTCGGGCTAGAAAGCGCCCTAAGAACATCCATTACCAACTCGACCATGATCTCCCTGTGGGATGTCTTGAGCTCATTGAGCCGATCAAGCACAATCAGCTTGACATTGTTATCACTCTGGGAAAGCAGCAGCTGGCAGTAAGTGCTGGCTGCGGCCCGGATCGCAGTAGGGGCGGACGACAGGGAGACGAGGGTCCCTGCGCACTCATATATGACCGCAGAGGAGGGGGCATTCAACAGGGAAATGATGATCTTGATATACTTGCCCTTCTCGGCCTTGTTAGACCTACAAACCTTCCGAATCAATTCCAAGACAACCATCTGGAGCTGCTCGCCCCAGTCATTGATGCGGTCAATGTGGGAGAAGAGGTAGTTAACTGCACGGTCCTGAACGCAGGTGAAGAGCATGAGGAAGGCATTGCGCTTGCTGGAGGGATCCTGCTCGGAGGAGAGTGTCTTCTCAATGATCTCGGGGGCCTGTTCAAGGAGGTGGGGGCCGTCGGGGAGGCGGAAGAGTGACATGACGGCGAGGATGGCATTGCGACGGACAAAGGGGTGGCGGTGCTCAAGGTTGGAGAGGATGGAAGGGATGAGGGGCTCAATGATCTCGGTCTCGGAGATGCGGCAGAGGAACCGTAGGGTGACCCCGCGTATGTACTCATTGGGGTGCTGGAGGTTGTTACGGAGGTTCTGGCAGATGAGGATCATCTCGGGGAGGACCTTGCCGCGAGGGTCAACCTTGTCGATGATCTCAAGGTAGAGGAGGAGGAGCTTCTGGATGGTGTGGTCCTCGGAAGGGAGGACATAGCGGATGATGGTGATGAAGAGCTGGGGGATGGTCTCCCCGTTGAGGAGGAGCATGATCGCCTTCTTCATGCTCTCAATCTTCAGATCCACGTCGTTTCCTTCCAGTGCTTCTTTGATCTCGTTGGCCACCGTCGGTGCCCCCTTGTCGAAGTGCACCAGCAGGGTGCACGATTTCTCCATCTGCTTCTGCATCGTCGCCGCCTCCGCCTCCGCCCCTCACTAGATCTGCTAATCAATCTACCAAATCAAATCGAACTGTGTTGTGTCAGCCGTCGGGGGGGTTGGAGGATTTTGGGGCAGCCAGAGACAGACAGAGAGAGAGAGAGAGAGAGCTCAATTCCAGATCTGAAACTGAATCAGGAATGCCGTCCTCCCTTCCTTCTTCCCCCCTACCCCAGAAAGCCTGCCGGGAACTCTTTAATGGGCCTAGGCCCATTTTATGGCCCGAAGAGCCTGATGTGAGGCCTCCGCTGTCCTTGACCCCCCTGTGGAACGTCCCAGATTAACTGCCGTCTCTTGTCACGATCCTCAGAGGATGAACCTCGGTGTTGAACACCCCTTCGTCCAGGGATATAACCATTGGAGGGGAGAAGAGAAGGTACAGACACTCGAGCGTCTCATCTAGGAAGAAGCTCTGCATCATGTTGTCCTTAAACGTCGGTATTCACCTGTTTCTAGTGAGAGCACGTCTCACATGACCCGACTCCATAAGAGAGTTCTTGAAGAATCCTTCGAATATATCCCAACCCCAGTCAAGCGCGAGAGGTAGAAGAGTGATTCAATCGCCACCGGTCTCTGTATGTTCTGCGATATGCCAACGCTCATGTCCTGAAAGGAAATGCCGCATTTTCAGTTCGAGGCTGCAGGAAGGACATATAGCTAACCCTGCCTTCATGGAAGAAGTAATTTTCACCAGCTAGTTTTGTTGGGGGTAATTCGTTAGAAGTTAGAGCACGTCCGAGATCTGATCAGAAGACAAGCAGAACACAACAGAAAACGTTAACAGGTTTGCCGAGGTAGGCGAAGAGGAGAACGGCCTGATTCGCCGAGAGTCGTGGAGCTGGGGGGTTTGGGATTGGTGGTGAGGGAAGATTCGAGATTGGCTTCCTCCTCGGGCGGTATTGGTACGAGGAGGTGGGGGAACAAACTAACTCCGGTCGATCCGACAAACGGTAACAGAATTATTTGACAAACACAAGCAACCTCAAGACAGGCTTCTTCTACGTGTTCCGAAGCTTCTTGCAATCAGACTGAAGAAATAGCCCCACAACCCCATATACCTCAATCGGTTCTAAACGACTTCTGCTCTACACACTCTGGCTCACACCATCGTTCCTATAGAAACAAGTCAAACTTGATATGTACAGGCCGATGCAGCCCTGGTTCAATACGCCTGTCCGCACATAATGAAGGCATGGATGAGGGACTGGGCTGCCCGGACTTGGCACGTTGTCCCGGACAGCATGACGATGCCCTCGGGAACGCCATGCCGTGGGTCCTGAATCTCCACTTTCGCCCCTGTGATCTACAACCAGGCCAACCACATTCGATTAGAGGCCCCGCTTCACCATTACGACCACCCGTGTCGAATGATGGCGAGAAACTGATACTGTAGACGGGGCTATTCCTTGCGTACCTGCCTGATGTCGTTCAGATTAATGTTGTTCTCTCCATGTACGTGCTCCACATATATTTGAGGGATCGTCATCTCGACTGACATGACAGTCATGTTTTGCCCTTGACTGCCCCTGAGTATAAAAGAAGTCAAAACAAACAGCCATCGCTTCAGATTTGTCGCCTTTCCACGCATCAACAAGAGGAATAATTTTAGCCACCAGGGAGGATAATATGGACCGATAAACTTCAAAAATAGACATCAAGTAATAGAGCATTACCCTCCAGGAGGCCAATTCCCTGAAGCCATGTTGGGACCAAAATCGGCAGCGCCCCCAGCATTGCCCCCGCCCATATTCTGCAATAACCAGTAACAAGGAGATGCACTACAAAATGAAAAATCAATTTCATCAACCCTGACCCATCTAAGATTTTTCCGGAAGAGGAAGTGTACCTGACGAGTCCACATTCTTGGTGATGGTGGTATATCATAGGGAGGTGGGGGAGGACCAAATCCAGGTCTCTCCCCATCATAGGGATGGTATTTTTGCTCCCTAGGAGGAAGAGCAGGATCGAAGCCATGCGGAAAAGAAGGCTGATAATCAAAGGAGTTGTGTGGAGGTGGAGGCCGGTTGATGTCATGAGGGACGGCACCTGGAGAAGGGTAATGGCTGGGGGAATGAGGGTTATGCCTCGGCCTAGGAAAGGGAGGTGGCATTTCGTTGAAAGGGGGGAAATATGGCGGAGAACCAAAACCCGAATGCGCTGGTCTGACAGGGAGTATGATTTGGCGAATCCTTCCAGTTATACGAAACAGTGCCTCCTCGACAGATGGGACATTGCCAACAATCTGCCAATAGGATCCAACTTTTTCAAGATGTTAGATAAGTGTTGACTAGTATGACATGTTTAAAGACCATCTCCAATGAAATTTAAAAAAATCAATTTAAGTAGGAGTGTATGAAAGTTGACCCCATAACGAAGACACACATTTGCAAGTTTAATACATGCCAGTCCTCTATTAAAATGCAAAATGAAGAGTAAGCAGACCAGTTCAGGAGGTGAAACCTACCTGCACAACTTCATGATAACGGCCATCAAATCTTGGAGATTGCTCTCTATGGAATATCTGTATGTTCGTGCCAGTAGCTCTTCTCACATCATTTAACTTGAACCCGCCCTTTCCTAGCAAGCTACGAATTTGTTGTGAGGGCAAAAATAGCCTCGCAATAGCTGGAGTACCTGGATCAAATCCTATCTCAGTAATTCGTTGATGCACACGCATAACAGCCTCCTGTGCAGAAGAACGCATCTGCTCGGAATTCTGAAATCATACATGGAAGAAATGAAATTACCGATTGGCACAAGAGATGTGCTGTATACTTTGTGCGTTTTAAGGGGGGGAGGGGGAGAGGTGGTGAAAGGGGTTACTTGCCTCTCGTGCAGAAATGACAACTATCTTTTCATCTGAATCGGGCGAAATATCCAAAATCTTGATAAAAGCGCCAGTGTCATGCTGAATGGCATTAACTACACAGCCCCCTTTCCCAATAAGGCTGCCGACCTTTTCCCGAACACAAAGCAACTTAAAAACAATTTCCTCCTCAGCAATCATTCTGCGGTTGGGACCCATCCCTTCCTGCCCCTGGAAAGGGGGAGGTCCCCAGGGGCCGGGACCTGGGTGGCGAGATCCAGATGGATGATCCTGTCGAGGAAAGTGGTCTGTAGGTGAAGAATTTGTGCAGGGAATTTCCACCGTAAGCTTGGGAGCATTCGCACCTGAATTGGGGGGATCAGCTCTAGGGTTCCTTTGAAGGTGTCTATAAACTAACACCAATGCTTTTCTCACAGAAGAGAAATCTCCCGTCATCTGTTAACAAAGTGAGGTAAGCTTATTCTACCATATGCGCAAAAATTAAAATACTATTTCTGCAGCCGGAAAAGGTAGTAAATGCAGAAGGTCTGCAATCAGGTAACGGTTCGTGTTACTAATAATTTCACACTACTTTCTTCCCTCCACTCTTCCGTCTATTTAACCAGGGTTACACAATTGGAGAAATGTATAGGAAAAACGCCCTCTCGGCCTCATTGCTCATCAGGAAAATGGAACAATCATTCTCTTTCCTTTGATAAATCGGCTAGCAGATTGTCAACGAACAAGTTGTGTCTACACTACCCAAGTCATCCACTCACACACAACATCTATAACAAAATTGAGAATTCCACCAGCTGGAACACAACAATAGCATTGGTTGCATAGACTAACAACCACTCGATCTGTCCGTCACAGGACAGTTCACGGTCACCGCGAGAGGACAACACTACATCCACATGATACAACCAAATCCTCGGAGTTCGACATGGAGAAGCAGAGAAAAGGAAAGAGGAAGGGGAAGCGATACCTGAAAAACCTCTTCTCCGGGAGAGACACCGGGGGGGAGGTTGAGGCTATCAAGAGAAAGGGAAGCGCCGCTCTCCTCCCTCATCCTCTGCAAATCCCCATCCGCGGCCCAATCGGAAGGCACAAGCATCCGGCAGCCAACTTCGCCGGAGGGAGAGGAGGACCCAACAATCGCCTCGAAGACCCTAAGGAGAGAATCCAGGCGGTGGTCGCTCCCGTCGGCGGAGTTAGGGTTTAGTGATATGAGGAGGACCCTGTCGTAGGAGGAATTGGCATGGTCGTCGAGGAGGCGGACGAAGGGTCCCAGGCACGAAGAAACGGCGGCAGACCTGGAGGGCGGGCAGAGGAGCTTCAGAGGGGGTTCTGTCGGGTTCGAGGCGCGCTCCGGGAGGTTTGAGGCGGCCATTGGAGACCCGGGGGGAGGGAGGGCGCGGTCGAGGCGAAGGGAAGGGGAAGGGAGGGGAGGGTGGGTATTGGGCCCTGTAATGGCCCATTAGGCCGGGGTTGTTGGGCTTTTATTACAACGCGAACAATAGGCCCGACAAAAAGCTGCGTGTTTAAGGGGTCCGAAGGTTGTCCAAGATTTTCCAAAACGATCAGTTTGGGAAATATATTATAGTTTGGGAAATATATTAAAATGGATTTCGAAAAAGTACAAAATAAAATTAATTGCCGAAAATTTGTCTGTGTGCGTGAATAGTCTCATGGGAAAGAAAGAAATATATTATTTTTTTTTTAATTGGAAGATATGAAAAGGGTGTCACACACCAACCAAGAACAGGACTCACCGCCCTCTACAAAAACACGCGCACACACTTTGCGTCTGTCTGAAAAGCACAAAGTGTAGAAACAAGGAAAAGATCTCTGTCTTTGTTTGGAGTGTACCATCATGGAAGCCTTCTCGAGGTGTGCCGCCACGTCCTCCAGGATGCCCGACCCACCACTCCCCCTCCCCTCCCTCCGCCGCCTCGTCTTTCCCCCTACCGCCCTCGCTGTCCGGCCTCGTCCTAGTCCGGACTCCCGGAACCTTTGCTCCCTCGTCGCCTTCGCCGTCCCTCCCCGTTTCCCCGGCGACGTCTGTGAGGATGTCTCATTCGACGCCTCGTCTCCTTCTTGTCCTTCTTCCCAGGTGCGGTTTTGAGCCCTTCGGGTGGGCGTTTTGAAGAAAATTTTATGCCTTTTTGTGCTGCGCTTGACATATGGGGAGTGACTGCACTCTGCATTATCATTATCGTGGTTATCGATTTGGTATTGGCGATTGGGTTGATTGACGTGTCCGTGTTAGATGGAGTTTATGAAGCCCCGTGAACCGTTTCAGGGAAACGAGGAGGATGGATTGACAACGGAGGCGCCTATTTCCCTCCCATACGGAAGCGGAACCCGAGCCGGCCTTTTCAGGACTCCAATTTCTGGTGGGGTTCAGAATGCTACTTCCGCCCACGGTTTGCCCCGTCCTGCCTTGGCTGTTCGTAACCTGATGGAGCAGGTGCTCCTTTTTACATCAATCAATTGACAGCATCGATGTTTGGTTCCTGTGTTTTCGGGGCCCTCCTCCTGCCACTCAATCATGCTTTTATTTTTTAACTTTATTGGTGGTCGTGCTTTCTCTTGGACTTGAAGGCCAGGTTTGCCCATCTTTGCACCGTCACCTGTTCAATGCATCACCGCAGGGGAGGATATCCATTTGGTTCCTTGGTTGATTTTGTTCCTGATCCCACCGGCCGTGAGTCCTCTGCCGGTCTTTTATCTTAGCACTGCTATTACTGATTCTATTCACTGAAAAATTGTTTCAATAGAGTGACTGATGGTTTTTGTTCCATAATGACAACGTATCGGCCTTCTCTATTGATGAATATGGTCGCATCTGTATCCTTCGGGAATTTGCAAATATCTGGGTTCAGTTTTGTTATTTAACTATAAATGGTTGCTTGTCTGGGCAAGTTTCTGCTTTACAACCTGTTTCTCTTTGCAGACCCCATTTTTTCATTCTCGCCATTGGCAATTCACACTAGGAACTTGATAGCAGATCCAAGATGTACACTTGTAGTGCAAGTAAGATTCTTTCATTATTCTGAAGCACTTTGCAGTGAACCATGAACACTATTTAACATGCGATGAAATTTTATACATGTTTGTTGCCCAGATACCTGGTTGGAGTGGTCTTTCAAATGCAAGAGTAACCATCTTTGGTGATGTCCACCCCCTTCCAGAAAGCCAGCAGGTGTGCAACCTTACGTTGGTCTCGCATACTTATCTCCGGTGTCCTTATGCTATTAGCTCTTTGGCTAGGAATGGGCTCACAAGCAGTACCTAGTAAAACATCATCAGGGTCCCTCCCAGCAATGGGGCAATTTCTACTACTTCAGGATGCATAATGTCAGGTGGACCGAGTTCTTTGTAATATCTTTAACAAGATATTTGATTCGTACCATCTGTAAACTGGGCTCCGTGTGCAATGTTGCCTTATAACTTATCGGGCTTGATGAGAAGTTATTTGTCCTTTGTTGCGGACAGTGACATATACTTCATTGGAGGCTTCGGAACTGTCGCTTGGGTTGCTGTGAAGGAGTACGAATCCATTCTCCCAGACAAGATTGCAGTTGATGGGGGCGAACAGAATCTACAGGTTTCTGGTGGCTCATTTTTCTTCAGTTTGTTGTCGCAAAAATTTCTTAATTGGAGAGAACTGATTAAGATATCGTAAATTTTGACTGGTGCATATCTCAGATGCTTGGTTGCTTGTGTTTTTGCTTACTTTTTCAACTGCCCGCCAGTAAACATTTATGTTTGCTTCCATGGTAGGAATTAAATGCGATATTCTCCAAGCCCTTGAAGGAGCTGTTGTCGATGGAGGGCGAGGTGGATGATGCTGCTCTTATATCGATCGATAGCAAGGGAACCGATATACGGGTCAGACAAGGGGCACAGGTACTCATTTACAGGTCCAAGAAATACTTATTCCTTGATGTCATCATGCCAATGCCTGAACAGGGCAAATCTTTTGCAGTTCAGCATCCAGAGGATATCCTTTGAAGAAGGGAGTGCTGTGGAAACGCTAGAGCAGGCGAAAGCTGCTTTGTGTAATCTAATTGACAAAGGAGTAGTGCACAATATGCAATTATAGAAGCTCTCTTTCTGTTTATTTTTTCTTCTTCTGCTTTAAAGTAGAGAGGTCACAATAAGCCTGTTGATAAACTATTGGTGACCAGCAGAATCTTGATTTGAGTATAAAGCAGTCCCCCTGAAGATTTCTTCATGCCCAACCAGTAATACTTGGCCAACCCCTGATAACATATATGAGAGTAAAGAATCTAACAAGACGTATTCTATTCACAGTAGAAGTTGCCTATAAAGTGTAGGAAATGGTGTATTGCTACAGGTTATGACATCTGTAAGCACGCGGGACGTATCTTTGCGTCCACAGGCGGACAATCATAAGCTTTCTTCGGACCACACCCATCATGCTGACTGTGCTACCTTCTTTGATATACCTGTGAGTTGAGGAAACAAGAATGACTCGGGAATTTGTAAAAAATGAGCAATAACAGGAAAGATGCTAAGCAAGGAGCCTCAAAATACTGAAATAGCGTCAATGCACATCGCAAGAGTAAACGCTCAAGTTTCGTACCTCTCTCCTATTCAAAGTTCTTCCAGAATAACAAAACCAAATATGTATGTATGTGCTGCAACGGGCCAAAGATTCGACTGAACATCTAATCGTAAAACGACTAGGCTATCAAGTTTCATGTGTATCAGTCTCACTGCACGATCATCCGTTGACAGATTACTCTCCCCCGACCATCTGATGAACTCAGCGGACAAACCCTTTACTGATGAATTCATGTTGATCACAGCAGAGTCATTGACATATGCCGTTACCGAAGCACCATAGCCAGTCTTAACCAATGTGCGCAATCCAGACTGAAAATCAGAGATGTAGAAATCGACCACAGGCCTCTGTCATGAAGCAAACTGAAGTCTAAGAAACTTTTTGAAATATTAAAAAGGAAAACATTAGAGGAAATGATATGGTTGATGAATACGGAGAAGGAACTCACCTCAGGAATGATTGCTGTATTCATACAAAACTGTAGAGGTGTAGACACATCTTGGAACTTTACGGAAAGATGACTGCAGGGGCACACTACCACATGTTATCACCTACACGGATTCATTCTAGACAAGTAAGATGTGAATATCAATATCAACACAACCGTCTCCCAATTTGAATCATGTGAAAGGATGGCCAACTATGAATTATTATTGCAGAGTCTGAAAAGCGACTAGAACATATCTCAGCGTATAAACACAAAAACGTATGAACCAGGAAATGATTCATCAATCACATTATCAATAGTCCCAACAATCTCTATTCCCCCTCTAGTTGTGAACTTACCAGCTCCCACTCACCACCGCATCATGCAGAAACATAAAAACTAACTATGCTCAAGCTTTGGCAAGAGCATTGTATGACTAGGGACCCCTAGGAATTCGACATTGATAATATTGTGTTTCAATACCCTAAAGGCAGTTTGCCAAGTGAACTATTATGTTACACAACTGGCGGATAGCAATAGGTTTAGCTCCTGGTTTTAGGAGGGATGGGGCCAAAGGACCCTGCTGTCTGCTGGTTTGGATTGTAGAAAAATGTACCTCTGATTAGAGGGCTTGATAAACTAATCTCATTGGGACATAAATTTCAGCAGGTAAATACCAACTCCCAAACATTATGAGGTGAGGAAATTCAGCCTTTGGCAACACAAAAAAAATAATATGCATACAGTCTAAGTTACTTCGTTGAAAGAGTAATGTAACCAAATTCAAGGAAGCAAAATGAAGGTCCAATCACGCATAAACTGATTTGGCAAAGCCTACCCCAGTCACTTTCACATATTGACCATTTTTCGCTGTTCTGAGATCATTGTCGGGATGCCGAGCAATGTATCCTGATTCCTGTTACTGCTTTTCTTCTCCATCCACTGACTCATTTAGAAACAGTGTCGAATAAAGCAAAAGGTCCAAGTTTACAACATGAATGATGGTACTGCAAACATCAACTATGGCTTCCAAAATCTAAAGAAAATTTTAACCGGAATCTACCTGAGAAAAGAAGAATCGTTTTGTTGCCTAAACGTAGTGACTGCTTGTGGATGAGCAGAAGAAGAGCCCAGGGATTTCATAGACCCAGTCGGTTCCAGTGGCCCTGAAAGCTTTCTAGGTCCTCCAGATGAATTCAATGGCCCTGATGTGATAAGTCCGGTGGTTGAAAGAACAGGAGGAATAGAGACAGAGTTCTGCCTTGTGTTTCCTCCCGATTGTGGACCTGAAGACTTCCTCATAGGTTCTCCGTGCTTATTCAACGGGCCAGAAAGATTCTTCTTCATTGAACTGGAACAGGCAGAAGCTATATGGCCCGATGAAGAATAGCCAGACCAACCAGATAGGTGGTGGATAGGACCAGAATGGGAAGCAGCCCCACCAAAAGATCCAGTCCTAAGAGGAGCTCCAGGAAGTGGCCCAGATTTTCTGGATTTAGAGCCATCGGAAGACATGTGAAACATTTTACCAAGTTCCCCAGACTTGTTAATGTCACCACCAGTATGGGGAATGGCTGCAGAACTGATAGTTGGGGTTCTCTCTTTCGGCTGTTCCAGGCATCCTGACACATAGAGGCCATTGCTGAGCTGGTGAGATGGGAATCGGGACCCCATCGAACTGTTCCATGAGTGACCAAGGGAGGTTCCTACACAAGGGACAACTGGCGGGAAGTAAAACTTGGAATTGAGACCAAAGTTCTAAGCAGGGAAGCAAAAGTCATCCTGACCTCAGCCCAGAGCCCAGATACCACTTCTGCATGGGTAGAATCACCATAAAAATTTTAGGCGGCAGTAAATAAATCACCATGAAGTGGAAGCTTATAACTACACAAGGGGTAACACATAGGCCTAATGAACTAAAGAAAAGGAAGGAACTTTCCGCAACCCCATATCACAGCTTTACACAGCATCAAAACCCAGTTCTTGTTAGGAAGAAAAAGCAACAATCGACCTGGCTGAATTAGAAAAAGCCCATCTCATTCATAAAGAAGAAGAAGAGAGTAGGAGGTGGTGGGGCTTACAGTCCAGCACATTTCCCAGCAGTTGAGGGGCGAAGATTGCCAAGGAGTAGAGGGGCGAAGAACGGACCTTTCGAAGACCATCCCGACAGTTAGAAAGATCGAAGAAGCCTGAGGCAGACGGTGGGTGGGGAGGGGATAGTTTGGTGGTGGGGTACTTAGGCGGCAGTAGCAGCAGCTGCTGTAGTGACACGCGACACAATACTGGTGCTGCTGGGAGGGCGCCCAAAGGAGATCAAACCGTCGAGGTGGGTGTTGGGTCCGCTAGTTTAGTTATAGAAGTGCCTTCTGTCGGCTGGATGATGTTCTTTGCTGCATAACAGGAGATCTGGCGCCGACAACCTTCCTCTTCCTCCCCAAGTCTGTCCGACCGAACACATTTGTTGACAGGCATTGATAAATTTTTTTTCTTGATGTAATGAGAGGAGAGCCGTTACATTGATTGCATCAAGAAATCCCGTTCTTTCATGGGCAAAAAGCTATATGCTTTCAAAAGTCATTGAAGCCAACTAGAACTGTGTTACCCTTTCTATCCAATGTACATCAGTAGCCGGGTCTCCTGTTGTCTCTTCTTTCAGAGAAGGATAGAATCTTAGGTTGTTCGCATTCGGAAACAACCTCTTCAGAAATCTTAGAATCCCATTTATCTATCACTTACAAATATCAAAAACAGGAAAAGGGAAGGCCATCTGGTGGGGGGACTAAAGGCTCTGCTGCTTGCTACTCAAAGATGATCAGTCTAAAACCGAGACAAACGGCCTTACCTGCATGGGCTTACCACAGCTAAAGCTTTAACTGCTTCGCCTATGCCCACAGCATCACATGATCTGTTGATCTATAAAATTATATTATTCCCAGATAGATAATCCTTACAAGTAGGGGCTAACCTTATCCCAGAAACGACAACTTTAAAAGAAGAACGCGTTGAGATACAAGAAATTCACAAATGTACAACAGCAAAGATCAAACACCATATTCTTGCATGATCTTTGCCATGTAGAAAGAAAGGAGTGTCACACTTCCTTCTTAGAAAAGATAAGGCAGCGAGCGTCCTAATAAAACCATCTTGATGATCCCCCCATGTTGCGATGCAGGTCACCTGAGACATTCTCCATCTACCAATAACATCTTCCGAGTCATCGAAACACATTGTTGGTGTGCATTGGTCCTCCTCTTCCAATTCTGTGACAATAACAGTACAAATATTGTTCCTCAGGTCTGGAATACCAGAAATTACACTGTTGCCATAAGAGGCCTTTCTGTAATCCACTCATTCTTATATGGCTCTGATTCTAACAACTGTAGAGTGTGAAGCTAATCTAAAGGAGCACGTGCCTGCGGCATGCTAAAAAATTTAAGGATAGTCACCATGAAAAAGTTAATCTCTGTCACCAGTTGATCACGGATTTGAATCGGCGACATGCCAACTAATTGCCAGGATAAGACACCTACCTTGCAATAGTCACGGAAAGTTGCAATAGTCAAGGAAAGTATTGTGCATCAAAGGTGTGTTACCAAAAAATCTTTGTTTCTCAATGGTAGGTATAAGAAATTTGAACTATCAGACTCAATCAGATGTTTAATTGAATCGCAACATCCATTCTACATAGTTAAAATACATACCCCAAGGTTAGCGCTGGTGGAGGGGGGATTCTTGAAGATCCTCCCTCCACAGGAGAATCAAACGACTAAATATAGGCGATAGGGCAGAACTGCCCTCACCAGGCAACTAACGGTACCAAGCATGGCCGCATCTCATGAACAAATACGAATCAATATGATCTAAATCCTATCTAATCAAGCCAGCGGGAGCAAAGCGGAAGAAAAGGAAAGATTTGAGGTGGGGAATCAGCTCACCCTGCCAGATGATGACGGGAGATCCATGGAGAGGGTTGTTATCACTCATCTTCCGACTGAGAGGGGTTGTCGGCCGTTTCATCGGGCTCCGTGCGAGGGGGAGTTGGCGTCGGCACTCCTGCACCTGAAATAAAACCAAATCAAAAAATTAAAGAAGGGATAAAACGAGCATCCATGCAGGGCAGTAATCAACGGAATACGCGTTACCGTGGAGGTAATAGGAGGTGGAGGGCCAGCCACGCGGGTGATTAGCGGAGAGGGAGGAAGGGCCTTGAAAGTGAGGGTGAGGATGAGGATTGTTTGGGTGAGGGTGAGGGGGGGTGGTGGCGAGCTTGCCGATCAAGCGGGCGATCCCCCGGGACTTGGAGCGAGGAGGGACCCAGTAGGAGGAACCGGGACGGAAGGGAAGCCAATCGGGCTCGGAGCGGCGGACGATGAGGTGGTGGATGACGTCCTCGAGCTTCCTGAGGAGGGGATCGGAGGAGGAGGAGGAGGAGGAGAAGAGACGCTTGGCCTGGGTCAAGCTCAGAAGAGGACCCGGAGACGGAGAGGGAGACGGGGACAGGATTCTAGCCATTACCAGGGGCGGGGCAGACTTCTGTCCGAAAGAAAGCCAAAAATCAACCTCGGATAAATACGGGAATCCCGTCTAATAAGCGAGCGAGAGAGAGAGAGACCGTCGAGTCGTGGTGCGTCCTTGGGGCGTGTTTGGCAGGGCGTAAAATATCGGGATAAGCGCATTATCTTTTACCCATAGTTCTAATATCAATTTTTTCGGGGGAAAAATACGAAAATTTTCAGTAAAATTTTAAGACAAAATTAAGCTTATTAAAGAAAAGGGCAGGGAAGAAAGCTGTGTGTACAGTAACTCTGTTTGACAGGAAGGAATCCCAAACACTTAAACCGTAAATACAAGACCAATTTACTTTCGTCTGCTCAACTATTTTATTTTTCTTTTGTACAACTTAACATACCAAATCAGTTTGAAGAAGGCCAGCATCGTGTGTATATAAAAGTCCCCAATTCCTCAAATTAAATGTATCTTTCGTGGTATAGGAATACGACCAATCCTTCGACTGGACTGGATTTTCTATGGAGATCCCACTGCGATCGATACCAGAAACATCTGATGATAGCACTTGGCCATGTAGTTGCTTGCTTCTTCATCCCCTTGAAGAATTCCATCGACAATGTGCACAACCATCTTTCTTCTCAACACTAAACAAAAAGAAACTCAGTTCGACAGTTCCCCAGGATTTTCAAGAGGCAAATGAGCCTGATAATAGGAAGAAACAAACAGGAAGCGTTCAATCGCACAGCAAGGGTGACTACCGCCACGTCACACATCGAGGGACTACGTAAATTCTATACACAATCAGTTGATAGGGCCTAATTCTATACGTAAACATCCTCTCCTCCCAACTATTCAGTGATTGGGATAAAAGAAAGCCTATTTTTGGTAGAGCATATTATTCTTAGAAAACTAGGGATGCATCCATTCCCAAGCATTTTGGCCTCTACCAGGTGATGAGAAGAGATCATCCCATGATCTTTTATGCACAGGTTTCGATCGGTAAGATCCCGCCAATGTCCACATTTTGTAATTTATTAGGCAAATAGAACATCAATTAGAATACCTGCTGAAGGGTTAAACTCAACCAAAACTTTGCGCCTCCAATCTAGTAAAGCCCCAGCATCCGCAGCTCTGACACATGGCTAGGATCAAGTTCAGGTACATTCTTCGTTTTTTCCCGATCTTCCACTATATATTCCTGGGGTAATCAACATGCCTCATCAAGGAAGGGCTAGAACAATACATATAGACAAATAAGCAGGTAACTACTGATAAAGCAATATACCCCACGAAAGTATTAAGATAAATGGTTAAAAGATTAGTTTAAAGAAAATCGATCATTTGATCTCGTCTGACTCATGCATTCAAGTCGCGTTCAATGCAGAAGAACAGGGAGCTAACAAATGTAGGGAAAGACTAAGCATCATCAGATGCCTTTTCAATAAATGACTAACATCGACTCACGAGCGTAATCTCTGTGCATCAACAAAATGCATAATTTGTTGACAGATAGAAACTTCAAACTAACTAGCAAACTTTTTATTCATAATTATTCGGAAGCATGCCAAATGACATCAGTTACTAAGAGATACAAGTATTTCTTGTGGCTACTGACAGGCTAAAAACATATGAGAGCTTGCATCTCTTTCTCAATCCAGGAATTCATTTGAGTACCAGGATTAACCTTTGTAAGTTCTTGTTTGGCAAGGACATGATAATGTCGTTCATTAATCCTTTGTCCACATATAATTGCAATGAAGAAGCCATATAGTAAACCCACCAAGACAATGGCCAGAACTGCAAAGTCAATAACAACAAACAATGTGTAAAGATAGCCAATTGCCACCATCCAACAGAAAAGTGTCACATGCGCACAGGGAGCCAAATGCATGGAAGAATATTTTGAGAATCGACTTTCCGGTCTCAAGACAACGACTCACAGCAGGGCAGCTTCCCATATTGAAATGGAATGCGTCTGGACGAATACTTTATTGAAGCAAAACCAATACCCAGAAATACTCCTAGCGACAAAAATACGTCGCAACTAAAGCAATTAAATTGACGAGCCCATAATGGAAGAGATTGAGGCACCAATGCCTTTGTAATTATGTCACTCTCTATTTATAGGGGGGTCTATGTAATGCATACTGGTGTTCTCTTTGTCACCAATATGGGTGCTCTTGCAACCTGAACAAGTATAAGGTTGAGACAGATAATGTTGTCCAAAAAATAGGTAAGAAGGAAAAGGGGTCGTACCAGCCATAGTATAGAAGCCATATGGGTGTTCTTCGTAGCCAAACATTTCCCTTAACTCCTCTCCATAGAATTTGTACACTAGGATTCCCAAAGACGCGACAATCTGAGTATAGCAAAATAATACGACACGTTCTCAGTGTTTTGTTCCTATTTTACCAGTCGTCACAACAAACAGATGTATATTTAGAGAATGTGACGTACAATCTCTCAGGAATATAATTTACGATGCATACTATATCTATAAGGCATTGCAGTAGAGAAACGCACCAGCTGAACAATGATGAAGATAAGCGCGTGATCCCTAGCAACAAGAAATTGGAATTTCAATCTCAACCACCAACGGTCAGGTGGCACATTAGCTCGTAAAAGGAAAACGGCTCTACACTCTGTACAGTGGGAAAAAGCAAATCCTTCCTGAAAAAGAAAACATAGTCAAATATATAAAATGCAAAATTTATCAAACTATAAGATAAAATATTTCCATCCACCAGCTCTTCTATTGCTACACAATTTCTCAAGTAAAATATGCAATGAGATGCCAAAATTAATGACTCGAGAAACCTCATTTTATGTAAACAAAATACCATACAATGCTAAGAAAATCTAACTTAAAACAACATCAAATGGGTGAAGCAACTCTGCACGTCTTCGCAGAATCAGGAAGGAAACATTAATCACCTTAGTGGATCGCCAATGGTCAAGACATGATCTGTGGACATACTTCTGGGTACCCTTGCAATAACAAGGGGCAATCAGGTCTTCGCCTGAAAATAAAATAGCTTCATGCTCTCAAGATGATTGCAAGTAATAATCCTTTAGGTTTTCATGACTAGTTTGTAGGCACTATTATGATAAGAAAAAACACAGGACCCCATACATGTAAAACACAACAGAATTTTTTTAAAAAAAGAAAAGACACAACAAAACAAATTTTCAAACCAAGAGAGAAAAGGAACAATACCTTCGTTATCAAGACATATACGACATTGAGCTTGCTCTGCATTCACCAAGTTGCAAGTCTCATCAGCATTGGAGTCGGGATGTTGCGAGTCATTGATGACTATGGTATAGTCCCCACCAGCAGAAGTGATGTCGGATGAACTAGAAGATGACCCTACTTCAGAGTCTGACCTATCCAGAGCATTGGATCGACGAAGGATTGGTTCACTTTCCGAGATATCCTCAGGAAGACTATCATTTGCGACTAACGGCATGACGTAGTTTGTTTGGCGAGGACTACGATGATTTCACATGAGCAGGTAGAGTCGCAACCATTAACCATCTCAGAAGAAGGCCCACTTCCTGAAGAAAGAAATAAGCCATCAAATACTAACATACATTTGTGCGCTCCTAGGAAACATCACCATTACCAAGACTGCCGAAGCAGCGAGACGGGCCAATAACAAATTGTCAGCGATTTAAATAACAGCTTGTAGAGCAGAAAGACTGAGGCAGTGCTTTTTTTTTCTATTTTGAAAAAAAAAAACTTTTTCCTCACAAAATTGTAACTTGTTACTCCATCTACCTCAATTTCACAGAGAATCAAACAAAATCCCTAAATCCTAAAACCTGAAACCCAGAATGAAGTTCAAAATATCCCGAAAAGGGGGAGGCCGGCGACAGATGACAATCGGAAACGGGAATCGAGGAGGGCTAGGCATGGAAGGGACGCGGACACATTGAGATAAATCCTAAAAATTGACAAGAGAGAGAGATACAGCCAGTGAAATAACTAAAACGGGGATAGGGAAGCAAACGGAAGGACGCATCGATCAGAGTAGGCGGCCTCTGTTTGGTGGAGGGGGGAGAGGGATCCAACAACGAAGGGAAGGCAGGTCGATGATGGAGCAAAAAGTCACAAAATTCAGAAAGGCCAACGAAGCCGACACGACAGGAGAATATAATTCACATAGATATAAGAAAACAGAGGAGAGGGGAAAGGACCTGACCGGGCGGCCGGCCGTCCGTCCGTCGGAGTTAAGATCTAAAAGAGGCGGGGAGGGGGGGAAGGGGGAGGAGCCAGTTTTCTTTCCATTGGGGGTGTCGAGGACTGTTGTTTCCTCGTCGAGATAACAGAAAGACTTTTTGGAAGGGGTTGAGGTTGGGGATGTCGGGAATTGGTGGCGGGGGCGGTCCTGACTATGATGGCCAGCCGATTTCCATCAATCGTATTAGAATAATATCGTATTATTAGTAAGTAATCCTTTCTTCCCCCCTCGACCGTTTTATTACCTCGTTTAGATTTATTATTATTATTATTACTACTACGATAAAAGTGAAATTATTGTATGACCAAATTTATGTATGCACATAAAATTTTATGTAAAAAGAAATTTTAATTTTTTACAAAAAAAAAAATTGATCGCCGGGGCGGAGCTTTCGGGTGGGGTTGACGTGGGGGAAGAGTACTTTTCAACACGCTTGGTCAGGCAAGTGGGTGTCTTCGAGTTTATTTATATGAAATTTATATCATGATAAATTAAAGTCGTTGACGTTGTCGAGTTTGGGAAATCCACTTTGGTTTAGTTGCTACACGTTTGTAAGTCTTTAGTTACACACTCTGTATTCTATTCTTATGAAAACTAAGAAGACGGAACTTAAGTTACAGTTTCGAAAAGCGACTTTCATTTTATAAAAAATTCGCGTTTCGAAACCACGATTTATGTCAAATTTGATTAAAATCGGTGTTCCAAACCCCGACTTTAGTCCGACACGAGGAAGCATTCTTGACGAATAAAATTTATTACGTGTCTCGTTGCTGTGGTTTGAAAACCCGACTTTGGTAAGACATCATAAAGCCTCATATTTTGACCATTTTCTTACTAAGTCTCTTAAAGTCGGGGTTTGAAATGCCGACTTTTACATGTTTGGCCAAAGTCGCGGTTTTGAAAAGTGTTTTTTTTGTAAAATGAAAAATCGTATTTTGAAATCGCGACAAGGAATGATGAAATGATATTATTCGAAACTACAATCGTATTTCGTAAAAAAATTTTTAAACAAACTGGAGAAATGACCAAGAGAACGGGAGTTTCGAAAAAAGATCACAATCCAATAAATAAGCATAACATATTACTCCCTTACTAATTAGTTTTACATTGCATTTTGAACTTCGCTTACTACTTAGATCGCTCCGATATTATTAACATTAATTTACAAGTAAAGAAAACCTACTACGTTAATTTTTAAATAATGCTCGACGAATATTTAACTTTCGGACCGTATGATAATTTATAAATTATCGCATCTCGTGATATCGTCATTCTCGTACCACCGGTATTAATTGTATTGCATTTGGGGAAAGGGTTAGCGAGTGACACACAAATCTGTCATATGCGGCACTATTAATAAAAAAGGAATCTAAACATAAACAGATTCTCCCTCCGTCACGTGCAACTTCGCAATAAACAAAGCCTCGTTTTCATTGTTTATTTTCTTAATTCGGTTTAAGGGGAATTCTACTTTTTCTTTTTCTTTTTTTTTCCCCTAAATCGTTTTTACATTTTCCATCTCGAAAAAATAAATTCAAAAAGTAAAAAACATGTTAAATGAGTTTCTGAAAATTGAGCTCAACATACAAATTTAGTGGGATTCTTTTATAAAATTAATTGACTATAAAAAATATAATTCGTTAGGGTCAGATTTTTTTTTCTCTAGTTGATTTGTGATTGAGTTTGTTATACGCAGGACAACATAAAATTAAAAAAAAAATATTTTAGGTATTTAAAAATTAGAATCATATATTGAAAAATTTTACCAAATTTTAGTACGAACGGTCGGGAATAACTTCTTTTACATTAATTTGGATTAGTGGGAGGAGGGAGGTGAGCATATTTTCTCCGGTTGGAGCTCAGATTTGTGCGGGGGGGAGTGACTGACCAGTCTTGACTTTGGGGAAAGATGGCGGAAGCAGCGAAGACCGTTCACTCCCCGGCGGTGACCTATCTCTCCATGGTCTCCCTCCTCACCCTCTGCCCTCCCTTCGTCGTCCTACTGTCAGTTCCCTCTCCCTCCCCTTTCCCTGCAACCCTCCTTCGACCACCTTGATCGGGGTTTCTGTCTGATGCAGATGGTACACCATGGTCCACGCCGATGGATCCGTCCTCCACACCTGGGACTACCTCCGCCTCAACGGCTTTCAGGGTTTCCTCTCCATTTTCCCCAGGCCTTCCCTTATTGCATGCCAGATCATCGCCGCCTTCGCCGTTTTCGAGGCCGCCCTTCAGCTCCTCCTCCCCGGGAAGACCGTCAAGGGACCCATCTCTCCTGCCGGTAACCAGCCCGTTTACAAGGTCCTACCCTCCTCCGATTTGTCAATGGCTCTGCCGTCGTCCAGTTACGAGGCGGCAATTCCTCTGATTCGGCGTTTTTTTTAATGTTTTGCAGGCGAATGGAATGGCGGCCTACTTCATTACCTTAATCACTTACATTGGCCTCTGGTGGTGAGCGGTTGGGATTTGCTTTTGGCTCCTCTCTCATTTCTCGATGCATCAAACATAACTGTTGAGATGATATTGCATCATCCACTTTCGCGTTGTGGCTGTCTTTCTCGCAGTTTTGTCTGGCAGAGCTTCAGATCTTTACTTCCTTGTAATAGGTTTTTGTTTGTTTCAACTCACTGATTAGTAGGCAGAGTTTGTTGGTGCAGAATGCCCGTTCTTTTTACTCATACAACGTTTGATGCATTTCTTGTTTGTTTCTTTCATACTTGATTGGCTTATTACTTTTTAATTTACTTTTTTCAGGTTTGGGATATTCAACCCGACGATTGTTTACGACCACTTGGGAGAAATATATTCTGCCCTCATCATTGGGAGTTTTGTATTTTGCATTCTCCTATACATCAAGGTAGGAGATACACCCTACATAAATCGTGCTTTTAGATGATTACATATGAAATCTTGATCTCTAACCTTTACTCTTGCGGTTCAACTTTTTGCGACTAAAGGGTCATTTGGCTCCATCTTCTACCGATTCCGGCTCATCAGGAAACATAATAATTGATTTCTATTGGGTGAGTGTTTTGGCTCTCAGTAGTTTGTTTTGCCTTTAAATGCATGGTAATGATTATCATATCATTCTCGTTTTAATGTTCTGTCCATGTCATTGTTCTCATGAAATCGAGTTGTATGTTTTCTCATCATACTGATTGGAATACCCTTTCTTGGACTTGGCTATTCTTGTTTGCTTCCTCCTCGGGGCAAAACTTCTTTCGCTTGATCTTAAAAAGATTAAATGCACCTCTGGAGCATAGAGTGTACGGGCCCAACCTCATGCTTGCCAAATCATTTTTCTATGCCTAGAACCCAGGATCAATGCTCTTTTCTGTGGAAAGAACTGCTTAATTTTGCAGTTGCTGTCATTTTAAGTCCAAATCCTTGTTTTGCAGGGAATGGAACTCTACCCCAGGATAGGCAAGCACTTTGACATCAAAGTATTCACCAACTGCAGGTTTGGAATGATGTCGTGGGCCGTGCTTTCTGTGACCTATTGCATAAAGCAGGTAGATAGTTGCCTAAGTATCTCAACTTTCATTCTTAAGTGCAGTTACCTAATGCTCTTAACATTCTGGAATGAGCTGAAAAATGTATGCTGTGCTTCATTTGTATTTCAGTATGAGCAAAACGGGAAGGTGTCCGACTCAATGCTTGTAAATACACTGTTGATGCTAATCTATGTCACAAAATTCTTCTGGTGGGAAGCTGGATACTGGAATACAATGGACATTGCACATGATAGAGGTTTATATATCTTCTGTCTTGTTTAAGTTTTGATTTCAAGGATAGACCACCATAACTCCCAACAACTCTGTATCAATATGTTTTTTGTGGTGGCCCTTAGCTCATCTTTCATAATGAGGTGAGGCCCTCTCTTTTGTGGATTTGTGGTGGTCTATATTCTGATTCATTCTGCCTCGAATGTCTCTTTGTTTCCCCCTGTTCCTTTTCATTTACCTACTTGCTCGGGAACTTTCAACCATGAATCAAAATAATGAAACACGTTTAGTTTTCTTTGAATTGTGCCGGCAGTTTACCTTTGACCACAGCTATAACTTATATGATTTGATGTAAGTTTAAGTAGGACTGAATATCTTTTGAGTGATTGAATTATCATGAAATTAAGTGGACATTTTGTAACATCTCATTTTCTTTGGAGTTCCAAATCTCATCGAAAGAGGTTCCCTTGGTGGTCGTTTTCTACGGGACTTCTTTCTCATCATTGCGGTGACTGTAGGAGAGAAGTCTCGAACTTCGAGTTAACCATCTCACTTCTGTTTTCTTTGTAGTCCTGAATTTCCACTGCATGTGTTCTATGCAGCTGGATTCTACATCTGCTGGGGATGTTTGGTGTGGGTTCCATCTGTGTACACTTCTCCTGGCATGTACCTTGTCAGTCATCCTGTTAACCTGGGAAGTCAGGTGTGAGAAAGCTTGCTTGCTTGTTTTCCCTCAAGATTTAGTGCATCTCGGCTTTGCAAGCAGCTTCCTTTGATGTAACATCATGGAAATGAAATTTCTCGACGAACTTATTTTATTCAAAAACAAAGGGAGAAAGCCCTTACTCTGTTCTTACCATTTTTTTTCTATTTTGCTTTTCTAGCTTGCCCTCTCGATCTTTTTCGCAGGTATTCTTTGCATATACATCAACTATGATTGCGACAGGCAGAGGCAAGAATTTCGCAGAACCAATGGCAAGTGCTTGGTCTGGGGAAAAGCTCCGTCGAAGGTACTGACTGGATGCTGGCATGCTTTAGCTATCTCTATGAAACCGCACTACTACTAAATGGACAGTGACTATTGACTTAATCCACAATCTATATTATTTTGCAGATAACAGCTTCTTACACCACCACTTCTGGAGAGACAAAAAACAGTCTCCTTTTAACTTCAGGATGGTTAGTTCCTTCCCTGCATACTCCAATTATGCTATTTTTTTGCACGTGGGAGTTCTGAAATAGTTATCCTTGGTGCTTCATCTTCGAGTAAATTTGGAAACTTTTTGCAGTTTATATGCCTTCTTCATATGATGCTTTACTCGAACAATTGTTGCTCTGTGTTGACTAATACAGCATAGCATCAAATATGTGTTAACAACATGAATATAGGCAGAGCCTCTTTCTTGTCTGTGTGGAGAAATCACGATGAATAAACCGAATCTTGCAGGTGGGGCTTAGCACGTCATTTCCACTATGTTCCTGAGATATTAGGAGCATTCTTCTGGACCGTTCCTGCACTTGTTACACATGTGAGCTATTTGCTCCTCTCTCTTGTTTGTTGGATATGCTAACTGAAAATTAATCACCATCTCAAGGGCTCCGTGATTGTGTATTGCAGTTTTTGCCATACTTCTATGTAATCTTTCTCACTATCCTATTATTCGATCGCGCAAAGAGAGACGATGATCGCTGCAAAACAAAGTAAGCGCACGAGCTTCTCCAGTCGTAGTACACACTGCTTCAATAGGCCGTATAGGGTTGAGACAAATAGTTTGTTGCTCCGTAAAAGCCATGAAATGATGACTCTAATACCTCATTGCAGGTATGGGAAGTACTGGAAGACTTACTGCGACAAGGTGCCTTACCGAATCATTCCCGGAATTTACTGAGCTCCTCGAGGGGGAGATTCCTCTAGAAGTTAAGAGCAGTGGATTAGGCGCGAGCTCCACGAGTTACAACTCGCTGCGCTCCTTTTGAAATATTGATTCCTGCCGGCCAGTAGTGGTTTTCTGGCAAAGATTGAGACTGCACCTTAACCGTCGGTCACTCACATTAGATTGCAAATGCTGTGAAATTGTTAAGGGTGGAATCGTAGCTTGTTTGGAGATTATACTTTTTAAAATGCCTTGGGGACTGCTAGTGGCGTGTTTGGTTGGCTGAAAACGTTTGTCAGTAATTTTTTTTTTTCTAAATTTGAGAAATTACTATCATCCGCGTGAAATCCTAAAACCGAAGTGATGGAGAGCTGTCGCCACAAACGCGACGCTTGGCAAAGATAAGACGGGCGGGGGGGTGGGGGAGGGGGAAGAAGAGAAGACAGAGACGAGCAGGAAGGGGGAAAGCCGGAAATTCCTCGTCTCCTCAACTCCAGACCTTCCGAGCTCTACTCCTCCGTTGACCGGACTGTGTTTCGGGGGGGTATTTATTTGGCTGCATCCCTTCTTCTCCACTCGCGAATTTTGTTTTTTGGTTGATCCTGGAGATTCTGTGGCCATGGCGGTTGTTGTTGTTGTTGTTGTTTTGTCAGTCTTTTTAACCCACCATCCCCTCCCTATCTAACCCTTTCTTTCATTGATTCCTTGGGCATCCACCACAAACACCAGTTGAATGACAAATGCTGCGGACGAGCAGGAGACTGAAGGTGCAAAGGCTGCGGCGGAAGAGGAGTGTCCCTTTGGGAAGCTCCCCGAGCATCTCCTCATCGATATCTTCGTCCGGCTGCCCGTCTCCGATTGGGTTCACGTCTCTTGCTCCAGGAAACACTGGGCGTCCCTCTTCCGCCTTGACTGCCTCTGGCAGGCTGCTCTCCTTAGGTCCTATCCCTCCTCTTCCCTCCGGAAACCGTGGCCAGGCCCCATCCCTCGTGGTTTGAGTCGGAGGTCGAACCCCTTCCCATTCGCTTCCAAAATGTTGTGTTCGAGTGTATGCTCGCTCGTCTTAGCACTCGATGCAACTACCCCAGAGGGCTAGGAAATCTTGTGTATCGATTTATGTTTTACCCTGCCTAAGCTGGATTAGTTAGTATAGTTTTCTCCTAATTGCCCGTGCGTGTTTTTCATGCCCCTGGTCGAGTCCACTTCTTCACCGATGCTTATACTTTGCTTCTTACAGGAGATACATGGCTTTGTACATCAGCCGGAACTTTTTCCCCTTTCAGGGAGATATGGATGAGATTATTGGGCATGCTTACTTATTCTTGAAAGAACAGCTAGTACTTTCATCAATGACTCCCCCTTCTGGAATTATACATGGAACTATGATTGGTCAGTACCCCTCAACCTTGCGTCTCACTTTCCCTTTCTTGCTTCTGCTCGGATGCATACCGAGTTGTTGATAATGGGCTGTTTGACTGCGGTGCTGGGAAGAAATACTGAAAAAAGGAGTACACTGTATTCTAGATTAGATTTGTAAATAACTGCATAAATGTCCAGAACTTGTAGCCGCTACTTCCATTTTGACAGAAATAAGCAAGTGTTCGGAAGAGTCATGCTTTTCTTTTCCCGCAGATCAGTTTATAGCTTGTGGGAATTCTAGAGAGATGGCACATGAATTGGCTTCCCAAATTTGGATTGCTGTTCTTGACAATCTGGAAGAGAATGAACATGCGTTTCTCTTGCTCAAAAGGCTTGCCCAGGAGCCAGATGTAAGACGATGTCCAAAGAATCTCCCTGTTGCATTTAGTAGTCCTTGTTCTCTCATGTCTGAACATCGCAAACTGTTTGTTTGACTGGGTAGTCATTTGGATAGCTGGTCCTTTTGGAGCGAGCATTGATTAAACCAAAATTTTCCATGGATAGTCCATGCGAAGGACATTTTGGGATAGCCGGAAATCGCACATTAAATTTTGGGATCCCCAAACCAACTCTGACTCCTGTTACTGGCTGCAGGTCTTTCTGCCATACCCGTATTCAAGATCAGCAAAGGTGCAGTGGAGGGTGTTCGAGAAATTGCTCACCGACTTCCGCGACTGCTTGAATTGGGCAGATTATTATGACGTGCTGGGACGCGCCAAGAGCCAGTTTCAGCTGATCCCATCCACTTGGCTGGGTTATTAGAGTTATGTATACGCTATAAACGGCACACCCATCTACCGCCATGATCACATCCGTATATGTCCAAGCAGCCGTCCATAAACATGTAAGATATACACACATATACAGTAACAAAGGATTACAGAAATAAGATTTGTAAAGTTTAGGTAGAGGTTGGAATCTGAGCTGTAGGATGACATCCGATTGGGTGATTATAAGATTTGTGTGATATTTGGATGAAAAAGGAGTGGAAGAATGGGTCTGGCTTGGATGACACGTCCAAGTCATCGCTCGCATTCTTTTCTTTTCTGGGCTTTGTGGATGGGTTTTACGTTTTCTAATTGCTTTCAATTCCACGCCTCATCCCCACCCAAATTATTATTTAGCTTTGTCGAATTCCGAGGGTTTCGTTTTCTTGCTTAACAATCATAAAAGGACTCCCCCGATGATTGAGAAAACAGCAGAGTCATTAAGCAAAAAAGGGCTTTTAAGAAGAGAAAAGGAAAAATGATTTAGAATTAACCACCATAAACGGATTAGTTTTGTTTTCGAAATTGAAAATTATTTTTCGAAAGATGATAAGTAATTTTAAAATTTTTAAAATAATACTCTGAAATCAAATTTTATAAGCTATATTTTCAACCATTACTATTGTTATAAAGGTCAAAGTCGAGATGGAAATCGCTATGCCAAAAGGAAAAGGTGGGGAAGACCCAAAAGAATAAGAGGAATCGGAAAGCAATTCCCAGGACTACTTTTAATGAAATAGTAACTCGAAAGAGAGGAGAGACACAATCCCAACCCAAGGGCGAAGAAGGCAAAAGGCAGTGCCGGTATTTGTGTGATTCTCTTCGGGTGCACGTTTTGTTTCTTTTGCTTTCCCCGACAACCCCGAACCAGACACAAGTACGTACGAGGAAACAAAGCCGAAAAAGCCCACTCTCGCTCGCGGACACAAACTCACTCTTCAGCCCCTCTCTCTCCCCTCCCACCGGGGGAAGCAAAAGGCAAAGGCAAACAAATTACGTTTCAATCAATCCCCCCCCAACCCCCAGCCTCTCTTACACCCTTCTCCTCCTCTATCCTGGTGAAGCACACCCCAACCCACGCAGTGAGGTTTGCGGTCCGGTTCTGCCCTTCCCCTCGTCGCCCCATCTCTTCATCTATGTTTGTGTTGTTGTCTCAAAGTCAAACCTGGGTTTGTCGTTTTATCCACTCCCAAAGTTGTCACCTTTTCCTTATTAGGGTTCCCCCCCCCCCTCTCTCTCCTGCCCCGCCCTTTGAGCTCTACCCTTTTGCCCTTTGGTGGGCCTTTTCATTACCCACCTTCCGTTTCTTCATGGCGAGTCTTAGGGCGTGATCAGCTCCCCACTTCTGTTGTTATAGTTGTGTCAGGGTTTATGGTATTCATCGCCTTATCTTTTCAGCTTTTCTTGTTTGCTTAAGGCCCCTGCAATTGGGGTTCCCTCTGTTCTTTGTGATCGTGGGACTACTGGGTCTCTGGAATTGTTGGACTAGGGGCTTCTCAGTCATACTTTAATTCGCTTATCCTCCTCCTCTTCCTCAATAATTCCTTTCCACTTTTGTTTTACATCTTCTGTGAAGTGTGCCACAGGGCTTGTGATCCAGGAACTGTATGATCATCCAATGCGAGAGCTGACTCGCTCTTTCATTGTTTCACGGTGTTTGCCGAGGTTTTTTTGGCTTGTCGTCGATTGCCTGTGCTGAAATTCCGATGTTGTTTCTGTTTGTGTTTCTGAAACAGACAATAGCTTGATTGTGGTGTTTATGTATATAATTTTTTCTTGTGGCTCATCACAAGGCCTCTGACTGGAAATGGTGTCTGTCAGGGTGCTCTTTTCTTTATGATATATGAAGGAGAGGTTTTGTTTTCTCATCAGAAGACATGACCACTGAAATCCCCATGCGGATGGTGGAGAGTGGCGCAGCTGGAAACTGGGTTACCTCCAAGGTTCCAATGTCCTTTGGATCTCCCTTGAAAGCTATGGCAGCTGAGGACTTAGGTTTACTTTTACATGGCCAGAACGTGACTGGAAGTGATCCTGGGGTCGTTCCAAATCGAAGTGGCAGTGCGCCGCCGAGCATGGAGGGTTCCTTCGCAGCATTTGCAAACCTTTTAGCTCAAAATAATGCTGGCCTAGACGAAAGTTTAGCTGACTTTAGCAGCACCATTGCTAAGTTTGGAAACGAGGAACAGCTAAGATCTGACCCAGCATATATTGCTTACTACGGCTCTAAAGTTAATCTAAACCCGAGGCTTCCTCCACCTCTTATTTCTAGGGAGAATCGGCGCCTGATGAGCCATATAGGTGCCTTCGGCAATAATTGTAGATTCACGTCATTCGACGACAGTGGCAACAGGTCATCCTTCATATCTGGAGGTCCCCTGTTTACTCATAAGGAGGAGCCAGAAGATGATAAGTCGCACCCACAAAATGTTCAGGATAATAACCTCTATGCAACTGGTGCAAACATGACTTCTTCCAGCCAGAACATAAATTCATCTGCTGCCCGTCACAAGAGTCTGGTCGATCTAATACAGGTAATGGTTCCCAGAACTATTGTTTTTCCTGTTTTTGTTTTTGGGGTGGGGGTCTTTGGAAACTTCATTTTACAGGAAATAATTTTCATTGGAGACTTTTATGGTACCACTTGTAATTTTGCAACAATTTTAGTCTATACCATGTGTCAGAGTTTAAAAATGTATATTAGCCTTGAATCCCATCAATATTACCTTCAACAGCCACAGTGTTCTGTATACTGGAGTTCCAAATTATACCGTGTGAGGACTAGCCTTGACATAACGATTAGTTGCTTCGGGTTCAAAACATGGAAATTTTGTCTTGGTGATGCAAAAGTAAGAATGCACATAAATGCTGATCCTGCTGTCACCCGCAAGTTGCGACCCCTTTATGTTAAGGGAAAGCTTGCTTTCTTTGGAACTTTTATAACCTACCAATAAGGAAAAAGAAAAGGAAAAAGGACGCCGGACATTGGTAAATCTAGAGCAAAGGCTTGGATGTTCAGTAATCACAATTGGTATCCCATTGCTATGTTTAGAATCTTGTTGAGTCATCTTTTAACTTTAAAAAACATTGGCTTATAACGGTCCAGGACAGGTCTATGAGTGGAAAATTTTACAGCTATGTTTTTTGTTGGATATGTAGGAAGACTTCCCTCGAACGCCCTCACCAGTTTATAATCAACCTCGCCCTTTAAGCCATGGCACGGATGAATCGATTGATCAAGAAGTTCAGGCGCTTTCATTGAATGTTTCTTCTGTTGGCATATCAAAAGTATCTGAACAGAAATCGGATAATGTGGATGCAAATGAACAAGCATCTGTAGCTTCCTCACCTTCTATTGGACTTGTACCAGCTGATCTGCCTCTACAAGTCTCTTTCTCTTGTTTACAAGATTCTGGTGAGAACTTGACATTACAGAAGGATAAAGTGGCCAATGGTGAAACTGGTTTAGTAGATAACGAGTCCATGCGTGGATTGGATCTCTCTGTATCAGATTCGAGCACAGGAAGAGCAATTGAAGAGCAACCCTCTTACAGGAGGAATATGCCATTACATCGAACCACTGCATTGAGCGGGTCGGCATATCGTGGTTCTATTGGACAAGACCGAGTGAACCCCCAAGCAGTAAGTCCTCAGCAGGTTTCTTTTGACAGATTTTCTCAGGGGCACCAGAAGTCTTATACAGAGAATCAGTCATCAGTGCGCTTCCCACCGCCCCTTTATGCTGCAGCTGCTAATTACATGACTGCAAATGCTTTCTATCCTAATTTTCAGGCACCAGGCATATATGCTCCTCAATACTCTCTAGGTGGGTATGCTCTTAATTCTGCTTATGCGCCTCCATATATGGCTGCATATCCTTCACATGGTGCTTTTCCAATGCCATTCAACACCACCTCTGGGCCAGGTTTCAGTGGTCGAACTGCTGGATTGTCAACCCCACAAGGAATGCTTAACATGGGAGATGTACAACATCCAAGTAAAAATTATGGACAGCACGCCATGAATTTTCAACCTTCCTTTGTGGACCCTGTTCACATGCAGTATTTCCACAACCCTTTCGAGGATGCTTATGGCATGCCATCTCATTTTAGTTTTGTTTCTGGTGGTGGTATTGGTGGACCCGTGAACTCGTATGCATCTCACAATGATTCAACTTTCACTACTCCTATTGGGGATCAGAAAGGGGATTTTACTGTTGGTGGCAACTTGGGAATGACAAATCCTAGAAAAGTAGATGTGATTGGCTCCAACTATCACGGTAGTCCTTGTAGTTTTGGGGCCATGTCACATTATCCTGGCTCCCCTCTTTCTAGTCCAGTTGTGACGTCATCTCCAGTGGCAGGAATCGGCCACCTAGGTCGCCGGAATGAGATGAGGTTTTCTCAAGGTTCACCTAGAAATGGGGGAATGTATTCGGGCTGGCAAGGCCAGAGAGAACTTGGTGGCTTTGATGATTCTAAAAGAAATACCTTCCTCGAAGAACTTAAGTCCAGCAACGCCCGGAAGTTTGAACTGAATGATATTGCTGGGCGCATTGTTGAATTCAGGCAATCTTTTTAACCTGCTTGCAAATTTCGGCATCAATGATCTTATTTGCTAAGTAAATTAATCTCAATCATGTCTTATTTCAGCGTGGATCAACATGGTAGCCGCTTCATTCAGCAGAAATTGGAGAATTGCAGTCCTGATGAGAAGGCTGCTGTATTCAGAGAAGTTCTTCCTCATGCTTCAAAATTAATGACCGATGTTTTTGGAAATTATGTGATTCAAAAGGTATTTGTGTGCCTCGAACCCTATGCCATTACCAAGTGGCACCTTTTCTTTTTTTATTTGATCTTTTTTTTGGTAGAAATGGAGGTATTTGATCTGTTTTTCATTCAACATTAACCCATTTCAATTTCTTATGCCATTCTTTAATAAAAATTGGGCCAAACGCATTGTAATGGGTGTTTTGCAGTTTTTTGAACATGGTACCATGGAGCAAAGGAAAGAGCTTGCAGATCAGCTTACTGGGCAGATGTTGCCATTGAGCTTGCAAATGTATGGCTGTCGTGTTATACAGAAGGTATTGTCTTATTGTGGAAATCTGAGCTCATCATTTTTCATATCTAACATGAGCTTAGATAGTGATGATCTTTTGTTTTCTCTTTTTAGGCCCTGGAGGTTATTGAACTGGACCAGAAAACACGTCTGGTTCAAGAGCTGGATGGACATGTTATGCGATGTGTGCGTGATCAAAATGGGAATCATGTAATACAGAAGTGCATAGAATGTGTGCCGACAGAAAGGATTGGATTCATAATATCTGCTTTTCGTGGTCAAGTCCCCACCCTTTCTACGCATCCTTATGGTTGTCGTGTTATCCAGGTGAATATGGTGATTTCTCTTGAGTATTTCAAAGTGTTAGTGAATCATCGTGAACATCAACTGAATAGATGATACTTTTTGGGAACCTTAGCCATTTGTTTTTGTGACAGAGAGTGTTGGAGCATTGTTCTGATGAATCCCAAGGCCAGTGCGTAGTTGATGAGATTTTGGAGTCTGTTTATGTGCTTGCTCAGGACCAATATGGAAACTATGTCACTCAGGTAAGATTCTTCTTCCCCCCTGGCCAAGTTATCTGTTAATGGGTCTTTGTATGAGCTATTGCTTGCCTAATTCAAGGATTGTGTATGTATGGATCTCTCTTTTTATTATTTATAAGAGAAAAATGTCAATGAAGTTGTAAATGCAGTGTTACAATTTATATTGAATTAAGTCAATCCAAATATTGTAGAATCAGGGATTTGCTCTGCCTTCGCCTTGTACAGTTTTTGGACTGTAGCTGAAACTGAATGGACTAATCATTTAATCGCTAATGAGTACATCTTTTTACTAAATTCAGCATGTTCTGGAAAGGGGAAAGCCAGAAGAGAGAAGCCGTATTATTAGCCAGTTAGCTGGGAAAATTGTTTCGATGAGTCAGCACAAATATGCTTCAAATGTCATTGAGAAGTGCTTGGAGTATGGAGACACGGAGGAAAGGGAGATCTTAATTCAGGAAATCATTGGCTGGCCTGAAGAAAATGACAATTTAGTGGTAATTAAAATCTTCACCATCATGCCATTAACCTCTGATTACATGCTGTGGTTTTTCTTCTCTGTTGCAGTCGTATATGAAATGATCGAGAGGGGGAAGTACCTGCAAATAGAGAAGTGTTTGAATGTTTTGTGAGACGTGTTCTTCTTGAACTTGAAGTTATTTAAACTTTTTTTGGCTTCGTTTAGGCAATGATGAAGGATCAGTTTGCAAATTACGTCATTCAAAAGATTCTGGAAGTCAGCAGTGACCACCATAGGGAGATATTGCTTAACTGTATAAGGACAAATCTCCTTGCATTGAAGAAATACACCTATGGGAAGCACATAGTTGCCAAATTTGAGCAACTGTCAGGTGAAGGTTTGTATGTTCCCCTTATCCTGCATACTCTATTGACAATGTCTGTCTATTTCTATGAGGAAACAAAATGCGCAAATAATGAGTGTCCTAAACACACTCATTAATGGCAATGATCACTTGTCTTGATAGTTAGAATGATGATGATTGTGTATAGTTATGATCCCTCCCGTTAGTGCCCGGAAGAATGATCTAAGGCTTGTTTTGATCAAAACAGTGAAAAATAAGCAAATATTTTGCTGGCCTCTGATGTTATGCTTCTGTCTTTGGATCCAAAATGCTTGTGTGAATATGATTTAGTTGCCGGCGTGTAGCCAGAGAACTGGCCAATCTGGCATCGGTAAATAAGAACATTTTTTTTATGCCCTAGTGTCATGTAAGTCGGTGTATCGGTTAGCATGAAGAGTGGCCCTTCAGGTCAACCATCGTCTCTAAAACATTTCGAAGTTATTTATTTAGCTCTGTTGCTTTTTTTTTATATATAACTGAGACGAGGAGTGTGAGAGTGATAAAGTTGGGATATGATGCAGATGAGTCCCACAGCCTGGAGGAAACCAGTTCCTGAGAGATGAGGAAAATTCCATCCCTTGGTCACCCTGGAGGTGGTGGTGGGGCTGTCTGTCCTTAATAAAAGAAGAAGGCTTAGTGGTGGAGTATGGGTGGGAGGGAAGGCAGGGAGGGCGAGTCTGAAGAGGATCTCAGTAAGAAAAGGATGCTTCTCTTCTTCTCTATTTTCATTATTTTCTTTTCTTATTTTCTGTTTTTAATCTACTCAGGTGGCTTTAGGAATGGGGTTCATTTGGGTGGGGGGGGTGGAATATATACTTGAACACTTACTGTTTTCTGCCCGTGTCATTGTACATAAATGTGGATGTGTGGGTGTGTAATGCAGGAGGACTCTTGATGGGGTGTGATGATGCTGTTAGTCTCAGCCAATAAAATATCTCCTGTGCTTGTTCTTGGAACCTCTTCCTTGCTGGTTTCACAAACCCTGTCTTTGTTCATCGGAGTTTGTCGTGATGGTATTGGGAGGTTGTGGGAGATGAGATCAATTGCAAACCCTTTTTGCTAAAGAATTGATATTTATTGCCACTGATAAATGTACATACAGTGGTTTCTGTGGTGGTGGTATAACCCTCCCCCTCTGCCATCCTTCTCCCCAAGGAGTTGGCTCTTTAGATTTGTGTAATACTCTCAGTATAAATATAGAAGAAACGAATACGTCATGTTGGAGAGGGAGGGGAGTGAGTTGGGTTGTGTATCTTCAGTGGAGAGGGACACGCCTGCAGTACTCGGCAAGTGCCCACAGTGGGTATATGTTCCTGTATGCTGCGTAATGCAGCATGCAGTTCTTCATGAATACTCCCGTGATCTCCTGAGAATTGCAGTCCCGACTTGTTATACTCAAAATCCGACACCACCCCCCATCATCTGACTGAAGCAACATATGTTCTATAACGTATGCTAACCTGTTGGGGGTAATCTCCGTTCTCCATCTGCGAATTGATGAGCAGCCTTGCGGCCCGGTGAAGGGGCGCGGGATCCCTCTCCGCCTGCGTTTTGTTATAACAAAAGTGAGCGAAACCAGATGTTTCTTTTTTGTGTTCTGCGACAGAATTCTATAAGCATTGAAAGTACCTGGCCTGCATGAATCAGACCCATCAAAGCCCACGCTGTATGCACGAGGTTCGACCTGTTCCCTTCGAGTGGTACGTACACCTGCACCCGATTAACACATCCCATTCGAGGTTAAGACGGACTACTTAAGATTGGATTGTAACTGCAACTGGAAAGCCCGGAGGCGTGTTGCTTGACCATGCATTAGCACCAACTTCCGAGATGCTCACCTTGTCGGGGCAAGAACGGTAGCTTTCCCCCCATCCACCATCATCCAGCTGTGATTTTAGCAGAAAAGAGACGCCTTTGCGCACGGCCGCACAATTGTTGTACGTCTTTCCTGCCGCTGCTAGGCCCCCCAGTGCAAACCATGTACCATACGTGAAACACACACCCCAGTTCCCATACCTACAAGGCATATTAAATGGTCATCGTCCCGCCCTCTTGTGCAGCAACTAATGCTTACAGAGGAATCAGGAAGCAGAATCTCACCATGAACCATCAGGCATCTGTATGCTTTCTAGATACCCCACAGCTTTTACTATGAAATTATTGATCTCTTTCTTCCTGTGGCCCGGATGCAACTTCTTGAACAGAACGAAGGCCTGGATAGCAGCCGCAGTGCATTCAACATACTCATGTTCTACCACGATGTCCGCAAAGAACTCTGTCGGATTGAGGACCTGCACGTTTTGTTACCAGAGGGTTTCAGCAATCCAGGTTTTGCGTTTTTTTTTGCAAGAAATAAACTGCACAAGGATTACGAAAAATTCTTACTTCCAACCACTTCTCAGCTCCTGCAGGTTCCCATGCTGCCAAGCCCCCATTTTCGCTCTGCACAAGGTATTTACGCTTGCTTAGTCACAAAACAGATACCTAGGGTGGTTACAAATGCTTATGGTGAAGATCCGTTAAATGCACGGTCTTGCAACGGTGCAATAGGACGGCCGGCCTCACCTGTAGAGAAAGTATTACGTTGACAGAGTCGTACAAACGCTCGGGTTCCATCTGCTCGCCGACAATCTCCGGTGGCATCAGAGAGAAGAGCAGACAGCACTGCACAGATGGATTAGGAACAAGCTGTCAGTATTCCAGCCCCCAGATTCATTCACCGAACTAGCTATGGAACAAGTATGACGGATGTCCCAGGGCGACACTTTTACCTTTAATCCCTCTGCCGTGCAGTCTGACACTTGCCAGCCATGATCTTGATCGGAAAAAGTCCAGGACCCTTTCGAGATGTGTCTGTACATGCTTCGGAAATCACCAGAAGGATTGTCCTTGACCTATTCGTTCACAAGAATTAAGTGTTAGTCGTTCCCCTTCATCGAATGGATTCCATTAGAACCCCGAGGAACACACAAGCACAGTACCTGAGATCTCTTAATGAAGTCGTGTCCTCTTGCCAGTACCGGTCCAATTTCATTGGTAAGATTGCTGGCAAGCAAGGCTTGAATGGCAAAGCCAGTATCCCATTGTTGGCTACCAAAACTCTGCATATCAGAGAGAAAATCCTCTAAGCCAACAAAAGTCGCTGTGGCTTCAGACAGGGCCAACAGTGTCAAAGCACGATGGACTAACCTGCATCTTCATTCCATCTTCAGCAACCCAGATATAATCTGGGATTCTGGCCAGGTGCTTCTTGAAATAATCTCCATGTGGATCTTCAACCCAGCAAGCAAGCATGCACAGTACCTGCGGAGAGAAACGCATAAGGAACTTTGTCAGATGAGGCGAAATTTGCGGAAAAAAAGTTCGAGCTCCGTGATATTCCAACGAAAGGGAGCATCACCTTTTCCACGCATCCAATTGTTATGTATCGGCTGTTCTCGTCCTCGTAATGGATATGATCCATCGTCACTTGGAGGGCCTTTTCCCTGAGTTTGTTGAAGGGCCAGCGAGTGAGGAAAGGCTCCGTAAAGATATAGAGACCATCCCAGAGCAAATCTTGGACGAGGGGATGGGGATAGTACAAATCCTCCTGCAAGCAGAATTCCGGAGAACCCATCTAGTAAGAAACGCAGGGCGGGAGAGAACAAGCATGCGGAATTTCGAGCACATCGCGTTTGGACCCCTTTTTAGGCACTGACCTTGGCGCAGCGGTGTCGGACCCTTGTCCAGTTGATGGTGTCATAAGGCTGAGTGTGCAGTTCATCTCTCAACTGCTGAATAAGGGGCGTTATTGGTCCCACGAACCTTTTCCCGTACAAGTAGGACATTGGCATGTACACCATGCGACAGTAGCACCACATCTTAGCTGCATCACCAAAAAGTCGAAGGGAACCGTGCTGTGAGTGCCGGAAACGGAAAGGATGGGCGTGAAGCCGACGCATGAAGAGAAGGAAACCGACGTACCGGGGTGCATTGGAAGGAAAGAAGGGAGGATCCAGAACTCCGGGGGCATCGGGTTGCTTCCAGACCAGTCGAAAATGCCAAGTATCTGTCCGAGGAAGCCAAAAGACGGCGACCACCCGGGGAAAGCTAGATTTAGCGTACAATTCCCATGGAGACAAAGATGACATGTTTAGGATAACAGAGAGAGAGGGAGAGGGGGGACCAACCGAAAGCCAGGTCTTCCCCCAGGAAGGGATGTAGGTGACCCCACCGCGGTCGAGGATCCACTTGCGGGCCCTGGTGCAGGCATTGTCCAGGCCGCCGTCGGGGCCCTCCCCAAGGATACGCATACAGATGTAGCTGAGGACGGTGCAGAACATGGTGCTGTGACCCTCGATGTGCAGGCCCCATCCGCCGTCCTTGTTCTGGTGGCAGTAGATGTAACGGAGGATCTCCTTGCGGTGTTCGGCTGGGAACACGGAGTTGAGGTGGCCGGTGATGTAGAGGCACATGACGAGGGGAGGGAGGAAGAAGAGGGGGCCGGCATTCTCTGCGGGCCAGTGACCGTCGGGGGCCTGGAGGGCGGAGAAGAAGAGGACGGCCCTCTTGAGGGAGGCAGAGGCCTTGTCGTAGGTGATGTCCTCGCCGTCCCCGACCCTCACCTGCTCGAGAGTCTGGCGGAAGTTGTTATCCCTGAGGAACTGCATACGCCAGAGGAGGTCGGAGCTGGGCTTGACTCGGTGACGGTTGTCGTAGAAGCTGCGGCGGGTGCGTTCAACCTCGGCGAGCTCGTCGGGGGAACCGGCGAGGGGGTCGAACTCCCAGGTCTGCCTGCCGACGAAGTTGTTGGTGCTGTAGAGGTAAGGGTCATTGGCGTCGGAGTCGGCGATCTTGAGCCTCCACATGTTTAGCTTGGTGTGTTGTGTTAGAGAGAGAGGAAGGGAGGAGGAGACGATGGCGGGCGTCTTTTTAACGTTGATGTTGGTGGTGTTGATGGGTTGGGTTGGGGGAGGTATTTATATATATCTATAGATAGGAGTTTTGGCTGGGTATATTCAAGAAACGTGACTAATAAATAAATAGTGGTGATTATATTAATACTTAAAATGATATATGACAACGAGTGATGTGTGTGTAGGAATGGAATAGAATGAGAAAGGGAGGTGCGAAACCGAGACCATAACCTGAAAAACTTTAATTGAGTAATGGAATGGAATGGGTTGGGGTTGGGTGGCAGTGCAAAGTTGACCCCCCCTCCTCTCTCGTCTGTAAGGAGTTACCTTTCCAATATCACCCCCCCGTGCATCATCATCACTGTCACTCAGCAAGACATGTGGGGCTTGATTTCTTTCTTTTATGTAATAAAATTGTCATCATGGGATGGATGGGTCCCCCGACGCGCCTTTTAAATTTGACCCCTCTCCCTTTTTGCTTTGTTTTTTTTTTTTCTTTTTTGGTATTCATCATCCAATCTCACCGGCCTATTTTACGAATTAAAATAATTTTTTTTAATAATTAGGCAATTGTGCACATTTTGGATAGTATGATGCAGCTCCTCAAATTTGACCAAAAAACAAAAAAACCTGCCAAACGAGAAAAAAAAAAGGGTCAACAAATTCATACCCAATCAATCGTCATCACCTCCTCCACCTCCCTCTTTCCATCTTCCGAGTCGAGTTTTAGTCTTGGAGTCATTCACACTTTTTCTTTCTTTCTTCCTAACAATATTAGATTACAACTTGATTAAGGGTCAGGAATTGGGATCGGGTCAGGAATTGTGGGACGTGGCCAACCCCAACATCCCCCGCACCCCCTTCCCTCTTGTTTAACCATAAAATTACGAGAATATACTCGAATGACTCCTCCTCCATTCAAATCAAGTCATCCTCCACTCTTCATCTTGTCTTCTTCTTCTTCTCCACCCCCAACCCACCAGAACTTTCTCACCTTCTCTACTCCTTCCCATCGTACTGTCCGATACTAGGGGCGAAAATGAACCGAGCCGCTCGCGAGCTAGCTCGGTCAAAGCTCGGTTCGAGCTCGACTTTGACCGAGCTCGAGCCGGTTCATTCCGGCTCGTTAACGAAACGAGTCGAGCTCGAGCCGAAACACTAACAGCTCGAAGGCTCGCGAGCCTAATATTATATAATAAATTTTAATAATTTATTAATAAAAAATTAATAAAATTACCTAAAAAACTTTTTCATTTCCCCTCCCCACACTCTGTGGTAAAAGCAAACCCTAAAAAAAAAACTCTCTCTCCCTATCCTTTTCTTGTTTGGATTGGTAGAAGATGAATCGGGTACATTACCCAATTTTGTCAAGAATGGCAGCTGATATTTTAGCCATCCCAATAAGCTCAGTGGCTTCTGAAGCTACATTCAGTGCTGGAACAAGGGTAATTGATGCTTATCGTTCATCTCTTTCTCCGAATACGGTAGAAGCATTACTTTGTGGAGGAGATTGGCTTCGACATTTACATTGGATGAAAAAAATTGAAAAGCTAAGTTTTTTTCATTTAAAGTTTTTTCAATTTATGAAATATATTATTTATTAAACATGTTACTAACCCAAGCTTTTTATTTCTCTTTTTTGTTTCTTTTACAGAAAGGTAAAACATACCAAGAGATATTTTTTCAAGTACCTAATTCAACTTCTTGAAGTAAGCTAAATATCGTTACATACTTTATAAAATTTTAAGATATTTATTGTCTTATTATTGTTATGGTGATTGTAATACTCTTTATAATATTTTATATACATGTGATGATGCTTGTGATATTATTATGATTGGTAATGAAGTTATATCATAAAGATATTTTAAGAGTATGATTCTTGTGGTTTGTGATTGTTTTGATAAATCTGGTTCTATTTATGGATATGTTTTGGGAGAATAGTTTGGAGATGTTTTGAAATTATGATTTTGTTGAAATATTTTGACAACATTGTTCATATTTATGTTTTTGAAGTGAACTTTATTATATATGTTTTCGAGCCAACCGAGCCGAGTTCGAGTCAACGTCAATATATGTATATTTTGAAATCGAGCTCGAGCTTTCGAGCCGAGCTTTCGAGCCAAGCTTAGGCTCGATCTACATTCGAGCCTTTCGAGCCGAGCTCGAGCTCTCCATAATTGGAACGAGCCGAGTTCAAGCTCCAATTATTTGAGCTCGATCGAGCTTGAGCCGAGCTCGAGCCCGGGAGTACTCGGTCTCGACTCGACTCATTTTCACCCCTGTCCTGAGACTCCACTCCCTGACCATACTTTCAAACCCACTTTTCAATTTAATACCTTCCCAAACATGGCCTGGCCCACCTGCTCTTCAATATTAATTGCTTAAAAGGGGGCTAAGAAGAACAAATGAATCAAATCACACACTCACTCCATTTGCTGTTACTATCATTTTATTACTCATTCCGTGAATGGGACCATGGCCCTTGTGCCGCCCCCCCCCCCCTCCGCACCTCCTCGGTTCATCTGTTCCTGCCATTTTGTATGTCCCCACTCCCCAGAACTTTGCAACTTCAGTAGGTAGTCGAACTGTCCCCTACACGTCTGTACATAAAAGTAAGTTTCTGGTGCCCCGGAAGCTTCCTTCATTCCCAGCTGCACTCACCTTTCTTTCCTCAGTTATGAGAGTGTAAACTCGAGCCCGCATCAAACTTATTTCCCCACCTCTTGGTTCAGGCGCTCCTGCTTTGGCCTGAAGAGTCCATCCCTTTGTGCAGTTTCGCCAATAGGCATGCGACTGCGACTCTGGCACCCAGGGATGAATGTCCCTTAGATAGGCAAACGAGACCTCCTATAATAAGGAAACTATTCGCCAGAACCCTCCTGGATGGCCTTCTCAATTTCCTCCCCCCTTCGCTTTGTCCATGGGTTGTGGTTGCAGTGCTTGTCGACACGGGATCATCGATATTCACACGTTCTAGTCTTGGTGGAACCTATCCATAAAGCCGTGAAAAGAATATTAGTTCATCCTTTTGTTGATGGCATGAAGAGAAGACAGGACATCTAGTCGGACCAGTCCAATTGACATTTATCAGTTTAGTAAAAAAACCGGACCACACCTTCTGAATTAAGGCGATGCTGGAGGCAGACATTTGATCCTGAGCACAGCTGGCAGTTGGGTAAAGTCCAAGTGCACGCTCCATTTTTAGAACGTAACTCCATATACCTTTCGCAAAAGCTAACTTTGCCATATCCATGTTGAGTCCAGCATCTTCCTGATGAAACATTTTGATCTCCGCGGCATTCTTTCCGGCCACTGCTACAGAAATAAAGGTAGAGAAACACTTGGATAGTTCAAATTCATGACCAGTGTTTCTACAGGAATATGCCCAAACAAGGAAGCAAGGAAATTTTTTGGCATTTGACAAATATGTACATCAAACCCCAAGAAACTATTTTCTTGGGGGGGGGGGAGTGAAGCTAATACACAGGTTAAGGTACTTGCCTTTGCGAATTCTCCATCCTGATCTGAAATACCTAACACGCACATACTTCTTATGCTGTGGCGCCAAGGGATGATTACATTCCTAGAAACAGTTGCAAGAGAGTAGAAAATTGAATCAGGCCAGTAATCATCAAGTTTGTGACACAAACCAAACCAACTTCATAACCAGAAACTTAAAGGTTTAATCAACTTTGACCTTCCGATAAAAAAACACCATCAAGCTGAATGCAGTGCTGTTACCGGTATTGCAGCAATTAGGACTCTTTTAGTTTTTTTTTTTTTTTTGCTCAAACAGATTTTGCTTTGGTGAGGACATACACATCTTTATATATTGAACTAGTACGAGATGCCATTCACACAATCTGGTGCATGATGACCTACGAAAACTTGCATACTCAATAGATGAGAATGCATACTTTAGTTTATCCATCTTCTCTTATTCATTTCATTTGACCTAATTATCCCTCGATATCCAACAAGCAAGCCTATGAACATTTCGTGCCTAGAATTCTCCAACTTAGTAGCAGCCCCATACGCAGTAGCTCCTTCACCAGATCAGCTAATTAAATGGCATCCCGGTGCCACAGGACAATTACCTTAGTGAAGCAATAGTAAGCAGAGTCGGAGGCTTTCCACAATCTCCAAGCCAACACATACTCCCTGGCAGTGAGCAGAGGGAACTTCTTAACAGTTCGACCGACCTCAGTGCCGCTGGCAGCATCCACCTGCAGCTGGACATGGTCGACGATGGTTTTGTCCCAGCGCTTCCTATAACTGTTGTCCATGTAGAAATCTCTCAACAGCTCCGGGGAGCAGTTCTCAAACACAGTGGTGCTCAAGTATTTCATGGGGCCATCCTGCCGCGGCAGCGCAGAGACACCGGACAGGTTAACTCAAAAGCCGTTGTCCAATTTGACTCCAAAAGGATATGGTAAAAGAGTGGGAGGGAACCTTGGGTTTGAAGCAGGAAGCAGTGTAGGAGACGAGGTCGGTGCTCCTGCGGATAAGAGTCTCCCAATTCTCAAGAGGGGAAGGGTTATCCAGATTCCCGATCAACAACTCGAGGTCGTCTACCGAAACGACCTCGGAAACGCTGCGAGAAGATAGATAAGGAAGCTCACTAATGATGTCAATGGATTGAATTGAAACATACAGAACAATCGGCCAACTACCTGACTTGTGGAGGAGGAAGGGGATCAGAGTGGGGATGAGGGGGAGTCCGGTTTCGGGAGGAGAACACGGTGCACAGGTGGTAGACAAAGATGAACAGGAGAGCCAAGGCGGTCGCCGTCGCCGCCGGCCAGTCGTAGCCCGTCATTGACCCCCTTCGTCTTCGTCGGAGTTGATAATTTGTTGGCAGAGTCACGGGGTGTGTCACAAAGTCAAAAAGGAAAAAAAAGAAGAAGAAAACCGGGAAACTCCAGAAGATCCAAAAAGAAAAGCTTCAATTTTTTCTGGACATTTTTGAATCCCGACCCAGATCGGATTCCTTCTCCCCTTTCGCCCTTTTCACCTCCCCTCCGGAAGACGAGTGGATTCTCGATCTGGGGATCTTCCTACTGCAATTTATGGTCCGTGCGAAAACCTCCGGGAAAGCTCTCCGAAACCCTTTGAATTTATGGTTATGGTTGTTCAGTACGATCTTCATCTCCCCCATTTATTACCTTTTCTTTCTACTGACTTGCAGGCCAACCCGGAGTTTGACGACTACCCAGACAGTGGGAATGCATGTCCGTCTACTGGGAATCACTCCTGTTCTCCTTACAGATTCCAGCTCCAACGCGATGTGAGTGTTCCCGAGTATCTGTACTGGCATCCCTTTCTCTGTTTCAGTTAATGGGCTCCCAATCAGCTCAAGTTTCTAACTTGGGGGTTGTTTTTGCCTGACTGCAGGTTGAAACCTTGAAACGGAAACTTCAGGAAGAGGTGAAGTTGCATGCAGCCCTCGAGCTCGCCATTCGGGAGAGCGCTGCTAAATTGTCCGACCCGTCGTGTTTCCCTCGCCCGGTACATCCACATGCCCCATTTTCTGCCAGTTCTGGCTGTAAGGAGGGTTGCTTTTCTTTTGGTTAGTTAGTGATGATTTTAACTATGCTTGCTGTCGTAAAATGTAGGCTCAAGAGCTCCTATCGAATATTGCTTTCCTGGAAGATGTTGTTTTGAAACTCGAACATGAGATGGTCTCCTTGCATTTCCAGCTGAGTCAAGAAAGAAATGAGCGTCGGCTGGCCGAATATCGATTGCGGCAATCATCTTTGGAGGAAAACCCTCATTGCACCATGAATATGTCAGGAAATCTGGTACTCATTTATGCCATACCGTGTTTGCTGTAGGTTAGGCACCATTATTAATAGTATCACAGGAGGAGTTCTGAGTCAATTGGGGAATGCTCCTAGTATCAAGCTTTCGTTACCCTCGATCAATTATAAGCCCTTTAATTCATTTTGTTTCTTTAGATTACGAAAATAAGGGACGATTGACATAACTATGTATATAACTGAGTAGTTTGAGATGTGATGCTTTTTTGACGTTTGAATTCCTGCTTGAAGTTCACCAGCCATGTTAACCAAGAGTACCTTTCTGGACTAGGATGTTGTTAACGGTACGGCTGCTTGGGGGAATGATAATTGCGCAATACCGGATGGAAATCCCCACACTGGTCAAGATTCCGAGAGGCTTCCAAGAGGGGTGACACCTAAGGATTTCTGGGGCAATCCCAATCAAGTAGCCGAAGAAATGGTCAGATGCATGAAAGATATATTCTTGTCACTATCAAGTGCTGCTAGTCAGTGCAATTTGTCCACATCGCAAAGCCATCTCTCAACCCTATCTCCGAGTGGACATCTTTCTAATATGTCGTGGTGGTCATCATCTGATCGCTCTGGCATTTCATCATGGGTACAAAGCCCTCAAATCGATATAAGGAGTAATGAGGAGGTCCTGGGCACAGCAAACTCCTTTGATCCATATCGAGTACGTGGGAAATTGAGTTGGGCAGATATTGGAAATTATGAATTGGCACGTGAAGTTTCTTGGATGTCAGTTGGGAACAAACAGTTAGAATATGCAGCTGGAGCATTAAGGAGGTTTAGGTAAGGTTTAATTTAATTCTTTTAATGAAGCCATTATACTTTCATTTTTCTGTTATGATTCTCTGCTCCCAGGAAGTCTTTCATGGCTGCAAAGGTTAAGTCTTTGTATGCCACTTTTCAGGACACTTGTAGAACAGCTGGCGAAGGTGAACCCTATTCATTTGAACAGCAACGAGAAACTAGCTTTCTGGATCAATTTATACAATGCAATGATCTTGCATGTAAGTTCTTCATTTCATTTTACATTTGCAGACTTGTGCTCTGTTTAACTCGCGCCATATAATTGGGAGATCCCCTCCTCTTAGTTGGTCTCTTGTGAGATTGCGGCTTTGGGGTCATTTTTGCTTCTTGTTATGCTCTCCTACTCATTCAATTTAAGTCTTGGCAGGCATACTTGGCGTATGGAGTCCCTAGAAGTGACTTAAAGCTGTTCTCCTTGATGCAGAAGGTTTGTAATAATCGCGCTTAGAAATTCCCTTTTCACCATCTCAACCACATCTGAAGAAACTCATACTGGGTCTGAGGTTGCTTTTGTTCCTCTTTAGGCAGCATATACAGTTGGAGGTCATTCATTTACAGCTGCCGCGATAGAATATGGAATACTGAAGACGAAGCCCCCTCTCCACAGGCCCCAGATGGTATGCCCAATTCCATGTACTTCTATCTTTGGTTATCCATAAGTTCCAGCCCTTCCTTGTTAAACACTACTGTTATGGTCTGGAAAATCTACAGGCCTTGCTTCTGGCACTTCACAAGCTGAAGTTTTCTGGAGAGCAATGCAAGTATGCCATTGGAGTGCACGAACCCCTGGTAGCTTTTGCCCTCAGCTCCGGGATGTATTCATCGCCCGCGGTAAGGTTTTTATGCTCTCAGACGTGCAGATTGATGTTCTTTGATTTCCCTATCTCATTTTTTTGTCTATTTTCTCCCGATGATGGGTGCGGTGGGGTGAAACTAGGTACGGATATATACCACCCAAAACATAAGGGAAGAACTCCAGGAAGCTCAACGGGATTTTATTAGAGCCTCAGTCGGTGTCAGCAACAAAGGGAAACTGTTGGTACCTAAGTTACTGCATTGCTTTGCCAAAGGGTTTGTGGATGATGCTAATTTGGGGGAGTGGATATCTCATTACCTCCCTGCTCAACAGGCTGCTTTCGTGGAGAGGTGCATGGCACAAAGGCGTCACAGTTTCCTAGCTTCTCGTAACTGTGGAATCATTCCATTTGACTCTCGCTTTCGGTACTTATTTCTGCCCGATAAGGTTGTGACGGCTATAGACCAACCGGGGGCTGCTGCCTAGGATCAGGACGGTCGGCATTATGTAAAAATGTGAACTGATGACAGTTGTAATCTATTTGATCTCATGGTTGTATATTACCTCTAACCCCTGTTTACTACGTCTGAGAGAATGAAAATCCATCAATGTTGGGAGACAGAGTCGAGATCCGTCTACATTGTTTAGACAAATGTGACATTGAATTGCATTTGTAAGATCTTTGTGGAAACAGAGGAGACGTGATGCTATTTTCCTCAACTGTTTCAGACTGACAAAATAAGAGGAGGTTGGATGGACACTCCAGTGGTATTGAACCGAAGCTCGTCCGCGGCTTTGCTCTTTAACACAAGCAGGTTCCTGACAGCTTTGGCAAAAGAAACAATAAACTAGTCCAAGGAACGAAAGGAGTGAAATGCTGGTGCAGGCTCGCAGATGTCACACATCTGCTTGGGAAGATCATGGTCGCCCCTGTGCCCTCTTCCTTCTCCGGTGAGGAGGTGATCACCGTACATGGAGACTTAGCTCCGATTTGTTTCGACAGTCTTTGCACAATGTGGTTCAACCTTTATGGTCCGTCGTCGCCATCACCAATCAGATTACATATGTCGGAGCACTCGACCAGGCTGCACAACAGGAAAGGGGCAATGCTTGGCAATAACTACTCTCATCTCGAATCTCCTCCAGCAAACAAAATCATCGGAGAGAGAGTTGGAGGGTATATATATACCAGTACTGACGACTTCGGAAACCTTGCTTGAAGACCACCAGGGGCCTGCAGCAGGCGTTAGTCGCTTGTGAGTCTGAGCTGAGCGCCTGAAGAGGAAGACCGCAAGAGGATTAGTGAAAGCTGACCTGCGAATGTTGAGGGGGCCTTCGCCGGGAGCTCCGTCCCCACCTCTGATGCAAGTGTTGACGCACTTGACGGTGCACGACTCCGCCCTCCTGGATTTCGGGTGCTGAATCCTGGGCTTCTGGCAGTCCTTTGACAAGGATGACGAGGCTGATTCTGCTTCACATCCGCTGGAGGAAAGGCTCTGAGGGACGTTCGACAGGGTCTCCGCTTCTAACCCCGACAGGGCCAGGGTAGCCGCCAGCAGCCAGCCGCAGGAGGAGGCGGCGGTCGCCTGCAGCCTCTTATTGTACCTGACGGAGGAGGAGGAGGAGGAGCAGGTGCGGACCACCGCAACGGGGATGGAACCGCGGCCACAGAGATAACCGCAGCGGTCACTCAGACTCACGCCTGACAACGTCATTGCATCACCACCGCAGACATTTCCCCCCTTCTGTTTTATCTTTATGGTAAGAGAGGGGAAGAGAGAGATCCCCGAACGCTGCCTGCCTGCCACGTGTGGCAGGCTTTCTGTTTGATTTCAGTTCACACACTTTTCCTTTCTTCCTTTGAGCTTTTTTTCTAAATAAAATAATTATTTGACTATGATAAAGAAATTGATCTTAGACTAACTTCGATAGAATAAAGTTGATCTTTGTAAAAATAATTTCATAATCATCAAAAGAAATTCGGTCGTACAAAGTCCGAAATAAACTTAAAGAATTTCTAAATTTCGCTGACGAAATAATTTCCGGACCAATATTATTTAGAAACAAAAACTCCTGATATTCCAATACACAACAACTAATCCCCAACATACAACAAACCATGATTTGTTCCCATCATATCTAATGCCTGCTCGGTGATAGCTCTGAGAAGTTGATAGTATCCTCTTTACCTGCCTGAGAAATCCTGTTCCCTTGTGATGCGCGTCGTTTACGCAACAAAAATAAAACCTCGTTCGCACACACTAAAATAACAAGGGCAAGCAAGGGTCGAACCCACAGAGAACAGTGTCGATTAGATCGTTTAACGTCAATTCGGTAACTGATTTGAGGTCAAGTAAACGAAATCACACGATGCGAAGTTAAACTAAACGAAAGACTAAATCGAATTATCAATAGGCTTAAAAGTCCAGGACTACCGATTTCCCCTCGTGTCCTATGCTCTCGTATCCCCCCTTTTGTGTTACTATTAAATTTTGCTGGTCGTTAACCGTAGGTTGCTAAACTCTCCCCATAACCCTCTCAGGTATCCGGGAACGTACCCTCGTGTATCAAATCCTCTACTCTATGTCTAGGTAAGGAATTAGTGAAGGCCCTTTACGATTCAACCCTACTTTGGTTACCTAAGGTGCGTGGTATTTCTACTCTTGCACTAAAACCCGGTCTCTCGACTCTAAGATTCCTTAAGCTATCCTGTTCCTGATCTAACCTAGACTACCCTCTCGAGTCTCCCTAGGTGATCGAATCAATATCAACAGTTGATCAGGCTGCTGATACGCATTAAGCACAGGAAACGAATAAACAACCAAACAAGAATTTAATTCATAACTGAAAAGAGGTTCAACAATCGCCGAGGAACACGAGGTTCCATCGTCGTCCTAGAACAAGAAAATTAGTTCATCACTACACTACGAAACAATAGAAGAGTAAAAGAACGCATAATCTAAAAACCAAAGGAAAAGGAAAAGGGGTTGTAGTTCTTCAGGGGCAAGAATCTCCTGTCACAAGCCTTCTATCCCCCAAAAAGAGCCGACCCTAGCCAGCCTGAGTTGTAGTCTATTTATACTAGGGTAGGAAGACTAAAATCCGGAAATAAAATCCTAAAAGATCCTCTACTCGCAGCTGCGAGATAATCGGTCGCAGCTGCGACCTTAAGCTATACTCCACTCGTCTCTGCTTCCTCGCAGCTGCGAGACAATCGTTCGCAGCTGCGAGACTCTCTGTGGTGACGCTCTTCGCCTTGCTCGCAGCTGCGCCCAAATGCTCCGCAGCTGCGGAAGTCTCTGTGAAGCTCTCCTTTCTTCTTTGGTTTATTTCTTCATTCCTCACTTCGTCATCCATCATCTCAATTCCAATTTCCTACACAAACAACAACGAACGTGAGGTAACGCAATTCAGCTCAAAACCAGAAGTTTAAACACTTAAACTTACGGAACTAGCTCAAATCAAAGCATACAAGTGATCATTTTAACTCTACTTTCGTAGAGTTATCACACCCCCAAACCTATCTTTTGCTAGTCCTCGAGCAAAACCAAAAAACAAAATGAACATTTAACCAAGCAAAAACGAAACAACACATCACGACAGATACCCCCAGTCTCACCCAATTCTTCCGAACTCGAATCATCGTTAATGACTCTCAGCTAAGGTCGCACACCCACTTTAGAGTTAGACTTCGCTCATGGCTAGCACGCACAGTTTTTAGCACTTACAAAACAGGTCCCCTCAATTAGCACACCTTGCGTTGTCAACCCCACAGTTTCAAATCATTCATAGCCATCAAGTACTTTTCTAGATCAACTCTCCCTACCTTCTCAACTAATTCAAGGCATTTCTTTTCATCCGATTTTCTTTTTCTTTTCATTTCAGTTACACAACTCTAAATGCTCGTCAATTCCCACAAACGCTCGTGTAACGAGTTCTCAGTCAGTGACTCCCGGTCCAGTTGGACCAAGGCACTAGGTGATAAAGCACCCCTCGGACGAGAACTCGAGCCGCAAGGAAGACTAACACCACAAGCACATATTCAAGCTCAAAAAAGATATATATATATATATATATATATATATTTACTCCTTTCTAGCTTGAATAGCGATGCTCAGAGCCTTGGCAACCGTTTTTTTTTTTTTTATTTCTTCTCTTTTTCCACATTCTAGTTTGAACTTCGTTTTCAAAGTTAGGTTGAGTGCCTATACTTTTCCTTAATGACTATGCTTTCAAATAGACCGTAGGGCTGACGCTGCTTAGTTAGCTTCCTATCAGGGACGACTTAAGTTATTCTTTTCGAGAAAATCAGGCATGCTAGCTAGAATTAATCCTTCTCTGCCTTAAAGGTGTGACCCTTAATTAACCTCCTAGAGTTCGATTCTTCTATCCGAAATCCTAAGGTTTAACTAGGGGGCATCGACTCAAAGACAATTAAAACCTCTTTTTTTTTTTTTTAATAAGCAGAATGACTCAAAAACAAAGCAAAAACAATCACAGCAACGAAAACAGTCATAGCAAAAAGCACGGCCAGCACACCCCCAAACCTAAGCTCTGACACGACCTCGGGGCAGACTATATCTCCAGTAACACAGGAAAACTAACGGAAACGAAAGCAAGGAGAGATACAACCTGACACCTGGCCGCTGGACTCAGGATCGTCCTCTGGATGGCAAATCACTCGGAGGCGGAGTCCATGTCCTCATCGTCCTCCTCACCCTCCGGGCTCATCTCTGCAGTGTCTAGCGCGGCGTCCCTCCATCCCATCGGTTGATCCCAACCCGGTGGGTGGTACATCGGCTGCGGAAGGGAGTTGAAGTCCACTCCGAAGGAGGTGGCAGCCTGACGGTTGAACTCCATCTGGTGGCGGATGAAATCCATCGTGTACTGCTGAAAGGCGCGGTTCTGCTGCTGAGCGTCCCTCGTGCTCTGCATAAAGTTCTGCATCTGCGTCCACCGTTCTTGCTCGGAAGGCAGGGCGCGTGCAGGGGCTTGACGAGGTCGAGAGCTAGAAGGGGAGCCGTGCTCCCGTGCGCTGATCTTGTCCAGTGACTGATGGTCCAAAGGTTGTCCCGGGGAGCACAGCTCCTCTGTCCTGTCAAAATGCACACCAGCCTTGACACACAGGTCAGAAATGAGGCAAGGAAACCACAAACCTCGTGCGTCGTCGAGGCAGCGATGGATCATCCAGTTGATCACTTTGCCGACGTCGATCGGCATCTCTTCCATGAGGCAATAGATGAGCGCCGCCCGATCTCGAGTGATCTCGCTCGTGTTCTTGCTGGGCATGAGCCGGGAGGTGATAAATAACGCCCACTTGCGCGCCTCGGTGGTCAGAGCACTACCGTGGAGTCGGAGGGGATCCCGGCTTCTTGTCAATTTCCATTGGGATCCTGGCTTAGCAATTCTCGCAATAACTGCGTTACTATCAAAACGATTATTTAGATAATCGAAATATGCGTCAGTGTTGTAAACAGGGAGGCCATAAAATGTGGAAATCACTGATGCACCAAACTTAACCTCCTTGTCCCGAACTCGAATACTCTGCCTATCCCTATCCAGGGTATGCACGTTTGCATAGAATTCCCTGACCACCGGGACAACGCCCCGTTTTATCGCTGTACTAAAACGAAGCCACCCCAGACGTTCTAAACGCGCCCGGTATTCAACCAAATCGGGATGCGTGGTATCGAATACCCGCTCAGCGATCAGCGGTCTTTTCATGGATCGCTGGTACGCCGCCGATGATTCATCCACAACGGCCTTATCCCTCCCTGCCGTTTCTTTCCCTCTCCTTTTCCTAGAACTAGAGGCATCGGTCGTAGTGCGTTGCTTGGGTGCCATTGCTAACTGCGCTATTCTAAGAGCTAAGGCAACTAATGAATCACTGGGGGAACCACGACCTAGCCGCACGCAAATCACCGATAGCACTAAGGGATGAGGAACTTTCCTGATTGTGGCCGCTGCGGGAGAGTGTGGCACCGGAGAGCAGATCTGCGGTGGATGGACGCACAAGGGAGGAGGAGGACGTCGGAGATTGACGCGGGAGTAGCCGGCGAGTTGGGGGGTGTAGCCGTCGCCTGGAGAGGGGGAGTACGTCGCAGCTGCGCCCTGAGAGAATGGAGAAAATGAATTAGGGTTTTAGTTCGCCCCCTTTTAATTAGTCTGAAATTTCGTCCTCTCGCAGCTGCGAGATAATCGGTCGCAGCTGCGAGACTCTCTGAGGATCGCGTCGCAGAGACACGTCTCTCGCAGCTGTGAGAATTTCCTTCGCAGCTGCGAGACTCTCTGAGGGTCGACTGTGTATACGCCTTCCGCAGCTGCGAAACTTACTGCCTTCGTTTCTCCGCAGCTGCGATCTACTTCTCCTCAGCTGCGAAACTTACTGTGGATGCTACCTCATTTTCTTTCTCCGTCTTTTTCATGGACATGCTTCTTGATCTACTAACAAAAACAAATAAACGATTAAAAATAACTAATTATCAGGAATAAAATGAAATGACTTGGGTTGCCTCCCAAGAAGCGCCCTGGTTTAGAGTCGATGGCTCGACTGTGCAGGAGTTACGCGTCTTGAAGTTGCGTGGAGGTGGTTCCGCGCTCAAACGGCTCTCCATGGTAGTGCTTTAGGCGCTGGCCGTTGACTTTGAACGTGGACCCGGAATCATTTGATTGCAGCTCTACGGCGCCATGAGGGAATACTTTTACGACTTTGAACGGTCCGGACCATCGCGACTTCAGCTTCCCTGGGAACAAACGCAAACGTGAGTTGAAAAGGAGTACATACGCACCTGGCACAAACGTCCTGTTGAGGATGCGGCTGTCGTGCCATTTCTTTGTCTTCTCCTTGTAGAGCTTTGCATTCTCGTATGCTTGATGACGAAGTTCCTCCAACTCGTTCATCTGCAGAAGGCGAGCCTCACCTGATCGAGTTTCGTCGAAGTTGAGGTGCTTCAGTGCCCAGTAAGCCTTATGCTCGAGCTCCACTGGTAGGTGACAAGCCTTTCCAAAAACGAGACGATATGGAGACATCCCAATCGGCGTCTTGTATGCTGTCCTGTACGCCCACAAAGCATCGTCAAGTTTCAAAGACCAATCCTTGCATGTGGTACTCACCGTTTTCTCAAGGATACGCTTCACTTCACGGTTAGACACTTCTGCTTGTCCGCTTGTCTGTGGGTGATACGCCGTGGCCACCCTGTGCTTCACGCCATATTTGCTCAAGAGTGCATTAAATTGACGATTGATGAAGTGTGTACCTTCATCGCTGATGATCGCACGTGGAACTCCGAACCTGGTAAAGATCTGTCTCTGCACAAACTTGACAACCACTTTAGCCTCATTAGTGGGGGAAGCAATTGCTTCCACCCATTTCGAAACATAGTCAACTGCAACGAGAATATACTTGTTACCGTTTGATGGGATGAAGGGACCCATGAAGTCGATGCCCCAGACGTCGAAGAGTTCAACCTCGAGAATGTTTTGCAGGGGCATTTCGTTTCTTCGGGATATGTTCCCCGTTCTTTGGCACCTATCACAGTGACGAACAAATTGGTAAGCATCCTTAAAAATAGTAGGCCAGTAAAAACCTGATTGGAGGACTTTTGCAGCCGTTCGGTCTCCTCCGAAGTGTCCTCCATAAGGGGATGCGTGGCAATGGGTTAAGATGTCCTGGACTTCAGATTCCGGCACACACCTCCTGATGACCTGATCTGCACACTTTTTAAACAGAAACGGTTCGTCCCAAAAATATTGACGAACGTCATGTAGAAATCTTTTCCGCTTTTGTGCATCAAAATCCTCGGGGATGAACTCCGATACAATAAAATTCACAATATCAGCATACCATGGCACGTTCACATCAGCAGACAGTCATTTATGCAAACCTTGTCTTGAAATACCTTGTTGTTTTCTAACCTAGACAAATGGTCTGCTATCTGATTTTCAGTTCCTTTCCTGTCGCGGATCTCTAAATCAAATTCTTGTAATAGAAGGACCCAACGAATCAACCTAGGCTTGGCGTCCTTTTTCTCAATCAAGTACTTGATTGCTGAGTGATCCGTGAACACTACTATCTTAGACCCCACTAGATAACTGCGAAACTTGTCGAAGGCAAACACTACGGCTAACAGTTCTTTTTCAGTCGTGGTGTAATTTACCTGGGCGTCATCTAAGGTCCTGCTGGCGTAGTATATCACCCGAAAAATTCTATCTACCCTCTGGCCTAATGCAGCTCCTACCGCATAGTCACTAGCATCGCACATCAATTCGAAGGGCAAACTCCAATCAGGTGCTACGACTATGGGTGCAGAAACTAACCTCTTCTTGAGTTCGGTGAAGGCCGAAAGGCACTCAGCATCGAACACAAAGGGAACGTCCTTCTCCAATAGATTGCACAATGGCTTCGTGATCTTGGAAAAGTCCTTGATAAACCTTCGGTAGAATCCAGCATGTCCGAGGAAGCTCCGTATCCCTTTTACAGACGACGGTGGGGGTAGCTTCTCAATTGTCTCAATCTTTGCCCTGTCCACCTCGATGCCCTTGCTGGATATCCGGTGACCTAGAACAATGCCATCACGAACCATAAACTGGCATTTCTCCCAGTTCAGGATCAAGTTAGTGTCTTCACAACGTTTGAGAACCTTAGTGAGGTTCGACAAGCAATCCGCGTACGATGCACCAAAAACAGAAAAGTCATCCATGAAGACCTCTAGACCATGTTCAATCATATCAGAGAATATGGCCATCATGCATCGTTGAAAAGTAGCAGGCGCATTACACAATCCAAACGGCATGCGACGAAAAGCAAAGGTACCGTACGGGCAGGTGAATGTAGTCTTTTCTTGGTCCTCCGGGGCAATCAAAATTTGATTGTACCCGGAGTACCCGTCCAAGAAACAATAGAAGTCCTTACCTGCCAATCGGTCAAGCATCTGATCTATGAAGGGAAGAGGGAAATGGTCTTTCCTGGTGGCTTTGTTTAGTTTGCGGTAGTCCATGCAAACTCTCCACCCGGTCACCGTACGAGTCGGAATCAGCTCGTTCTTCTCGTTCTTGACCACCGTCATCCCTCCTTTCTTCGGGACGCACTGCACAGGGCTAACCCAGGAACTGTCAGAGATAGGATAGATAATACCTGCGTCTAGCCACTTGATGATCTCCTTCTTCACCACTTCCTTCATGTTCGGGTTTAGCCGCCTCTGAGCCTCGACCGAAACCTTATGATTGTCCTCAAGCAGAATCTTGTGCATGCACACTGACGGACTGATTCCTCGAATATCCGCTATGGTCCATCCCAATGCTCTCTTGTGCGCCTTGAGGATTTTCAGCAATTTCTCCTCCTCCTCTCCTGTAAGACTAGCCGAAATAATCACAGGTAAAGTGTTTGATGGTCCGAGATATGCATACCTGAGATGGTCCGGGAGTTGCTTAAGCTCTAAGGTGGGAGGTTCCTCAATTGACGGTCGCATTGGGTTCAATGGCCGCTCTAGCGTATCGAACTGTTGAATCCTTCGTGTGAACAGCGCTAGAGCCTCCTGGGTATCAACATCGGAATCGATCTCATCCTCTTCAGCATCTAGGAGCTCTTCATCACCGAGAGGTGAGAATTTGGAGGTGCACCTATCAACAACGTCCATCCGAAAGCAATCAGAATTCTCAGAAGGCCATTTAACAGATTTATAGACATTGAAGGTAACTTCCTGATCGTTGACCCGGATGGTCAACTCTCCCTTCTGTACGTCAATCAATGCCCTTCCTGTGGCTAAAAACGGACGGCCAAGGATGATAGGAATCTCCTTGTCCTCCTCAAAATCTAACACCAGAAAATCAGCCGGAAAGATGAACTTATCTACTTTAACAAGAACATCCTCAATAATCCCTTTCGGGTATGTGATAGATCTATCGGCTAACTGAAGGGACACTGATGTAGGTCTTACCTCCCCCAAACCTAGCTCCTTATAAACTGAAAAGGGCATCAGGTTTATGCTTGCTCCAAGGTCACAAAGAGCCTTACCTGAGAAGGCGGTTCCAATAGTGCACGGGATCGTGAAGCTACCAGGGTCCTTAAGCTTCGGTGGCATCTTCTTCTGGAGGATGGCGCTGCACTCCTCGGTGAGCATCACAGTCTCGAAATCGCCCAGCTTCCGCTTCTTAGAGAGCACGTCCTTCATGAACTTGACGTAGCTCGGCATCTGCTCCAAGGCCTCTGCGAAAGGTATGTTAATATGCAGTTTCTTGAAAACATCTAAAAACTTACGAAACTGAGCGTCGTCGTTTTGTTTCCGCGCTCTCTGTGGGAAGGGAAGCTTCGAGATGTCAACTTCGTGTTCCTTTCTTTCTTCCACCAGCTCCTTCTTCCCTTTGTCCTGCGGCAAGCTCAAATCAGAAGTTAGCGGACTAGTTTGTGGTTCCTTACCAGATTTCTCCGATGGACTAGGGCCCTTGCTCTCTTTCTTGGCCTCGGATTCTTCTGCCTCCAGTGAACGGCCGTTCCTCAGAGTGACGGCTTTAGCTTGCTCCCTCGGGTTGGTCTCTGTATTGCTCGGGAGAGTCCCATAAGTTCTGGAATTCACCGCCTGAGCCAGCTGGCTGACCTGGTTCTCCAGGTTCCGAATCGATGCTGCCTGGTTCTTCATCAAGGCGTCTTGGTTCGCCATGTACTTGAGCATCATCTCTTCGAGGCTCGGCTTCTTCTCCGAGGCTTCCGGTTGAGCTTGCTGATAGTGAGGTGCCGGTGCTGGTGCTGGTGGTCTAGGCATACCAGGAGGAGGTGCCTGTGTTCTCCAGGAAAAGTTCGGATGATTCCTCCATCCTGGGTTATACGTATTCGAGTACGGGTTGTTGCGCTGGTTTCCAACAAAGTTGGCTTCCTCCATGCTCATAGTGCACTGATCCGTGAGATGCGGTCCTCCGCAAATCTGGCACCCTTGCTGGTTGCTCTGAACCGAACTAACGTTCGCTTCCTCAAATTTCTTAGTGAGCGCGGTCAGCTGGGCCTGAATTGAAGTTAAAGCATCCAACTCAAAGACACCCTGCGGCTTTCTCCTGCTCGCACGATCTGAATATTGATTCGGAAGACACGTCTTCCTCATCGTCTCCAAAAGCTCCAATCCCTCCACGTAGGACTTCCTCAAGAAAGATCCTCCAGATGCCAGATTGACGTCCTTCCTGGACGAGTCCGTGAGCCCATTGTAGAATGCCTCTAGCTGTCTCCATCCAGGCAGATCATGATAGGGGCACTGTATCAGCAGGTTCTTGAATCGCTCCCATGCCTCCACAAAAGTCTCATCACTGTCCTGACGGAAGGTGGTGATCTCGTTCCTCATCTGCGATATCTTCGAGGGAGGATAGTACTGATCCAAGAAGGCCTCCTCCATCTGTGCCCAAGTCGATATAGAGTTCACTGGGAGTGAGTTGAACCACGCCCAGGCCTTATCCTTTAGAGAGAAAATGAACAGCTTCAGCCGCACTGCATCCTGGGACACTCCGTTCTGTCTGAAAGTGTCGCACACACTGAGGAACTTGCTCAGATGCTCATGCGGATCCTCCATCGGTGTTCCTCTGAACTGGACTGTATTCTGGATCATCTGCATCACCGAGGTCTTGATCTCATAATCGCGAGCAGCGATGGGCGGTGGCGCTATGCATGACCGGTGAGCGTAAGTTCTGGCCGATGTGAAGTCCATCATCGGTCTGTTGTCAACATCCGGCCTCCCTCCATGCACTGCTCTCGGGATCAGGTTCCCGTCGATCTGATGTCGGTTGTCCTCGTCGGCCATAGCTGATCGTTGTGCTCTTAGTCGCTGCCGGAAGGTGCGCTCGATCTCTGGGTCCAAAGGAGTCAAATCAGCTCCTTGACTCCGTAGCATAAACTGAAAAAAACAAAAAAAAACAAAAACTTGAACGTCAAACAGCTATCGAAATAGAGGTAAAAGAAATCTAAATCGAAAGACTGTTCCCCGGCAACGGCGCCAAAATTTGATGCGCGTCGTTTACGCAACAAAAATAAAACCTCGTTCGCACACACTAAAATAGCAAGGGCAAGCAAGGGTCGAACCCACAGAGAACAGTGTCGATTAGATCGTTTAACGTCAATTCGGTAACTGATTTGAGGTCAAGTAAACGAAATCACACGATGCGAAGTTAAACTAAACGAAAGACTAAATCGAATTATCAATAGGCTTAAAAGTCCAGGACTACCGATTTCCCCTCGTGTCCTATGCTCTCGTATCCCCCCTTTTGTGTTACTATTAAATTTTGCTGGTCGTTAACCGTAGGTTGCTAAACTCTCTCCCCATAACCCTCTCAGGTATCCGGGAACGTACCCTCGTGTATCAAATCCTCTACTCTATGTCTAGGTAAGGAATTAGTGAAGGCCCTTTACGATTCAACCCTACTTTGGTTACCTAAGGTGCGTGGTATTTCTACTCTCGCACTAAAACCCGGTCTCTCGACTCTAAGATTCCTTAAGCTATCCTGTTCCTGATCTAACCTAGACTACCCTCTCGAGTCTCCCTAGGTGATCGAATCAATATCAACAGTTGATCAGGCTGCTGATACGCATTAAGCACAGGAAACGAATAAACAACCAAACAAGAATTTAATTCATAACTGAAAAGAGGTTCAACAATCGCCGAGGAACACGAGGTTCCATCGTCGTCCTAGAACAAGAAAATTAGTTCATCACTGCACTACGAAACAATAGAAGAGTAAAAGAACGCATAATCTAAAAACCAAAGGAAAAGGAAAAGGGGTTGTAGTTCTTCAGGGGCAAGAATCTCCTATCACAAGCCTTCTATCCCCCAACAAGAGCCGACCACTAGCCAGCCTGAGTTGTAGTCTATTTATACTAGGGTAGGAAGACTAAAATCCGGAAATAAAATCCTAAAAGATCCTCTACTCGCAGCTGCGAGATAATCGGTCGCAGCTGCGACCTTAAGCTATACTCCACTCGTCTCTGCTTTCTCGCAGCTGCGAGACAATCGTTCGCAGCTGCGAGACTCTCTGTGGTGACGTTCTTCGCCTTCCTCGCAGCTGTGCCCAAATGCTCCGCAGCTGCGGAAGTCTCTGTGAAGCTCTCCTTTCTTCTTTGGTTTATTTCTTCATTCCTCACTTCGTCATCCATCATCTCAATTCCAATTTCCTACACAAACAACAACGAACGTGAGGTAACGCAATTCAGCTCAAAACCAGAAGTTTAAACACTTAAACTTACGGAACTAGCTCAAATCAAAGCATACAAGTGATCATTTTAACTCTACTTTCGTAGAGTTATCACCTTGATCGAATATAAGGGCATGCTGGCCACCGGGTTCCTCCTGTAAACATTCCGGATTAAACTTTTAAGACTGCTAATTGTGCAAAAAGGGCCTGCAAGCCAATGTCAGAGAGATTAGTCCTAGATTTTCGTCATTTGCATAAAAGGACAAAAGGAGATTTCCATGGTTTTCTTGTGAGGACCGATCAGTTCCTCCTTCATTTGGTGAAACCTCATTCAAACCAATGGCAGCAGTCTGGATTCTAATTATCTTCTGAACATGATTAAAATAAGATAGTGCCATGCCCATTATTAATCATGATCACAATGCTGTTCCCAAAACGGATCCCATGCATTTTATGACCAGCAGAAGCCGAAAGAAGAAATAGGAGACATAATTGCATCAGAAGTCTACCATCAGGGGACCTGGACGGACAATGGTATACCGAAACAGAGAACAGAGAACGCCGGAATGCTGAATTGACAATGCTAATGGATAATTCTCTCTAGAGATACTCCCTCTAAAAGTCCTCCCTACCAAAAACCCCTGAACCAATCTATAGCAAACTTTTCACCCAACCAAACATCTCCAGAAAACCAAAAGGCTCCCTCCTCCAACCAGAAATCTCCAACCGGCGAAAGCCAAACCACACTGCCAAAACTCACAAGATCCTATTAGAGACACCCTTCTTGATAGCTTGATGGAGCAGGACGACATTGACCAGCAGACCCAACCCACAAATGCCCAAGAAATCACTACTACCCAAGAAGGCCTAATTGTGCTAGCTGACACAACAGAATCAGATGAAGACATTATTATTGTTATTCATAACTAAGAGGATACCATTATGTTTACCGAGAAAGAGCTCCGACCAAACTACCAGAAATGGAAGTCGGCCATCATCGCTGTAGTACTTAGCTCTAGATGAAGGGCTACTATTTGCAAAAAACCTACACCTACAAGAAATGGCAGGGTGGATAGACTTGGAGCGGGTAGTCAAATACATCACAGGGAAATTGACTTGCTCTAACCTAATTCGTCCAACAATTGACAAATGCAGGTTGTCCATCAAGCATGTGAAGTGAAAAGGGAACAAAGTGGCCGACAGCCTAGCGGGGATGGCATTGGATCAAGAGTAAGAAGCTTCTGCTACTTTTTGATATCCACCTGACCATATTGTTGATCTTTTGCATGTGACATTTCCCAGAACTCTCTTGGAGAATGGTTGCCCTAAGTTGATCTAATGAATCCTTTATTTACCAAAAACAAAACTTTAGAGAGGAGGCTCGGAAGAATCTATATGGATGAAGCGAGGCTGAGTGGAAACAGCAGTGCAGGCGATGTGAGAGACATCAAGCTCAAATAAGAATTAATAAGCACTTACTGGCAAGGCCTTTATATATTCCAGTATGAGCTTAATTAAAGCTTCTCAAGTCCTGTTTTGTCCCGGCAAGGATCTCTGTCATCCACAAAACAAACAAGCATCAGAGGGTACTTCCAAAAATGTCATCACAATAAGACAAGCACATCAAAAGCAAAAGCACAAAGAATTAAGCAGTTTTCCAGGAGAACCATAACACTATAAACAGCAACATAACAAGCGATGATAATCATCCTCAAACATCATGCTATACTATGACATACAAGTCTATGTAAATCTCAGACCAAGAGAGACTGTCGCGACTAGCAACATACCGACATCAGCTCCTCAATGCGTACATTCTACCTCCGCTACCAGACGGATTCGACCAATTTCAAACGACTCAACAGTTACAGTATTACTTATACAAGAACTGCCTAATGAATGCTCTGGCAGCTTTGTATGCTGGTGGATGCCGAATTGAAAATTTAGAAGATTATGCAGATGGCAGAGGTAAATTGAAGATCATTTTACCTGTCTTCTGGGATCAAACCTTATTGTTAAAGTATGTGCGAGAAATGGATCCAAAGGTGGATCATCCGGTTTCACAGGACGGAAGGACGAAAACGGCACTCTTACCTGTCAGTTATGCCAAAATTACAATGGGAAGAAGAAAATCCTAAACCAATTTTGGTGCTGAAACCAATTAATTAGAAGTCCTGTCAAGAACATTACCTACAGAAACCAATTTTGGTGCTTATTCTGGCGGAAGTACAGTTAGCTCTTGGTCATGTCTGCTGACGGACCGGCCTCAAGAATTAACACATAAGACCGACCATTCCCTCCCAAAGAGAGCACCGGACCTTCAAACCTCACCATCCATGGGAGACTCTTTTACAAATAAAAAAGATCATTTCAGAGTGGTAGGCCTTGAGATTCTCTTCTCCATCCTGAATATGTCGACTGAATTAGGACGAACCTATCAAGAGTGCGATCAAGCGGGAAGTTGAAGCTTCTTCAAGAGTTCTACATAGTCCCCTCTGCTGAAACATAGCCTGAAAGGAAAGAGTCAGAAGAAAAAGGAAGGAAAGAAAGGGGGACACAAAGTTTGATCCGCAAAGCACATTGTACAACAGGAAAAGACAGCCTGCGCCGTCTCGGGGAACTCGAACTTGACGTCCATCCATCCGTCATACTTGGTAGCCAAGACATCTTGGAAATAGGTGCCCATACGGACTTCCCAGCCATCCAGGGAGTCTGCTGACTTGAATTTAGCAAGCAAGAGCTTGCTTTTGCTGCTCTTGCCAGCCGGCACCTGGGCCAGCTTGTGGTTGTAGTCCTTCAAAGTCAGACACCACAGCAGGTAAAGACAATCAGAGGAAGAAGAGAGGAGCAAATGGATGGGGATGCACGTAGTCAAAAGAGAAGCGCGGGGGTTAGTGGGAAGGACCTGGAATAATGCCTTGGCAATGTTGTAAACACTGCGCTGATCAACCCTGAATAGATCCCATGTGATGGGGGTCCGGGCGGTGGCGCAGTAGATGATTTGTTGCATCCCTGCACAGCAGCCTTAAGGGTGGACGGATCGCCCATCCCCACAGACAATCTCGATGGACCTGGGGAGCATATCCAAGTCGGACTCATCTGCCTTCCTGACTTAAGACCTTGACGGTGTACCCACGGAGCATAAGCTTACGCACAACGATGCGACCAATGCGGCTGGTAGCGTCGACGACAAGGACATTCGTGTTCTGAGCACCAGGGATGGCGAACTCGCAGAGGGGGCCGCCTTCCCTGATGTCAACCCTGATCAAAACGCCGCCGTCGTGGGAACAGTCGCTGCTGCCGCTACCATCATCTCTGCCGGCCCTGGCATAGGGGGGAGGCGTCTGGAGGGACGGGGAACGAGGAAGGACCTTCAGAAGACGTCGTGGAGGGGGAGTGGGGCGAGATGCCGAGGAAGTCGAACTTGGGAGTGAAGCCGATTGTGCGTAAGGCTTACATGTCGGGGATCGCCGAAATTGAGCGTGGAGTCAATTGGCGGGGAAACAATTTTATGAACGGAAGAAAAGAAGCGTTCGGACCAACGGCCGCCACGTCGACCTAACTAGCGATCAGCGGCCACTTGATTTGTGAAAATTCTTAGTTAAGTTTATTCCTTTTGCCAAAATAATAAATGCAGCCAAAGAGACTTATTTATCCAAGATAAGTGCATCGCTTCTGCCCCCATTTATTTTTATTTTCAGGAATTCTTTTGGACCCCAAACAATAACAGTGGAAGCACCACTCACCATTCCTTCTGAAAACACATTGAATTTTCCGAATTTTTGATCGAATCCAGATGTGAAAAAGGAAGACACACTTCCATGCCTTTCCTATATACACTAAACTCCCTTTTAAATTTCCTGAGAGAGGAGAGGAGAGAGGAAAGGAGTGAAGAGGGAAGATATTCTTCCTCAACATCATCATCGGACTTGACTTTACTACTGACAGACTGAGACTGACTTATCTACGGGTGGTAACAATGAAAAGAATTTGCTGTAAAAGAAGCACCCCAACTCCCCCACTTATTCCCCCCCTTAAACTCACTACTTGCATTAAGCAAACTAACCCAAAACAAAAAAAATAAAAAAAAATAAAAATACAAAACAAAAGACTGAAATAAAGAAAAGGGAGGTTGCCAGCACAAGAGGGGAACTCCAATCTTTGATGCCCACCATCCTCTTCCACAGACACCACCCTTAATATTAATTTGGACAAACACTCCGGCATGGTGCCTGCAGCGGTTCGTCGCTCGGTAAAATTTGGGATGGATGAGCTCCGGTAGCACGCGGGCTTGGCTGCCTCCCTCCCCCCCCCCTTCTATTTCAAAGGTAGCAGATACATGCTCTTTCCGGAATAATGCCAGGGGAAAGAGTCCTGCAGTGTGTCGTTTGTGTGATATATTTTAAACAACAGTGAGAATCTGGCTGTCCGCACCTGAATCATGTATCCAGATAGCCAATTTCACAGCACACCAGCAAATTATACTCCATTGCTGGCGACCTCCGCAGCTCTCTGTCTCATCATCTCCATGACTGCTGCCCTTCGCCTCGAGTCGGATTGCTGCTGTAATCTCCTCAAATGTTCCCTTAGATCTCTGGATTTCAAACAAGGTATAAAGGGAAAACAAAAAACAGTTAGCCATGCAATGCAGTAGCAGTTGATCCACTGCCAGGATTTGTCGACCAAATTATCTTTCTATATACTACATGGATTATTCAATCTGAAAACGGCTTTCACCTGCACCGCGGGACATGACACTCAGCTTCTTTGCAAGCTCGAGCGTGCAGTTGGAGGAGATACCACATCCTTTTACACAACACGCAACCACCAGAAGCCCGTACTTTGCATTGTATTCCATGGCGAAATAGTCCCTTCACTTTCCGACAATTTGGATATTGACAATTTGCAGATCGACATTGAGATGCATGCACCAATAAGTCCAGCATTTTCCTTAGCTGCAATGATGAATATATGTTAAACATACAACAGCAATTGAAAAACCCCATGCAAACACAGCAATCCTTACAATGCAACAAAACCTTTTGAGTGAACAACTGATAATCCACCACTAAAGACATGCCGATTAAGCTCTAATAGGATCCTAGCTCCACAAATATTTTATAAAGTACCCATTGTTGGCTTTCTTTACCAAAAAACACAGGCTTGTCCTTAAACTGAGTTCGGATGCAGAGTCTGATAACATCTCAGTTGGACAATTCAACGCAATTTGTTCTTCAAATCCAACAAAGAAGACGCCACAACTTCATCAAAACAAGAAGAGAACTCATCTATAATTTTTTTTTCTCTAATGACATAGATGTAGCGTAATGTACCTGTAAAACTCTCATTTGTCTGGCTTCTTTGTTCTGAGCATCCCGATCAACCATGGAAGGATGATTTGTCAATTTATGAGGATGGTTAACACCACCATCCTTTTGATAACATGAATTGCATACATCATATTCGGGGCAAACCTCACAACGCCAACCTTGACCAGCTTCAATGTCCAAATAACAAACATTACATGTGGCAACAAACGCAGGGGCAGTGGGATTATGAAGGTGGTAAAGGACCATCATGGAAGAATGCTTAGCACGCCTCAGAGTATCATACTGATAATGATTTCCTTGACACAGACTTAAGAAAGCCTGTCTAGTATCGAAAAATTCACTCTCAAGTATTTCATCTTTATCTTTAGTGTCTTCAGGTACATCCAAAATCGGGATCTGCAAATTAATCATCAATCAGAATGCAAGCATACCTTCAGAAGTGCAACAATTAAAGCCAAATGGCAACTCACCATAGATAAAGAATGCTTCTCCCTCTGATTAATAGGGTGTCTTTCCCGCTCTTCACGTTTCTGTTCAGCCTCATAGCACCTGAGAGAATAAGATCATCTTTTAGAAAAGAAGATGCCCAATCAAATATTAACAAATAGAGACACTTTCAACCATGGTAGCCAAGTTGAGGTTTGATATGTGAATGAGTAGCTCATTTTTTGACAAAGATCAAGAATGGCATTAGATCCTTCCTCAGAAAGCCACCTCCTCAAGCCAATTGAAAGTCCTAAATAACTTAACCTTCCTCCAAAACTATCTAAGAACTTGTAACTCTCTACGTCACATCTGGGACAATGGCCAATTGCACACAAGCAATCTAAGTAGCATTAATAACCTTTCTCAAATTCTTCCTATAGCCCTGGATACATATCCTTTCCCTAGTTCCAAATGTATACCCTACCAAGTGGGACAAAGCCTCGAATGCTCTTGTTGTTGCTTATAGTCTCAAATGAAGTAATCATTTTGTTGGAAATAGAAAGAGCACCGCTAACATGTCTACAAGACAGAAAGCACGACAGCGAGTAACCACTATAACAAAAAAAAGAGTACCACCATTTATAACTGTGATTCTTTCTAACAACTGTCAGGTCAAAGGATGAAATATTTGGGCATTGAAGCTAAAGCTGATGAGAAAACTGAATTACAAAAATCAACCTCATCATGCACTCAGAAAACCAGAGTACCAAACAATCCTCCCCAATCGAACATACGGACAGAAAACTCTACATGAACTGTAGTAGAACAAAAAGAAAAAACCTCCCGGGGAAGTGCAAATATCTCATGAGACAATCTCAATCTAATTAAGAGTTGGGCATGATGTCAAAACCATGTATGAACACCAATACTAAGGAGCAGCAAGCTCACAGCAACCTCTTTCCGAAACTCCAGCTGAAAGATAAAATCAAAGAGGAGGCTTGGATTTCGTGTGGCATGTTTCTTTTCTACATTTCAAAGAAATGTAAGGGTGAACAGATTACTAAATTTTTGAAGAGACAACGCCATTTCTGTGTCTGAGATCCAATCGAGATATTTCCCTAGGCACACACACTAACAAGAAGATGCCAACGAAGGTTACTAAATCCCATATTGAATATAGAGGCCAACCAAAGGGGTCATCATTCAAAAGAAAAAGAATAAGAAATGATAGATAACAAGAACACAACCATGGTGAAATATGAGGAAATTAACTCTAAAAGAAGCGAGGGAATTTTCAGCTTACTTATCACATATCTGAAAATTTTTGCACTGGTTGCACACCCAACGGTTCCCAGAAACCATCAAAATACAACAATGGGTGCAAGCATGCTGCAGATGAACCATGATAAAATCTTCCTTCATCGGAGAAATAGTTTCACCAAGCTGTAAAAACATGGATCCACAATATCAGACAACCATTAGTTATTAAAAGGAAAGAAAAGAAGGCCATGATGACAAGATATAATAATTAATAAAAAGAAAACCTTATGCATCAATAGTAGATCTTTTGATGCATTTCCAGAGAGATCAGATTGACCAGATGCCTTTAAAGCTCTCTTCGTTATGGTTTTTTTTGTTAAACCTTTCTTATTCTGCTTTCTACCATCTTCCTCTTGTTGTAACTGATATATAAGGTCCTCTGCCGCACCAGGCCAGTAGTCACCATCAAAATATGGCAGCCTCGCGGCTGTAACCTTTGCCTTCGATTCACCGGTGCAGATAAAGAAATGATCATACAGATTAGTAAGATCAACCACGATATTCTCCTTCGCAGCTTTTCTCAACATTGCTAGATACCTGAGATAAAAATATATAATCATGAGGGCAACCAAAGATTAGGGTCAAAAGGCTGAAGCAAGACAGTCATCACATTTTACACCCCTTTAGGCAGTTTAATTCAATTTCCAACACTAGTGATAGGGGACAGCCTCACCATTCTCTCAGTTTATCAGACTTGGGAGTTTTCTGAATCTCTGGATGGCAATACAATATATAATCCTCGCCTTTTAAAGGTGGACATGCCCAAATATAGCAACTGGTAAAGCCCCTGGCTTTGCAATATTCAAGGTAACCAATCTGCGTAAAAATAAGTCATGACGTTGTCTTATCAATCATCAGTTTAAACAAAATCAAAACCAAGGATGCCAATTGAAAATTGCAACTTACAAGAATCTCATGGTAGACAAAAGTACGCAAAGCTTCACCAGTCACCGCTTTGACTTCTGGCCTGAAGTACTTCACAGAATCGAGATATGACAGATACACACGGCGTTGATTTGGAAATTGGCATTCAGACCCAAATTCTTGAACGTACATCCCAAACAGGCATACTTCTACACCCTCAATCTTCTGGAACAACAGAACAACCTAAAAAGGAGGAGAAAAGGAGTAAGCATCTATAACATTATCAGTTTGAACCTTTAAAAATAAGCCACCGAGAAAATTGGCAAACCTATAGCTAACCTTAGACTTATAAGGAAATTCTGTTGGGTAATTTTCCCCCTGAAATATTTCGAGAAACCGTGGCTTTACTTCCAATTTCTTGTCAACTGATGAAACAACTCTTACAACAAGCGCTTCTGCTCCAGGGACCTGCATTATAAAATTACAACATTTAGGTGCCAGCTCCAAAAAGATCATGCACTTGGGTAAAATGCAATCTGAAACCACCAACTTATTTTATCCTCCCTCTGATTTTCAAGAGATCTAAGTGATATAATAAGTACTATATCATACTACAATAATCAGGTGCAAGTATCAGCGACACTAAGAATATTTCATTTATAAGAACACGTGAGCATTTGCAATTATGTTAATAAGTACTATATCATACTACAATAATCAGGTGCAAGTATCAGCGACACTAAGAATATTTCATTTATAAGAACACGTGAGCATTTGCAATTATGTTAATAAGTAATTATGAGTGGCCATTGTTTTTTAACTGAACTCAACTATTGCAGGTTTATGACACAAAGCATTTTTTATAAGCATATAATAGAATTTTCAATTATGTTAATATAAACAATTATGAGTGGCCATAGTTCCAAATAAATTCCACTGTTATTGATTCAATTTTACCACCCTGCAAACATCATTTCCATGACCAGTCCAAGAAAATCCCGGTTTTCTTCCTTTTTTCATGTATGCTTTCTCTATGCATTAACAATTATCTCCTGTTCAACTTTTCCAGAAGAACCCAATCTCTGTTACTATTATTCCCTTGACCCTCATATAGTTTTATCTGTTCAGTCCTCAACTCCATCATATGGTACCAAATATGCTTAAACCATCCTGAGCCATAAAATCCCAGAAAAAAACATTATTGCGCTCAATTGCCCCAGAACGCCTAACTACCCCGCAAGAGTAACCAAGCAGCAATAATTCTTACGCACAAATATATAGAGCTTTGTTCCTTTATAACGTTAGTTCACAAAATATTCTGCGAAATAGGTCGGTCGAGCTCATATTTCCCTGACTAATGCCAAGAAATCGATGTTAGGAACACCGATCTCGGTGTTCCTAACATCGATTTCTTGGCATTAGTCAAGGAAATATGAGTTGGACCGACAGACCTATTTCGCAAAAAATTTAGCGAACTAACGTTATTAAGGAACAAACTCCAAGTATGTATTCCAGAAAACGCCCTAATAAAGTGTCACTGGCTCAAAGTGCATAACCAATCAACAAATACTACAAAGTACCAAGGGCATGGCGACAAACAATACCAATCATAGCAGATGACCAAAATATACAGTTTTCCTTAGCAACTAACTAAACCACTTTAGAAAACAGAACCAGAGCAGATTCTGTCACTGTCTTGCATTATTTGTTGCCAAAAGCCCACAAAAATTAAAATTTCATGATCTTTCAAACATTGCTGCATGATAACATCATGAAGGTAACCCTTCAATTCCAGAGAAAATCCAGGCAACTTGTTTGCCTAATTTTAAAAAACTAACCTCATCATAATTTTTCCCTTGAGCCTTTGCCCTATCTTGTCTCTCTTGTTTGAGTCTCCTCACCAGACGATGTTCTATATGGTCACTTAGCAGCGTTTTTGGCAAATCCTTTGCGCCAAGGACAGCATTCTGTGCCAAGGGCTTACGTTCACCTCTTTCAACTTCTTCAATATAACAGTTAGGGCAAGTATACTCAGCTTGACCACCGTCATTTCTCCGACCATTAAATAAGACACATATCTGATGTTGCCAGGTTTCGCACTTATCACATTGTACCCACTGCATATAAAAAGAAAGTCAGTTAGAGTACTGCATTTCATGTTTCTTGCTGTGAAGAGCACTATAGGTGAAGAAGCAACAGAAACTAACCGATTCTTCTGTTTCCTCATCATTCTTCTTCTTCTCAAGTCTGGCCTTAGGGATGGTGAGGCCTTCTGCAACAATATTTTCACCACGGGCCTCATTAAAACATGGAATACAGAAATAATGCCTTGTATCTCCAGCTCCCACAGTGTAATATGTGGCATTTCTCTTAATACGGGCACCACATGGAGTGCAGTAGATAGGCGGGGGTTCAAAAGTAAGCTTCTCCACAGCACAAAGCTCACATGAATTATCACTCATCGAGTGCTCCATTGCTTGATTCTTTTCTGCCTTAGCTTTGCTCTGCAAAAGGATAAAAGCCATCACAACAAGTAGAAGTGATTAATATCACTGGTCAGCACCAACTTCACTCACCAGTATGAGCCATGAAACTATTGGATACTAAGCAACCATACCTGGCATAGCAATCTTCAGCAGCAACATTAACATAAAATGAAAAATTTGGAGGCCAAGCAAGATGGCACTCCAAAAGGTTCTAAAGAGCAACTCAACTAAGCAAGAGATGTTGCTTGTAGAAGCTCGATAATAAAGTAGGTGCAACAGTCTATATTAGTGATTGCAAGATATAAAAAGCAATCAAAATTTAAAAAAAAAAAGGAGAAACTTGTTTGAATCCTAAAAGATCCCACAAATAATTCATTTCAGAGAATCTCTACGTGAGGAAGCAAATTATATTGGTTATAAAGTGGATTTTCAATCCCCAAATACAAAGCAAGACTAGCAATAGTAAGCCAAACACGAAAATGATTCAACTATTGTTCTATCATGGACAAGCAGAAGACATATAAGAATACTTGCAAGCAAGTTAGTGTCCTGTTTCAAAGAGCAGTCAATAAGTGTACATACCAATATATACAATTTTACACTTACAATACAAAGAGGTTTCTTGCTGCACAGAATAAACATCGATGAAAAGACAGTTTAAAGAGAATTCACCTGACCAACCCACTGCCTCAATCCAATTATATGCTCTCTTACTTGCTCGGGGGTAAAAAGTTCAGTTAGGGACACTCCCTTTATTTTCGGCTTCCCTGATTTCGTTATACCACCAGACTCAACAGGCTGAACAGAGGTTACTTGCTTTGCTTGATCAACTTCACTCACCCTTGCAACATCTCTTGAAGCATCCTCCCCACGAGATCGAGACTCATGCAATGTGGCACCCGTCATCTCCCTTTTCATCTCACCGTTAGCATTTCTCAATCCAGAAGTAGAGGGATGATCCTTCTTTATATCAGGGGTCTCCAACTTAACAAAAGGGCGGGGCTCCCCATGTTGATTATCTGGAGGGACAACAGCAGGACAAATCGTATGGTTGTCGATTAAAGATGCTGATTCTGCAGAATTTTCAGTAAGGGCATTTGGGATTTGGGACGGTTGCTCCGTTTTGATGCGCTTAAATGCAGGTGGTAGGCTTTCGGAACTCTCAGAGAAGAACGGCTTCCTAGAATTTAGGACTACAGAGTTGTCCCCAACATCCTGCAGCTTAGTTGGTCTGCTGCTACTGTTAGAAATATTGGGAGAATAATCCCCGCGACGGTAGGCCTTAATCTGCGCCTGCAAATAATTCCTCACGGGCACGCAAACAGGGCAACCTGTATCCTTACAATGTTTGTGATGATTAATCAATATCTTGGTGTGATGGCATCGGGGATAGGGACACTGCAACACACTGCAGCTTTCCATGTGTTTGCACAATTTCTGTACAGTAATACAATTGATTTCTTGGCACTTCCCCTCCGGAGCTGCACATCGACGAGCATGCCGTAAAAATAAAAGCCATTTCTGCTGGTTTTTAAACTGGCGCTCGCGATTTGCATTTCTACAAGTAAAGGTACCAGTGCCTAAGTTCATGGATTCTGCTCTACCCCTGGATAGGACAACCGGACTAACGTATGATCCATCCAAAATATTATCACTCTGAGCATCATCTTGAGGAGAGATTCTCTTTTTGAAATCGTCATGGAGTTTTTGCTCAATTAACTTGGTTCCCAAGTTGTTAGTTCCATCCTTTGAATGTGGATGCCATTGACCATGAAGAACCGATTCAGATTGAACCCTAGCAGGTACGCCATTCAGCTCATTTTGTGACACTCTCACTAGTTGCTGCTGTTCCAACAAATGCAGCCGAGTTTTCTGAAGTGGTGGCCCGCAGTCGTTGTGCTCAATAAACGAATTAGGAAAAATTTGGACCTTAGCATGATCTTCCATGTTCTGCTGAAACTGATCTTGATATGCAGGTAAATTGAGACCTTCAGAGACCCTATCTTGGATGATATCCTTAAGATGCTCAACAACAGGCTCGTGTTTTATCTGGTGACCCACATCGGATATTGCCTGTGAAAGACCATATACATGATCATGTAATACATGATGGTGCTGCTGACTGGGCTGCATTTGCTGAAACTGTGGAGAGAACTGCTGATGCTGCGTATAAACTTGCTGATTGTGATTAGACAGCATAAGGTTCTCCCTTGAGGATACTGAAGATTGGAAATTCAACTTTTCCATTTGATCAACTGATTGAGGTTTCAGATGTACAGCTGGCTGGGATACATAATAATTAGATTGACTTGTAGCTGGAAGACCCTTTGTTTTTGAAAGAGGCTGAAAGTTGACCGTGCTTGAACTATGCGCACTCGTTATAGATCCACCCGGGCCTCCAATACCAAATATATTTCCAGATCCGGCAGCATCAGCACCACTTATAAAACCATCACCTGAAAAGCAAACCTACTATTTATTACGAAGAAGCTAATTCTGATGGGACAAGGACAATGCGAATGCAATAGCAACAAGTGAAATGTTTGACATATACCAACACATATAAGCATGTTTTCTCCTCCCCTTTCTTTGAAAGGGTGGGAGTAAGTTTGGCAAATCAAAGAACAAATATATAACTCGACAAGTACCCTGAACTGAGGGCCGTTGATACTGGTCAACTTGATTCTGCAAGGATTTTGGAGAAGCCATGTAATGAGAATTTGGCAAAAAGCTTTCAGAGTTGTTAGGCACATTTGGAAGTTGTATACCGCTCCCTATTGCTCCCAAACTACCATTTAATGCCCCATTCGAGAAAGCATAAGATTTCTGCGGTAAATTAGACCTAACCAAGCTACTGTTCTGATTGCCAACACTTTGCACCAGACGCCCATTGTTATTGTTGACATGCAGCTTTTGATTCTGCTCCTGCATAAGGGCCCCTGAGTCAGGTATGGGCATCCTCCCACCACTACTTGAAGTGTCCGTATTTAGGTCAGGGTGACTACTGCTGGTATTATTGAACCCCGGAGTAGGAATCATTTGGCTGTTCATTCTCTGAACACTGACTGAAGGCATGCCATTCCCACTAGAAACTGTAGAAAAATTTGCTGGTGTCTGCTGAAAGTTATTGGAGAGCATACCTGCGCCAGATTTTTATCATTTAAAAATGGCAAAAAATGGATGGTGCCATCATATCACCAAAAGGAAGATGAAAGAAAGATCGGTAGCTGGATTACCATCAGTATGGATGAAGGAGTTGTTCTGCATCACACCAGATGACAAAAGACCGCTGGGATTAGAATTGGCAGGCTGCATGACAGTACCTCCAACAACAGAATTCATGGAGCCATCCATCGATGAGGAAGACAACATAGTCGGATTGGCACCCAGCGACATGCCTGGAGTTGGCATCATAGTTGTAACAGAGGAAGTATTGGGTGGATGTCGATTGGTCAGGGAGGAACGCTTGATCAAGGCATGCAACCGAGACTCTAAGGTACCCACGTTAAGATACTCTTCCTGCACCAGCGACAGTAATGCACAGAAGCATCAAGTCGTCAACAAAAGCTTCCCTCACATTCTCAAATCATCATGCACAATGAACAAAGCGAGGAGAATCTCATTCATCCAACATAACATCCATGCTATCCACCAAGCTTCAAAAATAACACCAAAAGAATAGAACACAAACGGAGATGGACTTCTAAATTGACCTCCAGAAGAGGGGGGAGGGGGGAATAAGGCTGGAACAAGTGAGAAAAAACTGAAATTGGACAGACCTTCGTCTGAGCGGATTTAAATAAACCCTCCTCCAGGCGTTTGACGATGTCCTTGAACTTCTGCATTTGAGACTCATGGATGGGCTGCGGATGTCGCTGGGCCAACAGCCGATAACTGCAGGTATCCATCGAATGCGATCAAGAAAGAAGAGTAATCAGAAAAAAAAAGCCAAAGAGGGGAAGAAAAAAAAAGACGGGGGGAAAAAAGAGCATGGCATACATCCTCTCTTGCATAAAAGAACGGGCTCTGAGAAGATCGGTATCCGATATAAAACCAGAATTGAGACCATGGGAAGCGGCGGCACTGCCGACCACATGCTGGGGACCATTCTGCTGGGGGAGCCCGGGCAACTGAGTAGCGGTCTGACCCGATATATGACCAGACATGTCGGCCTGAACGTGCATCTCCCGAGCCGCACGATCGATGAGGACACCCGGGGAGGAGGATTCCACGAGGTCGGCCCCCCTGCGATCGAATCAAAATCCCAAAAGGAGAGATGGCGTTTGGTGGGGTTGGGGAAGGGCGGGGAGTAGAAGAGACAAGAGCCCTGAGAAAACGGTCACATCCCGTCCCAAATCGGAAACCCTAAGAAAAAGGGGGAACCCTGATAGAAGATGCAATCCAATCCCCTGACCGAGAAATCAAAGGGAGGGTTAGGGATGGGAGAATTGGGAGGGGTTTCTTTCAATTGGGAGACCCGGGGGGGGGGGGGGGGATTGGCGATGACCGATCTTTTGGATGACGGACGACGACAGGGCGGGGATGGGGGTGATTGAGGGGAAAGGGGGCGAGTCTCGGGTACGGGAAGAGAACGCAAAGATGCGTTACGCCGGGGTGCCCCTGTTCCCCACGTGCGAATTCCCTTATGCACACGAGCCAGAGGGTCGTCTTACCCGGGGAGGATTTATCTGTGAAAAGACCTCGTTGCCCCTCCCTCATCCAATCCAATCCAATACAATCTAACCCAATCTAACCCAACCCAACTCAACCCAACCTTCCGACAAAAATGACACTGAAAGAAGAAGTATCCCCGAATAGCAATCGTTAAAAAACATGATCTGTATATCACCATACTGTTTCTGGGAGCAGTTTCAGTGGTAGAAAATGAAGCCCCCACAGGAATCCTCGAGGATTTTCACATTGACATATCATCTTACATTAAGTTTGTGATGGCATTCCTGAAACATATCATACACGGATAGCTGAAACATGCGAAATGATACACTACTAGGGGAAGCAGGCTGCTGCTGCTGCTGCTGCAATGACGGTTGCTGACGACGATTATTCCCTGAGATTAGACAATGGTGGTTTCCCAGTCTTGAAAAGATGTGGTCTGCATTTTGAAGCAACAGACAAAGGCCTCATGCGGTTGAAGCTCCAGCGACTAGCTTAGCTTCGAGCGTCTTCTCGTACTCCTCGATCGACTTGAACAGCTCGGAGAAGTTGCCCTTGCCAAAGCCGCCGCAACCACCCTTCTGATAAGTCTTCCCCTGGTCGTCCTTGAGCATACATCCAACCCTCTGAATAATTTCTATGAATATTGTAGGCCTGCATGCCATACCAAGTATGGATAAATTATGTCCTGGTATGAACCGAGTAAAGGCCTTCAACAAAGTGTTTATGCACATTCAAAAACTGCATGCCGAGATGCCGCGAATCCAGATGCAGTGATAAAATACCTCTAGCAATCGCCATTTGAGTATCATGTATGTACTTGTGTTGCTCAAGACATGGAAGATGATCGCAATGCAAATGACACCCAACAAGTACTCTCCTCGCTGATCTGTTCCTAATTCAGCACTCACGGAACTGTCCCTAACACTACCCCAACTCAAACAGTTACATCAAGCATTTCAACAAATTTCGACCGACAATGAACCTTTGGAGGCACGAAAATTACTGGATAATCCAGGAATCCAGTACAGAGATGCAAAAGTAACTACTTGCAATCAATTACAACCAGAAGCCATCAGTCAGAGATATCTTTTTTAGGATGAATCTGTTGCATGCGTGCTCTTCCGAAGTAAATCCACAGTGAAAAAAGTAATAACACTGGGATAAACAACCAGTGTCAGCTGCAGCTTATCCTCAAAAGCCCTGGAAGCTGTAGGCAAGGCGATGCACATGTATTTAACAGATTGGCAGGAGAAAGGAATACCTATCACCAACAGGCTTGGTAAAGATCTGAAGCAGAGTCCCTTGATCGTCCCTGTCGACCAATATCCCCAACTCCTCACATTCCTTTATCTGCTCGTCCGTCAGTACATCCCCCGCCCTCCCTTTCAGCTTGGCGTAGTACGTGGGGGGTGGAGACGGCATGAATTCGAACCCACCTACCGAAGTCCGCTTCCTCATCTCCCTTAGGGTTTTAAAAATGTCCTCGCTTACCAAGGCCAGATGCTGCAACCCCGCACCTTCGTTGTGCTCCAGGTAGGTCTGAATCTGGCTCTTCCTCTTCGTCCCATGCACGGGCTCGTTCACCGGCAGCAGCACCATCTCATCGTTGTTCGCCAGTACAACCGAGTTAAGCCCGCTGTCGGCAGTGCCCACATCCTCGGCGGTGAACTCGGCAAACTCATGGAAACCAGTAAACTTTTTAAGGTAGGCCACCGCGGGTGCAAGCTCGGGGACGTTACCGACGGCATGGTCGAGGCGCGCGATGCCGTAATCCAACGGAAAGGACGCCAACTCGTCGAATGCCTCGAATCCAGGCAGGAACCAATCTCCAGGGTCGGAAGAAGACGACGGAGAAGAAGAATCAGGATTCATGTAGCTAACATAACGGAGCACGACATCGCCGTAAAGATGCACCTCGGAGACGACAGCACGCCCGTCTAGGATGACAGGGACGGCGACCGGGACGGCGCCATGTGCAACGCTGGTGCGGAAAGCGAGGTCGGCGTCAGATACCTCGACGGCGACGGCCCGGACGCCAAGGCCGTGCTTGGAAGCAAAGGAAGAGGCGGCGGAGTGGGAGAAGGTAGGGATGGAGGCGGAGGAGGAGGAGGAGTAGAGGGAAGGGGAGTAAGGGGCGGAGAAGAGGAAGAGGAGGTCGCGGGAGCGGAGGAGGTAGGAGGCATGGACCTGGTTGCCGGTGGAGAGGTCGGACTTGGCGACGATCGGCATGCCCAGGCCCCAAGAGAAGCGTCGGGCGGTGTTGGTGGCGTCGGTGCACCAGAACTCTACGTGGTGGAACCGGCGGACGGGGAACCGGTCGGACCGGGGGTTAGACCGGACGAAGTTCTTGAACCCGACGAGCTTGAACTCCTCCACGACGCCCATTTCCGAAGAGTCTTCCACTGAAACTGAGCTGAACCGGAACTGTATGGAAGGAATTGATGAAGATGAAGAGAGATAGAAAGAGACAGAGTGAGCAGAGAGACAAGGAACATATATATGAGAAACAAGATTCTATGCTAGGTTAGGTGGCCTCGTTATCCCATCGTGTGGAGTTGGTTGGACGTGACGGCGGGGAACGGGAAACCTTGCCGTCGGCCACAAAATAATATCCATCTCGACAGGACGAATTAAAAATTTATATTTAATTAAGAACAAAATCTCCCAAATTCAATAACTTGCAAACAAAAATTAGAGTTACGTGTACGAACTTAGTTTCCTTTCCGGTCTTTCGCGTTAGGGATTATTGAACCGGATAGGACTTCGATGCAAAAATTGAATTTGAATACAACCCTCGCGTCATTGCCAACATCCAACAATGATGAACAACATAAGATTTTACCATATTAGGGTTATTTTCTAAATTTTCTTTGCATAACTTTAGCACCGATAACGTGTTCCTTTGCTCTCAAAAGCAGCAAACCACGAGTATTTGCCGCGCAGATATGTACTAAAAACACGGGTTGAAGGACTTACCTACATGACTGATCTTGGCACAGTGGATTTCATACAAAGGGATCACACTCATTCAGGGGATTCTGAAGGGCCGAAATGTGCTTCTCAAAGGATGATGCAGCCTGCTCTCTTTCCTCCACTTGTCCCAATTTGTTATACACAAGAGCTGTGAGATAGAAAGCTTCTGAAGCGAGTTCATGATACTGCAGGGGAAAATCATACAAAACCATCACCAAATACTAACTTAACTTCCTACCAGCCCTGGCAGTAATTCAAACACGTGTTTCAAGAAACAACTGGACATAAATTGAGCAGTTTAAGGTTAAGGGCCAGCCATCAAAGCAATGATAATAGATTCCGTTAAATAAAACAGTTCTACACATCTTGTATGAGATAGATAACATGAGCTTGTGTTAACCCAACTAGATGGCGTTTTATGAGAAGCCATGCCCACACCAACACGCTCACAGGGAAAAGTATTTCATGTATCTATTTCCTGGGAAACATTGACCTTTCCAAATGTTACATAAAGGTGTTATTCATGTAAAGACATACCTCTAAAACTTCAAGTTCATCAGTAGCTTCTCTCAGGGAATCAAGAATGATCTCCGAATTTTCGAGAACTGGATCAGAAAAGGGGAAAAATGTACACGTGAAGAACTCACTATTTAAGACCAGCAACAAGGTTTCATCGAAGCAGCTATCCCAATTAAACCAAAAAGCGGTTGCTATAGTTAGATTCTTACAGCGAAAAACTGACAACCTCTACCTTCGGAATTCTTCAAACTCGACACAGACAAGAAAGCATCAGTGACCCATAAAGCTTTGGGGCAGAAGCAGAGAAAGCAGGAATACAACAGCAGAATTGTGAAGCCAATTTCCAAGATGCTGCCGGCTAAAACTAGTCTAAGGTAAATTAACAGCTTCAGTTGCCGGGTGCATATTGTTATGAACTACCTATTTTATAACCACTACATTTAACACTGGAAAAATGGCTTTAGCAGTTTTGGGGAATGACGCTTCCAGCTCTAACAGACCACCTATTACAGTTTGACAACATACCACAGAGGACTTCCCAAAGTCACAAAATCAGAGGTCAGTCACGTCATCAACCAAAACCGAAAGGCAGATAGGTTAACTAACATGACATTGCAGCTGAATGAGTTATGGTTTTCCTAGACAAGTTGCACTTTACCAAGCTCCAGTCTCTTCAAAAGAGATTTCCGTCAGTTACTACTATTCCTAAGCTTCATTTCTTAGAAAAGCATAAACAAATCTGCATATCGATCCCACATCATCAGATAATTTCTGGCGACTATGCTCATGCAAAGTACCTGAAAAACTTGTATCGTACAAGTAACATTTTACTTCAGTAATCAGGACTCGTGCCCGGAGCTCCAAGCCACCATGACCAAGTATCATGGGCAAAGCCGACTGCACGAGAATTAAGGCCCTCTTTGCATGAGTTGATCCAAAAGAAAGCCAAAGCTCGGCTAAAGTCAGGGTCGCCGATGCTTTAAGAAGATCCAAATTAAAGGATTGGCAATAGGATAGGCTGGCCAAAGCATATGGGATACCCAGAACTGCATTGCCTGATTTCTGATAACAAAGAAAGCAAGTTACTTTTGTTGGATTTAACCCTCCTGAGAAACATAAACGGGAAGAAGCTAATCCCTCACATAAAAAGTAAAGTGAAAACAATGTGCAATGATGTTGCGTGGACAAGCTCTTATCAAGAGGTGACATCTCGTGGACAAAAAATATTAACATCATACTAAGCTGAAAAAGCCTGCACGTTTTTGAAACGAAACCTTATACCTTGTGAATTTCTGCAATTAAAAGAAGAACACTGGCATCTTGCACTAGCAGATTAAACTTGTAACACATGCAGAACAGTGAGTGCGCAACATCAGCTGCCTGAAAAACAATGTGCATTAGTTATTATTTAGCTATGCAAAAGTATTTGCCATCAGTCAAAACATCTGCGCTGAAACAGCAGATGGTGGATACATCATTACATATACATGTGCGCCAGGGAACATGCAATACAGGCACAGGTAATGTTGCCTGCATGATGGCCATGTATGCCATGCAGGCAAAGAACGGCTGATACTTGCATATCCTCAAATTGTAAAGACTGACCTCATGGAATTGTTTGGCAGCAAGCAATGTGCGGGCACGGCGAAAACTGGCCTCTGTCTTTAAATCCATATCAACACCTTCTACCGGAGATGCCAAGACTCCTAGTTCATCGCACACTTTCTGAGCAAGCTTCAATTGCCCTCTGAAAAATTTTACTACACCAATCAACTTATCTTGATACACAGACAGATGGGATGGTTTACAATTGTTTACAAACCTGTGTAAAGCACGCTCATGAAGTAGTTGTAATTTCAATATTTGCATATGAGATTTTGACACAGACAAAAACTGGTCCTCTATCTTCTTAAGAGCATCAAAAGCAGCTGCCAACCGAAATGAAATTTGTGATTGCAACGACAAAAGAATTCACCAAGCCACATCAATAGTTTCTTTAAGAAAATCACCTCATCAACAGAGATAAATCCGCTTCCAAAAACTTATCAAAGAAAGAACTTTTACATTCAGAACCTCGCTTAAATGGTGAGCTTGTTAACAAGTGAATCGGATAAAAACAATCCCACACCTCCATGGGAAAAAAAACTGAGAATTAAAACATTCAAACACTCAAACATTAATTCACACTATGCAATCTAATCGGAGCTTTGTGTTGTTTATTCATGAGCACCAGTATCCTAACTAGTTCCTAGAGGGTATAAAGTACCAAGAGTATTAAAAGCACCTTTATATCCCTTGAACACTGCCAAGTGCTGAATTAGCTTTCCATATGCCAATGCTGCTTCAGCTGAACTGAACCATGGAGAAAGTACTCAATCCATAATGTCATCGTTTACAAATACAGATTCCCGGAAAGGAAAATGTCCCGGAAAATCACCTTGAGCTATCAGCAAAGCATGTCGTGTAAATGAGAGAATTCACTCGAGCAAGATGAGAACTAGACAATTATGATAGGGAATTGTAAGAGGTCAGCCACAGTACAAAAAACATAACAAGAATGAAACACAACCATAAAATAAGATTAATTGATTGCAGCATTTTTTTGTTTATAGCCATGATAACAAAGTAAGGCAGGAGAATATTGTACCTGCTATCAAGTATAGAGAAAAGGGCCAAAAAAGCCCACCAAAATATAAAATTAAGTGTAGAATGGAGGGGCGCAAAACTACTTTGCAATTTGGGACCAATGTTATTTTGAAAAGGCGGCATGAATTGTGGCTTAGTCTTTTTAAAATTGACAATGCTACAAAATTTTAATACGATGAACCCCCCCTCCCAAAAAAAGAGAATCTAAAAAATCACAAACTGTATTGTTAGAATAATAAAGATAAATTAGCTTAATTCAAGCAAGTTATTACCTTCCATACATCTCCCATGCTGTGGCACGGATCAAATATGAAGAGCCAGCCAGACGGGACACTGATCCTGGCAAAGTACTTGGTTGTGCGAAGAAGCCGAAATCGCTTGATTGGTTCCTGGTTTCATCTTCTTCCTGAAAAGCTGACCGGAAATGCCCACTTTGTGGATGATTAATCCAGATACTGCTTAAGGGACCATCAATTGCCTTCAGAGAACCTTCAGCGTCGAACTCACTAATTATCAACGAACATGCTCTTAATTCCTGTGATCTCAATGAAGAAAGACAAGTGTTGAACCAAACCACATAAAGCCAATTAAGCATTCATGCAACAAAGAGAATGATATTCTGAGGGTCAAATAAATACCATATTACCTTGTAAACTTTAATTGGACATGTTTTGAGCTCTATGGAAGATTTCGGACCAAAAGATAGCATGGGCCTTTGTACATGCTGCACTTGAATGAGAAAAAAATGCAGGGTGAGAATGACGGTGAAAGTGAAATATTGTTTTGTGAATATCATTAACACATTCACATTATTTTGCCTGTAAAAAGAATTAAAGACAGCAGAAAACTAAGAACAAGATGGAAAAGCCCCAAGGAAATGACAGAAAGGAAGGCGAACTTTCTTCCTTTTTATATAAGTAAAGAAAGGCCAACTTTGATTTCGTCAACCAGGAGTATTATTTCGGTGTCCCAGAGTCTGAAATACAATTACATTCAACTAAAACAAAAAATAACTCAACTTTACACCGGAAAGCCGGAGCTAATCTTATCTGGTGAGGATTCACGAACCAGTATAGCAACTGCATCTCGACAAGGATGTAGCTTCAAGACAACAACACAGATACATACCAAGGATTGGGAACCGGGTGGCCGACAAACACCAGGAGGAAGATTTTGGTTCTTCTATCCCCCCCCCCCATGTTTTAGATGAGCATTTCATCCTTGTTGTGAAAAAGTTTTAGGATCATACTTGAATGTTTAATATTAACTCTCATTTAATTCCTTCTACCCAAAAAAAGACCTTTTTAAGCAAAGGTATGTGAATCCATAAAGCAGATATACATTAAACAGACACAAGCATACTTTCTCCTTATATTTCATTGAAAAGAAAGAGAAAAGGGGGGTAACAATTACCACGGTACTTCTGTTTAGAAAAAGTTAAAATCAAGTGGCTTTAGCCACAAAGATTTCTTAGCGTGCACATATAGATGAATGACTAAAATTTTAAGTAACAATTCGCGAAAAAGGAAAAACAGAAGTGGCAAATATTGTAGCTGCTATCTCACCGCCATATAAAACCTTGCCATCACAAGATGAATGGAAGCTTCCAATTGTTTCAACTTCAAGCTTTCAGATTTCTTTAAGGACCCAATCAAAAATACGGACAGCTGCTGGTGGACTGACAATGAAGCCCCCGTTGCAGCAGCAGATGATTGTGAGGATCCTAGAACTCCACTTGTGCTTGACATACCAGTTTCAGATAACAAGTTACATAAAGCTGCCAGAGTATAAGCCAGACATGTATCGTCCTTGTGCTGCATTAAAATAACCAGTGAGCTTCTCCTCTAAAGCAAAAATCAATAGAGTATAGAGAATCCTACTCATCAAATTCTCTGAGGTTCAGTCCACCCTGTTATTTTTTGTTGCCCACCCAGTTTCCGGAGTTTTGTTCCGACTAATCTGGACTCGACCCGGGTAGGACACCTAATTATGGGGAGTAGATCTTCCAACAGGGATGGCTGTATACGGTAGGTTTCGACCCGAAACCTCCAAGCTCCTTACCACTTGGACCAACCCCATGTTGGTGGTTCAGTCCACCCTTCGACGGGCAGTATTTTTACTTTATAAAAGAATTTCAATATGAAATTGAGTAAAAAGAATTCCTGCGTAAATTTACAACATACGGGACCTTATATTTATTAGAGCATAAATCACCAAAAAAGGACGATCATTAATAGAAACCATCATGAAAAGGAGAAATTTGTAAGTACACTTTTTCACACTATTGCCAGAAAAATTTATATTTATCATCATACCTATGCAAATAGTATAGCAGAGAAAAGGAAAAAAATTATGGGGACCCATTCTCCGGTACAAATCAAAGGAAGTTTATAAGAAAAGAAAATACAGAAAGAGGAAATATATAGATGACGTACATATACGCCACTCTACCCAACCTCAGCAATAGAATGGAGCACGATACGATCATTCTCTAACCATTTAGGACCAATAAGAATAATTTCAAAGTGTTGCTACTGATTTCATATTTTCACCACGTAAGACAATCACAAAGTTATCTTCATTAATTTTTAGAAGCAAGAAATGTACAAATGCCAAAATGGAAAGCCAATTCCCATAATTTTTAAAGATCAGTTAAATAATGTTGTTTAAAAGGTAATACAACAATTGATCCAAATATCATAAGCATATTAACATCTCAAAGAAAGTTGCTGTTGGCCATGCACTTTTCCATATTAAGATAAAAATAGAGAATTACAATTTCAAAACTGATAAAAAGATGAACACGTACCAAATGGGAAGCATGAACTGCTTCAGTAAAAACCTGAAATCAAAATGTAACTCAGCTTGCATAAACAAAGGATAATCCACCTTGTGACAACTAAGTACTAGTTAACAATGAAATATAGTTGAAAACACGTTGATGCAAGCCAAAATAACAACTCCCTCGGTCACCTCTATAGCTTGCTTAGGATGACCAAAGTGAAAATGTAGAAGCCCTAAAGATAATAATGCAATCTCATATCTTCCATAGCTGTTCCCGCCAGATAAGGGAGAGATGAAATCTAGCCCTTCTAACCCTGCACTTTTGTATGACTAAAGAGATCATTATGTTATCCAATAAAAAGACAAATGTTTCAAAATTGGATCCCCACAAACTTAACTCCTTACCTGTAATCAAAATACTTATGAAGATTCTCCAAAGAAGAAGGATAATCATTGTGATATAAATTGTTCAAGTAGCGCAAGAAATGTACCTAGAAACAAAATCAACATTAACAACACATTAAGTACTAGCAGGGATAGCTATTTATTGGCATTCATTATAATACAACACGTGTCGACAATACTCCTACTCACACGATGCAACTCAGGCGAAAGATTTTCAAGCTGCCTGAGTAAAAGATCCAGAGAATGTAAAGAGAATGAACTTCCACTCCTGGTATTGGGGGGGAGAAAAATCAGTCATCCATAACCAACATAAAAAAGAAAGCATATCATTTAGATGTGAGCATGAATGGTACTTCTCCATTGCTTCTGCTTGTTTTAGCATGTATCCTTGAACTTGCCAACCAGATCGTAAGAATGATCCATCATCCACAGAAGAATTTTGTGGATTTCCAGAAAATCTAGCTTGGTCCTCCTCAATAACCTGCTTATAGTTTGGATGGCTTAAGATTCCAGTATCTGCATGCAAAGTCAAGGGTAAATGACGCCAGAACAATTGAAAGCTCTGTGATTCATTTACATGTAAATAAACTGAAAAAAAAACAAGGTGAAAAGGAAACTAGGCTAAGCTACAAATCCTTTCTACCAAAAAAAGAAAAGGAAACTAGGCTCTTGAATAGCAGTTGGTGATGGAAAATGACCGAAGCCAAGAAGAATCTATCAAAATCACCATTTTCATGTATTTACATCAATATTTTGGATAATTCCTTAAAATTTTCTTCCAAATGTACTTAGAGGGAGGGTAAAATGTATAGCAAGTAGTCCAATAAGAAAAGAATAAAACACTTCACAACAGAAAGTTCCCATCTTAAAATGCTTCAATTTAATACCAATGATATTCCTCAGAATGAGAAGGAAGCAGATCTGTGTGGGTGATAAGGGGGGCAAAAAGTAACGCAGAAGAGTGTTGGACTTGGAGACACCAAAGGAACACCAGAATACACATCATACAGGACATTTTCTTAGATTTCACTTTACAGTTCTAAAGAAAACTGTGGAGAAAAAGCTTTGAATAATTAATCTGGTCACTGGTTTATGTGTCCTGTATGTGCAGACATTAGTAGAGATGACCTGCAACACTTGGCCAAGTATAGATACAGAAAGACTTATCATAGACCTTTCAGGTAAAACTACCAAAAACCATATAGAGAAAAAAAAGACTTGGTAAAGGAAAGGTGAAAAACAAAACAGAATTCTACAATAATTATTGTGTTATATGGACTAATTTCCCTGTAATCCTTTCTATTTTGAAAACACACGCAATCAACCTAAACTTCTTATAATTGCATATCACGTACACCGTAGGTGGACATCATTTATTTTGTGATGTCCCAACTGGAATTTTCATCCATTTGGAATGCATCCGGAGTTCCCAAAACATATTTATGTTGCACCTATCACTCTCTAGATCCTCTTCTATGTTAGAGTTGTTTCCTGGGGGACATCATTTATTTCATGATGTCCCAACTGGAATTTTCATCCATTTGGAATGCATCCGGAGTTCCCAAGACATGTGGAACACTCTACTATGCAAATTTTGTGGAATACTTGGATGGCTGAAAGGACAGAACGGATTTGATGCAAGATTCCTTATGCTGTGGTTATCACTCTCTAGATCCTCTTCTATGTTAGAGTTGTTTCCTGGTGGACATCCTCTTCTATGTTAGATGCAAATGCATCCAGACTTTGTTTGGCTACTACACACACCAAGAAGCAGACAACCTTAGCACTAAAAAGAATGTATTTTGACATTAAAATTGCTAACGCCAAGACAAAAACATCAACCTTTCAAAGCACAATTTTCTCTGTAAAGATTCACTTTTCAAGTTCCGAACCAACCTTCAACCAAGGAATAGAGAGGCATCGGCAGATGGAGGTGAAAAGGAATATTTCCTCCATCCTTCTTCTTAGCCTCCATTTCTTCTAATACATTCTTCAAGACAATGTTTTCAAGTTCCATCTTTTCATATCCAGGGACCTCGCCCAAATGTATTTCAGAACCATCTAAACAACGGTCATGAGCTTGAGGGCTTGAGACAGCATCCTTACTGTAAGTATCAATATTTTTCACGAGATGGCAGACACCCTGAATGATGGAGGAAACAAAAATCAGAAAGCGCTAACACTCATATGATGCTATTAAGCAAAGTTTACTTTTCCTTGACAAACAGAACATCATTCATGAGTGATACGGGGAAAAAATGCAACATTCCCAACAATAAATACAAAGTAATAAAATCCTCTCAAGGAATATGCCAATAAAAACTATAATAGAGAAGCCCGGCAGCAAGTGGTAACAGTGGTATCATAGTTATTATGCACAGTAACAGCAATCAGGCATGTGAAGAGACATCTTAAATCCCCATCATGTAAACTAACATTGAGAAAAGTCACCATACAACTCAAGCATAAACAAAACAATCAAATTTGGAAACATAGAAGCATAAACAAAAAGAAAACACCCATTTTAACTTCAAATCAAATTGACAGCATAAGACTCGCCAGTCTCTATTCTTTGCACCGCTTAGTCTGAACCATCCCATGAATAACTCCATTGGAAACTAATCAAATGTCATTGTCATGATTGTCAAATTGCCAATCATGGTAAGAAAGTGGGAATGAACCTTCCAATTAAGAGAAGTACACATGGAGCATAGGTTGAGACTTCTAACTTAACTGATCTAAAAGCTAAGGACTAGCAGTCTATGAGAGACATGACAATAAAGATGAATCCACTTTTCATGCCTAACATAAGAACAAAGGTAAACCTTGCATTGCAATAAGAATGGTGCCCCAAAAACGATATTTTAATGAATTTTATCCCATTCATTGGGCCGTTACTTTCAGCATATTGTGCAAGAAAATATAAGGGAGGAAAGTTGGATTGTTAAACCTCAAAGGACAAGATATTAAAAGTCAGGATGCAGCGGCGGAGGAACAACCCAAGGTTGCTGCTAGGTTCTAGTACAATCTGGTCATAGTCGCTACCACCACCGTCAGGAACAGGAAGTAATTCTGAACAACATCAGTTATCAGAATCTCATAAATCTACATGAACACATATCTGACAATAATGAGAAGCATCAATTCCTTACGACACTCTGATTCAGACTTAACATGAGATTCAAAGGGCATATGATACAAATAATAAGTACCTCTGATATGGGACATGAAGATGAAAAGATCATCGACCAATGTCATAGCGGATACAGTACTGATCAGATGGTCAGCCAGCCAATCCATTGACAAGCCTCCCATCTCCTTGAGTTTATGAACAAGCTCTGGCAACTTTGGCTCAAATATACCATCGCAAGACTTCAAGAACAAAAAGTAAAATCAGCAGAAACCACAATTTTTCCGCATTCTCCCCACTACCGGAGAAAATGACGCAACACTCCGACACCACTGACCGTCAAAATCAAGTCGCTCAAACATTTCGAAAAGCAACTGTGTAGCAACTGAAAACTGCCGGATCGCAGCCGTGAGCCTATAGTAGGCGTAATGGGGAGGGAACGGCAGCTACCTTAGTGAGGGACAAGAGGAACATCCCGAGGCGGTTATGGTGAGCGACGGAGGGGAAACGCAGATGGACGTCCAGCTGATGAGGAGAAGCGTACTGCTGGAGCAGTACACATATCGAGATCTTGTGCGGCGTCAGGGTGAATCCTCCCCCTCCTCCGCGGCCGGCGGCGGACTTCGTCTCTCCGGCCATCGTAGTACGGTCGCCGGGATTTTGCTCGGAGAAGGTAGTTAGGGTTTCAGACAACTATCTCTCTTGGGGCGGGTTTGGTTTGGTTTTGAATTTGCGAAGCCGCCAACTCCCTCGATCCAATTTTTGGGGGGCCAAGGCCCACTGATAATTAAAGCCCAAATCGAGGCCCGAAATCGGGTTAGGGTTTTCTGTCTTCCCCTGTTTCCGTAACCCTAAATCCCACTTCCACCGCGCAGCCGCCACTGCTGTCCCTCCTCTGTCTCTCCCTGAGGCGCCTTCTACCCCTTGTCCGCGAAGATGGTTGCTTTCAAGGTGATCTCTCGAAGGTCTTCCCCTCCCATACTTCGGTTCGATCAGCGTGATTTGGGTAGTATGTGTGATTTTCCTCTCTCCGGTGTGGCGGTGGCAGTTTCATCAGTACCAGGTCGTTGGGAGGGCGCTGCCGACGGAGTCGGATCAGCACCCGAAGATCTACAGGATGAAGCTCTGGGCCACCAATGAGGTCCGCGCCAAGTCCAAGTTCTGGTTCGATGCGCACCGATCGATCTTGGAATTTTGCGATGGTTTTTGAAGCCCGTGGGGATTACGATTGAGTTCTGGTTGATTTTTTAGGTACTTCCTGAGGAAGCTGAAGAAGGTCAAGAAGAGCAATGGTCAGGTCCTCGCCATCAATGAGGTTTGGCTCGGATGATTCTCCTCTTTTTAGTTTATCTGTCTCTTTTGGTTGTGGAAGGAGAGATTGGGTTATGATGACGGTTGCATTTTACCAATCATTGGTGGTGTTATACCTTTTTGTGGAAATGTAATGCAGAGAGATATGATGAGACTGAAGCTGATTGGTTTTGCCACAATGATAATATCAAGGATTTTGTCTTTGCAATTATGTGTTGTGGTCGATATTTTAGGGGAAGAATTCTGTCATTTGTTAGCCATGGGCCGTGAACTGATGCTTGTAGTATTGGTGACTGCTTCTTGCCTTTAAGATGGAAGGGTCGCATTTGAAATTTGGTAGCGTCGAGATTGCGTGTTAAAGGGTTGTCCTCATTTTGCTTAAGGAATTGGTGTTTTGCGAGAGGATGTTGTGTGCAGAGTACGAGGTTTCAGGCTATCATATTTATTTAATTGGATTCATGAAAATTCATCCTGGTTTTTGTTGGGAATGCTGGCAGGCTGGCCTGATTGATTGGGTAATTTGTTTATTACATTAGGGAAATATTTAGCAGTTATAGCTGTTTTGATTTGCATCTCAAGCTGTTCCCACGGATTCATAATTAGACACCTAGCTCATAATTGGTGCAGATGTTAAATTTCTTTTGAACATTTTGTAGATTTTCGAGAAGAACCCAACCAAAATCAAGAACTATGGCATATGGCTGCGTTACCAGAGTAGGACTGGGTACCACAACATGTACAAGGAGTACCGAGACATTACCCTGAACGGTGCCGTGGAGCAAATGTACAACGAGATGGCGTCTCGTCACAGGGTGAGGTTCCCTTGCGTCCAGATCATCAAGACAGCCACGGTCCTGGCGAAGCTGTGCAAGAGGGAGAGCACCAAGCAGTTCCACAACTCCAAGATCAAGTTCCCTCTGGTGTTCAGGAAGGTCAGGCCACCAACCAGGAAGCTCAAGACCACTTACAAGGCAACGAGACCCAACTTGTTCATGTAACTGTTGGTGCATTTCTTCTGTCATTTCAAACCAGTAGTCCTAGTCCAAGTTATGATCTTACTGTTGAATCTGGGAATTGGAATTTTGTTCTTGCATCAAGACAACCTTATGCCCATTTCAATTAATTGTGGTATGTCCATTTGAGAAGATAGTGTCTTCATCAGAACGAGCTAAGTGCTTCGGAGTGGATATTTAATTAATATATACAGAATCCAAATAAAGCACTCGAACCTTTCATACGTAACTGATATGGGATCTGCGTCTGCCTAGTGGTAATCAGGAGATGGTTGCGGTTGTAATGATGTGGTGGACAACTGCTGGTGAGAACAATCATTCTGGAACATCAGAACCCCTACCGATGACTTGCGAATCCGCGGAGACTTCGCTCGATCCAAGTTTTCGGTTAAAACTACTCGAAACCATTTGAATTCCCCTCCCCAGTTAATCATCGATTCCTTTCTCTTTAGGATAAAAGGCAACCAAAATAATGAGAGGTCCTCTGGAAAAAGGAAGGAGGTAGAGAGAAAAGGAGTAGGGCTGACTCTGATTGCATGGCTTAACCACCACAACATTCTAAATGATGAACTTGCCCTGACTTATCAAAGCAACCATGATTGTCTTTTCCTTTATCTATTGCCAATCCCAACCCACCCAAAGAAAATTAGGCATTCAAAAATATGTTGGTATAAGTAGATTTTGTGATCCATATTAGAACTCGTCAGTGGTGTCTTATTTCATCATGAGCCAAAAAGGTCTAACATATGTGCTTAGGATATACCAGATTTTGTTTTGTCAGAGGAATTCCATTCTGAAAATTGAGACAAAATATAGTGCTCTGAAGAGATGTCCCACCACCTTTACTGTTACCCTGTCCAAGTACTATAAGGCTCAAAACACACACACACTCCATCTCCCAAGACATAGCCAATCGTAGACACTCCTATTTGATTTTTTTCCCCAGCTTTGTTTTGCTATTGTTATCCCAAAGGTAGAGAAAAGAATGCAGGAGAACAGTGTAAGCATTGCATCTTGCTCCCTCTCGTATTTGCTTGGTCTTATTCTGCGATTTCCATTCTGTGCTGTTGTCAGTTGCAGTCGAGTCCCGAGTTGCTGTCCGGGATGAAACTCCATGGTTTCCTCCTGTGGGCTTCCCTTGGCTTCCTAATGCCTGTCGGAGTACTTGCCATTAGGGTGTCACGTTGCGAGAAGTTTGAGAAAAGGCTCGGCTTGATCCTCCGGGTTCATGCGGCATTGCAGGCATGCTACGAATCTGGAGCAAAATCTTATTTTGTAAGTGCAGTGATCTCGCTTGTTGGTTGAAAATGATGGCGATTTCGTTTTTTGACAGATAGCGTTGGCTGTAGTTGTCACCGTTGCTGCTGCAATGTCCATCAAGAACTTTGGGAACTCCTTCAATAACTGGCACCAACGAATTGGAATAGTGTTGTATGGTGCCATCGGGCTGCAAGTACTTATCGGGTTTTTAAGGCCCCAGAGGCAAGTGTCCGGGTATACTGTCTCCCACAAATAGACTGGCTTTTTAAAATATCCTCGATTCTCATGTCTGACTCTTACCTGCTCTGTTTCAAGCAGAGGATGCAAAGAGAGGAAGCTGTGGTGTTCTCTCCACTGGGCACTCGGGACCGCTCTCACGCTGCTGGGAGTGATCAACATATACACGGGTCTATTAGCGTACCACGACATGACTTCGAGAAGCGTAAAGCTATGGATGATTCTTTTCACGACCGAGGTCACCTCTGTCTCCGTTATCTACCTGTTCCAGGACAAGTGGCCATACATACAACAACAGCAACGGGCGAATTCGCTCCGCGAAGAGCCCATAATGCCTGAAATACGCTTGCCGTTCAGTAAGCCAAAAGAAGAAATGATGGCTTAGCCCCTAAAAGAGATGATTTTGGAACAGAAGAATATTTGAATCAATAGAAAGCATAGTTGGTTTTTCAAAAAAGGAAAGGAGAACTGCAGATAGTGAAAAAAAAAAGGAGCGACTCCGCTGGGGATCGAACCCAGAATCTCTGGTTCCGTAGACCAGCGCCTTATCCATTGGGCCACGGAGTCCCGTCGGTTATTTTAATGTACATAGAATAAATATTTCTGTGATACAAAAAAAAATCAGAGCAAAAAACAGATTGAATAATTCTTTCTTTTTTATCTAACGACAGACTTCAGTCTTCTGCAAATTGTTCACTTGTTTGAAGAAAGAGAAGGAAAAGAAAGAAGAAGAACGAGTTGGGCATTGCTGCTTCGATGAATAACCCTGGGAGAAACACTCGTAACCCCGATGGAAATGCAAAGAGCTCTTCTATATGCACGTCGACACTTCCTTGAGATGAATCTTGATAAAATTAACAGGCGTGAAAAAGGGGGGATTCCCATGAATTGTTGATCAACTTCAATAAACCTCTCTTTATCTCGATGACCTTATCGGGAATTTGGTTTCCGAACTGGAATGCGGGATAGAATATAATGAAATACACATTCTTTAAACTCCGAAAAGAATAAAAGAAATGTAACTTAAGGTGAAATTGAATATCATTCCGATTCATTCTCTTTCGTCGAAATAGTTAGAACAAGCTATAATGAAATCAAATTCATTTTATTTGGTTCATTATTTCGAAAACCAAACACACCATTAGTGTAGTATGATAACAAGGACAAAAGCAGCTAACACAGTCTTTCTTAGGGCAAACAGGATAGGCATCCCCTTCCCTTAGTTTTTCTTCGAATCCGTAAAGATTTGAAGACGATCTGAGGCACGTGGAGTTGGAGCTGAAAATACAAGATATAGATTCAAGATGCTTCCGAGAATTGAGGCACAACAGACTCACCTAAGGTTTCATGTTCTATGAAAAACGCTAACTAGAAAGAGGTCAAAAGCATGGAGTACTCCCGTTGCCGATCTGCTACTCTGATCATTTTTGGCTGACGCCGGTGCTATCTTAGACGATGAACTTAGAAGAAGCCTAGGATGATGGAAGTGGAAACTGTAGGGGTAATCGCATAGATCAAAATGATTTTACATGTACACCCGCTGGCATGTTCTGTACAGACACATATACAAGTATATATCCGAGTCCCGAGTTCATCTATATTATGTACATAGGGAAACTTCACGATCAAGACTATCGGAGTAGAAACCATACATGGTTTCTGTATCGCACGGCAACACGCAGGCACATACCGGAAACCAGGCATGGTTTCAACCAACAAAATACATACGTACAACGTCGATCGGATCCCGAAATCATCCTGGCCTGAGCTCCGATGATTCAGGAGAAGTCGTAGTCATATATGCTGACATCGACCGGTTCCATCCCATGGCTTGTTGAACCCGATGTCACGGGATCCATCTCCAGGAGCCAAGACTCGATGTCCTCATATGAGAAGTCGAAACCCTTATAATTAGTCGAAGCAGGAAAGGGGACATAATCCATGTCGCAGGGGGGCGACATCGAATTGGTATCTGGGGACATACGGGGTGAAATCTGACCGGCGGAGTTATCCTCAGACGACGTCAGAATATCCTCCGCAAGACCCTTATCCTCTAGTGCGATGATCGAAGGTAGGGGATGGGGAGAGGAGGACGATAACGAAGACGAGGGTGATGGCAACGGCGACAACATCGTGCTAGGGGATTCCTTCCCAGTGAGCTCCTGGACGAGCTGCTTGAAGCTGGAGGAGTCAATGATATAGACCTTAGGCCGGAGGACGCTCAAGAAGGAGTTGTCGTGGGAGGCAAGTGGCCTTTTCTTGGTGCCAACGGAGGATGATCTCGAGGTAGACGATGCTAACAATTTGTCGCTGGCGCTAGTAGGTTTCTTCATCCGCGATAACAAAAGGACGAAGAAAAGGTTAAACACGGAGATGAAGACACGAACAGAACCCTCGGGATAACCACAGCAACTATGGTCGACGGAGGACACTAGGATGGCTTTTATATAAATGCAAAAGAGGTGAGTAAGAAGGACGCGAAAGAGAAGAGATGGATTGATTGATATGAGGTAATTTGGAGGAAGACAAAGGAGGTTAGAATTGATAGACAACGATGGAATAAACATAAACATTAATATATTAAAAAAAAATCCCAAGAATTTGCTAGGAAACCGACCACGTTGATTTCCCACCCCATGCGGTGGAAAAAAAATGTAATCGGTCAAGCAAATTTTGCTCTATCTTTGTTTACCATACAACTTTCTTTCGCGAAAATATTTTGTGAAATACGTAGAAAGTTATAAAATTCTTTGATTAATGTCATTAAGTCGGTGATTGAAATATTAATTTTCTTAAAGCCAATTTCAACTGAAAAAATTGGAGAGATCAGTGTTTAAAACATTGATTTCAACCTTCTAAAGGGAAATCGATGTTTCCAGCATTGGTTTATCTATTTTATTTTTAACAAAATCGGTATTCTAAATATCGATTTTTTTAAGAAATAAAATCGATATTCATTTAAATAAATTAATTAAGGAATTTTGAAACGAAGATACTATTTCGGGTACTAACGTTATTAGGCTACAAAACTCCATGAAATAATTTAAGATGTTTTCCTTTAAAAAAAGACTCCATTTTTACTTATAAAAATTAAGTAAAATGATACATAACAAGAGTCGTTCTCAACCTTGCTTTATGATTAGCACTTCCTTAATTTAATTACTTAAACCATACGCTGCCCCACCTCCGCATGTGAAACAATCTCATATTAATTTTTCTTATAAGTTAATTATATTTATCAAATAAACCATCGGATACGCCGGTCATGTTCTCCTCCACTGGCGAATAGTGATTTGATGTGATCAAATTCGTTCGTGCGTGCGTGCGGATAGCTTCACTCCTGATACAAAGTATGAACCAGACAATATAAATTTAATTTATCACAGTTGTGCTCTGTTGGACTTATTAGAGACTGGCTGTCATGATTTGATTCCATCTATCATTTGTTCATATCATTCAGTATGTGGAAGTGCATTCGGGGCACGCCAACTATTCCTTCACTTGTCTTCTCCTTGTCTCCTTTGCCTTCATTTTCATCTTCTCTTCTTTATTATTATCTTCATTTTTTTTAGTAACCCAAATGACTCTTTCATCGTTTAACATATAATTTCAGGCTCTACTATTAATTTTTAATCTAAAATATTATTTTGAAACTGACTCCTAAATGGACATATTAAAAAGAATGCTTTTTGACAAGTTTTGTTTGTGTTACCAGGGAAAGCAACCTCCAGAAAGGGACATGGGAGAGACACATTCCCATCATATGTTTATTTTTTTTGGTTTGGTTACGATGCGTTTTTACATTATAATGTTTTTCCGCAAAATAATTTACAAAATACATCGATTTTAAAGAAGTCGAAGTTAAAAACTCCTAATTCTATCGAAGAAGCTTGGAGTTTTTAACTCGACTTACAATAATCGAAATGTGGAGTAGAGGAGGGGAAAGGGAGGAGATTTTCCTTTTCAAAATTCAGAGTTAAAAATCTAAATTATTAGTATTATTTGACGAGTTGAACCTACCTATTTCGAGTAACGTTATTAAGTTGTTTACTCCTTTGTCCGAATTTTTAGGCCGGGCCTGACCTGGACATAAGGATTTTGGGCTTGAGCCCGGTCCGTTTATTGAACGAACCACACGGACACGGGTAATCCACTTGGTCATCCTTCTTCCCCGTCCCAACTAGGGTTTGGAGAATTCAGTGGGGGCGTCGGATTTAGGTATGTTTTTATTCCCGGGTTGCTGATCGTCTTCGATTGCAATGGATCTTTTGTAGTTGGATTGATCCTTGGATGAATGCCTCTTCCTGTCTGTGGTTTCTTTTTCCGGGTCTTCTGTTGTTTCTCTGAATGGTTCCCGTATGATGTTTACCTAGAATGATGGATGATAACTCTTGTGATGCCCGCCCGTGCTCGATTTGATGGATTAGGTGGGATTACGTGCTGGAGGAACAGCAACAAACAGCTGTTGTCGTTTCGGCGCGTCAGTTTAGTGTTGTTCAATCGTTATTGGGAGTGATTGAATCGCTGATGTTGCTACTTGTTTTCGATTAATCTTCTATGCTTCTGTTCTGCTCCTTCCCCCTTCCCACAAATAAAAAAGAAAAGAAAAATTGCAGCAAGGTAGGTCTTCTAAAGCTTTGGTGTCCCAATTCCGATTGGCGCCACATCCATTTTCTCGCAACAATCCCACTTCACCGAGCTGGTTCAGCTTCAGACCATGCAGCCGCAAGTTATCAGTACTGGAAGCTCTGGCAAGGGTATGACAGTGTTGGACGAATTCGTACATGGTTTCCCATCTGAGGGCTTATCAGTCGTGTCACACAAGTGGTGGAAAAGCGATAATCCTCAAGGTGGGAAATCTGATATCAAGGTGATTGATGTCGACGAAGTTTCTAGCACTGGAAGGAGTTCCGATGAGGACGAGAGAAACATGAGTTCGAGTCCAAGTCCTCAGGGACCACAATTGCTCAAATCCATCAGAAAGAGGGCCGTCGCAGAAGGCCGCGAGGCACGTAAGCTCGGTGTATTTAGGGGATGGCCTGGTCGGGAAATAAGCAAGAAAGAGAAAGTGCTACTCCTGGGCATTTTCCAGTCTTCCCTGCCTGAAGGATGGTTGAAGAGCTAAATGCACTCTCCACACTTGTTCAGAGCTAAGATAAATTGTTAAGGTAGTTGAAATTCATCCCAGTTGTCCAAAAACCTGGCTGTTTGGTCCAGCACCCAATAAGGGGGCAGTGTGATGTTCTGCAGTAGAATGCGTGCAGGGTTGAAGTGGTGTGCTGCGGGGAAATTCTGCCGACCAACAATGTTATGGACTGATGTCTGCTGATTTTATCCCGAGGAAGCTTTGGCTCAAGTTTTCTTATGCTTGGAGGCGATGAGAAGGGAAAAATGTTGTCCCATTCTTTTGTAAGAGGAATATTAAATTGGGCTTGTTGGAACGATCAGCCTAATAGAATTTGGGCCTAGCCCGATATAAGTTGGGCTACTATAACCCGGCCATTTAGTTTCTTGGAGACCCGTGCCCGCCATGTCCCTCGAGGAATGTACGGGTGGAGAATTTTCGATTAAAAAAAAAAGTTCTTTTGGGTCGGTACAATTTTCGCAGTCTAAAACTACAAACTTTAATTTGGTTGGAAAAAAAAAATTACTTGAATATGTTTGTAAGTCGCGGTTAATAGAGAAAGACTCGATTGAGTAAAATTATAGTTTTGAATCGTGACTTTTTTTAATTATCGAGTTTTAAAAAAAAAATCTCAGTTTTAAATTGTAATTTTAGGTATTGTTAGTGATTAATGGTACGGACAATAAATAGCGATTTTTTAAATTAAGACCGAGCAATTTTTTTTCCAAATCATTGGTAAAACCATACATTCCTTTTTTTTTAACCGGTGTCTCGATCGTGTATCGTATTTTCATGACGTATGCCATAAAGTCACGATGACCTTGATGAAAATAAACCCTTTTTCAGAAATATTTTTTTAAAATTAACCACATAGTCTTTTTAATCTGAATTTTATGTCGAAGTCATCGGTCACAGACAGAGCAGACGATGCTGTAGTTGGGAGTCGCCTTCCTTGCGGCGCAACGCCGTCGGCGTGCGCGACGGAGTGGACGGTCTACTCCGCAGCGGAGGATGACCGGCCGAGCAACGAGCTGCACCGAGCTCAGCTCGACCAACTACGAGCCGAGTCCAAAGTAGCGAGAGCCGATTGACGGGCCAGCTCGGGGCGCTGGAATGCCGTTCTCGTTTGGATTAGGTTTGACGAGTTCGCCCGAAGAGACTCTTTTTTGGAGTGCTTTTAGGGAGTGAAAATAGTTTGAAGTTCGCGCAATCGATGTGGCAGCACATTCGATTTTGATCGTCGTAAGCTGTTGTGAGAGTAGGGATCTCAAGTTATGGTGATGACTCAAGGAGTCATTGTAGGCGTATTTTGTCTCGAGTGATTTTTATATAGCTATCTCGACAGTACAATAACTGGATGTGTCAATAATTTCGATTCATGTTCGTTTTGACTTGAACACTCTGTTCTGATAACAGCAAGCACTATTACAACGCAGCTCTTGCGGTTGAATGAAGCAGCCTAGAATCTTCTCAAGGAAGCAGCAATTAGTATTACAAAGGGGAAGGAAAGTGATGCACGCAACTTGCTTTTTCAGAAGTGGAAGATAATGCAAGCTCTAGAGAAGTCCAAGAAAAGGATCGAGTTGCTTGATGAACTGTCCACCAAGTTACGAGGTAGGAAGATGTCATATGAAGGATATGTATATGCAGATTCAGTTTTGACTGTTCAGAGATGATCAAAACTAGAGGTGCCATTATACATCACATATATAGTCACAAATTGTATCGAGGAATGTGGTGCAACTCCATCATGCCATTTTCCATCACCGTTATGATGAACAGGTAGACAATACCTTGACCTGGTTTTCAGTTGGATGTGGAGTAGTTGACTATTTATGCAATATGTTATTTGACATGTTGCCTAGCAGTATCAATCAAGGAAAGTGAGCTAATTGGGAATGTTATTAGACCTCCAATTTGGATTGCCTGATAGTCCCCAAGTACGGATTGTGTCTCTCAAGCAGGACATTGCTGATCTTCTGCGGAAGGATGAAAGGTTGTTTTCACACTGAAATTCAAGTTAATGATGAAAAGACGCTATTGAAAGCTTCCCCAAACCATGATGCATCCATATCCTTCTTTGAGGAGCAACTAAAGAAGATTGAAGAGGAACTTGCGATTATTCTAAAAGGTCTTGAGCTCAAAGGTTGATAGCACTTTAGGGAATATCCAAATCCAGCAACTCTTGCAGCTCCTTGAGGACATTACACACGTCCGGAAGCGGTATTTTTTTTACAGCCTCGTTTTATTTGATTTGGACAAATAAATGATATCGCTAATTTAAACCTTCTCTCTAATTTTAGGGAGCTCGGGGCGATGCATCAACATGCACAGGCATAAGATGCAATATCACAAATGACTGGTTTGAGATGCGGGAACAATTTCTTGTGCCCGTTCATCCTCCCTTATCACTGGAGCTTCATGCCATTAGACGCCACTTTACATGTCCATCTTCCAGCAGTTTTAATATGAACATGTTTTTTCCTTGAAAGTTATAATGTTACTTGAGTATACTGACATGATTATGCTAGACAGAGCTTAGCTCAATCAGTTTTGATGCTGATCTGACACTTCAGCAGACCTCTACAACTACATGGCTATAAACTTGACACTCTTAGAGAAGCTTAGCATAATGTCCATTTTGGTATTAACTGTTTTTGGTGATAGTTATGTGTCATCTACTATGTGCTATCAATTATCGTGAGGAGACACTAGTTTTCTAGTTCTTGCAGTTTGTCTTCAATTTGTAAAATATTGCTTCTTTGTGAATAAGTAATTGTGCCTCTTCATTTGAAAAAAGTTCGAGTAGTACTTCGCCGTGTGATTGATTCTATATACAAAGGATCATATGTGTCGAGATCCTCCATGCATTCTATGCTTCTTGCATCTAGACTGATGGGTAACTCTGTGAAAAGTAAATGACCTCCTTCCCACTAGGTTCCCCAAAAAGAATTGTGAGGGCTGCTTTCAAGACATCCAGTCCTCTGCACCTAATTTGACGCCGCACTGATTCTAATATGATGGTTCAATGCCCCGATAGGAACCTTGGGTTTCCTACTGATTGCTGTTGGATCACTCACTCTCCATCAGATCTGCTAAGGTAATTCGGCCACAATTGGTAGTGTCTATAATATCAAACTGGTTGCCTATCTGCACAATGTCGAGATCCGATATTTTCCCCATCTCCTTGAGCTTGTATATTATATATTCAGACTTGCTGCAAATAGTGCAGTAGGTTAAAATCATATTTTTCTTGAATGAAAGGGAAAACATTTCAAGGTAACTGGAAAACAAGCAAGATTAGGTACAAACTACACAAAAACTTGCAGAAATCTGCAATGCGTTGTTAAAACTCGTGACTCAATTCTTCATGAACATGTCTTTCTTTTTTATAAATATCATCTCAAGCTTGAGAAATATTGGATGGACATAAGACAGTGACAGACAATAAATGCCAGCTGTTTGAAAGCAAAACACATTTGAAGAGGGATAAGTCTGCCATGTTTATATAGATTAGTTTTAATGACAGTCCGTAATAGTCTTACATGAATGCATACAATGGCACGAGTGTCCATAGAAAATCTCATGCATGTGTATTTTTCTTGGTATACAAATTTTAATTAATTATGACCATGCCGAAACTATTATAGACAAGAGTACTGGCCGAAGTGCTTCCTGCTTAACTCCGTATTGAGAAACTACTGACAACTGGAAAAAATATCAGAAGAACCTCCAAAATACAGCTATAACTAATCATTCAAAATTTGAGGGCATCTAATCATCTTTCTGAAAATATGCCGGGATTCTATGGTTTACTTCATCTAATGTGCTAATTGAACCATTCCATTTGAGATTGGACGATATAAAGATTTCTAATGCACTTTATTTTAGCATCTCTTACCATCTACACCTGAAGGATTGTTCCTCGTTGGTTCTTGTGAACTAGATATTTAGCGCAATTTAATCCATGAAACTGACAAATGTTTGTGTACATCTTGTTTAGGTAATATTGGCCGAATCATCATCAGTCCAACTCATGAGTAAATAACAGAGACACTTATAAGGTAGTGACATTAGAATTTACAGAAGGGAGGAGTTACCTGATGGATCCATCATTATCCATGTCTGCAGCGAGGAGATCCCCCATGGTCATCTTCTTCTGCAGAACTCGTCTTGCTATCCTGCGATTCCTCTGGTCAATCCTCAGCTCTGTGAGATATAGGAAAGCCCTAGCAACCGCCAATGAACTTACAAGCAGCCAGACAATGGCGAAACATCTCCCTGCCACGGTCGCGAAGGAATAGTCTCCATAGCCGACCGTCGTTACGGACGTAACAGATAAATAAAAACTGTCTACCCAACTCAAATCCTCTAGAAAGTGAGTTACTATCATCCCTACGGCTATACAACCGATCACCACCGCCAACGCCAAGAAAACTTTCATCCTGATCCTCATTCTGCCCTTTTCCCTGTCTACGATGTACGTCTGAAGCATCTTGTTGAATAGATTCTCATCTACGGTGCCTAATAACACTGCCTCCTGCCTGTCGCAGATGTAGATGACTAACCCATTGAGCAGGATATCGACAAGTCCGAAGCCGACCAATATGAAGAAGGAAGTGAAGAGCTTCGTGAATGTCGAATCCGGGACTATATCCCCATACCCTATCGTACAAAGGGTGACCACTGAGAAATAAAGCGCGTCCACGGGCTTGAACGTCTCTGTCCCCTTGAACTTCCCGCTTGTAATGAAGACGACGACGCCAACCAATGCGTACAACCCGAATGCGAGGAACGCCTGGCGGACAATCCTGGGAGTCTTCGGCGTCAATCTCTGGTCCTCGGAGGATTCGCCCGGGGCATGCCTTGCGTCGGTGAAAACAGGGGGAGCAGAGTGGGAACGGTGGGTGATCCTCCTCCTCTGCTTGTTCAAGTTAGTGATGAGGTTCACCAGGGAAGAAGAGTTGGTGGTGGGGTTATTGTTGGCGACGGTGGTGGCGATGATGTGAGAGGCGGATTGCCGGCGGGGGGTGCCGAGGCTGGTCAGGTCCAGGAAGCAGGAAGAGAAATCAATCTTTAAGCTGGTGGAGGGTAGTGCCTCCGAGGGTTGTGGCAGATGCTGATGATTAGACCTTGGAAGGAGGAGAGGTTGGTCATCATCATCATCCATGGTGAATCTGAATCCTTGGCGACATGAATGAATTCAAATGGATTCGGTGATTAGGTATGTTCTTTTCCTTCAAATTTATGGATCCCTCATTTCTCCGGAAGATTGAGATGTGGTTTTAAGGATTTGGGGAGGGAGGGGAGGGATGGGAAGGTTCTGCAACTACTGGTCAATTCGAATGTTGGAGAAAGAATAAGAAGAAGAGTGTGGGTTGTGTCGTCTGGTAGTTTTCTTGGGTTTGTTCCGAGCTATGAGTCAGATCGGAGTTCAAGTCCCTGACCCATTCTCATTATTTCCTTTCTTGTTTTTTTGTCAATGCTCGCCAGATGAACTCTCTTGTCGTTATTATTATTTCTTTCTTTCTTTTTCTTTAAAAAATAATAAGTCATTTGCGTGTCTTATACTTTTTTTCTTTTTTTTTTTCCATCTGTTTTAAAAATTCTTTTCACTTGTACGTTTTTTACTTGTATTTTAATTATTTCAATCCTATGAATTTTATTTAGAAATAAAAAAAAAATTGTTTAAACTTGTAAGATGATCTTAAGCCGTGCTTATCTCCGGCTTCTATTCGCCTCGTCGTACATTTATTTCTTTTTACCGAAAATCATTACGTTGCTCGGATCCCCTCTCTACCCCTCGGATGGTTTCACTCCCCCGTGTATTTAGATATTTCTAGAGCTGGGTGGGCTGATTAAGATGGTCCGGAATATGCCTTGTTTTAAGAAAATTAACGTGATCCCCCCTCCCCGCTCCTCTTTATTTTATTTATTATTATTATTGAGTGTTACTGAATAAAGCCTTTAAACCACGACTTTATGGAATAGCAATTTTTTATAAATTGAAAATCGCGGTTTTATTTCCGGAATTTAGAAATTTAGAACTTGACTGAACCGTAATTATGTTCATTCCTTCTTTATCTCAACTCTTCTAAAGCCGTTGTTAGTGACAACGATGTCAAAATCATTGTCCCAAATAACGAATTTATTTTTTAAATATTCGTAAAAAACTAACCGAACTCCATAAAAAACCTCACGGTTTTCAAATGGCCTACTTTTATGTCATTTAATTGCATAAAACTTTGCAGGCACGCCTACTGATAGAACCAACTAACTATGAGACCAAGCTTTTATCTTTTTGACACAACATTAAATGGCTTCGCCTTTTGCTATCGCGGTTTATGTGACCTCGCATCTAACGAAGAGGATGTAGCCTGGTCACGACTGACAGCTCGAGTCCACTACAACTTCCGAAAGCTTCCCCGAGGTCACGAGCGACTGCGAGGCTTCTGTCGTCCTATCGAAGCCGAAATGGAAAGGACGATAGCCGGAAGGGAGATATCGTATGGCATATACCAAATAGACTCATTTGGAGGGGTAATGAACCTGTCTGTATTATTGAGCTATGTCCCTTCAAACCATTTGCTTAACCTAAAATGGCATTGGAGTTAGTTACAATCAGGGTGACCAAATGTGATTCGTATTATTGAGCTATGTCCGAATAAGATGCAGAGTTTTATCTTTTGAACAAGCAGTGGAAGGATGTAATAATATGTTTCCTAGTAAGTTTGACAACCTTGTGTAGTACGTAACTAACTAGGAGGAGAGCTAAGCAAACAAATGGTCCAATTCCGACCTACCAACCCTTCATGGTGAACATATGATGCAAGTACAGGTCGATTTTCAAAGTATATGAGTGCATCCCTCTCCATCTCTAGGACAAGAAGGAATTCATGTATATGATAATGAATTCTGATCATAATGTCTAATTGAGAGATGAATCGTCATTGCCTAGAACCATAAAGAGTTGGGAGACCCAAACTATCACATTCGCTCTGTCGATAACAACACCTGACGCTCATTCCCTTCGCTCGAGGAAGAACTACAACCAAAAAGACTAAGGACTTCCGACAGAATGACTAGACAATTAGGAACATGGTAGAAGTAAAATATTGGTGGCAGATGTGCACCAAGAGCGCTTCATTCATCGGCTTCGAGGAGAAGCGGGTATGGCACCAAGAACCTGAGACAAAGTAGCCTAGCTTTAGAGTGAGCACTGTCATAGAACTCCCAGTAGAGGCTATAGATTTCAACCGGGTCCCTCCCAGAGAGAGACAAGCAGACTCCAATCTGTTACCAAAGTCCACCACCTCCTCCATGCCAATTAACACGGCGATGCTAGCAAAGGACTTGGCAGCCACTGCGGCGGCCTTCAAAAGGAAAAAGGAAGAAGAAAAGAGGAGGTAAGGGATCTAGCATATGGTCTTTCATTAATCGCATCCTTCACGGCCGACAGAGAAGCTGATGGCGACCATTTGATAGAGTCGTAGTTCCCTTTTTTCTTAATGTAACAGAGTGGATGATGGAAGGAACTCCCCAAGATCCTCTCCTCCATCACAATCCCGTTTCTGCCTCTGTATTTGTTGATCGAGGGGCAGGGCTCATTCGAATTGATACCTCCACAACCTCCTTCAGGAAGGGTCCCAGAACTTCGACATCTCCTTCCTTGTGCGCGTTATCTCTACAACTCTCTCCCTGCTCGGACAATTCCTTGGAGAATCCATTAGATCTCCCCATCGCAGTTATCCCTATAATAATAATTAGACCAAATCACATTCTCAACTTCCAACATTGATCATTCATCGTCTCTTGAGACAATGCTTGCCTTCTCCAAGTCATTTGTCCTAGGATGTGGTGTTCGCCCGTGTTGTGTTCTTCCTGTGCAGCTGCCTCTTCGACAAGCTGACTAACAAGGACCCCATGATATGGCCGCTGCTGGGGATCAAGCCTTCCATTCCCCTGTGGCGAGACAATGTACATGAGTGGTGGTCTGTCCATGCCCTGAAGAAGGCAGGGGGGAACGTTCCATTTTAGAGGTGCATGGTTTGGCATGATGTGTGGGATCATGACTGTGGACCCTGCCAATGTCCGAGTACATGCTCAGGAACAACTTCAGAAACTACCCCCAAGGGGAAGTACTACAGGGAGAGACTTGTGGACCTGCTTGGAGATGGGATATTCAATGCCGACGATGAGCTGTGGAAGGAACAGCGTCATGTCAGCCAGGCTTGTGCGTCATTCATATCACTCTATGCAGGAACTGGTGCACGACAAGCTCATGAAGATTCTTGAGAGGACAGTGGAGTGCTGAGGCATGATCGGCTCGCTCGACTCGACGGAGTTGTCTGCCACCGGCTTTTCTAAAAAGACATGATTGATCAAAGAAGATGACTGGATTGATAAACGGAAATGGATAACTGAGAAGATGACTGCCACTCGAGGAAAGCTTTTTAGTTCAACTTACAGAGTCATAGGAAGTAAATCTAAAAGGGAACAAAGAATAACCTTTGTCTCCCAGGTTCCCACCACACCGCTTCTAATGTTTTACGGTTGAGAACAACGAATAAAATAAGATCCGATTCATGCGGCATTCGCCCAGCAACTACCCGCCAATGAGAACGTAGCTTGTGCCATCAGGGAGCAGATCCGCAGCGGTAGGAGGAACGGTCCTTCTGGCGACAGATTTTCGAACCTGAGCGTGCGATTCCGCCTCATGCTGGAACATTCGAACAACCTCCTGGAGTTCCAACTTTCGGACCTCGACGTCCTCCTCGATGACGGGTTTCTTTAGTCCAAGGTAGAGTAAGCCAATCAAGATCAAGACAATCCCCGCGAGAACCAGGAGGCACGTGAACAGAGTGAATGCGTAGGGGGAGTCGTCGGAACCGGGTATACCATCTACATTTATGCCGAATAGCCCGGTCACGATGGACAGCACGAGTCCACAACCTCCGAAAACTCCTAGATTATGAGTGACAGTGAGGCTTCTGTCCTACGAAAACCCGAAAGGATTTGCTGTGAGCCTAGTTGCAAGTTGTGAAAAATATATGACAGGAACGAAATAGACGATGGATAATTAACCTGTAACCATGCTCGGACAGTACTCTGCATGACATCTTGGATTGTGAATAAGCGGCCGCGGACCGCCTCTTGCTCTTCAATCATTTGCCTGGTACTCCTTTGTATTCCTTCCAGCAAGGCCCAAGTCTTGTTTCCTCGCAGATGCTGAAGTAGTTCAAAAACTATCTCCTCTCTTGCATGGAGAGACCATTTTACTCGTATTACCTGTCAACAATATAAAACAGAGAATCCAAACTCGATAAATAACAGTACACCAAGGCAGCACATAATTACAACTACCAAGATTTATTGTCGGAATGGTGGCACATCAGTGCAGTACCTGTGTCGATAACTTTCTGATCTCCTGGTTTAAGATTATGCTGAATAAATGCATATCTTCTTGAGTTCTCCTATTCAACAAGGAGGTTCACATGCTGCAGTAATTTATGTCTGAAAGGAAGTAAATTCAAACCAAGGGAAGTGGTTCACAGAAGCCTGCACCTGTTCATGAACATTAGTTCGATCTCGTCGGCTGCACCAAATATAGTTTTGCGGAACAGTCTGCAAGACAGCCAGGAAGATGATGATCCGATGAAAACAAGAAAAATTACACTTTTGAGGTATGCAACTTCTTTATTTTAAATTGAGATGTAAATGTTCTGAAAATTTTAAGAAAACATATCATAACAAAGCCTTAACAAATCAACTTCTTCCTGGGGGATCTATAAACATAAATAAAGGGAGAAAGACTCATACCTGTCATCCCATCGAGCCAGGCGACAGGCCAGATGTGCTACGATCTCATGAATGCTCCTAGGTATGTTGTAGCATCCAGCAGCGAGCAGTTCCTGAATAATGATGAATGGAGCCACATTCAGCGAGCAGTTCCTAGGTATAGACAATCCAGAAAACAGCATTAAGGATGCTGGCTTTCCTTTCCTCATTAACAAACCTGAACTTCTGCAATACCTAAGACATTGATGTTGCTTGCAGACCCTTTGACATGAAGTGCTGTGACTAAAAAGTTTTGGGCCTGCCAAGACCGTAAGACGACTGGGATGTCGTCCTCATCAATATATGGGTCGCCCGCAGACTGTCCTAGCAACTCAAACAGAAGGCCTCCTGCAACTCTCACTGGAACCTGTCATTAAAACTATCCTCAATGGGGCGCTCACAGTTGCATATGTGAAGTTCAAAACGTATTCACTTCCACCCACCAAATGGTCAGCCCCACCATATCTACAAGGAACTAACATAAAGCATGTTAAAACAATTCTATTTTGGAGGGTAAAGGTATAGCAACGTCTCTTGACTTCGATTTCTGCCATTTTACCACGACAGCACTCAGTTCTGCTCTGCCAATGCTGCACATATGACATTCTAAGGTTCTTAAACTAGCTGATGTCCTACTACAAAGTTATATATACATCATATCGATAAATATTTTCAGAAATTCAAGATTCTTTCCAGAATATGAGATAAAGTAAATGACGGCTCAAAGTTTTCTAGAACAGCCGAAGATTATCACTAGGAAGATCTCTAATAGAAGAAAGAAACAATGCCCAAGCAGGAAAAAGAAGAAGAGATCTACCTCATAGAAAAGGTGTTTCATCCTCTCACTAATCAACCTACTTTCGTCGAGCAGAGCAGTGCTTATGGCAGGATGTAACCATGATGCTTTGCTTAGCCATGATTTAATGTGCTGGTGATCTGCTGCAACATGGCACCACCAAGTGGGCCCCACCGGTCTCTCCCAATATGGGCTAGCCACATCAGCAACGGTGACATCATCTTCTTCGCTGGAGAAATCCATAAGCTGTTTATTCCAGACATCACTAGCCTGCACTGTCTGAATGAGCTCAGATATCCTAGACCAACCGATTGGCACCCAATGACTTCCTGGTAGATCTTCGCTGGCCTTTTCAAAATTACAGGCAGAAATATGAGCAGGATCATCTGAAACACTGCTTCTTTCCGGTGGAGTGGATCTAGAAGGGTCACTTCTTCCCAGTTCAGTCCATTGATCAATTGTGGGTTCCGTGTTCTCATAGACATTCCTTTTGTCATGGATGGATGCATGGACTTTGGACCTGGACTTTGTATGGCTTTGGTGGCTCCGAATGTACTCAAAAGCGCAGATAAGTCCATCAGTCCAAAGGTTCTTTAGCATGGTATAGATCGTCAAATGAACAGTACAACTGTGATGAATGAGTTGAATCTTTTTTAGCCAAAATATCAGTAGCACTGTTGTTTTCCTTCTCAAGCCAACTTGCGTGGAAACATCTGCAGAACCTTAATAACTACGAGAAAATCTGAAAAGAAAATGAGGAAACAAATAAAACAATCCATTAGTAAGTAACACTCATTTGGCATGGCCTCATCTTCCATCATTAACTAAACAGCAACGCATAACTGATCATTGCAATGATAAACCTGGTCAACTGTTTGTGTGGCCTACTTCTCACCACGATCCTTCTAATAGCTCAACAGCACAAATGAAGGATACCCAACTACTAACAATTCTCTGAAAACCTTTGAAAATGATGCAAGGCACAGTCAGCATTGAAAGTTATCGACAACCACGAAAGATCAAAGGCAACAGTCCAATTCACGATGCAGGAACACCGAAAAGACATGCTGTCCAGTTAAGGCAGCTTGTTCGCTTGCCAGGACGACATTGGAACCTCTTCTCTGCAGCCGTCCATTCTTCCGACAGCTGCAGGACGGCAGGTAATCTCGATAGGGCAAAACAAAGGCGAAATCCACAATACAGCCAAAAAGCACCGTCAAGTAAATACCCAGAACTGGGAAAACTATGCCATTACTTTCCAGAACAAAACGATCCCAGATGAATTCCGCCAACGGCCGTCAATACCCAGATGAATACCGCGAACGGTCCTGGTTCGATTCTTGTTAGGTAGAAAATGTTTTAGTTTTTTGAAAATAAATATTAAAAGTTGTTGTTATTAGAAATCGAAGTCCGGACTTTTCGTAATTTATGAAATAACTTTAACCAATTCAGTTAGAAGGGGAATTTTTGAAAATTCACCATTTATTTACATATTAAAGGGGCATGTTTTCAAAACCTGCCCCCGAAACACTCTTTTTTTTTTTAAGTATTAGAGAGGCGGGTTTTGGTCAAAACAGGGTATTAGTAGCATAGCAAAAATGCGATGAATGAACAATTTAATATTACTGCGCAACATACCATACCAATCAACCAAAGGGTAGAACTCGCCCATCCCATTTTACACGAATCGCCCTCTTTATTATTTGGGAAATGCACCCCTCGACGGTATCGAGATAATTTACGAAACTCGGACCGTTTTTCGTAAATTTTTTAAAAAATTAACGATAAATTCGTACAAAACTCGAGAAACATGAAGGATGAGATCACACATGCCGGTGGGTTTCGATTGGAAGATGACGAGGAAATCGTCGACGTCGTACCAAAAGATGGGCTTGTCATGGCGTCCGATCATCACGTCCATCCCAGCAAATGTGTTTTGGCGGGTTTAGTCTGTCGACCTTTAACACATTGGAAAAAGCAGGAAAAGCTTCTAACTTCAGCTTCATTTTGCATTAAATTCGGCACGAATTCTACATGCCGAGCCGCCCACTTGGAACTCGCACACTTGTCGACTTGGGGCACTCTGTCCGCAATTTTGCAGCGCCGGTTTGTTTAAAAAAAAATATCGCAAAAGTACTGTTATAATTTCAAAAAATCTAAAATATGTCTGTTGTCGCTGTAAATCACAGCACTAAAAATATAAAAATATCAGGACACTAAATAAATTTAACAATGTTGCGATTCTTAATCACGACATTATGTGAAGTGAATTACATGACATAATATCACGGTTGAGAACCGCGACACCGTTAGATTCAACCAGTGACACGGTTCCTAATTATGATTTTAATTATATATAAATTAAAACGTTTCAAAATTCACGGCCCAACTGGTCAACTGTGACTCTTAGTATTACCTCTTCGGAGGGGTCTTAAGCTTGTCTTCTGGCCCAAAATTAATACATTTGACCAACTCGGTTATCTTCATGTTGTAACGACTGACAATTTATTTTTATATATTTAGTGAGTGTCGCGGTTAATCGCGGCACTGCTCAGCCACCAGATAAATCATGAATTTTCCAAGTGTCCTAATGTCGTGATTGGCAACCACGTTTTTACTAAAGTCGCGATTACTGACCGCGTTTTTATGTAAGATGTTATTTGGGATAACATAAAGTCGCGATTGGGAACCGCGATTTGATTGTAAGCTAAAGTCGTGGTTTCTAACTGCGACACTATGATGTATATGTGTAATTTCGCAAACTTTGATCGTATTTGACAATTTTTTTCGAAACTAACCGTACTGCTTATAAACCTCGCACCGCGACAACCATATGAGATGCAAAGAGCAGCCCAGCGTCTGTCAATGATATTGCCAACCCACTACTAGGGAAAGTCCACAGCCTCGGGGATTGCGCAGATCAAGGGTACTCTGCGCGACATTGTCCTCTTAAACCGATCTCACAGAGGAGCTTACTCGTCTCGATTCGTAGCTCCAACAGTGTTTGCCGGGTTCTCATGGTAGGATTCCACACTTTCATGACCATTTTTTCTTTGGCAGGTAACACATCTCCAATAAAATAGAAGCAAGGCGCGTACAGGCAGGCCAGTTATTTTATGAATATACAGTTGAAAACAGATCCTATCCCCCTCCTAGAAACAAAATATGTACCCCAACACACCCATACGAACAACCTTCGGGTTCTCGAAGCAAGCAGCAGAGCCACTTGACTGAGTTGAAACATACGTAACTGGAAGGCTACATACAAAACCAGAAGAGCACAAACATCGCCAGGCTTCAGCAGCAGCCAGTGGACTGTGTTCCTTAAGCAGCAGACGGGGATATGCATTGCCGCAAATCTTCACAGTCTCTTCCGATTACGAACAATCATTACCCACTATCTTTACTAAAGAAGACTTCCCCATAACTTAGTTTCGCCCTTCCATGACCACCTTTCACTTACCGACCTCCGTTCTGTTCAGTTAATTACTGGCACAACAGTTAGCAACACCCCCAAGCCAAAAATATTAACAAGGCTTACGGGGATGGTTGACTTGTGTGGGTGTCAACTCCCATCGGACTTCTCATCCAGATCCTCTCTTGGGCTTTCAGGCAGATCTCCAGTATAAGAGCCGTCAGGCTGGCGTATGTAGATATTTAAGTTTCCTGTGAACAGTGGTTCCTGCAGACAAAGAAACTCGTAAATAGGATAGTAGGCTTACCCCGCCAAAACTTTGCATTCTGACAACACTAGTAAAGGTTAACGACAAGAGAAACTGAAGATAGGTATCCGTTGCTTTTAAACTAGAAAATCTTACTTGATCCACCTCCTCCTGGCCCTCTGAGTGGAAGACAATTGGACGACATCTCTTATCTTCATTCATCAAGCTGGAATTTTGAAAGTGGGATATGAGCGCAGTTTTCCCTTGTATTCGAGCATATGCGAGCGATGCAACCTTTTCACTGTTAAACTTCTCCCACTTCTTTCCATTAAATGTCTGCACGAAAAATTAGAAAGTAAATGCATGTTAAAAACCCTTTAAAAAACATATGGACAAATAACAGAGGCAACCTTACCTTATAGAAGGCAACGACGAGTGATGGAGAAACCATATTGATGAAAGCATAACCAACATTGCATTTGTTCTGCCAAACGAGCATAAATCATTAGACACCAGCCAATGACAAAGTTTCTTTCACCATTCCCAAAATTACCTTGAAGTCAATGGGCAAGTAAAGGAAATCATAGGTTCCCTTGTGCTGTTCATCAATGGCAGTGAGCAGCATTTTCGATGTGTACCTGAAAAGTACAAGAACAAAGGCAGTAGTCAAGGTGACCCTTTTCTTGACTCATGGGCAGGACAATATCGCCTGACAGACTTACAATTCACCTACTTGTTAGGGATATTCTTAATCATTAATGTGGTTCGAGTGTCTTCTCCATTAAGAATCTTTTCCAAATCCAGTTGATATTGCCTCTTGCTGTCCATCTGATTCCCATTACTCTCCATCCGGCGAACTCGACTATGATCAACGAGCAACTCAAGGCCAGTTTCTCCAGGTCCATGATAAGAGCCATTCATATAAAATGCAGGTATAGGCCTAGGCAATGGCATCATTCCGAAGTATGGTGAACCATTTTCTGATACATTCCCAGGGAGACTAATGGCTGCATTCGTAGCTGACCGATAACCCATGTTAAGTAAGTAATTCCCATTTGTGCGGCTTAAACTCCTCCTCCCTACAGCAACTGAGTTCATGAATGAACTCTCAGGTGACTCTCGGAAGAATCCAACATGCCTCTCCATAGGGACACCACTCGGGGCAGATCCAACATGATGCAACTGACTAGAATTTGGAACCAGGAGATTCCCATATGGAAAGCCGTGAGACTGTCCACTGGATGCAAAAGAACGCCCAACTGCAGAAGATGAATTTGACCAACCTGACGTACTGGCATGCTCCGGATATGGAGAGGGGCTACCCCAAAGAAACTGCGGACCAGATAGAGTTTTGATGGATGATGAATTCAGACTTCCTTCACCTGAAGAAAAAGCAGGTGCGGGACTGGTACTCAGGTGCTCTGGAAAGGAATGAGGCTGAGGGTAACACAGTCCCTGTGGGGAACCCGCACCATTTAACATCTGGTTAATATTATTAATTCTTCCCTGGTCCTTCCCAATGGCCCCAAAGTTCGATGGACTGGATGCATGAGGTGAAAGGATCGAAGCTAGACCAGACATGGAATTGCTTGCTCTTGGAATTGGAGATCCACCACCTGGGGATTTGCTAAAAGCATGCAAAGGATTATGTTCTCTGGGGCTAGCAAACTGTGCCCATGTACCTATCAAGAAACATCCAATGACCTAATATGGTTGGAAACAGAAAAGATGCTGGCATAATGGTAAACAAGCAAAACTGGAATATTACTCACCAGGAGGAGAACTGCCAATTGGGGAGCCAATTGGATGTCTGAATGCCTGGCCTTCATCCAGCTCCAAATCTTGGCCGAGCTGCTGGATTAAGCTAGAAAACAAAAGACCTCCATCATTTACAAGGACACTGAAATATGGCCATGTCAAAACTCTTAAACAGATTTTATCACAAAGGCACTATCGCTGTAACAAGGCCAAGGAAAACCATGCAACTTCCTCATGAAACTATTTATGCAAATATTTATTGTAATTAAGGTCCAATGCAAAAACAGACCAGTTAATTAAAGTACATCCTGCATTTCTACAAGAAAGACAAGTACATAATACAAGAAAGCCCGCCAACATAATCCACAATTGTTGCAAAAAACAATTGCCTGAAAGAGACCAAGAAACTTACTTCCGACGGGCACCGCCAGGGCGACTAGGTTCAAGTTTTATGCGCTTTCCTGCTATTTCACTTCTATTTAAAGCTCTTAGAGCAGCTTCTGCAGCTCTAACATCGTAGAACTCAACAAATTTATGATGCCTCTTGTGAGGTGTCTCCCTTATCTGCATTTTTTTGAATAATAAAGTTATCGGGTAAGAACACTGAAGCCACAGCCAAATTGAGTATGACCTCTGCCATCTGGAATATCTAAGATGGAACATAGTAGTCTCCTGACCTCCTTTACTTCCCCGTAAGCACCAAATATTTGTCGAAGCTCGTCATTTGACACAGAAGCATCCAAATTAAATACTACAAGGGTTCCCTGATTGATGTCCTTTTCTGATGGATTATCCTGGATATAGATAAAACTAAAGCTAGAATAGAAGTGCTCAAACAGCAAAGAAGGAACCGGGAAGAAGCAGAATGCTTTCAAACCTTTGGTATAGAAAAATGAATGTCTAGTTTCCTTCGTCTCAAAGGCTTATTCTGCAGGGCACGCATCGCAGTCCGAGCATCTCGAATATCATAATAGGATATCATCACAAACCCCCGATGCTTGCAAGCAGTATATAGAGTTCGAATGTCTCCGTATTGCTAGAAACGCTAAATATGTTAGACAACCAGATGACAGATAGATGTGAAGGCAATTGCCAATGTGGTTTGAACAAAGAGAATGAAAAATTTATCGCCGCAGATAGATAACAGTCAATATAGCATCACACTGACTGTCCAATGTTCGTGGGAGGTTTACATGATGTATCCCGCCTTATTACTATCTTGCAGCAAAACAATCCAACAGAATTGAGAACGGACAACAACGCGACAGAGATGAGGCCATGCTCATCTAGAAAAAACCATCGATAAACATGGAAGGCAACAGTGGGCCATTCAGTATTATTAAATTGGAACTAGACTCACAATTTTGATAGCATTAAGTGATGTTCTACGGCGGAACGTTGTAGCAGTTTCTTCCCGGGAGTAAGCTAAATTAAAGGAGAAGAAGCTTATGATAAATGACAATGTCGTCAACAAAACACAAAAGACGAGGCGGGCAGGGTATTGATACCATGTCTAGGGCATACTTATGCAGCCTTTTAAATACACTTGTTGGGGAATACGCCAACTTCAAATTACTCTTTCAACACACTCACTCCAGAATAATTTTAAAAAAAGGCAAACAAGCATAGAGGGGTATGGGTATCCACAACAAAGATAATATGACACAAAGATTGGAACAGTAAATGCTGTGATTGGAATTGCAAAAAGGGCATTTAAAGGCATTCACCTCAAAAAGCAATCGCAGTTCAGAGTCCTCGACGTTGCTGTTAATATTCCGCACAAAGAGGGTCCTTGAAGGATGCTCACCGTATGGATGTTCTCCAGCAACAGTTCCATTACCATTTGAATGAGCATAGTGATTGATACCATTTGAGATACCATCAGATGAGCTAAGCTTTTGCATTCCAAAGTTAGAACTTTCAAGGGCATCAAAGTCAAGCTCCAATCCTCCTCCACTACCAAATAAATCATATTCATCCTGATCTTCCAGATTGTCCGGTAATCCCCGCAAGTCAAGATCATCCATAAGGCCAGCCAGAAGCTCTTCTTCATCGTCAGGAAGCAACTTTCCAATTGCATCAGTATCAAAATCTGCAAGTGCATTAACTTGTCCATCGCCTTGGTCAGTTTCACTTAACTTACGGAAATCATCATCAATAGAATGACCAAGGTCTTCTAACCCAGTGAAATTCACTGCATTACAAAAGAATGATATAAGATCGTATTTTTGGAGAAGTCAATATGGGGTGTGTTAGAACATGCTCACATTTCTCATGAGGTAGGACAGGCAATGAGCTAGAGAAAAAGCTGGTATCATCTGGTGCATGCGTCTCTCGAAGTACTCCCCAGGCGCCAGCCCCTATTCTGGTGGTAGATTTCATCACGGGAATTCTAGATGAACCTGCACATGGCCACAGAAACTCTAACAACTCTTCTCTTTAGGAAAAAGAAACTAGGAAAACACACTTTTCATGAAATAATTTAGACTATCTAGACAAAAAGAAGATTTTTACTTATTTTTCTGGAAACAGCAAAAAGCATAAACGACACTAATAAAATCAACCTAGCCTAGAAATCAATTACTTTAACCTCCCTCAACAAAAACACCTTGAGAGCTCTAAACTGGAGAAACTGCAGGGGAATATTTTTCTTCACTTCGCGTTTGTCTCATGGCGACAAATAATGAATTATGCAGTCAATGGTAGATTGCTCAAGACAACACAAATAGCTCTACACAGCATAATAAGATTAAAGAGAGCATCCAGAGAAATTAGCAACGGAAGAAACAATTTGCCATCATAACATGCAAACCACAGATAAATAAAGTATAACAATAAACAGAGCATGAGTAGGGAGACAATGAGTCCTAGAAGAGGATCAGAAGTTTGGTGTTTCTGCAGATTGGACAATTTGTTGAGTAACTTCGAACAATTCCTTACTTTAGGAAAAAAAAAGAGAAAAAAGAACTTGAATGGATTAGACCTTAAGGATCTTATATGGATCAGCAATCGACACGGAGCACATCGCAAAAGCCTTGTGTTTCAAACACGGACTAAATTCAGCGCCCTAAAACCAACGCCGCTCAGCATATACAATTGCCAAAACTAGCTCTGAACAATCGGATATTACTACATCGCCCCGAAAATAATAAGCTCCATTGTTCTGAGAATTACATCATCGTAAAAATCATTTGATTCCCGCCACTCCACCACCTGTGTGGTTTTGGATGGAGCAGCCTACTCGACCGCGACATGATCGCAAGGGCAAACAAAGAACAAGTACAGCGGTAAATATAAGCGTACGATCCGACTGATACAGGCACCCACCTGGAAGGGAGAATCAGAAGCTCAGACCGCCAATCCAAAGCGATTCCAATAATTCCAACCAAAGGCAGTCGATTCAAATAAATCCCACGACCCCACACACCCACACAGCAAGAACAGCGTCACCATGCATGAGGCTGACCAAACCCTCAAACAAACGATTATCACAAAGGGATCACCGCCCCCCTAAGAAAAAAAAACTTCAAAAAAAAAATCTGAACTTTACTTCCACCAAGCAATCACAACACTAAGCGAGACCGACCCAGTTCGTAAAAACACAGGAAAAGGAAAAACAACAATAATGATGGGGGACTGCGGGTCCGACAACGTCGTAGCGGACACGGCAGAGGATTCCGCTGACGTCACGGCTCTAAACACAGGATAAGCAGCCAAAAAGAAGGGGGGGGGGGGGGGAGTGATTCTCACGAGCTGATTCGTAGAATGGAGTTTTCAGCTTAAGTGGACAAGACAAAAAGAAAGAGGAAGGAGGGAGGAAAACGGAGTTATGGGCTCTGGGGAGGGAGGAAGAAGAAAACACGTAACTTTTTTATTTATTTATTAATTAGTTCGGATTAGTGTGATCAATTTATTTATCTACCTACTAAAAAGAAATACTTCTTCCTACTGATTGAATCGCATTGAGATATTTCTTCGTTTAGTAAAACAATTATTTGTTAAAAGACATATCCAATCGCGAGTGACCCCAGTCTGCATTCATTGTGTCTCCTTTTCCTTTTTTGTATAAATATTTTGTGTATATAAAAAAATCTACAATGTAAATTAATACAAATTTTGATTTTCAAAACTCATTAATCGTTTTGTTACGTTATAACTCTAATTGTGAAATAGGATTAAAAGTTTTAAAATTATTCTACTGATATCTTTAAATCGATGTTTGAAATATAAAATATTAATAAATAAAATAATTTACAGATTAAAGTTATTACATTTTTATTTTTACTTGTTATTTAATGTTAATAAAAAATAAAGTAAAAAGTTTTGAAATTTTAAAAATAATTACTAAAAATCAAATTTCATAAATTCGACTTTATTTAATAAGCCAAAGTTATAAAGCCCAACTTCTTTAAAAAGATTGATTTTTTATTTTTTTGTTTATATATTTTATCTTTTTAAAATCGAACTAACTTCTTTAAAGAACCTTTTAATCTGAACAAAGTCGAATTTACATGCTTTGATTTCGTAATATTATTTTAAAAACTTCAAAATTCAAATTTTATAACTTTTTTTTATTTCAGATTATAACTCAATGCTTTGAAACCAAACACACCCTACATCACGGTTTGGGCTGCTTCGTTGAACTTTGTTACGTCGTATTTTTCTGGTAATAACCCGGAGAAACAAATAAATAATCTCCCAAAAAAAAAAGGAGGCGAAAACAGAGTTTATAAAACGCAATTGAATCGAGAGTTTTGGGGTCCGTTGAACGGAGGGAGGGACCGAAGAAGACATGCCAAAATGTCATAATTTTGCCTGAATGGGAAATCCCCAAAATACCCCCACCCGGGGGTTGTGTTCCACGACATTGCTGACGGTGACGTGGATTTCTATTCAGGTTGGAAAGTGATGAACGAATTTTAATGATCAGCTAGCTTCCTTTTCATTTTAATTTATTTGGAAGATATTCGGGGGAGTGGGGGGAACCAATAGGAATAAATGTTCACGAATAGTTCCTGCCCTCGGATCTTCTTTCCATGTAAATACTCGCCCATTTTGATACTTTGATAATTTCAAACCGCCCCACTTTCAATTTGAAGTATTGTCTTTTTTCTTTTAATTTTTTATTAAACTTTTTTAAGTTACGGTTTGAAATTAGACTTTAATAATGGAAATCGCGATTTCAAATAGTAATTTAAAGAAGATATTTAAGATATTTTTATTAAAAGGACGATTATTACAACCCAAGAGTGGCAACTACCATTGTCTTTACATCGTAGTTTCGTCATAACACGAAGAAATAAATAAATATTCGGGGGAGTGCTGACCGGTTAGGTTGGGTCAGGCCCAATAAGGCTACTTTTGATGCGAGCCCAGTAATACTTCACTGGGCCTTATAAGCCCAACCTCGTGTATACGATGTGGCGGGGAGTTAAAGAGTGAAACTTTTGACGTTTTAATTTGGTTTTAAAATTTATTTTCTACAGATTTAACTTTTAAAATTCCTTAAATATCGTCTTGGATGAAGGATCACGATATTCATTTCTTAAAAAAAAAATGTTCCCAACCTCAAGGGTTGTTTATAATAATCCATCATAAACTAACTTTCAAAACCAAGCGGTAATCGATAACCCTAAACTAATCATTTAACCTGGCTAATACGCACAATTAATCTAATATCAATGACATAGGCAACGAGGGAAGTCGGGGAGGATAGGCTTTGGATCGAGGAGGTCTGGATCGGGGTCGGTATCTGGGTCTTAACTCGATAAAAAGGGCAGTTTCTGACTTATAATTTAAAGAAGTCGCAATCTCGAACAATGACATCAAGGTCACAAAAGAGTGACGTAGCTAAGGATTGTATTTTGCTGAAGAAAGCACAGTTGAGGACCATGCTATTGGTTTGACATCCATTCATACTCACTAACCGGAAAACTTTCTAATTGTATGGATGTTGCGGTTCAAAATCGCGTCTTATCAGCTGATGCAATTGACAAAATCATGAACTACGTTTTTTATTTGTAAAAGTAATCGGCACTATGCTCAATGACGTCTTTATATGGGATGAGGTACCTCACATTAGTCAGTGTTCTCAACTGTGTCATGACACTTCTGGCATAGTGTTGGAGTTGATAATCTCATTTTTCTTTATAAAATAAAGGCAAAATATACGTTTATGGCCCTAATTTTTGTCAAACTTTCTATTTTGTCAACATCTTTTTTTCGTATATCAAAATGTCACAAACTATTTAAGCAACCTTTTCTGTGTCAAATGTTAGACGGAGTCGGGGACGGTGCCGACGTGGACTTAACGATTGTCCACGTCGCAAACGCGTTGGTAATCTACGGAGCAAAATACAGAGACGTGGAGGGGGGCCCGTGTAAGAATCCCCAATTAAAAACACAAAGAACCCTAGTTCCAGAATAGCTCGGACCAGGCGAAGGCGCAGGCGAACCCGAGCTCGAAGGCGAAGGCGAAGGAGAGCGACCGTAATCAAAGGCGAAGGAGGAAGTAAGGCGACTCAGGAACTGACTCGCTCGTTTGAAGTAAGGCGACTCGTATCCATCGAATCCTTGCCATCGAAGGTCTGAACCCTTTGTCTCCATTATTTGCTCTAGTTATTAGGTAGGTTGAAGGTTAAGTAGGCAATTTGGGTATTGTTTGTCTGGGCAGTCCTCTTTACAATGAAGCGGCTGAATCTGAACATGCATGTTGGGGGTAGGATGTCTTTATTCGGGTTGTGTTCTTACACAGGAGGCACAATTGTTAAGTTCGGTGGGGTGGATGCTGACCTTATAGGATATTTCACTCTGGTTGCCTTGGCCAAAGATTCAGGGCTAAATAGGGTGTTGAAAATGTGGTATGGGCATCCGGGTAGCAGTTTGTCTCTAGTTAGGGAAATCGTAGGAGACTCGGAAGTTATGAAAATGATTGAGGAATGTCAAGAAGATGGCACAATTGATATATACTGTGAAGGGGAGGGTGACAGTGTTGCTGATGACTTAGAAGTAGAGGAAGATCCTAATGAGGAGGTTGATGGGTTAGAAGTAGAAGAAGAAACTGATGAGGAAACAGATGTGTTAGGGGTAGATGGTTCGGGTGATATGGAAGAGTCGGATGTTCCTCAGCCCACATGTCATTGATAGTGATATGCCTGTTCTTGAGGTGGAGTCAGAGTATGAGAAATCAGACGCCGAGCTAGGAGATGATTCTTCTTGTATGACCATAGGGGATAGACGGAAGAACCAATTGTGTGAATTTACCGATTATAACCCTCACTGTGATCATAAATTGATTGAATGGAAGGCTGGTTTGTGTTTTGAAACTCCTATGCAAATGCATGAAGCTGTCCAACGGTATGCTATTGCAAATGGTTATAATTTGTGTTGGAAACGAAGTAATAAGAATAGACAGGAAGCTATTTGTGTTAGTGGTTGTCCGTGAAGATGTTTTGGGTCTTTGATGAAGAAGGAAAACACATTTGTTGTTATGTATGTGTTGAATGAACATAAATGTAGCCGGAGTATGAGTAATCGTCAGGCAACAACAAGATGGTTGGCAAGTCAATTCACGGAGGGGATTATTCGCAAGGCTGGTTTGACAGCTCGGGAAATTCAGCAAGAAGTTATGGAGAAGCATCATTTAGAGGTTCCGTTAATGAAGATTTATAAAGCCAGTTGGTTAGCTGATAAGTTGGTTTATGGAACCATAGATGACCATTACAAGCATCTTCGACCATATCTTGATGCACTGATGTTGAAATATCCGACTTCTACCTTTAAGTTGTCTTGTGACTTGACGCTCTCTACTGGGACGTATACAACCTTCAAAAGAATCTTCATATATTTTGATGCTCTGAGATCTGGTTTCATAGAGGGTTGTAGACCTTTTATCGGGTTTGATGGGACTTTTATTAAACATAAGTGTGGCGGGATTCTTTTAAGTGCGGTTGGTCGTGATGGCAATGAGGGAATGTTTCCCATTGCTTGGGCTGTTGTAGAAGGGGAAAACACAGAATCTTGGAGCTGGTTTTTGGAGTTGCTCCTGCAGAACGAACAACAATTGGAGAAGACACAAATGCGACTCGGAGCCAGGAATCTATTGTCTCTCCAAAATCAAGGCACAAAGAGGCTGCCCGGAGGGGCAGGGGAAATGCTACGAGGAGGGGCACGGGAACTTGAAAGAGTTATTGTTATGTTCTTGTGATGAATTGTGGATATGAAGAATTGTGGATGTAATTCAGTCATTGTGTATGGGAACTGCACTAGTGTTGTCTTTTGTAATGGTGTAATGGTACTTTTGTCACTGCCATATGTTGAATGCATCTTTCAGACATCATACTACATTGTTAATCTTTCAACAGTCATACAAAGACAACTTACAATGACAGACATACTAAATTGTTCATCCAACAACCAATGCAAAGACAGATTACAACTTTCAGACATATTGTTCCTCCCTACAGCCAATCTTCTTGCACCCTAAACGCCCTAACTAACGAAAACAACAATACAGCACAACCGCCGCAAAGCAAACCACCACCAATCGCAGCCTCTTGATTTCTGTCTTCATCTTCTTAGTTATGTCTTTGTTTGCTTCATCTCCCTTAACTCTAAGCTCTTTGTACTTTTCGATCTTCCCTTCCAACTTTGTGATATGATCTTCTTTCGTTTGACACTGTTTGTTCAGGAATTCGATTTTCTCCTCCAGTTGTTTTTTCGACTCCAAAAGTTGTACCATGATTTCCTTCGGCCTACTTGGGGGGAGCTCCTCGTCCAGCCAATCGAAAAACCCACAATCATTTTCCTGTTATTTTCAGAGAACTCAACAACATTACAACAGAACATTACACTACCAAAACAACAACAGAAACAACATTTTCTGTACAATGTGACCTTCCATGCCGAACACCTGTAGAATCGCCGTCCTGGGTTGCTCTTACTCCAGGATGTGTATAATATTACCCTCCTTCCGTGGTTGTAAACTAGTCCACCTACGCTTGAGCTTGATACAACAGAGCCACTACAATTCTCGTTACCACTCATTACACTATACGTTGCTGCTTCCTTCTACGATAATGCTACCTGGTTCGTGCCAAAGCCGCCTCAGTGTCAAGGGTCGCCTCGGTCCTTCCTCGCCTTACTTCCATTCTTCGCCTGGTTCAAGCGAGTCACTTCCTGGTCGCCTTACTTCCTTCTTCGCTGCTGATTACGGTCGCTCTCCTTCGCCTTCGCCTTCGCGTTCTGGTTCGCCTGCGCCTTGCCTTCGCTAAAGCCTCCGACTTCGCTAAAGCCTCCGACTCGAATTAGGGTTCTTCTGTGGAATGTCTGATTTGGGGAGGATTCTTACAAATTAGAGTGCGCAACATATTTGCATTATTGATTACCAACGCGTTTGCGACGTGGACAATCGTTAAGTCCACGTCGGCACCGTCCCCGACTCCGTCTAACATTTGACACAGAAAAGGTTGCTTAGATAGTTTGTGACATTTTGATATACGAAAAAAAGATGTTGACAAAATAGAAAGTTTGACAAAAGTTAGGACCACAAACGTATATTTTGCCTAAAATAAATGTTGTGGTCATTAAGGGAGTAGTCAAATTGAAGATTTACTACTATCAATATAAATGTTGTAGTCATTTGTTTGACTTTTGCATTATGAAATTCAAAATTGTTAAAAATTAAATAAAAATTAATGATAAAATCGGTAATAACTAAAATAAAACCAAAACAGAAAGTTGCCTAAGAGGATGATTTAAAAAGGAATAGGATGAGACGCTCCCTGCAGAAAAGAGAGGATTTTGAGGATGTAATAGCGAAGTTTGTCAGACTTGGAGGATAATGTATCCAAAATCCCTGGGTGTGTTCAGTTCCGTCCATCTCCCGCCGCGATGCTTTTTTCTTCGGGGGGTGTAAGACTTTTGCGCTTCCCTCCCTTTCCTGCCCGACCCCACATCACCTGCATTCCTCCCCCATTCTTCTATACTCTTTCTTTTTTGGGGGTCTGTCTGGCATTTCGCTGTCGAGAAAAGCTTGCTCACGGGTTGGACTTCTGATCCGTGGGCAAAGCCAAAGATTCGATCTTTTGGGTCGGGTTTTCCGCCGTCGCTGGGTTAGCGGGTGATGATCCTTAGGATTCACGTGAAATGAGGACAACGGGGACTAGTAACGGGGTTTCCTCTACCTACGATGCAGTTGTTCGATCCTTGTCGACTCGAACGGGCGAGCAGACGCATCACAGGTGCGCCAGGGCTGTTTCGTGTCTAAGGTGAAGTGGGGTTTTGATATACTGCTGTTTGGGAGATGTTTCCCCCATTTCCCCCTTGTTCTTGCTGCTTTAGTTTGACATAGGTTTCTGAATCAGGCGATGTGTTGGGCTCCTCTTGATTGACGGTGTTCGTTTATGTGCCTCTTTCTCATGTTTTGTGAGGAAATTCATGTTATGTTTGGCTGGAGTTCTTTCGAGATATGTAATCCCCATACGAGATGCGTCAAAAGGCGAATTTGCCTTTCGATGTTGAGACTTGCTCGATTTGTAGGCAGTGAACGCAGGAGCCGATCGGTGTTTACTGGTTCGGGGGGCAGCTGTTATGTTACTATTCATCTGTTATGTTGGGTTAGGTTGAGATCCGGCATTTAAGCTGCATGGCTTGTCCGTATTTGCATCCCATGTTTTCCGAGGTCCGTGGATTCCTCTTTGCATCTCGGATTATTGCTCACTGTTTCTTTCAATTTAGGGTAGTTTCATCGTCTCGTCTCATCGTCTCTTAGTTTCCACCACGTCTGATGATACCTTAAATCTATTTAATCCTCGACAGGTGCAGAACATGTAGAAACTCTGGCACGCTGGCTATGAACGCCGGGATCAACACATACGTGCTTCTTCCTCGTCTAGGAAGCTGGAGTGGGTGGATTCCGTGAGCAGGCTGTTGATGCTTATATCATATCCGGTTTTAGGGAATGAAGCTGTTGGTCCGTCGAGTCATTTGTTTGTCTTCATTCTTCTTTAGTTACATCTATATTTTGGGACACTCTGCAGTTCTGAAAGCGTTAACCTTAGAAAGAGGTGGCTGAACTGCGTCGTAGTCTTAGGTAACATAATGCTACTCGAATTTAGTGTTTGCGCCTATATCTCTGACCAAAATGTGTGCCTCCCCTTTATCGATTCCGCGTGGCTGTGGCTATTGCTTCTACGGACTATCTTCTTCTCGATCTGTTACCATCTTTATCCATGGAGCACTCTCTCCAACTATGGCTTACTTACGCATATATGCTAATGTGTTATAAATTTGAAGTTTCGATAAACTACGGGGACTACTTTCGTAATTTCCCCATTTCACTCCAGAAAGAGGAGAAAAAAATCATCGCCCCGCCCGCTGCGGAAGTAGAGGCAGAGACGATAAGGAAAACTCTTCTCGTCCTTCATTCGGTCGACAGCCCGCATGTTGTTCGCTCTGCAATGGAAATTGTAGCTCTGGGTAGTCGATTCAGCCCCAGGGCCATCCACTGCGCTCGTGTCGCCCCCCGCGGGTATCATCCACCACTTCCGCGGCGTTTTCCGCCGTTGGGCTCCGCTTGCTTCATCCGCGGACGGCGGCTGAGGTACGGCCCGGGGAACGTCATTATTAGCTGTGTTGGAGACGGAGGCGCCGGGATTAGTTCCGATGGTAGTGGTAGGGGGAGCATGGTTTGGTTAGACAGATGGAGCGAGCAGGATAGGGAAAGCGGCACCGAACGTGGCCGTGTTTCGGTTGATCGTAGGGACGAGTTAGACGGTGATAGAAACGGTAGTGTTGCGAGTCTGCGGGATGGCGGCGGCAGTGGCGGCTCAACAATGGAGAGAATCGTGGAGAGATTAAAGAAGTTTGGGCATGTCGAGAATGGTGAGGGGGATGATTCGAAGGGTGAGGGTGGAGTGGTCTGGAGGGCCTTGGGTGATGATCCGTTTTATACTGAGGATGGAATTTCGCATAGAGAACGAGGTGGATTTGAGGAGGGCCCAGTTGGAGGAGGGGGATTGTTGAGAAGTGACGGAGAGGTGATGTTTCCGTGGGAGAAGTCGAAGGAGGCTGAACGAGAGGATAGGTGGTCGGCGAGGAGGGAGAGTAGGACTTCAATGGCTGAGCTGACGCTGCCCGAATCGGAGTTGAGGAGGCTGAGAAGCTTAACTTTCCGGACCAAGAACAAGACGAGGGTTACGAGGGGCATCACGCAGGCAGTTGTAGATATGATTCATGAACGATGGAAGACATCGGAGATAATCAGGTTGAAGATTGAGGGTGCTTCTGCACTTAATATGCGAAGGACACAGGAGATTTTGGAGGTCTGTTGCTTTTCCAATTGCATATGGCTCAATTTGTTTGGCAATTTACACATCTCGTGTATTTGTTAGTATAGGCCAATCATTTTTCTAGGTTTCTGGAGAAGACATTGAGCATGTGTGGGCCGAATTATGTATTACATGTACCAAAAGCAAGTGTAAAGGGCTTGTGCTATGGTCTTAGGCAAGTCTTGCCTGTTTTATGAGCAGTAACCACAATGCTGTTAGGCTCACTCTAATTTTCAATTAATGACAAGTACAGAGAAAAGTGACACTGCATTTTACTTTTTATTTCTTAATGTTTTGTCATATCTTCTAATAGTTTAACGCCTTACCCTATTTTTCGCTCTTCTCATCATATTTATGCAGATATGTGCTTTGGCAAGGATGAAAAATTTCAGTCAATGTTTGTCCTTGAATGGTTGTGGACTCACAACAAATGTTAACTTCAATGTATCTGATTTTCTATGTCCATTCAGTTCTAAGTTAGTGGATATGCCTACAATGATCTCTTAATCAATGGATCTAGGTGTAAAAATATTCTCGTGGTGCATATTTGGGGGCCTTGGTTGCTACGCCAATCATCCCGTCCTTCACTCTTTCTGGGAGCTCTCTACACACTTGAGATGTCTCTCCCCCATTCAATGAATGTTTCATGCATCAATTGACTAACTTATTTCCCTTTTCCAAACAGAATATGCCAGTTCTTTTCACACTACATGTGTAACCTATGAGATATGACCAGGGATTATTTTCGAGGAGACTCTCTGATTTTAAACATTGGAATAATTCTGGTGAAAGCACATAAGTTTCTTGCATTTACTAGACATGTTCAAGTAAAAACATTTGGGTTGATGTTCACAGTCTATTATTGGACTGATTTTATTTTGTTTGTTTGACAGAGAAAAACTGGTGGGTTGGTGATTTGGCGATCTGGAAATTCTCTGTCTCTTTACAGAGGCATAAGCTACGAGATTCCTACCACCCAACTCAACAAGCGGATGGTTCAAAAGACTAGTCAGTTATCTAACTTGTCGGCTGTCGACACTGATGATGTTGCCCTAGTTTCTTCACAAGTTGTTGTCCCACAGGAGGCAGCAACTTTATCCACCAATGAGGAATCTAATGTCAATGATAGAGAGATATCACCTTTGCCTGAATATGAACAGGAAATGGATAAGTTGTTGAATGGCCTGGGACCACGGTACAAAGACTGGCCGGGATCGGATCCCTTGCCCGTAGATGCCGACTTGCTTCCTGCTGTTGTTCCTGGTTACCAATCTCCTTTTAGAATCCTCCCTTATGGAGTACGGGCAACACTTTCTCAAAAGGAGGCAACGGGATTGAGAAGACTTGCCAGAATTCTCCCTCCCCATTTTGCTCTAGGTTCGCCGCATGCTATATTCTTAGGTTAGTTTTTATTTTTCTTTTCACAATAAACATTTCCTGTGCAGGGAGAGCCCGGCAGCTTCAAGGCCTTGCTGCAGCTCTGGTTAAACTTTGGGAAAAAAGTAAAATAGCAAAAATTGCCCTCAAACGTGGTGTCCAACATACGACCAGTGAGAGAATGGCTGAAGATATCAAGGTAAACAATTGGTTTTGCAAGTCTCACTTCATGGATCTGGACTTTGTCAGTTTTATCTTTACGTCAGATCTTGTTAATACGATTGACGAACTTTACCTTTCATCATACAGTCAATTCCATATTAATATGTGATACACGTTACCACCTTACCTTTTTCACTTCCTTTTCTTTCCACTACTTTACCATTTGGGTTTGTTTTGTAAAATTGACATCATATTGTTTTAACTGATATTGACTGATAAGTTACCCTGTATTTCTCAGAGTTTGCTGTCTCTTTTGCAAATTTGTGGGGAAAGAGATTCTACAATATCAAATATTATCTATTTTCTGCAAACAAATGCAAAAAGTCATCATCGAATGCATTTTCTTTGATCCTAAGTGGTGTTATGTTTCAGCATATAGACCGTGTTGTTACCGTAAAGTCATCCGTCTGTGTTTAACTTTAAATCTTCATGGACCAAAATGTCAATGACACCTTTGACTTCTTTGATGTGCAATGTCTATGGGTTCGTATAATGTGGACTGTTGAAGCAATGAGAAGTTGCTTCTTTGGTGAGCAATATAAAATCTTGGGACAAATACACTCGAACAAAATAAGACTGCATATATATGGTTATTCTCCCTTAACTAGACAGACATGCTTCATGCATATAAATCGCCTCTTTATTTCTTTTAATTGTTTGTTAGTGTCATTGAATAAAATACACAAAATTTGTGTAAACGTGTGGGCACACCTTAAGGATAAAGATGCTAAATTTGGCTGCATGTTTCTTCTCTAACAAAAATGTTTTTCGGGTGATAACAGAACAAAAATTGTTGTGGCGAAGTTAGATTTCTTTCTTCTACCTGATCAATGCAATCTCTGGCGAGCTTCTATTTTCTTGTTGAATCTTATTGGTTCCCTACCCTTAACAATCCACGGTCTTATTGTCCCAGAAACTGACCGGTGGAGTATTGATTTCAAGAAACAAAGACTTTTTGGTCTTTTACAGAGGAAATAGTTTCCTGTCACGTGACGTCACTGAAGCATTAGTGGAGAGAGAGAGTCTGGCAAAGTCTCTTCAGGATGAAGAGGAGCAGGCAAGATTGAGGGCTTCAGCTTTTGTCGTGCCTGGGGTTGATTTGTCTATGCAACCTGCAAGTGCAGGAACACTTGGTGAATATCTTAATGCAAATAGTAGGTATGGAAAGAACCTGGATGAACGGCATAGGGAAAAAGTGATGGTGGAAGCTGAAATCTCGAGACACGCGAAACTTGTCAGGAAGATTGAAAAGAAGCTTGCATATGTGAGTATTTAAATCTGCTTCATTGCCTGTTATTTTAAGGGCTTACATTATTGTGTTCTGTTCTGCATATATGATCATAAATAATATTGAGTGTTGCTTAAATGGGTTGAGTATAATTGTTACACGTATTGAATTAATCACTAATTGAACGAAAGACTAAAATTTGTATCCAGATTCTTGGAGGAGTGTTGTTTTTCAACAAAATGCCAGTTGCCAATCATTAAATGGATTATGTAGTTGAAATTTATTAGGGAAGCCACATGCCTTATGTGGCTTCTAGATGAAAACCTCATGAATTGGTTTCGGTCACTGAGTTTTTTGTCAAATATATCTGAAAGTGTCCATCTATAACTTCCTTTCGATGAATTCTGTTGATTGTTGATGGAACAAACTTTTAAGTCAGGCTGAAAGGAGGCTATCAAGAGCTGAAGTGGCCTTATCAAAGGTGGAGGCATTTCTGAAACCTGCCACGGCACAAGCAGATCCGGAAAGCATTTCTGAGGAGGAGAGGTTTATGTTCCGCAAACTTGGATTAAGGATGAAAGCATTTCTCCTACTTGGTAAAGTAACTCTACCTGTACTTCGTCAGATCTTTACATTTGGAGAAAGTTCCTTCATCTTTCCCTAAAAACGCTTATTTTAATTGCTTTCTATTTCATTCATACTGTTCCAGGAAGAAGAGGTGTTTTTGATGGTACTGTTGAAAATATGCACTTGCACTGGAAGTACAGGGAGTTGGTTAAGATTATTCTTAAGGCCAAGAATTTTGACCATGTGAGGAAAATTGCTCTAGCACTTGAAGCAGAAAGTGGTGGAGTATTGGTTTCCGTGGATAAGGTCTCAAAGGGGTATGCAATTATTGTATTTAGGGGCAAGGATTATCTGCGTCCTTCAACCTTGAGACCAAAGAATCTTCTAACTAAGAGGAAGGCATTGGCTCGCTCAATTGAGCTCCAGCGACAAGAGGTATTGCTTCATTGCTGGCTCCTATTCTTTTCCTGGTGATGAACCGATATAAGCTTTAAAGTACAAAGTTATTGTTCTATAGGAAATAAATACACACACAATTTCACAAAGCTTTAGTTGGGTCCTATTTGCTTATGTATTTCACAAATGTGTATTGGCTTACTAAAAGAACTTAACCTGGCGTATTGGTTTAGTGCTACGAGTTCTTTAGCTTCAAGATCACATTATAATGCCTCCTACAGGAAGTATCACACCTAAAAAGAAGACATTGTGAATGGCTGTCATTGTCTGGGAAGCCTCCTAGGAAATTATGTGGAGTTGCTTTAAGTTTATTATGTCCCTAGTAGATCAACAACAGCAAAGCTATGAAATATTTTATTTTGTTGTCCTAGGAAGATAAAAGAGAAATATAGTTTTTTCTGTTTACTTAATTGAATTTGCTCTCATATGTCTCTTTCCTCCATTTTCACATTTTTCTAGAGCTTAATGTTGGGAATTGATCTTTTCCATGAAAAGTTAGGATGATATTTGTCGATTTACCATGATCAAGATGCCCGTGAATGATCAACTGGCCATAGATTATTGCTCCGCTGACTATTACTGTAGACATCAAGGTTTTAGTGTTAGTGTGATGGATAGTTTGCTATGAAGGACGAATAAAAATTACTATCCAAATAAGTACATAGATTCCACCGGATTAGATTGTGGATGAATACTGAGAGAATTCTGTTAGTTTGGTTGCACAAGGGTTTGTCAGATGCTTTGTCCTTTGCATGAAAAGAACAATACTTTGTCTTGTTGGTTTTGTTTTATGAATATCTCTTCTACCCAATGCAGTTCTCGACTCGTTTTTAGATTGATCATTAATGTCGCTGCCATTATACAATAACATCCATTGTCTTGCTCAAACAGGCACTCCAGAGACATGTTTCAATGCTGCAGGGTAAAGTGGCGGGTCTGCGAGCTGAAATTGTGAGTTCCCCTTTCTTTTGGAAAATCTAACATCTCCTGACACTGGATGTTGACCTTGGGCATAACCATTCCGTGTGATTGTAGGAAAAAATGGAGAGGATGAAAGATAAAGGCGACGAGACTTTCTACGACAGAATGGACTCCGAATATCCGAGTGGTGAGGACGATAGCGAGGTGATCATTATTTGGCCTTCTCCTAACTCTTCTCCCGTAGAATCGTCGAAGCTGATTCCGTGAGATCTCAACCTGTAACAGGACGAAGACGACAATATGCCCTTGGAGAATTATGAAAGCGAAAACGACGGGAAAGACGATCCCAATCGTTCAGGTTACGACGCCTTATTCGCCAGGTCATTGGATTTTACTTCTGACGATGAGAACGACGAGGAGGAGGATGACCTTGATGAACCAGCCAAGAAGTACTACAATCATGAAATCAATGACCACGATGCGCCCGATCCTTCGAGTCACACGTTCCTTATGAATTCAGATTATGCATCTGATGACCGGAAGGACACCAATGAAGTGGACGCGGCTCGTTTCGTCTCACCTCCATGAGTTCTTTGCCGGGAGGCACGACTGGTTCTTATCGTTCCTGGCAAAGTCCATTCTCTCTAAAGGCGAGCTTCCTGCACGCTCACCCGGTGGCGCAGCTGAAAGTTAAATACGAACGTATGGGTGTAACAAGCTATGTTGTCCCCTTACGAATGGGTCTCAGTAATGTGAGAATTGGATTATCGTATAATAATCCTTTCTTTCTCGTAATGCCGACGACCATTGCTATCTTTGACAACCACCGACTATCCTCTCATCCTCCGCGCCATTGTTTGGGCTTGTCGTAGTCTCTTGTGCCCCGACATCCAGGGTTTGTTGGATACCGTTGAATATACATTGTGGCCGATGTCTCTTAAATATATTATGCGATCAACTCACAACTCACAGCTAAAGCAAACTCCTATTATATAATTAGAGGTATGCTTTCCCAATCGTCTAAGCATGGAGATGGACTCCCTGCCTTCCTCTTCCTCGTCTTCGCCTTCTGTTTCTAATACGTCGTGATAGTAGTAAATTTTGTTGGGAGATAATCTCACAGTGCCCGTGCCAAATGCATATAAAGAGTTGAGTATGCATTCCGGATTTGCTCGGAAGACGACTACTACTACGACTTGCAGGATTACTTCCTGACGATCCGGTGTAAGGATGGGAAAATAACTTTCTGTTCAGCTTTTGTTTCTTGCTCGACCCTGAATGAAAATAACTTGTACCACGATATTCATTCCTAAACGACATCCCATGAAACAACTGAATGAGCGTAATAATCGTTAACAATCATATGTCACCCACCACATAGGATTGAAACTAATTAATTTGAATTTGTAAAGATATGGTTATTTGGGACGATAATTTTGACTAAAATAGACAAAATTCTTAATTTGAGACCGACTTTATTTAAAATAAAAATTTTAGCTAAAATAGATAAAATTATTATTTAAAAGAGCTTTTTACAAATTCCAAGTAGCTATTAGATCCACGCTTTTGCGGCTTTGAAAAACCGAAACTTATTTAGCAAATTTTTTTAAGCTCTTACAAAACTCAGAGGAGTGTCCGAAAATTTCCCACTTCCCAATTGGCGAGGCTCGTCAGCTTCCCACCCGGCTCGACGCAAGTGACGTGACCTTGATGCGAGGATGCTGGTCGTCTGAGTGTATGGAGCTGTGCGAAGAAGCAGTGAAGTAATAGAAGGGAGAACTTATAGCGTGAGGACTGTGTAATTCAATGGGTTGGGCTGGGCATTAATTAGTCGATGGCCCAACTGTTAAGCAAGGCCCATTAGAATAGCTTTAAGAAGAAGCGGGAATGAGGAGAGGGAGTTAGATCGATTCCTGAGGAGGAAAGGGAGGGAAGAGCTGTGGACGACGGAGATGGGAATTGGGAGAAGATGAGCCTGGCGATTGGAGTTGTAGTTGTTGGTTGATAGTCGTGAACTGTAGAGTTGTTGGCTTGTGCTGTCGAGTTTGACTTTACTGTGGTTACTGTGCTGCTGGTTGGAGTGAATGAGATTGTTGCTGTTCGTTTGCTGAATTTCTTGCATCAGACCTTCGCCAGCCCCCTCTGAATCTCCGCCGCCGTCGAACCCAGTTGGTAACCGCTTGCTTGATGCTTTTACACGGGGCGAAGAGGGGTTCCCGTCGTTCTTTTTGGTTTTGGGAATCGACCCAATTTGCGGGTGACGACGGGGACGCCATTTTTGTTTCTTGGTGGTTTGCTGGTCGGTTGTTGGGTTGGCCGTGGGTCTTAGGGGTTAGGGGGGAGGGGAAAGTTTGGAGCTTTGAGTGATGACTGTTTCCATGCAATCTGAAGGAAATATGCGTGGTCTCAGTTTTCTTGCTGTGACGAGTTCAGTGGAGTTCGGTAGGGTTCGTGTCAACCGTTTGCATTGTTATCTTGCTCGTGTTATGTGTAGTTACAATGGGAAATGTGTTCTGGGTCTTAGGACGAGGTGCTGTCATGCCGGTTAGATAGCGGGAAAGCAGGCCGGACGTGCTCTTGCCCTCATTCTTTAGTTCTACCTTTGAGGTGAAATGGCTTTCCGATGTCAAGCCCATGTGCTTTACCAATCATCTTTTTTGGTCGTTTCATGTGCAGAAGCACTTAAGGAAGGCATTTAAATGAAATTTGATAGCCGATTTGTCGCCTCTTGAAGAATACGACGTTATATGCCAAATATGGACCATGAAAAATCAAATGTTTCCTGGGAGGAGGAGTTTAAACTTCAAGCCAACGAAGCATTCAAGGGTAATATTGTATGCTTCTGATTCATTGGCACATTATCTGGTGTACTTCTGTTCGTGTATAGAACTTCTTTCAGATCATTGCGATCGGTAATAGACCATATAATGTCTTGTTTCTTGATGAGTGGCTGCTTATTCTAATATATCATTACGTACCAAACATAATGTTTTACATTTCTTAAAATGATTGTTTCCTCATGTCAATCCCGCGTGAAATTTTCCTCATATCCTGTTTGGATAAGTCATGGAACTTTTATCTACTTATTTACCTAAAAAGCATTTAACATCATTTGGCTTCTGCCATTTATTTTTATTTACCCAATATTTGTTGTTTTTGTAGCCCATAAATATGCTCTGGCTATAGATTTATATACAAAAGTGATTGAGCTGAATCAAGATAATGCAGTATACTTGGCAAATCACGCCTTTGCTCATACGAAGATGGAGGAATATGAGCATACTATACAAGATGCATCGAAGGCCATTGAAGTCGACCCTAAATATTCAAAGCTGTGTATGTCTGTCTTTCATGTTATTCATGTTTCAAACCATTTTTTCGCCGTAGCCTGTTTTTGAGTTTTTTTGTTCACTTTACAGGGCTACTATAGGAGAGGCGCCGCCTACCTCGCAATGGGAAAGTTCCAGGATGCCCATAAAGATTTTCAGCTGGTATTTTATTACATTCTACACAGACTATCTGCTGTTATTTTGATTTTGGTTTTTTGTCCATGATAACTAATGATTTGTTTCACTTTTTCGCAAATCACTAGCTTAAAAAAATCTGTCCCAATGATCCTGATTCTACGAAGAAATTGAAGGAATGTGAAAAGTGCAGGACAACAACTTAGGTCGCCCTCTCTTTCTGTCTCTGACTCTCGACTTACTGATTTTCTGTTTCCTGCTTGCTTTGATTTTAAGTTTGAATATCATCTTTTGCTTTCAGATTTGGTTGAGAGATCTCATGAAGTGAAGGATGTGGGTTATGAAATCGAGCATGAGGGAAAACTCATTACTGTATTTTCGGCCCCAAATTATTGTGATCAGGTAACATGGCACAGTTTTCATCTTAGCCACAGATTGTTTGTAACTCAGCCAAAACTTTTTCAGTACCTTATCTTCCATCTATTACCATGGTCAACTCTATTTTCTTTGTTATTTTCGCTAAAATGAAATTATCAGTAAGTATTGACCGCTATTTATCTGCTCTAAATGCCAAACCTTGGGTGCAGATGGGTAATGAGGGTGCTTTCATTCGATTCATAGCACCTGACTTGAAGCCTGACATAGCTATCTTATCTGTGGTGGTTAGTCTCCATGTCTTTGTCATCTCATCTTTGTAAAACCTGAGGAATATCTGCTCTGTTCTTTTAAATTTCTGAACAGGCTGAAAAGTTGATTCTCATTTGTGATTTTAATTTTTTGCTTGTGTGCTAATTGCAGCCACACCCTGATGTCAAGCCAGTGGCATATGCCAACAACTTCCTGCGGATGTTCTCGTTGCGAGAACATTTCATCAAATTACCTTCCTCTCACGGTCGGTTCAGTCCAGAAGGATTGTGCTTGAAATAACGAAAAATTCTCCGATAATATGGCAGTAGGATATAGCAATCAAATCACACACGGGGTCGATAGGTCATTCACCGCAGAAGATGCGATTTTTTTCCCTGTGTTGGTTTTTGTTTATCATCTTCAGGAGAAGGCATTCCTGTACTAGGTTTCAAAAACTTCATGGTCCTTGTTAGATCAAGCAGCAGAAGGAAGGGCATGACCAGTATTATCTGTAGGCCTCTTGTAATTTAGTGTCTGGCTTCATCTTTGGTTGGGAATTTCTAACGACAACATCAGCTGTTTTAACATACTTTTGGCTGCTTGCGACATTTTTGGACATATTGTGCACTGTGCAGTAAAATTCTTCAGTTGTCCGTGCTGATGGGGTATGTATGACATTGGGAGCTGTTACTTGTTATTCTTTGTTGTCTGGAATCAGGAAGTGCAGCTGACTCTTGCTTTTTCCTTCAGACGGCGAAAAAGCAAAGGCAGTGAAGAGGAGGAAGAAGAAGAAGAAGAAAGAAAGAAAGAAAGGTTTTCTTGAACATTCATGGGTTCTCAGACAAGCTTGACAGGGAGGTACTCTCATCTTGATATGCATTGTCTGTGTTGTTTATTTCCTTTCACAGAGAGAGAGACTGCCAGTCGACCTAGAAATAAGTATTTCTGGGTGGGAATCGCTGTGGTTTGTGGGGTAGGCTTGAGATGAAAGGAGTAGGGAAGGGTCCCCTCCCTCCCCCCCCCCCCCCCCTTCTTCTCCCAATTGATGTAGGATACACAATCAGAGCTTATGTCAGGTCAGGCCTGATTCAGTTGTCTTCCTTTTCCTCTTTAAATATGGCAAAATATTTTCCTTAACTGGAGTCTATATCCTTGACTAGGGGATGCTTGCTAAATTTGCATTTGCTGTCTAGAGGAAATGACATTATATTTTGTTTCATTTATTACATCATATTGTCTTGTGTCTGGAATTGTGTCAATGTCCAAAACACCATGACTTCAAACATGGAAACCATTGAGTGTGGTTAGCGAGCAATGTTGACACCCAACAACACCAAAGGTGTGAGAGTGAGACTCGTTAGACAGAAGAGATTCACACCGTTTAGGAGGAAAAGCACTGCAAAACCTCCATTGATAAGGCAAGCATTGACCCACAAATCCCAGTTAACCCTCTCTTTGGACCCCATCAACATAAGGCTTTTCAAAAGACACCCCCCCACCCCCACCTCAGCATTTGTCCTCATGACCCCGCCATGTTCCATACATAATAATGCCCATCACTTCAATCACATCACCTCTTCTCTCCATCCCTCCATCCTCCTCTCTCTCTCCCTCCGTCCCATCCAAAAAGATCCCACCCCTGTAGAATTCCGATTTTCCATGCTTGAGTTCAGTCTAATTCATTACAAAATCAGATGACAAGAACATATCCCCCCAAACCAAAACCAAAAACACAAATTCTTCATCAACCAATCACTAGAACAATGCCTTCTCCACCACCACCACCACCACCACCACCACTCTTCCTCCTCTCCCTGCTGTTGATGTTTTTCCCCACCACACTCCCGCTGCCCACCAATCCTCAACCGGGCACAATGCCTGAATCAGAACTTGACACCCTCTTCAGGATCATGGATTCAATGTCCTTTGACCAGGATGACTGGAGGTCCTCTTACCCAAACCCATGTTCCCCCGGTTCATCTTCCTGGCCTGGGATTGAGTGCAAGCCTGGGGATGACGACAGTTACATGCACGTCTCCAGGCTTGATTTTGGGACACCTCCTAACCCGAGCTGTAAGAAAACAGCCACCTTCCCTCACCTGATCTTCTCCCTCCCTTTCCTCCAATCCGCCTTCTTCTTCGATTGCTTCACTGAGAACAAGACCATCCTTACCGTCCCCACGACGGGGCTCATGAATTCGTCCCTGCAGCAGCTCAGCCTTAGGTCCAACCCTGCCCTAGCTGGCCCTATCCCGCCGCAAATCTCCTTGCTGAAGTCACTCCAGGTGCTCACATTGTCCCAGAACAGGCTCAGTGGGGACGTACCCTCGGGTTTATTCAGCTTGACCTCGCTGATGCACCTGGACCTGAGCTACAACTCCCTCACCGGGACATTGCCGGCTCGGTTAGGTAATCTGAAGAACCTCATTGGGCTCGACCTGAGCTATAATTTGCTCTCGGGTGTTATTCCTAGCATGATCGGCCAACTGGGTCTGCTCCAAAAGCTCGACTTGAGCTCGAATTCACTCACGGGTCCAATCCCAGAATCCATTGAGAACCTCGGGTCACTGTTCTTCTTAGCCCTGAGCAACAATGGCCTGACGGGCAAGCTCCCTTTGGGGATCTCAAAGCTGCAGAGCCTTGAATACTTCATAATGGAGAGCAACCCTGTGAACATGCCCCTCCCTATCGGTTTCGGCTCCCTGGTGAGGCTCCAGGAGCTCAGGCTGTCGAATTCCGGGTACTCAGGTCCAATCCCGCCAAGCTTCTCTCTACTCACAAACCTCAGTACGCTCTCACTCCAGAACAACCAGCTGACAGGCGAGATCCCAGTCGGGCTCGGGAACCTGTCCCACATCTACCACCTGAACCTGAGCAAGAACTCCCTGAGCGGGGTCGTGCCGTTCGACGCGGGTTTCCTGTCGAGGCTAGGGAAGAACCTAGACCTGAGCGGCAACCCGGGGCTGTGTCTGAACCCAAACGAGGCATACAACGTTAAGGTTGGAGTCAACCTCTGCAACAACAGCAGCAGCTCCAGCTTGATCTCTCAAGCTCCATCATCGACTCCAAATCAAATGATCATCATCTTCTTGCTCCAAGCAATCAGTTCCAGGATATTATCAGGGATCACAATGTCATGATACGGTGTGGATGGTGATGAGATGATGGTTAATTTTTAATCCCTTCAAGATTCGTTGTTCCAAAATTTCCCGCACGAAAGGAAAAAAGAGCAGAGGGCAAAATGTCCTATCAAATCAAACAATGTTTACTGGGTGTGTTACTTCTCAGGTGATTGAGACAATACAATACAATCCCACCTAAAGCGAGAGACTCGGAAACTTTCAATTTGAATGAGTTTCCCACCAAGAAACTTTGTCTTGATGTATCAATAAAACTAATCTTATTGCCTTTTTTGGGAGATAATCTTATCATTTGGAGAGGAATTGATATTAAGTGATTTCACATTTTTTCAGCAGCAAAACTTGATGTTCCTAATAAAATAAGAAAAATTGGTTAAATTTTTAAACTCTTCAATAAATTTGTTTGTTTTTTCAATATGTCAGTGTATATATTATACGTGTTTTTAATTTTCTGAAAGTGACGCAGGTGAGGCGTTGCATTTAACAACATGAACGGACAGAGAAATCTGACAGGAGTCCATCCCCGGCAAGTACGGGCTACAAACTTCATAATGTCCATTATTATATTCCGTTTGGCCATTCCCCCGTTACTATCTTACAAGCAGAAAACAACATTTGTCACCCGGTGTTTTTACCTTTAGTTTGACAAAGAATTTTGCTAAATATGGCGCAAAATTTAAAAATTCTCGATTTATCGTTTCTAAAGTTGTTGTTAAGAACACAACGCCCTAGTTAGAAGAAGACAGCCAAGTAAACACGATTGGGTCAACTTTACTTTACTTACAGATGCCAAATTCTGGGAAACGTAGAACCCTGGCATTCAAGGTCGGTGATCCTCCCATGGACGACAGTTTTTACACAAGGGAATGAACACGGTCGGAAAACCTTTTACTACTTACAGATCAATCAGATCTGTTAACGAGACCCCACGATCTGCCTGCCATTTGAAGAGGGATGAACCAACAAACAACTAGGAATACAATGCATCATACTAACTGAGGAAAAAGCAACATGCAGCGGCAGATTATTTGACAGGATCTGGTATCTTCCCAAAGAAGAAATGGTCGCTGATCCGACAGAAGAAGGTGTCAGATTTAATCCACATAAAACTGGGAACACACATGTCGAATTATCGAGATCAAAATCTAGATGCGGAAGCGTACCTGATGAATCCATTGGAAACCTGGAGAGCCTTTTCGATGACACCTAGGTTTTGGTCTTTTACGTTTTTTTGACGTATGTAAAACTGATTAGGGTAATGGGATGCTACAGTTGTCATGGCCTGGGGACCATAACCCCTCGTTGACAATTAAGTCGCTGAGGTTAATTTAATTCCACCCATCACAGAATAAGAGATTATTACGGTATATGCTCAATATACCTACCTCTATAATTAACGAGCTGAATATTGATATAAATCAGATTATTTAATCAAGTTCAATATCCGGATAACTCGTGTATAACTGAACATAAAGGTCGGGCCACTTAATGAAATTATTATTTCTGACAGAAGGTTCTCCGACTTTACGAATCTCATCTAAATCGTACTCCATTAGGAGGAACCGGAAAAGATCGAATTGCAGGACTCACAGACCTTTCAGCTTTGTAGGGTTGAAAGGCTCCGTCGGGCAACCGTCCCGTGAAGTTATCGGACGACATCACGCTGCAATTCAAGCACATTTCATCGCTGTCATATTTGATGGGAAACAAAAGCGTGTGAGCAGAAAGAAGTTGTGACCGTGCTTACGAATTCTCCAACTTCTTCATTTTTCCAAATTTCCGGAGGAATCTTCCGCGAGAATGCATTCCCTTCTATGCTCCTGCAACATATTCCTACTCGTCAACTACTCTTGTGACATAACGAATCACATATTGACATTAGAAGTCTATCTTCCCCCAGCGATAGAACCTGGTTAAGATAACTTGCAGGAGGCACTAACAGAGATTTGAGAAAACGAAGTTTGGCGAAAACTCAGGAGGCATAGAACCGGTCAAATTCTCCTGCTTTAGAGCCTGCAATGCAGGGAGAGTTAACAAAGCCAGACACAAAATAGCTCGGGAATAAAACTCATTTGCTGCCTGAATAAATGTAGTTCATTTTAATCGAGTGAGCTGTTTTAAAAGTTCTAATTTAAGTGTCACTTATTTTATATTTAATCTTTAATAAAAACCTATTCGGCCCAAAATTGATTTGGAAAAACGACAAAACATTCGACTGTCCTTTGTTCCGGCATCGATCGATCATGCGAAAAACCTAGAAAACCCTCCCAATCGTCGACGACAAGGATCACAAGCTCGCTTGATCGAATCGACCAGCCATTCCGATCCCTCCAATCGGTCTTAGTCCTATCCTCTTCATCCAATACCCCGTCGAGGCTTGGATCTTGCAAATCCAACCCTTTGCCGTGCTGCCCCGATTCACCGATCAGGTTGTTGATGTCGATTCCCTTTTGATCCCTGTCCGAGAATTCTCTCCGCCTCTATTGGATATGACAGGCATTTTGCCCCCCGCTAGCGAATCGTGCGTTTGTGAGGATGCGTTTAGGTCCAATGTGATGTGATGTTAGTGATGTGCTATTCGATTTTATGGGGATAACCTTTGGGAATTATTGAGCGGACACGGAAGGAACTGGATCAGTTTTACTATCACGCATGCTTGCGTCTCGTGTCTCGATTGGTTATTTCAATTCTAGGTTATGTGATGATGTCGGGAATCATTTGTTGTGGTAAAGCCGAGCTATTGTGATAGTGTGTTTTGTTCTTCTTAGGCCAGGTTATTGATGTGGTGTTTGTCTAGTGAATCGGGTCTCCCTTGGCTTATCAATTCCCCTTTACTCTGATGATCACAACAGGGATGTGAGTTGTGAGTCCGTATAATTGGGAAATTCATCCTTGTTCTTGCTCGATTAGAAGCACCGCAAGGGAATTCAGGGCACATATTCCATGCTCTCCTGGTCCTGTAGGCCTTCTGGTTTTTGTTTTTTCTTCTTGGGATTTTCATTCATTTTTGGGCATTTTTGTCTTCTTTTTGCCTGTGCAGACTTGATTAGCATCTTGAAAGATGGCTGGCCAAAATCAGCGGTTGACTGTTGTTCCCACTGTGACGATGCTTGGGATTATGAAAGCTCGTCTGGTTGGTGCTACAAGAGGCCATGCTTTGCTGAAGAAGAAGAGTGATGCCTTGACCGTGCAGTTTCGCCAGATTCTTAAGAACATTGTTTCCACAAAGGAGTCGATGGGAGATATCATGAAAGCATCCTCATTTGCGTTGACTGAAGCGAAGTATGTGGCTGGTGAGAACATCAAGCACATCGTGTTGGAGAATGTCCAGAATGCGTCGCTTAAAGTTCGATCCCGGCAAGAAAACGTCGCTGGCGTAAAGCTTCCAAAGTTCGAGTATTTCACCGAAGGCGAGACAAAAAATGACCTCACTGGGTTGGCTAGAGGAGGACAGCAAGTCCAGGCTTGTCGTGCTGCCAACCTGAAAGCCATTGAAGTCCTCGTAGAGCTCGCCTCTCTTCAGACATCGTTTCTGACCCTCGACGAGGCTATCAAGACCACTAATCGTAGAGTCAACGCTCTGGAGAATGTCGTGAAACCCAGGTTGGAGAACACCATAAGCTACATCAAGGGCGAGCTCGACGAACTTGAGAGGGAAGACTTCTTCAGGTTAAAGAAGATCCAGGGGTATAAGAAGAGGGCAATCGAAAAACAGCTCGCTTCTGCCAAGCAATTTGCTGAAGAGCAGACTGCGGAGAAGATCTCCTTGCAAAAAGGAATATCACTGAATGCCGCTCACAATTTGCTATCAGCCGCAGGGAAAGATGAGGACATAATCTTCTGATCAACATGATCGAGCGTAAATTCGTCGAATGATTGTTTGATTCAGGTTGCTGCCGCCTCCACCCCTTCTAGGCCTATGACTTTATGAACCCAATCATGTAATGCTTTTGTCTTCTGATTGTTACTGTTATGATCTGAAGGTTGTACTTTGAAGGTTTACCTGTGTTTCTACCGTTATATTTTCCATTTGCATGTGTTATGTAAATTTATTGTCGTTATGACGGTAGAATTCTGAGGTGCAAACAGAAGTTCCAGTGAGCTCAGATTTCGATTACAGCTATATTACTATATTGCATATATACACTTGGTTGTGACCTGCAAGGACTAAATGTGCACGACGTTGGATGAGAATCATGTCACCGGGTTATTCATCTTCGTCATTGCGTGGCTCCCTTGAACTTCTTCTGATGAGTTGCTGACTGTCTTCAGTTGAGGTGCAGAAACAGCTGCAGCGGCTGTGCATCGACAAAACACCCTGGCTTTGGCCGGGGCTGGGGTTCTGCCAGAGATGGTTCCTAATAGTTCTGTACTTGGCGTTTCCGGCAGCAATCCCGTGGTCCGAGAGGAGGTCTTGGACGGCAGTCCTTCTTTCCATCATGCTCACAACCTGGGACATCGTGGGCCTGAGCGTTGGAGACACGTTTGTGCACAGCATCGCTATGTTGATCATGATCATCGCCTCTTCACTCGAAAAGTTAGAATCCAGATTCGGATCGACTAGCTCCAGGAGGCTCCCTCTCTCTTGTAGAACGTAGGCCTAAAACGATAGAACACGTTGAAGAAACACAATTGGCCAGCATGAGCAAATGTAGGCAGCAAGACTCGCTTGGTGGATTGGGTTTTACCCAGTCGAGGAGATTCACAAAATCATCCATTGGACGATAGTTTGTGTTACTTTTTCCGCTCACTATTTCCAGCGCCACCACCCCGAAGCTGTAAACGTCTGCCTTGTCCGTCAAGTAACCTCGCATTGCGTATTCAGGGGCCATATACCCTCTGCAGTAGGGACGAATGTGCCAAACCTGTCAGAGAAATGGCGGGAAGCAAAACCAAGCACTATAAACTCACGCAGAGAGTTACATTGTTCCTGCAACTCGAGTGCTGATATGGCTTTGGTCGTCTTCGTTGAGCTTTGCGAGACCGAAATCAGATATCTTTGCATTGAGATCCTTATCGAGCAGCACGTTGCTAGTCTTTATATCTCGGTGCACAATTTTCAGCCTCGATTCTTCATGAAGGTAGGCCAAACCTCTGGCTATACCCAGGCAGATCCTCTGCCTTGTCGGCCAATCCAACTTCAATCTAAATGCCTCATCTTTCCCTGTGAGAAGAAAATTGTAAACAAACTGGCCATATCCCAACTATCTGAGGCAGTTTCTTGGTCATGAGAGACATAGTTTCGGGGATTACCAAAGAGAGCACGGGAAAGGCAATTGTTCACCATGTATTCGTAAACGAGCAAGAGGTTGTTCCCTTCAACGCAACATCCGTACAGCTTTACAAGGTTAGGATGCTGTAGTCCTGATATCATGCCTATCTCATTCACAAACTCACGATTTCCTTGCTTGGATTTCGACGAGAGCTGCTTGACTGCAATCACAGTTCCATCTGACAGCGTCCCCTGATTATAAACAGATGGAGATGTATGGCCTTCAGTTTTTCTCACTCTTCGAAGACGAACAAACTCAAAAAACATGGGCCGCTTTATGGATGAAAAGAAGACCGGCGTCAACTATACCTTATAGACTGAACCGAATCCGCCCTCACCAACTTTGTTGGTGGAATCAAAGTTACGTGTGGCGGCTTTTATTTGCCTTAACGTGAATGATCCCGTTAGTAGGTCAAGACCTCTAAGCTCTGCAAGGAGACATGCTACGAGTTAGAAGACATCTATCCATGCACTATATTCCCGTCCGGTAGTATTTGCTGGTAAAGCAGTTTCCGGAGAACAACATATTATGTAAAATCACCCATGAGATCTCGAGATCTTATCAACAATATAGGGATGTACCTTCATCTGCAGTGGCCTGCCCTCGCAACCAGCCTTTTCTCCAGGAGAGTACAAGAATCGAGAAGAGAAGAGCTACAGATGCAACCACAAGAAGAGCCACAAGTTTCCCTGGAAATGGTTTCCTGAAAATTGGGGGGTTGAAGTCTGCGCAACAAGCAGAGCCAATGCTTAGCATACAAACCAAAGCACCAACTGTCAAATCATGTAAGGGCCGCTTACTAGCTTTTACGGTTATCGCCGAAATGAGAGGTCCGTATACTCCTCTTTCTGGAATCCCGGTGGTCCCTCTTCCCGCCCAATACAAGTGAATTTTCAGAGTCCTTGTCGTAGTTACGTTAGCCGTGAATGTCTTGTTGATGGGAATGCCAGCACCGCCAGCATCCTTTTGAATATTGAAATTTTCCAGCACCAACTTATCCTAGATCAAAGTGAGCTTCTCAACGACGGCACCACATCTCAAGGTACTGTTCTGTTCCTGGTATGGAGTGGTAAAATTGCTGTACCTGAATGTAGACGTTGAACACACGTTTTCCTAGGCTTCGGAAAGTGTTGTCATTGGTGAACATTATCTCTGCGAAGTGTAGCGTGACGGTGTAACTGCCGTTGAAGAGGCAGAGGCCGTAATAAGTGAGTGAGAGAGCAGAAACACGGGCCGTTGTGTACAACACTAAATCATCGTGGGAACTGCTCTTGAGGGCGGAAGAATTCCTCTTGACGTATCCGTCCGACGCTGTATTGTCATCCATGAAGTTTCCCGTGCTGCTAAATGCCCAGCCGTTACCCTCATAAAACGTCGAAGATCCTTTCGGCACAAGATCCGCTTCATACGTGTTTCTGCTGATAGTTGCCTGGTTACCGCCGCAATTTATATACAAGGAAGAGCGATCTGCATCCGAAACAAGAGTAAAGAGATGAATGAGATTTTCGGGCAATGAAGTTGGCAGTCATGATCTTCTAATGACACAAGTTGATTCATCCACTCACACTGTTTCTCTGGCAAACTGCACCCATATCCACTCCTCAAGCATGCATTCATGCTACTTCTGCAAAAAAATGAGACCACATCGGTATTTCCGCGATCCCATCGCTTACTGTAGAATCCAGATGCATGCTAATTAAGAGCTTACGGTTTAACTTTCGATGCGGAAAAGCTCTCCACGAGATTCCTTGATACCAAAAAGAAAAGTCATGTCAGAAGTAGTACTCCATGAAAACGAGAACGCATAAACACAGTACACCATCATACTCACAAACTTGCTCCAGAACATCCTTCAAGAGTTGATTTGTCCGGCGTTAGATTATTGTCCGATAGATCCCTACATGACAGATTTGATAACGCATAAGCTGACAGTTAAAGAAGCACCTTTCCATGAGAAGGTTGTCATTATAAGTATGTACACGATTTTCGTTGTCTCTTGCATCCAAGAAGGCAATGTCCCATTCAGCTTGTTTCCCGTCAAGTACCTTCGAATGAACACTAAACGTTTATCTCTCGTGTCGATAATGCCATGTGAGTAAATATGATTAATTCTCGAAAATACTTCAGCTTACAGGAAATCAAATTTACTCCAGCGATCGAACGTCGGGGGAATGACACCACTCAGATTATTGAAGCTTAGATCTCTGCAAAATTTGCGGTAAAGAAAATGAAGCGGGGGACCCTTTCTCTGTTACTGCAACTTCCCACCCAATCATGTCACAAATCGTTTGAATCGTCTAGTTCCTGTACTTACATTGTCTTCAGCTTTTGAAGCCTCCCGAGATACTCCGGGATCTCTCCATGAATAGAACACCTCCTGAGCACCCTGGTTAGAAGAGGCAGCTGGGTAAACACCATTGGATCAACTTTTCTTCCAAACAAGAACGATCCGATCTAGACAACTCACAACGTCTGTAAGGATTCCATTTTGCCCAATTCAGGAAACGTTGAGCCTTGGCCTTTAAGGTCGACGATCCTCCTATAAATGACGAATGTATACAAAAGAATGAACGTGGAGACATCTTTAAAATCTTTTTAGTGGATGCAAAATTTACTACTTACAGATCATTCAGTTTTGTTAATGAAGATATGCTCGATGGTATGGGACCTTCAAGATTGGAGCCCATGATCTGCCTGCCATTCGAAGAGGGCATTCACGATGAACCAACAACAACTCGGAGTATGATGAATCATACTAGGGAGGAAAAAGTAAAAGTAAAAGACATACAGTTTCTCCAGGAGCGTCAGATTACTGACAGAATCCGGTATCTTTCCAGAAAAGAAATTGTCGCTTATCCTCCTGCTTCGACAGAAAAAGCACAACTTTACGAATCTCATCTAAATCGTACTCTATCAGAAGGAATCTAGAAATATGGGATTGCAGAATTCACAAATCTTTCAGCTTTGTCAACTCAAAAAGTTCATCTGGCAACTGTCCTGTGAAGTTATTGGAAGACATCACACTGCAATTCAAGCATCTTTCATCACTGTCACATTTGATGGGAAGCAAAAGTGTGAGCAGAAGTTGCAACCCCGCTTACAATTTCTCCAAATTCTTCATTTTCCCAATTTCTGGTGGAATCTTCCCCGAGAATGCATTCCCTTCTATGCTCCTGCAACATATTCCAACTCATTGCCTCGGGATGTTTCACATATGACGCATTTACGTGCACTAAATTCATCGACGACTTTGTGATATAACGACTCACATATTGACGAGGGTTGTAATACTTGTTAAGGCCATTGGGAACTGTCCCGACATTCGGTTTCCCATAAAGGAGCTGCATCGTAGAGCTCATCGATTAGCGGTCTATCTTTCCTCAATTTCTTCCGCGGAGTAGAACCCGGTTAAGACAACTTACAGGTCTTCCAAGTTCATGGCGGCCCACTCCTTTGGAATTCCACCGGTCAGGCAATTTCGACTGAGGTCCCTGAACACAATCCCGCGAGAATGTCATCACATCGACACAGAATAACATTAAATCATGTAAAATTTACTTCGTTTCTAGTAAAATCCAGAGGCACTAACAGAGATTTGAGGAAACTGAGTTTCGCAAACTCAGGAGACAAAGTGCCCATCAAATTCTCAGCCTTCAGAGCCCTAAAGTGTGCAGGGAGAGTTAACAAAGCCGGACACTAAAATCCGCTCTAGAGCTTAAAAAGGGAATACAAAACTCATTACATGCTTACTACATGGCAAGTAGAAGAGTTGGAAGCACATTCGCAGGAAACATTGCTCTCGAACCCCTTCGGTCGGCCGTAACGAATCCAGTTCCCTTTACCATCTCCCCGACAAGGGTCTTGCGTAAAGTCCCAGTCCTTCTTCCCCAATGCTTTCGCTATCTTTCTCAATGCCCCCACTACCCAACACACACACACACAAACAGAACATCCATTAAACTAACAGTTAACTCACCTTCCGCAAGGAAAACCATACGGGTGTGATCGCCACTCTTACCTTCAGAAGCGTCGAGCTTCGCGGCAGTTGCTTCTTGCAGACAACACAGGGATATCATCAGCAGGAGGACCAGCGGCAACACACCCAAGTACCGGTTCATCACTCTCTTGGGTGAAACTAAACCCGATTCCGTTCTCAACAATAAAATAAATATCCATCTCATTTCAGATACAGGGAGCCAATGAAACAAAAAAAATAAAAATAAAAATTGCACAAAAGGAAAAGGAGAGAATATAATCAGAGAAGAAGGGTAAGAGAAAAAAAGCCATTTTTTTTCCATATTTTATTAAGAGTCTACTCGTTGTCAGAGGATATTTAATGGGGGTAACCCGACACGAGGCGTTGAGGACAATAATGATAAGGAGAAAATGACATTGCCGCCATCCCACGTGGGACCCATGCTGTCTTTCTGCGGCTTTATTTTAAAATTCGTTTTTTAAAAATTATTTGACAATTTTAAAAAAAAATTCGTGTTCTAAAACTTTCGATTACAAAAAATCGACTTGGGCGAAATGTTTTTCCTACTTTAAGTTAATTTGGTTGGTACCAGGCTCGTTCTCTCTATCCCCCCACTGGCGGGTCTGAATCTGAATCATCTCCATCCTCCTCCACACACGCTCCAACTCCCACCCACCCCCTTAACTATTTCAATGTAATTCACGACTCTGGTTGGTCCACTCCTGTCCTGGTTTGATTGACTATGTACTGAATATTTTTTTTCTACTTGGTCCACAAAAGGAATCGGGTCTGTCTGTCGGACGAGTCACTATTATTCCTGGCCGACTTACTTGACCGCCCCCCCAATTCAAAGTCCACGATCCCAAAAAGAAAGTCTGGATTTTCCAATCCGACTACAAACAGACCACACCCATCTTCCCGAGTATATTTGGTTCATCCATGGCCACCGCAGTTCGCTCCAGAAAAGTTTTCTGTTGCTGCCATATCCAAAGATCGGATCATTAGCTTGTACGGAAGGGAAACAAAGTATGTGTTTTTGTTCCTAAATAATGTTAGTCCGAAAATTATTTCGCGACGTCAACTTTGGAAATTTCTTTACGCCTTTTGGTTTGTCTTCCACCCCTAAAATCAATGGCAGCCCTGCAACTCTCTTGTGATTATGTACTTCTTCTTGTGTTGTTATCTTCTGCAATTTAAAACGCGTTTTCCCCTTTTTGGTTCCCCAGTCGGAGTCAAAAAGGCAAAAGCTGGCATGGCTCCAGATACATCCATTGTCGGAAAAGTTAGCTTGTCGTGATCGCGAGGAGTTGAATCGCGGTCAATTATTATCGCTGTTACTAGCAAAGCGATCACACAGTATGGTGCAATGCGCGTCGTCCATTTGAACAATCCGTACGTGCTTATCGTAGTGTTGTTATTACTTTCCATGTGTTTAATCTGGTTGAAACGATTGCCTATTTGCGCATGAGCTATGCGTAATGTGTATGTATAACCGGATGTGCGAGAACATGCGAGTATCCTGCCATTCGTCGCTCTCCCGTGACAGTTTGTTCGATGAACATTGACCACATTGTGATGTTCTGCTGTGGAGTACTACAAGTGATGGGCTAAAAAGTATGACCTTGAGATGTGTAGGACAAGGAATGTTGCCCGACTCCCTCAAAGTTTAGGTACGATGATTTGTAAGAACCCGTCCCTGCATCCAACGGATGAAAAGATCAGGGGTTTTGTTCGGTTGGGTTCTTCGAGATGACGGGTGTGGAATGAAGAGTCATTCGTGTACTTACGCAGCCTCGGCTGAGACTCTATCCCTGTTTGCATTTGCGGGCAGTGGCCACACGACTTCGTATGGACCTCGTGTGATCTCTGTCTTGTGAAAGGACAAGATTGAATCATCGGGGTAGCCTGAAACCCGATACGTAGCCTGAGCCGATCGGATTCCCAACACTCTTAGGCTGTAGTTGACAAACATGGTCATCAGAAGTTGCGTTCAATCCTATACGGTTCTGATCGAATAGTTGAATGATTTGTTGGATCTTTGAGATCTTACATTTGGTCACTAACCTCGACTCTGATATCCTTGCTACGAACACCCGGAATTTCGACGGTGAGAACGTAGTTACTCCCCGACTCGGCCACATCCATCTTCGGGGACCACCCGGCTCCTGAACAAAGGCACGCGTCAGATTTCATCATCTAAACCTTTTATGGTCCCGGAGCATTGAAGCATAAACCTTGAACAACACGAGGACGGAGCATCTTTGTCCTCAAATCGGCTTGCCCTTCACGAGACACCCTATCGATGGGCCGGGCAAACTTAGGTGGGGGATCTAGCGTAGTCAAGTCGCAACGGCCCGTGGCAGGTCGTATGGGCCTGGCACTTGGGGAGATTCGTTGTTCCGCCATGCAAGGCCTGGAGAACTTGGGCACTGCCGGCGCATAACTAGAGTCCTTGCTACCCTGGCAACATTTTTCTCAAGAAATGAACGTCAACACATGTTTGACCATGATAAAGCCTAGCGAGTACATTAATCTGAGCGACGAAGAGGAAGAAACCTGATGGACAGAGGATGAGGGGGCTTGGCGCATGAACCGGGCCTGGGATGCGGATCCTTGCCGAGCAAAGCACATCCTGTTGTCACCCCTCGGAACCGCAACAGAGTTCAAGCTCGCGCTGCAGTTCTGTTTCATCCAATATCGAAATTACCAGTGAGATTAGGCTAGACTGGGCTTACAGAAAACTACTAGACTGAACTCAAATAAGCTTCCAAGCTCCGCCAGTTGGGATATATGGCGCTTGGACTCGACGAGTATCACCGCAGTCAATCTTCAAGCAACTCACAATCTTACTCACACTATCTACAACCCCTAAACTCCATCTATGGACTCTCCTCGCTGCTCCTCTACACATGTAAGAACGTCATAACACATCCAACGCATGTAGGAACGTACCAGAGGGATGAGGCGGTGGGATAGGTGAAGGTCATCGGGGACGGCAGCAAAGTGCGAAGCCATCGTGGCGACCCTACGTCTCGCTGCCTCTGCATCCATTTCGTCTACAGGCCTTTCTCTTGTGTGTTCGTAAGAAGGGGGGGGGGGCCGGGGGAGAAGGACTTTAAGCTACGGATCAGATAAAAAGAAGTGGATGATTTCGGACACAGATATTATTCAAAACAACGGGTTTCGTCGGGACACATCGCCCTCAGTATGCAAAAATATCTTGGGATAGAAAAATATCAAAGATACTTTTTGTACACGTCGGATTCCAGCGAGTTCCGATATGCGATGACGTGGACAAATTGGTTCAATTGAAAGAGTCGACGGACAAAACTTGTCCTAAAAAACTTATCGAACTAAAAAATATGATTGGGGGAGACAAATTCGTAGTTTGATTTGTGGGTGGGGAATGGAGGAAACATACATTTGTGATATGTGAATGCATCATGGAGATGCAAACCATTTCTTATTATCCGTGAATGGTCAGACCAACCAAAACTCACCACGAGAAATTAAATAGGGAGTTGTAACCAATGCCCATGTCCATGTCCATGTCCATGTCCGGGCGGGAAGACAAATCAATGGCGGAGGCAACATCTGAATCACACTCACCAACCCCAATTGAGGAGGTCAAATGACGCTCAACCAATCTCCCCCTCCTCTAACCTTCCACCAATCTCTCGTAAGTCTCCTCCATCAATGGCTCCCAAGTGCTTCAGCCTCACCCGGGCCATGAAATCCTGCTTCCGCCTCTCCTTCTCCCGCGCTGGCCTCAAGTCCGTCTCCGTCGACCTCCCCGATGGCACCACCCTCCACTGCTGGATCCCCAAGATGTACAAGCCCTCCCTCCCAAACCTCGTCCTCATCCATGGCATGGGATCCGACTCTATGTGGCAGTGGCGCGACCTCGTCCACCGCTTCTCCCCTCACTTCAACGTCTATGCCCCCGACCTCGTCTTCTTTGGCGCTTCGTACACCACCTCCCCCGAGAGGTCTGAGTCCTTCCAGGGTAGGTGCGTCGCTGGCGCCATGGAGTCCCTGGGTGTTGGTAGGATGCACGTCGCGGGGTGTAGCTACGGCGGGATCATTGCGTACAGCATGGCCGCGCAGTTCCCTGAGAGGGTCGAGAGGGTGGTGTTGTGCTGTGCCGGGGTGAGCATGGAGGAGAAGGACATGGATGAGGGGATGTTCCATATGAAGAGCGTGGATGAGGCAGTGAGCATGCTCCTTCCCCAGACCCCGGAGAAGTCCAAGGAGTTGATCGCGCTCTCGGTTTACAAGCCGCCCAAGTCCATGCCCTCTTGCATTTACCAGGACTTCATCGATGTGAGGAAAATCTGCCCGCCTCTCTACCTTGATCCCAGTTAAGTCGAAGTCCGCCTCTTAGTGTTTCCGGTTCTGTCAGGTTATGCTGACGGAAAACCTTACGGAGAGGGCTGAACTGATCCGTGCTCTGCACAAGGACAGGAAATTGTCGAACCTTCCTAAAATCTCCCAGGCAAGGAAGAAAAGTGTTGCGTCGTTCGTTTTGTCTCCGCAGATTTCTCGAGTTTTCCTTTTTTCACATTCATTCGTCTGTTAAATGCAGCCGACTCTGATGATATGGGGGGAGTATGACAAGGTCTTTCCACTGGAGCTAGCACATCGACTCAAGAGGTCTGTTCCTCAAAACTTCGCATCTCTGGTCTTCACCTCGGACTTGGTTGCGGCAGAAACTGATCAAGTCAATGTATGTGTGACTCTTTTGCAGACATTTGGATGACGCCCCAAGATTGGTGGTGATCAAGGATGCCGGTCACATCCTAAGCATGGAGGCACCGAAGGAGCTGTACAAGCATACAAAGGAGTTTCTCCTAGAACCTCTTGCTTCCTCGATAGACAATGGCAAGCAGTAATCATCGGACAGCTGCTTGAGGTTATTTATCGTTGCTCGTGTCGAGTCCTGTTATGTCCGCTGGACACACTCAGGTCAGCGGTGACCGCATACTTCATTACTGTAATTTGCTCTTGCTGGTTTCCCGGACCATTGTTATTCTTCTTCAAAATGTAATTGATTGCGAGTATCATAACCATTCCTCAAGGACCTGTCGTGTTGAGCGACTTACGAGATTCGGCAATCGAATGAATCTCGCGGCTTCTACATACGCAAACTCCTACATACGGACTTTCTGTAAATTGGTCGAGGAACATGGGAGAAGAAGAAAGCTGATGGATGATCATCCTCGGCTAAAACGGAACGCCCTGAAGGAACCAACAACCGTACAACACAATGCGACCAGATCTGCACAACAAAAATCTCGCTCACCTCGGGCGGCCTTGATGACAGGGCTCTCTCGGGCGACCATCGGTGCTCTCGCTCAAACGGGATCATTTGTGAAAAAGGTTGCATTCAATGTGCAAACCCAAAGTTTCACGTAGGATGGTCCAACTTTGTATATAAGCCTAAGCGGCCTCTTTAAGATGCAACTCAAAAAAGGGTGCCAGCTTATGGCCTGTACGTGCGCTTGGATTTGAGGGATGTGTAAAAAAGGTTGCATCCAATGTGCAAACCCAAAAATCCCCTAGTTAAGAGAGTCCGGCCGCTACTCCTTCTACCACTGGTCCGATATTCTAATATCATTTAGAAACCAAAGAAGTTATGATTTTAAGGGAGGAATCCACCTCCTTCCTAGTCATTGTCAAAATTCTTATATACTATTAATCTTCTTGAATGATATGAGCTATGTACACTATCGAATATAAAAATAAGAGGTTGATTTTGTGTTATAAAAATAAGGCAAAATATCGATATTTAGCCCAATCAATTTTTCAATTTTACATTTTGGCATATTGTTTCAAAAGTTTTCAATTTGGCTTTATTTCAATTTGACCCTATTCGTAACGGCATTAATACGTGTCATTTGTGTTTCCTATGTGGCAATGATAATGAAATAAATCAAGGGCAAAATATCGATATTTGGCCCAATGAATTTGCCAACTTTACGTTTTGGCCTAACGTTTTAAAAGTTTTTCAATTTAACCTTAAATCAATTTTAATTCGAGGAGAAATTCGAGGAACAAGAACCAAAAACCTAGGAAGGGACGTCGGCGGGAAAGCAAGGAGCTTGTTGCATGTGAAATCACGTTAAATGAGTCTATCTCGCGCTTCGTCGTTACGACAGGGGGAACTCTTCTTCTCAATAACCTATAAAAAGGTTAGATCGGTTTTTCGAACCTCAACTTCATATATGTGGAAGCCTCGGTCTTCGCCAACTTACCTTGAAGCGGATTCTAGCATAAATCCTTTATGTCATTACACAACCCAAACGTAAATCACTTATGTCAATACACGAGTAAAAAATGAATTTAATGACCCAAATCTTAGCCAATATCGATAAAGGTAAAGAGAAAAGCAAAGTCGAAAACAAGACGGGGGATGATAGTCCAGTTGTCACTGAGGTAGACTCCTGCTTTCTTAGGTTTTTGTTCCTGTTTTTCGAATTCCTCCTGAAATTAAAATTGATTTAAGGCCAAATTAAAAACTTTTAAAACGTTAAGCCAAAACGTAAAGTTAACAAATTTATTGGGCAAATATCGATATATTGCCCTTCATTTATTTCATTATCATTATTACGTAAGAAAAATAAATGACAAATTAAAAAGTAAAATTAAAATAAAATAAAATTAAAAATTTTTAAAATGATATATTAAAACATAAAGTTTACAAATACCTAAAATTAAATAAATAAATAAACCGCGCGAAGGAAGACGGATGCGAAAAATCTCGGGAAGACATCTGAGAACAGCCACGTGTGACTGTCCGAAACCACATCCATTCATCCCCATTTCCCATGCTTTTTATTCACCACTTCCCCCCCTCCCCCACTAGACGTTTCCCAGCGAAACCTGGTTTCTGGGTCGGCTGTGAAGGTATCGCTGTACCTAAAGCTCACGCCTTTCCCTTCTGGGTTTGGTCTGTTTCCATCCGATTGGAATCCTAGGGCGGTTTCCTTCGTGATTTCTGTTTGGTTTCCGCAACTGGGTCTTTCTTATTCTGTGTTTCGTTTCCTAATTTTTGTTTGGTTTTGTATGAATGGATGTTTGGCTAAGCCCTGCTCCGGATGGAGGAGAAAGTTGGGATTTTTGTGTTTTGAATCGGGGAATTACAGTCAACCCCGTGTTGTTTGCACGATCCCATCGACGGGAATTGTTAGGACGGTGCGAGTGTTCGATGTTTTTCTGTCCATTTTTTGCTTGAGGTTTGCAAGACTAGTGAAGGTGTCTTCACGTGGTATGTTAGTCTGTCAACGTCAATTAATGAGATATGGCTTCACGGGACAGGGGACGTGATGCTTGAGCTAAATGCTGTGTGATCGTATGCCGAGTCATTATTGCGCAGAGTCTTGTTTCGTGAAATTGAATTGTGATTTCTGGTGTTTATTTACGCTGGTGTTTTTGTGACATCCTGTTTTCTAACCAATGATTTATCTGCAGAGTGATTAAGATGGCATCAACCATGGCGTGCCTTGTTGGGAACGGTCCGTCTACCAGTGGTTCTAAATTGAGCTTGCTGAAGGAATTCTATGGCAGGGAGATTTCTCCGCACGTTCCCCTACCTCGGAGGGAGGCCAGGAGTCTATTGGCTATAGCTTCTCAATCTCTTGACCAGAACCCTCATCAAAGCAGGAGGAAGCTTCTGAAGCTGCTTGGGAATGTTGGCCTAGCAGGGCCTGCACTTTTAGGAAGCAGAAGTGCATTGGCTGAGGAACAAGCAGTGTCGTCGTCTAGGATGTCGTACTCGCGGTTCCTGGAGTATTTAGATAAGGACAGGGTTAAGAAGGTTGATTTATTTGAGAATGGGACCATAGCTATTGTAGAAGCAATTTCTCCTGAATTGGGTAGCCGGATCCAGAGAGTTCGTGTTCAGCTCCCTGGGTTGAGCCAAGAGCTTCTTCAGAAGTTCAGGGAGAAGAACATCGATTTTGCAGCTCATAGTGCACAAGAGGACTCGGGTTCCCTGCTGTTCAACTTGATTGGAAACCTGGCCTTCCCCTTGATCCTGATCGGAGGTCTTTTCCTTCTATCAAGGCGCTCATCAGGAGGAATGGGAGGACCCGGCGGTCCTGGGTTTCCTCTCACGTTCGGCCAATCCAAGGCCAAGTTCCAGATGGAACCCAATACCGGCGTCACATTCGATGATGTAGCTGGAGTTGATGAAGCCAAGCAAGATTTTATGGAGGTTGTCGAGTTCTTGAAGAAGCCGGAGAGGTTTACTGCTGTCGGGGCTCGCATCCCCAAAGGTGTTCTCTTAGTTGGTCCTCCCGGTACTGGAAAGACCCTTCTAGCCAAGGCAATTGCCGGTGAAGCTGGTGTTCCATTCTTCTCCATCTCAGGTTCTGAGTTCGTCGAAATGTTTGTTGGTGTTGGTGCCTCGAGAGTTCGCGATCTCTTCAAGAAGGCCAAAGAGAATGCCCCGTGCATTGTTTTCGTTGATGAAATCGATGCTGTTGGGCGGCAAAGGGGGACTGGGATTGGAGGAGGAAACGATGAAAGGGAGCAGACCCTCAATCAGCTTTTAACTGAAATGGATGGGTTTGAGGGGAACACTGGTATTATCGTCATCGCTGCCACTAACAGAGCAGATATCTTGGATTCTGCGTTGCTCCGGCCAGGAAGGTTTGATAGACAGGTAGGTGTGAAGTTTTGGTTTGTATGTACTCTATTGTTGGTTGGCCGATTGTTTTTCACATACTTATTCATTGTATCGTGCAGGTGACCGTCGATGTGCCTGATATTAGAGGCAGGACTGAGATCTTGAAGGTTCATGCCAGTAACAAGAAGTTTGATGCCGATGTCTCCCTCGATGTCATCGCGATGCGAACTCCCGGATTTAGCGGAGCAGATCTTGCAAACCTTCTGAATGAGGCTGCTATACTGGCTGGTCGTCGAGGGAAGACTGCAATCTCTTCCAAGGAAATTGATGATTCTATTGACAGGATCGTCGCTGGTATGGAAGGAACTGTCATGACCGATGGAAAAAGCAAAAGTCTCGTGGCTTACCATGAAGTTGGCCACGCTATTTGCGGGTCAGTAAGGGAAAACCTTAAAAATCTTGTTCTTTATTGGTGGTTGATGATCGTTGTTGTTTGTGCATCTTTTACTTAGTTATAAAGCTGATGGATGGTCTGTCCGTCTTTGCAGGACCTTGACCCCGGGGCATGATCCTGTTCAAAAGGTCACCTTGATACCTCGTGGTCAGGCTCGGGGTCTGACCTGGTTTATCCCTGCCGATGACCCAACCTTGATCTCCAAGCAGCAGCTCTTTGCTAGGATTGTTGGCGGCCTGGGCGGGAGAGCAGCAGAGGAAGTGATATTTGGGGAGCCTGAAGTAACGACCGGTGCAGCTGGAGATTTGCAGCAAATCACGGGATTGGCAAAACAGGTTTTGAGTTCTCGTCTTCCGTTATTTTCCCGTGTAGAAAGTGGTTCTTAGTTAGAGCTTTCTGACATCAGATTTCTACTCTTCTCACTGGCAGATGGTCACCACCTTCGGAATGTCTGAGATCGGTCCCTGGTCACTCATGGACTCTGTGGCGCAGAGCGCAGACGTCATAATGCGAATGATGGCCAGGAACTCGATGTCCGAGAAACTCGCTGAGGACATTGATTCGGCGGTGAAGCGTATCTCTGACAGCGCATATGAGATTGCCTTGAGCCACATCAGGAACAACCGTGAGGCCATGGACAAGATCGTGGAAGTCCTCCTGGAGAAGGAGACGATGTCGGGAGACGAGTTCCGTGCCATCCTCTCCGAGTTCACCGAGATTCCGGTTGAGAACCGGGTGCCTCCTGCTGTTCCGACGCCGCTCTTGGTCTAAACTCGCCGAGAGTCGCATCACAGGGGGGTTGACTGACAGTTTTTTGAACAAAATCCCCAGTATTTAACTATCTGTAGTCAATATCCAGGGATTGTATAGTTGGAATAGAAATGGAATCTTCATACTCTTTAACATTTGCTTTGGCACGTTTTTGACATACATTGATGCAATTGGAATCAACAAAAAATGAATCTATGATTAGATCGGAAGAGAAGGGCACAAAGCTACGTTCATTCTCACAATAAAGAAAAAAGTCAGCCAAAACAACTAAGGACTAAAGAGAAGCTGCTTATCTTGGGGGTCCACGAATCCCTGCTACAACCAGAAATAACAAGACCATGAATTTCAATATCACATTTTGACAGATGTTTTTCTCTTCCTTACTCTTCCTACTCTTCTCTACTTGGATAGGGTCAAAACAAATATACATCAAGGGGGACGGTATCGTCCCATTTCCTTCACTAACAGATACACCATAGACAATCGCCCGGCCTTACACGCTTAGAATACCTGGATGTTCACATTTTGTAGAGTGATGGGCGAGAAAAACTGCTCTTGCGATTGGGGAAGGGGGGGGGGGGGGGAGGTCATGAGTTTCGGTTGCGGAGCCAATGGTTGTGAAGACAGCTTTAGGAAGGGGCTCTTTCTCGGTTGCGATTATGTACTAGGCAGGTGGTGGGGGAAGTTGTGCATAGACTGCCTTCTCAGGTGCTCTGGGATCAGACGGTTGATCAATTCGGGTGAAGCTCCAGCTAACTGTAGGGAAAATTTGAGAAAAGGGTTAAAGAGCAGCAATCACTTCGTATACCTGACAATTGATCAGGATAGCATCAAGAAAAAAACGGTGTACATCCTAAATGAGACCTTTCAGGACACGACTGGGCTTGTCACAGTGAGAGACCGAAATGAATCCTAAAAATAAAGCCTTGAATTCAATTCACGAGGACCATAACATTACGAATTCCCATCACAATGATGACATTCAAACCTTTTATTAGACGACACACATGCATCAGCGATTTTGTGTTATGTGATTCAATCAATAGACAATGAAGGAAGAAATGGATTATAAATCGCAGTAAACTTACTTCTTGCTTAAAATTGAATAGCAGCGGCAAAGTGCGTCCATTTGGGAGGCGGGCATTCGGTTCTCGCAGCTCATCAAAGAATGGATGAGCACAAGCTTCCAGCTGCATTAGCAAAACAAGTGAAAATAAATCATAAGGTGTAAGGAATTGATGGTTTTATCTGGAAGGAAAATAAATGCCCCATACATCATGTAACCAAAATAAATTGACCGCAACTTCCATTTCAATGTACACACAATCCTATCTGGGAAGAATAATATGTAGAAAAAGGTCAACTCACAGCAGTACAACGCAGGCTAGGTGAATACTGAAGCAGACGCGAAGCGAGGTCAATTGCTTCAGGGGGCATTCTTTTGTGAAATACCTGAATGAGAGAGTTGTCACAAAAATCAATCAGACAGAGCTCAATATCAAACAAATGAAAGATGCATGGGCTAGATTATCAATCATTTTAAAATTCCGAACTCCACAAATGATTGACTAGAGTGTCACTAAAATGTGATATTTCATCAAACGAGACACAACTGCAGACCACCTTGATAGAACTGTCATGTAAATTTTGTCACATGGATAAGGAAAGATAATTGGTTATGCTTATTTTATACAAGCTATAAAGCTGAGCACGAGGTAAGACCTTATGCCAGGGATGGGCCTTTATCTGAGGGAATCTGAAGTCTGTATAATTTGGATTCATACATCGTATCTCTTCTCTGGTAGGAGTTCCCAGGACCTGCCAAACAGTAGATAAAACCTGCTTTTACTCATCCCGAAAGAGGACTAGACAATAATGTAAAACAAGTGAATAATTCAAGAAAAAAAATTAATATTTGCTTCACCTTAATAATTTCGACAAGTTGGTCAACAGCATTTTCACCCGGGAATAATGGCTGCATGGACATTCAGTTGTAGAGCTCAGGTAAAGGAATTCATCAATGAACAAGGACATGTAAGGCTGCTCTCGTTATTATGACTTAGACAAGACCTGCTACAAGTGGAACCAAAAGACAGTGGCATAACTTCTAGGTCACCAACCTGGCCAAGGAGAAGCTCAGCCAGGACACAGCCAGCTGACCAAATGTCAATCGATGTTGTATACACAGTCGCACCAAATATAAGCTCCGGAGCTCGGTAATAGCGAGAGCATATATAAGATATATTTGCTTCTCCTTTCACCTGGTCATAATTGAAGACTTAATGAGCTACATGATGAAGGTTCACATAAAAGCTCCATGCTTTTGTAAAGATCAGGCATAATCGATACAGTTTCGTGTTATTGAAATGATTAGTAAAGGAACTTCATCTGAAGAGTAAAGTAGAAAATTAATAGACATACAAGAACTTTAGCACTTCCAAAATCGCAAAGCTTGAGTTGGTGGGTAAGAGGATCGACCTGCATGAAACATAAAGGATTACGAACAATCAGAAACCACAGAGGGAGTAAGAGCCAGATGGCCCACCAAAACACAATATCATCTGTAAGGAAAATGTACCAATAAGTTCTGAGGCTTAATATCCCTGTGACAGACACCAGGAACAGTATGAATGTATGCAAGACCGCAAAATATCTGCAAAAGGGATCTCCTCATCAGATCACGGTTCAGGTAAATATTTCAATAGTTTCTTTATAAGGCCTAAAGAAATAGGTTCAGTTTCATACTTGATATGTGTATAGTTTAACATAGATGAGCGGCATCCTCTGATTCATACTGCTGTAATGCTTCAGAACCCGATAGAGGCTCTCAGGCACGTATTCCATGACCAAATTCAGGAAAAGCTCATCTTTGCTTGTTGTGGAGAAGAAACAATGCTTCAAGGAAATGACGTTCGGATGATCCATCAGTCGCATTAACTGAAGCTCTCGATTTTTATAACGCCTATCCTGCAGGACCTTCTTTATAGCAACTGTTTCTCCAGTTTCCAAGCATTTTGCCTGTCAGACCAAACTTGTTAACCACTTGATGGATAAAGTTACACTATACTCAATATTTGACAGTCAAATAATACCTGGAAAACAATTCCAAAAGATCCAGTGCCGACAACACGCTCTGCCTTGTAGCTGATAGTCTGTGAAAAAGGAGGGTCAGGCCGGGAGCCCGCAGAATGGAATTATCACTTCGTCTCTAAGCTTAGGCCGCCAATATTTTTTTATAAAAAAAAGTGACAATAACCAAAAAGGCACATATACAATATTTCTCTGAAAAAGGCAAAGCGATCCCTTCAACTGGGAGATAGGGCAACATATAAATGGGAAAGAATCAATAACCTGCTTTGGTTCTCCATTTTTACCACCAATGGTTGTTGAGATTATCTGACCAGTGACAGCATCATTTCCCTCAATAATTGAGGTCATCTCCGGCTGTTCATGTAAACAAGCGCACCAATTAATATCATGGTCTCTCAGGGAAGGGAAGTTGATGCAGACGCAACAAAGATGACTTCTTCATTCAGAAGAAAGATACAAAAGTAAGATTTCCACGTAATACAAGCACGGGCATTAGACAACCACAAGCATCTGCCTATAAATCCCAAAAGGCAGTCCCATTTCCGGAAAGCAAAGTGAAGAATGGTGGGCAAATCTCCGTGAGTAATCAACCTCCTAAAGCAGCACAAAAAATGCTTCAGAAAGAAAAACGATCATTCAGCATCCCACAGGATCCAACCAGATCTACCTAAACTGCAATTAACTGCCACAAACCAAATCAACAGAAGATCAAACTCTCCAGAAATGTTAGTCACAGAGCAGTCAGCCGAATAAGAAGAAGAAGAAGAATGGAAAATAACAAGAAAAAGGAGCATCCCAGATTCCCAACCATAATCAGGAAGTCCTATCAAACCCTAAGACCAAAATCAAGTCAATGTAAGCCTCCCCACTCAACCAACCAACTGAACAACCAAAGAAATCCCTCCAATTTAATCCAACAACGCTTCAAAAAGTTCAGGCAACGAGCTCAAGATCTGTCCTACCCAAGAACTAACCAAAACAAGATGCGAAAGCTTCCTTCTTTTATCAGAAACCAGAGGATGAAGTTCAACCAACGCAACCAGAATTCAGATCTCCACAAAAAACAAATAAACAGAGAAACACCGGGCCATCGCAACCCTAACAACCTCAACCCCCTCCTCCAGATCGCTCGGGATCTCGTACCGACCAAAAAAACAAAAGCCCCACACCACACACGACGCAAGAACAGCCGACCATAATAAGAAGCTGAGATGAGGAGATGAACCGGAGACCACCTGGTCAGTGTCCACGTGATCGGCCTGCTGCTGCTGCTGGTGAGGGTGGCCCTGGTGGGGGTGATGGAGCTGTTGCTGTTGTTGTTGGTGGTGGTGGTGAGGGGGGTTCGCCCCGGCGGAGGCCATCCCGAGCTCCCTACCGATTCAAGTGTTCAGTACTTCCCCTTCCGACACACACACACACACACACTCTCTCTCTCTCTCTCTCTCTCTCCCTCCCACAACCTCGTCTTTCTTTTTCTTTCCTTATTCTCTGACTTCCTCTGCTCGTATCGAAAGGGCACTTGTCCTTAATATTTAACCTCAAAGGAAATTAAAGGAATTGGGGTTGGGGTGTGGGTGCCCACGCGAGAAACGGAGAGTGGCTCACGATGTCTGCAAATTCATGGTGAGTTACGGGACATGGGCATGTGTTTCCTTTGTGTCCGAATCCGAACTGATTGATCTACAGTGGATCGGATAAGCATTGATTGAATTAGCATTATAAGTGTTGTTGTTTTGCAAAAGGTAGAAATAATATTCCCCCTTTTGTTTTTGTATGGTCTGGAGGAGTGTTCTCGGTTATATGAATATGGATGGATGGTGGTGGTTTTGATCTGGCTGGCCCAGTTGCTGCTTTTCGAGCTTATTATTATTATTGGGGAGTGAGTAGGATCACATGCTTCTCCCCCACAACCAATCATCATTGTTGTTAAGAGGTGAATTTACATTATCAAACTCATCACCCCCCGCCTGGCTGGATCCCCATGTAAATTTTCATCAGCAGTCGCGGTTGCTGCTGCGCTGGGGGGATGCCGAATGGACCACCGAACCAGACCCATGTCGCCAAGATGGGGCTGAGTTGGTGCTTTCGCGATCATGGGCAACTGTCAGGAACAAAAAGGCTTAAATATGATCCCAGGAGAGCGACGTGAAGGATGTCACCACCACCACCCAGAGTGCCAAACTTGGCTGTCCGAATGGGAGACTCTTTCTATTGTTGGCTCAAAAAAACTCCCCCACAATCAAGTCTGCACTGAGATTTTGACCGTGGATGGTTTAGTTGTTTTTTTTTTCTTAGGACAACTTTCATCTGATGCTTAGGTAATGAAGAACCAACCCATCAGGCGCGACACCTTTTTCTTTTTGGTTTAATGAGGTAGTGGGTGAGTGAGGGACTCTCCTCCTCCTTTTTGTTGGACCAAAGCATAATTGAGGATAGATGTGGGTTGGCTTTTGGTTTCTTCCTCGTCAACTTTTCAATCCCCCCCGCTGCAGCAATCATACAAAGCAGACCACCCATGTACAAAACTACTTTTCAAAATCTTGGCCCTACTCCCGAAAGAGAACTCATTGTACGTGGTGGTGATATCTGAGATTTTTTAAAATCGAGTTTGAAGTAATTTTATAAGTTAGGATTCTTGTGACGAAATATTTTTTTGAAAAAAACGTTATTTTAGAATAATGTGTTTTTGTGTGCTTGAGCATATAAATCACAAGTTGGAACAAAAGAGTGTCTGGTGATTTCATCCTTTTACCATTTCCGTCTCCCCGTATATATATTATAACAATGGAAAGAGAAGATAAGCGTTGCCTTATTTGTCAAATGTCTGGAGATCTGGTCAGCAAAGGGTATCAGTACAGGCACAACAATCTTGTAATATAAAAATTGGCAAAAAAAAAAAAAATGATGACAGGCCTGTATGTGTGTGAGAAGAGAAAGAGAAGGGGGAGGGGAGCTTTCCTGGTCATCTTTTGACCAACAGCAAAGCAATGATGTGTGGTTTGTCTGTGGTACCTGAAAACCAGCAAAGAAATTTGCACTGCTGTATGTATGTGCGTGACCAAAGTACAATGCAACCAGTTAATGAGATGAGAACAAATTTGACCCATACACATACATACACAAGAAACTGCAGACAAGGGAAAGGAATCTCTGTCTTTCTCTCTCTCTCTCTCTCTCTCACACACACACACACACACACACACACAAAGCTTCTCTTCTCCAGAGACTCTTCCCTGTTTCCAGGGAGAGGAGCAGATCTCTGGGGTCCCAGCCAATTTAATAAAGACGACCCTCATTCCCTTCTTCTGTCACTACTACTTCCAATCAACCCCATGAGGAACTAAACAGAGCAAAAGGAAGAAATCCCACCACAGGTTTTAAGCCAACATTGTGTAATCCATGATTCCCCCAAATCTCTAAATCTGTAATATACCCCAAAAGCTTTGCCACCTCTCATCATCATACAGATTATGATCCAATCCAGCAAAGGAACAGAGCACTGGCAAACAGGGGACCATTCATCATGTGTGTGAGTGACTACCAAAATAACCTCTTCGCATTAATTTCTATGGGACAAAAAAGATTACGAACATCTAATTGAGGGGAGGGATGAATCCGGGGTCCATCTGGTTGTCTTAAAAGGACATCTGCTTTACAAACTGGTACAATTAATGCTCCACACATTTACATGATCGTCAGTGGGAAGGGTAGGAGGAGGAGGAGGACATTGAACAAGATTCAGCTCATATCAGTCCAAAACCCTACCACTGGTTTGGAAAGGCCTCTCTGTAACATGCATCAGCGTCCATTGTTAGCTGGCTAACCGAAGCTTCAGTTGCTCTGGCATTCAGAAGCCTCTGACCCAACCGATCTTTCGCTGTTTCCTTCTTTCGCAGCATGGACGCAAGTGTCTCCTTCTTATTGCGAGCCGATACTCTTTCTGATATTGAAATGTCGGGGTCGGCACCGACAGCAGCTGATGCCGAAGTAGAAGCCAGTGCGGCTTCACGAAGCACTGCTTCATTATGCTCACGAACTCTAGCAAGCTTTGCGCGCTTCAATATTTTCTTATCATTAATCCTCCTTTCTAATTCTTCGTGATCGTGCGTCCTGACATTTTTTACGGCTTGTTCCGCCAACTGCTTCACCAGGTCAATCTCTGGCGGGCGGCTTTGGTCTATCTCCATGGATTCTGGGTAGATCGGATTTCCACAACTATCACGTGGAACAATGGTTCCATGGAAAGGGCAAACTCTCAAATCCCTTCTCTGACAGAGACCCCCATTCTTTAAAGGAGCATTGCACGGCTTGCTAGTTACCCTTTCCTCCTTGTACAAGGTGGCCTGCACATTAAGTTCAGCAATTTTCTGAGCAGGTATAACCGCATCATAGTCAACTCTACCCCAATGGCTTTCTAGTTCCAAACCCCTGTGATTGGCCAAAACATCACTTGATGATCCCCAGGAATTTAAGTGGGGACCCCAATTCACAACTGGAGCTTCGGCCAAAAGTTTATCTCTAAGAGAATCTTTAACATCGGCTGATTCAATGAGGGTCTCGTTGATGCTTGATTTTTCAATAGTTGGTGGGGTGGGGTCATCTTTCACACCACTCATTGATGGGATGGAAGGTTCTTCAGCTTGTTCTCTTGAAGCCACCGATGCCCTGTCAACTGCTTCAATCTTTCCGACCTCCCAGATGTCCTCCTCTTCATCGTCAATATGCCCAGCACTACTCTCTAGAGATGGGATGATTTCTTCACAATTCTTCTTCACCATTCGGATATTGTTTTGAATGTCGATTAGCTCCTTCATGATGGAGTTCCGTAAATGGTTGTCTGTCAAATCCACTCTGACAGCCACTGCAATCCACTCTTGCACTGAAGCCAAATGCTTCGAAACTAAAAGCCTGTACGACTCCCTTAAAGCATCGAAAATGACTTTATTTTCTGTATTCTCATGAACCCTTTTCCCCTCTTTAAGAGAGGCAAGACGCAACTGCAGAAGCTCGCGAGATTGAAAGTCGGCAAGATCTTCATCGTTAGGCAGAGGTTGGACCTCGGCTTCTTCTTTTGCACGAGCAATAGTAAGACACTCTTCGATCTCATTCACAGTCGACCTTACTTCTTCCTTCATTGTCGAGAAATTCGCCTTAAGGCCCTCAAACTTTCTCAGCAAAATCTCTCGTGTTCTCATCTCTCGTTCCCTTCTCTCCTGACGCACTCTTGCTGCATTTCCCTGCACATCTGGGAACTGCAGCCTAAGATTGTTCTTGCAATAGTCAAATCCCAGCCTAAGCTTCCTGTAGTGGACTCCAAATGTAGTGTTCCACTTTTCCAAGAACTCGATTGCCGTCGAATGCAACCGAGACGCAACTGCTTTTGGTGCCGGAAGCGGCATGTTTCTTCTAAAACCGATACTCAAAATCAACAGCTGATCCAAGTTCTCGACGATAAGGTCTCTAAACAGCTTCGACCGCATAAAGAGCTCGTCTATAATGAGAAGGGAGATATACCTCACCTGGAACAAAATCAGACAGATATCATAACCAGAACAATTCCTCTTCCCATAAGAAGGGCCGAGCATAACGAATCGACATTTCCTTATCCGTGACATACAAGCCATAACCACAGAGAGCTTTCCAACAAGTAACAACAAGACCCAGACCATCCCGAGCCTGCAACGGGGGACCGAATTAAGATGACGCAGAAGCACAAAAAAGAACAAACCTGGGAGTGGTTACGCTTCATTAGGGACATGAGAGTCTGCGCGGCCAGACGAAGCTCCGGATCCGAATACCTGACCTCGGCCTTAATCGCCTTCAGGAGACGGGGATCAACCCCAGGGTCAGTCGTATCGGTAGCCTTCTCAATCAATTCCCGGACCCTACCCCCCTCTTCCGCCTCCATGACTCCAGCTCGACAATCGAATCAAATTCCCCCCCCCCTCTCCCAAAAATGGATCGAACCACGACTTATACCAACAAATCGACCACCCAGAGACGACTGATCGAAATCAAATCAATTCCACAACATTCAGCGAACATCATAATCAAACCGACCTTATACTTTCCGACAATCGCTCTCGCCACGAAACCAAACCCTAAACGGCCTCGAAAACCACCGGTCGATTGAATCTAATCCCCAATTATTTTTTTGGGTAGTTTTCTAACCCTTTCCTTGTCTGCCGACATCTAAAATTTGTGGGAAAATTAGGGCAAATTTGTGTGTGTGTGTGTGTAATATTAATTAATTTCACTCCAACTCCGATTCGCATGCTTTCAGCAAATTAATAATGTGTTTGACTTATGGGATAGAACGGAACTAAAAACGAAAAGTAAAATGTCACAGTTTCACGTCGTTAGGACAAACTACGATGATAATGTCGGGGATGTGCGAATATTCCCTGGATTCTATTCCTGCGAGTTGAAGTCCGCGAGAATTCTAATCTCGTCGATTTAAAATTTCGATATTATTCATTTTATTATTTATGATATTATAATCCCACTAATATTGAATAATTTCATATAAGGTCAATTCGGATATTTCTTAATCATGTGCTACACGGCAATCAACATCTGATCCAGTATCAACCAAAAATTAATTAGTTCTATTGAATTAATTAATTTAAATTAATTAGTCAAAAGGACGGTGGTCACTCGTACAACTACGACCACACCCCCAATATAACGACGACGAGCCGATACCAAAATCCAAGATAGACCCAAAACACATCCCAATATGACGTCTCACGTCACCAAGTTCCTAGTCCACCACGTCGAGAAGCACACCCGCGCGAGGTTCCGCAACCGCCCCGGGCCACCGGCTTACTCGGAAGACGACGAGGAGGTGCCATGGCCGGAGCTCCTCGGAAGCAACGACTGGGAGGGACTCCTCCAGCCGCTTAACCTCGGCCTCAGGAAGCTCGTCCTGCGCTGCGGTGACTTCTGCCAGGCTACCTACGACGCCTTCAACAACGACAAGAATTCCAAGTACTGCGGCTCCAGCCGTTACGGCAAGACATCCTTCTTCCAGAAGGTGATGATGGAGAATGGATCCGACTACGAGGTAAGCTGCCCCTGGAGCACGCACGCTTAGGAATTTACATGTTTTGTTGATCTGAACTGAGAGGTTTGTCGTTCGGGGTAGGTTGCTTGCTTTCTCTACGGCACGGCCAGGGTGAGCCACAAGGAGGCCATCATGTTCCATTCCCATTCGCGGGAGGCCTGGGACAGGGAATCGAACTGGATCGGGTACGTGGCGGTGACCACGGACGAGGCGAGCGCCAAGATGGGGCGCCGCGAGATCTACGTCGCCTGGCGCGGGACGACCAGGAACTACGAGTGGATCAATGTCATGGGGGCCAAGCTCCAGTCGATCCAGCCGCTCTTGCATCCAGAGGACGAGCAGCACCAGTCCCGATTCAGACACCTCGACGACGAGGAAGACGACGACGACGAAGACGAACACGGGAAGCTTCCCAAGGTCATGAGGGGTTGGGTCACGATCTACGTGACAAGGGACCCGAAATCCCCTTTCACGAGGATGAGTGCGAGGGAGCAGCTCTCGGCGAAGATCAGGGAGCTGAGGGAGAGGTACCGCGGGGAGGACCTAAGCATAACCTTGTGCGGGCACAGCCTCGGGGCGAGCCTATCCGTCCTCGCGGGGTTCGACCTGGTGGAGAATGGGGTCCGTGACATACCTGTGGCGGCGTTCGTGTTTGGGTGCCCCCAGGTGGGGAACAAGGCCTTCATGGAACGATGCAGGAGGTACCCGAACCTGAAGTTCCTCCACGTCCGGAACACCATAGACCTGATCCCGCATTACCCGAGCAAGCTCCTGGGGTACGACGACATCGAGGAGGAGCTGGTGATCGACACCAGTAAGTCGCCATACCTGAAGGAGTCGAAGAACCCGAGCGACTGGCACAACCTTCAAGCGATGCTGCACGTGGTGGCGGGATGGACGGGGGAGAAGGGGGAGTTCGATCTGAAGGTGAGGAGGAGCATAGCGCTGGTGAACAAGTCGTGCGAGTTCCTCAAGGAAGAGTGCCTGGTTCCCGGGTCGTGGTGGGTCGAGAAGAACAAGGGGATGGTCCTCGACGATAACGGAGAGTGGGTCATCGCGTCCCTGGCGGAGGAGGACCTTCCCGTCCCGGAATTCTAGCCGGACGGCCGGGGGTGTTTCGGTCATTTCGGTTGTGAAAGAGTCCGTTTGATATTGGAATTTTGTCGTTTTCTTGCTTCTCTAAAAATTCTCGAAAAAATATTTATTGACCCAATATCAGAAAAAGTCTTTTTTGGTCGTCTAATCAAGTTTAAGTTACTAACAAATTAAAAAAAAAAATCGTGGATATGGGTTTGTTTGTTTTTGGCAGGTGGGAATGTTGCACTTGAAAAAAAAAATTGATGGGATAATAATAGAAATGCATTATAAAATAGTAGACATCATCCATATCCATCGGCTCAAAAGCTCTCATCCCATCCCTTAAATTATTGGGGAATTTAAATTAAAGGCTTTATTTACAAATATATCCTAAGCTTTACTCCTTTTAGCAATTCTATCCCAGCTTCAAACTCATACTTTCCAAAATTCTTTTATAGTCCTCAGGCTTTCCCTTATTATAGAAAAGTCCTCCAAGACTTAGCAAAATCCTTAAGCGGCTCTGATACCAATAAACTTAACCAGGTATCGACTTAAGAAGATTTTCTTTGTTGTCTCTGTCGTCGGCATTCTGCCAACCTCGAATACTCGTTTGAGTATCTCGAACTTGCCGCAAACCCAAGATTGGATTTACCTTCAAGGAAATACTCCTCGAATTCACTCTGCAAAAGAGTCAGCTCTTCTAATTTCTTAGAATAGCTATCCACAAGCTCAATTAGCTGCTGTATTTGCGCTGAGAGACTTGCCAATCGATCTACTACAGTGTTTAGAAGTCCAGTAGCAGAATCCTTGCCCACACCGTGATCCAAATGTAGGAGTTCGAGATTTGGACAATCAGTCATAAGACTCTTGCTTTCGCAACCGTCGTGCTTTTGCACCACCTTCTCAATCTTATTAGATTTTGAAGATTATCATAAACTACACAGCGGAAAGTTTATCATACCTTAGCTCAGTGGGTTGCTCAGAGGGTTCACCAAGCTTCCGCGATAATAGAGATCCAAGAGAAGCACAATTCTCAAACTAGAGAATTCAGCGAATGTATCCGCAAACTGGAGAGGCTCTTCTGTGTCGTTCCAATGCCCTTACACTGAGGGTCTTATATAGACACTCCTCATCCAAGGTTTCAGCCCTAAAGCTATACTCCCTGCAAGGTTCTTGATCATTCGATCTGACCTTTCGTTAGACTTAACCAATGTTGATTAATTCTAACCCCCTTACTCTTGGCTCCTTAAGGTATTCGGAGAGCGATTCAGAGATTTCTTTACTCAAAGTTTTTGAGAGAGAATTTCTCTATTCGATTCGCCTCTCCAAATGAGGTAGAGGGCTTGTGAATATATACACAAAGGAGCTGGTGCCTATGCACTGTTTGCCAGCTCAAAAGTAAAAGGAATCTAACTATTGCAAAAGTTAGTGGGGTCCTAATGACCGACAAAAATGTCCTATCCTAACTCTATACAACTATCTTCTCCCGTCCGCTTTAGAACGCTGTCTTGGGAGACTCCTTCCTTGTTGTTGGCGTTTGAAATTTCGCCAACTCCTTTCTCTGAGAGTCCCGGTTGGTCTTGAACTGCTTCAAGAATCTGTTGTGATATTTGTTGGGCTCTCTTATCATGCTCGATTTGCTGATTCAGGGTCTTGTCTGTGAAATCAGCAATCTTGCTCCAAACCTCGAAGGTGTCGGTTCGGAGGTGCAACTCAGAGTTCTCTTTCCTCCAGAAACTATCTAGAAGGTCGAGCATTCTCTGCCATCCTCGGTCTCCTGCTTGTTCGTCGATGAAGCTTAAGTTTGACCGAAGAATCGTGACGGTGATCACACCATCACAGAGCACGTAGTATTCGTCCTTGCGGGCTAACACATGCTCTAGCACGTCTTTAAGGAACTCAACTTTTATGGCTTTTCGGACAGTCTTGTCTTTGTAGTATTTTCGCCATAACCCTCTCTGATCGAGGTCTTGTTTATGAGGTTCTGTCAGACGTCTACTCTCACATGGATGGATGTCCCATACTTGCAGATTTTGAAGTATCACCTTCCCATACTGCGGATGGTCTTCTTCCTCCATCATTGTGCTAGTAATCAACGCCGTGGCATACTTTGGTCCGTAGCCTAGGCATCCGAGTATATACCTTACTAACGTAGGCAGGGGTTCCATACATTCTGGTTCTGATCTGTCGATTTCCAGCATGTCAACAAACCCAGCATACACATAAGGCGCTGCTACTCCCACCATATCTGAGTGAATTCTTAGAGATGGCCACTTCCCCGATATCCAGTGTAGATACGGTTGAAGCACAGTGTTTTCCTCAAGAGAGGATTCACTCATGTCTACTGTTACCATTGGGACGTCATATTCTCTAACCTCTCCTGGTATTATAGACATTGTTGTGGAGAATATCTGCTGTCTTTCTTTCTCAAATCGAGACAGCTCCTCCTCACCTGAAGTCATAACCGATAATTTAAACTCCAGATCTTTGATGTACTCAACGGTCTTTCTTGCGAAAAACTCAATCTGGCGCTTTTCATCATGTTTAATGCCAGCCATGAGTCCTCCACAGACCACTGCCGCATCCCAACTTAGGGATTCGTCCTCAAATGAGTCTTCATCAAAAAACCAGGATCCTTCCAGATCCTCTTGGGTTTTCCCAACATGGCCTTTGCCATCGTGGTTCTTACCCCCGTGACTGCTGTCACCGGACTCCCTGACTGAGTCTTTCACAGGAATTACTTCCTCAAGGCTTTCCTTCTTTTCAAGGTTACCTTCCAATGCTGCGTAAGCACTTCCAAAGTCGAAGTATTGCTCACACTCCATTGCAGCCGCTTCCTCTGGTTCTCTCCTTGGTTCAGGGTCTACCATTTGGATTGGCTCGCCTATTATGGCCTTAAACTTAGCCTCTTCCTCAGCATATTGTGTTTCCATGTTCTTCTTCTGTTCCTCCTTGCTTTGCAACAAAGCCTTGTAGGATTTCACAGCTTGATTGATGGAAATTTTCTGCTCTTTGGCTAAGTGGTTTCGGCAGTAATTGAACTGCTCCATGGTCAAAGGAGACCACCAAGGTTCTTCAACCTTTCCATCCTTCTTAGGACCTTCTTTTGTAGAATCGTCCCCTTTGGGACCAGAAGATCTAAGTCTCTTGGCTTTCCTCTTCTTCCTGGCTTTCTCCTCCGACTCGGCTCTTGCCTTATCTTTTAGATCTGCCATTTCCACATCTCTTTTGGAGTTTTCCTCCTTCAGATCTGTCGTCTTCTTTTGAAGATCTTCCTTCACATATCCTTTAGAGTTGGTGTTACCCTTCTCCTTCAGATCTGTCTTTCCCTCCTGGGAAACTCTCACTTTCTCTTTAGGATCGGTTTTTACCTTTCCCTTAGATCCAGCCATCCCCTCCTGGGATTCTTTCGCTTTTCCCTTAGATCTGGCTTCTGCCTCCTTGGGATTAGCCATCTCCTTCTGGAGATCTAGTTTCGCCTTACTCTCGGAGTTAGCTTTTGCTTTCTCCTTAAGTTCAGCCTTCCCCTTCTGGGAATCCGCAGTTTTTAGCTTCTTGGGACATTCGTAAGAACGATGTCCTAGTTGCTTGCACTGCCAGCAGAGTACTGCCGCCTTCGTTCCTGAAACGGAACCAGCATCACTATGCTCACCATCTCCCTTGTTAGGACATACCTTTCGGGAGTGTCCCTCCTTCTTGCATCCCCAGCATATCTTTCTCTTTGCAGCAGGATCCATCTGCAGAGTTTTTGGAAAGAGAGGTGTTTGCAAGTTCTCTAGAGAGAGAGTCAGCTATTATGTTGTGGTCGGACTTAATGTATTCGACCTCGTATTTATAATAGCTTAACAGTTCCTGCAACCTCAAGAGTCTAGTTTGCCTAGCTTCCTTAAGGTTCAGACTCATAAACCTTTTTACATAGGTCGAGTCAGATCGCACTAAAAATGCTTTCGGTGCCAAAAAGATGTAAAAAGCCTTTATTCCATATTTTAAGGCTAATACTTCCTTTTCATGTATCGGGTACCGTAGTTCGTACCCCTTGAAGCTTCCCGACCAGTATTTGCATACCGGTTCTGGTTTTCGTCCTCTAATTTTGAGGACTGCTCCCCAATAATTTTCAGAAGCATCAACTTCCAAAACTAACTCGTCTTTGTCAGAAGGTAAAGCTAATTGTGGTAAATTCTTTACCTTTGCTTTAATCCTTCTAATAGACTGAGTGTCTTCATCTTCCCATTTCCAAGGATTCGTAGAAGAAGTTTTCTTCGCAATCCTACTTAGGTCTCGGGAAAGATCTTTCACAAACTTTCTTGCATAGTTAGCACATCCACAAAATCTTTGGACTTGCTTTCTATCCTCAAGTCTATCAGGAAAATTAACTATCTTCTCAGCAATATGATTTTGCAGTTTTATTTTTCCCTGCTCAATCTCCATGCCTAGAAAGTTAACCGATTCCTTACACCATTCTATCTTTTTTTCTGATAGAATCATACCTTCTCTTCGGAAGATATCAGTCACCTGGTCTAGGTGCCTCATGTGTTCATCTTCAGACTGACTGTAGATTAGTACATCGTCAATATAGACCGCACAAAATTTTCGGATATGCTTAAAGGCATTATCCATTTTGCGCTGAAATACTCCTGGAGCATTTTTCAGACCGAATGGCATAACCAACCATTCAAACATTCCTCGCGGAGCATTGAAGGCAGTTAGAGGAACCGACTCTTCTTCCATTTTGACTTGCCAGTATCCACTTTTCAAGTCAAATTTAGAAAAGTATTTTGGTTGACTCAAACTAATCCTATCAATAAGATCTCCCGCAGTTGGAATCTTATAGCCATCGTCCTTTGTAGCTTTGTTAAGCTGACGATAATCTATAACCATTCGTGCTTTACCTCGCACCTGCTCGGCATGGTTAATTACCATAAAGGCTGGACTAGAATGCGGACTGTAACTGTCCCTAATCAAACCCTTTCCAAGCAACTCAGGAATTTGTTTATCAAATTCTTCGACCATCTCAGCCGTATACGTAATGTTTCTGGCTCTTATTATGGTTCCGGGATCCTTCAACTCTAGTTTAACCTTTAGGCCATTTCGAGTCCATAACTTCAGCGGATCTTCGCTAAAGTTATCGGCCAGTTTTATCAGGAACTTATCCCATTTCATTCCTGTTAACTTTACAGCCATACACACTTCCTGTTTTAGATTGGTAAACAGGTCGTCATACCAGCTATAATTACTGATACTCGTTGGAGAAAACAGGGTTTGTTCCCATGATTCGTTCTCATCCAACCGTATATCACCACGTTGAGCTCGCACTCTGAAAGCTCTTTCACATGGGATATCTCCACAGTATTCTGTCCGTTTTACCGGATAAAAGCCAAATTTTAACCGAAGTCTAGGCTCTTGTAGAATACTTATTTTTACCCCACCTATGGAAACATCATTTTCATTCTGCACAAAAGGAAGGTTTTCCTTTTGTCCCTTTAAAAAGGCGTTACCAATAATGATGTCGGCCTCTAATAAAGGATGTGCAAGAATCTCTTTAATGATGAACTTTTGTCCACCAATAAAGACAGGCACGTTGCTTGCCTTGTGACCAACAATTGTGGCCATACCATCGACGTTAACCATGTGGATGGGTTTCTGCAGTGGTTCCCACCACTCATCTGGCAGAGCATTGAGTCTAGCACACGTTATGCTACATCCAGTGTCTATCAGAGTATCTAAAGAATACTCATAGTATCCAGGAAATTTGAAAGTTAGAGCCACATATGTGCTCATGTCTTCTTTCCTAATACTAAACCCAATATTCTCAGGTACCTTCTGGGATGGTTCTATCATCCTCCAGATATCGTCTATTGGGATAGACCTTTGCTCGGCTATTTGCTCAATAACCTTACAAACTTCAGGAATCTTGGATAAAGGGTATTCCATACTGGTAACCCTTAGCATCCGTATAGATTCTTCTCTCGTTTGATCTACAGGGTCTTCATAGACTGGTAGTGATACCTGTCTATACCCCACGATTCTACCCGTATGTTGAGACGGGGTCCTTGAATCAACAGACCTTCGAGACATCTCTTCTACTAGTGGAGGTGCACTTGCAACTTCTGGTCGAGAGAATATTACGTCTTCTCCCACGTCACTAGCCCTTGAAGAAACTTCAGAGGGCGCTCTATTGAGCGGCTCTCTCAGGAGTGGCATCCTCACAGGTAAAAGCCTGTCAGTTCTTTCGCTAAACATAGGCAAATGCCTATCAGCTCTAAAACTGTCCCTAGACGGTTCTCCCAACATCAAAGTAATCTCGTTACCTCTTTGTCGAATATTGGCCGCACTTATCGGCCTAGAGCTACTGCCAGGTTCAGTCATAACCCAGTTTCTTGGCCAAGTTAACTCCAATGGGTTTACTTCTCGCCTATGGAACTGTTGGTAGTTGTTATGACCTTCCTCGAACAACTCTGTAAGTCTAGAGATGTTCCTCACACCAGGACTAGTGGTGTTTACCAATCGGTAAATCACCCTAGTGTGATACGCCAAAAACTTGGCCTGGGAATTCATCCTATCCATATTCATTGATTTGATCCTTAAGGTCAATGAATTTCCCAAACAGCGATCGTTCAAGGCCATCATGAAATTTGGATGGACTTGGAACCATACCGGGCCATGTGCTAGGTTGGCCTGTATTCCTGATATCAGCTGATCTCTAAACTCTCGCCAACGTTTATCGATCACTGCTGCTACCACAGGACTATCCGCTGGTAAATGAAACAGCGGGACTAATCCTATCTGGATCAACCCAATGTGTATATAGTTATATACACCTCTCGCGTTACGCATGGTATCTCTTATGCGTTGTACATTCAAGAGTGGGATATCCAAAGTCTCAAGCTCTGTGCTTGTGACTTGCGCCGTCGCCTCTGTCTGCGAGATATCTATTGTGGATCGAAACCTAAATCTCGATACTTCATAAACTTCCCTCGCATTGACATTTGGCAACCTCCATTCCAGAACTGACTGGGATGGATCTTCATACTGGTGGGTTTCCTCCAGTACCTGATTCGTTGTTTCCAAAGGAACCAACTCATCACCACCTCCTTCCCTTTCTGCTCGCATCATGAACAGATGTTCGGTCCAGAGATCAGAATCATCATCTGAGTCTGTATCATAATTTGACACAATCTCATATATAGATTCTACTTCCGAGTCTAAGTCGGAAATCTCTTGCTCATCGATTGGCTCGTAAGCAAGAACTTTTTCCTCATGACTCCTGTCATCTAGGAAGACCATACGGAGTCTTTCTCTCCTTTGGTTCTTCTTTGGACAACTATCTGCTTTGTGATCTTTTGAACCACAAAACCAGCAGCAATTACAACTGCTCAAGGGTTTTCCCTTAGGACATTTAGGTTCTCTGCCATGCTTTCTTTTGAAGGCATCGATCCTATCTTTATCCTTCAGGTTATCCCTTCTCCTCACAAACCTTCTTGGTTTGTAAGCAGGACTTCCTCTTTGTTTACGCGGAAAGTCCTTCTTGGGCCAAACTTTCTTTTTGTTGTACCCAACAAACTTCCTCTTACTAGGAAAGTTCCTTCTCTTTAAAGAGTCTCCTGGAGTATTGCGAGTGTCGCATCCATACCTTCCAGGCACATACTCTATCTGAGAACAACAGCTCTTGTTCAGGTAAGGTAGCTTCTTAGCTGCCTCTTTCACCTGGAGCTCAGTACATGCTTTTCGCATTGCGTACTTTACCGCCTGAATTTTTCCTCCGAGTCCAGAGACGATCTTTTCCTCACTCAGAAGTAATTCATACGCCTTTTGCGCAACATCCGGCCAAGGTTCGGGAAGTTTTGCAAAAAAGGTTCCTAATATGAACTGTTGTGATACTACATCTAGATTGTAATAATACTTCTGGAATTCACACACGTAGCTATCAAACCAGCACATATCACAGATCTGTAGTTTAACTAGAGCGGTCAATGATTGCTCATTTTCCACAGTTTCAGTGGATAATGAGAAACCACAGAACTCTCGTTTCAGGGCATCAGTGATTATTGCTAATACTCCATCAACCGTCAGCGCTTGATCTATCTTTTCCTTAATGTCTATGTGCACCACTAAGGTTTTCCAGTATTTTTGCGCTGTACCCATGAGGGCTGCCACACACAATTCATAGACTGCTCCAGGAGGAACTCCTCCTGCAGACGCTGTCATCCGAATAAGTGATAACCACTCATCTATCTTTTCAGATACATGCTTCTCACAATCAATATCTAGAAAAGCACCAGGAGTAATTATTGGCTTTAAAATATTATCCCTAGGGACAAACTCTTGTTTAGTCCGATGAGGATAATCGGGCCTGTAAATTTCCCTCTTCGCAGTTACCAGTTCATTAAACGTTCTGTTGTCTAAGTGAACTGGGGTATCTTCTGCCAGACCTAAGGCTTTCCTTAAGTCCTTTGCCAACTCCCCACTTTGGGAGTTCAAGTTTGCACTTCGCTTCTGTGAGTCTAAAATGAAAGGAGCCACTGACTCCTTATACATTTCATCCACACTTTTGCCTTGATTTTGTTTGGAATTTCTTCCTCCCAGATTCAATCTTTCGACTGGTTTTCCTGTAGTACTTTCCAGTCCAGAGGTAGCCTCGGCTTCAGGCCTTTTTAAACCTCTTTCTTTTTCCAGGGCGTCTAACATTGTATTTACAATGGAGCCTACTTCCTTTGCCATTTGGTTTCGGCTTTCTAGACTTTCATTGTTCCCTTGAATCGTTAGCTGAGTTAAAATATCATTTATACTCTTGCTAACTCCAAATGGAGACAATCTAGCCTCTGGAACGAACTCCAGTCTCGAGGGAGTTCCAGAAGGATTTCCCGAAGATTTTCCTTCTCCAGCCATTTCAAGGACCTTTTTGTAATTTTCTAAAGTTGAGGACTAAATTTTTATTTTTCACAAAGTCGGAGTTTGTTACTCTTTTTAAAAGTTTAGGATACCAAATGATATTTCTAAACTTTTGGACTGAATTGTCAGAATTTTCAAACTTCAGGCTATATTTGTTTAAGAGGCCTAAATTAAATGGTCCCCATCACACCCCACCCCACCCCACATCCCTCAATCAAACATATGCACCTAACTTTTCTTAGCCTATTGTTAAATGTCACATCCATTTGAAAGAGCTATTAAATGGAAGGTGGATCTATATATTCATAATTAGGCCTGGGGTGGGATATGAAAGCCCCCAAAAATGAAAATAAAGCCTCTAAATCTCAATTTGACAAAAGCCCATATTGTATGTAATCGGCGCCTCTTCTCTAGCTTTTTCTCCTGTAAATCATAATTAAAGGAATTCTTCTTGTTTATATTTATCTTTTTTCTGGGAAACCCACCTCGGTCCCCCCCCCCCCACTCCCACTTAATCTTATCAAGAAGAATTTCTTGAGATTCGATTTGATTGAATTTGGGGACTAAATTTTCATACCAATACTGATAATACAGCCAGCCCCAGGCCAAAGCAAGCCATTCAAAACCGCCCAAAACACACGTGTAAGTTAAAAAAAAATCAAAGACATTTTCGAATACGTAGCACACTAATCTTACGTGAGGAATCACGAAACGTAATGTCATCCTGCCCCCAACCCCAATCATTATTTAAATGTTGATGGCGCAAAACACGGCTCGCATGTGAACGTCAAATCCCACCCCCTCTCATATTCGGTCTTTATTCGGAAATTAATTCATTGCTACGGTACAAGAACAAAATGACCATGCAAATTCAAATGAGTTTGTTATAGTATAATAATAATAATAATAAATGGATGGTCCTCTGGCATGCATGGGGCTTCCTCCCTATGTTCGCGGCGACTCTTTTGCCAACGTAATCATTAAATTAATAAAAAAAGTAAATACATGACCAAGTAAAAAATGGTGCTCCTCCTGTCCTCCCTCGTGATTCACGTATTATATATATTTATCTGTTCATGTCGATTTTGTCTCGACGTTTATGGTTAGAGTGAGTAGATCTTGACCGATCGTAGTAGGGTTTGATCATATGCTACGGGTGGTGGGTTACGTGACATATTGACGGGGGAGATGTTTGTAATATATATTCTCTAGGTCCAAATGGGACGGCATCGCCACATTGATATTTATTATACTTATCGGTTTGGAACATGAGTCATGTAGATAGACATCTTCTACGTGAGCGATCGAAATTCCATGTTACAAAAAAAAAAAACTCAAGATTGTTGTCACATTTGGATTGCCATGACATCTGTATACATCATGATTTTGACTGTCTCATTTGTTACGAAACCATGACCAACGCACAGTGATCCATTGTCCCCAGCTACAGGTAAATACTATCTTATATGAACATACTTGTTAGTGTTTAGATTAGTGTCCGGACCAACTAACTCATATGGGCTGATCGAATTATTGAACCAAATCAAATTAAGGAGAAGGGAATAATTTGGAGTTGGAGAAATATTCTCTCGTCTTTGGCTTTGGGGAGAGGGGGAAACGTCATGCCGGGGGGGCCTCACGAAAATGTCAACTCCTCCCCCTCACACACACACACACACACACACTGTCACAGGGTAAATAAAAGACGAAACAAACACATTGCAGATTAAACTAATCCCGATCCCATCGACAATTAGCGCAAAAACATAATAAAGAAAAAAACACAGACACCCTCCCAACCCCGAATGATTCTTCCTCGTTTATTTTATCTATATTGAATGCGTAAACGCCCGCATCCCGATTTATTACTTTAATCCTTCGAATATTTGTCCTCATCTCGTGTTTAGGGCATACATTTCTTTTAAATCCTTTCGTCACTCTTGTTGGGGGGGGAGTTGCGTTTGTTTTTCTCTCCGGGGTCACGAATTTCTAGTACCCAAAACCTAACCCTTTGAAACGATTCCTACTAGTATAAATTTCTATTTTTCTTTTGGATGAGGCGAGCCTTCCTCTTCCCAAAGATGTTATAATTTGACTCGATGGAATCGATCAGAGTGAATGATTGACCCGACGCAACAATTCCTGCCCTTCGATGTGGACAAATCGTTCAAAATTCCCCCTCCCACCCGTAATTCATCATAAAGTAAATTCTTGGAAGATGGAGAACAGTTTTATTATGCCCCTACAAACCACCAAAACTCACTATTTCCGTAGTCTCTACCTACAAAAAATCACCTTTAATAATAATGATGTGCGAAGGAGGAATTCGATCTACCAAAATTGTACTAATTCACTGATCGACCAAAAGACTTTTCTCTCCAGATTTCGGAGGATCTGTCGATCCATGGGGTTTCCTTTATTTTTCTCTCCTCATTTTATACGTAATGTTGGATGGGGGGCAGGAGGAATAAAATACGTCGTTAGCTTTGGGGAAGGTGGTGATACGAAACATGATTAATTTCAATCGATCGTGCTGCTACAATCGTACGCTTTTTGTAAAGATAATTTGTTGGAATATTAATAATAAAAAGGGTTTACCAATTTTGATAGTTGCGTTTGAACTGCCATGCATTGACCCCCAAGGGGGGTGGTGGTGGTGGGGGACTCTCATGTCACAGCCTGTTTTTCTTGATCACGTCTAATTAACGCATGTCTTATCATGAGTAGTTATAATCTTCAATTATTGGAAGAATATTATTCTTAAATAGGTAAAAAAGAAAATTCACGAACAGTATCCCAACCCAACTTCATTATTCATACCAAACAAATACCAAACACGTATATTTAGTACATTTTTTTGGGTGCGTTTAGATTAGAAATGAGAGCGAACTACGTACGTACAACTTCATAGTTTATCTGTGAATTCCAGCTATGGAATATGTTGAAATTATCATGTCTGATTAGGTCTACACATTTCAACCCCCACCGTGACTTTTACAAATATGAACAAATCGACCTACTAAAAAAATCTTCCATTTTGACGACCCTCAACCACTTTGTTTTTTTGACGCTATTTGATCTCTCCCGTACTTTAGGTAGGATTAATATACACCCAATGTTCTTTGAAAGATTTCTTAATTACCATTAAATGAAATCACCATTCGCATGTTATAGTTCGCCGACTGAACCCATAAGTCTAACTTCACCATCAACCCTCTTTTTATTTCCAAGATTCGAACCAAGACGTTACCATGTCATCACTTTGTTGGGAGCAATAAATTTTATGGGAGGGGAGTCAAATTTGTCTGCATTGGAGATCATCATCGACCAAACGCAGCATCGGCATGCGGACAAGCCCGCGAGAGAACCTTTTTTTCTTGTTCGGGAGATGCAGGTTTTGAGGGGGAGGGGATCCAGCACATTAATCCAGAACCTCCCCATACAAACATTACATGTCCCCCCTACTTTTATTGTTTATTCATTTATATTTTGCATAGGAGATGGGGTTCCCTTTTCTCTAAGCTCTTTGTGCGTTGAATCGGTCGGATATTCCCATTTTTTTATGTTAATTAATCAAGAAATATGTAGGAATTTAAAGAAAGTTTGGATAAGTAATATGTTTTGATTTGGCTTCGGGTGTCTTATCGCGTCAACTGTATTAAGAGCTCGAGCTGTTAGCTTAAAAGCTCGAAATGTTTCATATTTCTTTTTTTAACGATATGTAATCAAGGCTACGATCGAAACTTAGAACACGGTCGGAAAGATCACGAGATTAAAAATGGAAACACCAAACCCTAGCTGTCGTCGAAGAAGGCGAAGAATCAGGGAAAATGGACGCAAAAGGAATAACAGTAATGAGTAACAGTGACGATGATAACATACAACACGAGAGGACAGGGAAGACAAACAGGGGGGTGTGGTGGTGGTGAGGTTCCGACAATAGTCTTCTTCACCCTAAATGGGGCAATTAATAATAATCTGTACAGATTTGTGATAAAAAAAAAGTCGTTGCTTGTGTTTGGAATATTTGGAATCGTTCTTCACTCACAATCACTCCCTTCTCTCCCTCCTTCCCCCCACATGCTCACAAGTCACGATCCATCCCCAGGCATAATTCCATCCCCCCCCCCCCCTCCCTTTCTGTCTCTTTCTCTTCTTCATCTTCTTCTTCTTTAGCTTGCTGATTCGGGGTTCCTTTTTTCTTTCTTTCTTTCTTTCGGTTTTAGTCTTTTTGCTTTTTGGAGATTCGGGGAGCTCGGCTTATTGATCTTACCTTAGATTGAGCTCCTGATCTTAACAGGACTCGCTTGATCATTTTGGTTTTCAGCAGGGAAGCTTCCCGGGGTTTGATCCGGATCTGATCGTCATGTCTGAGAGATGGAATTTCAGCTGAGTCCTTCTGAGGGTGAGTGGTGAAAAAGAACGAGCATCCTCATCGCCTGGGATATGTTACTTGGTCTCTCTGGGATTATGTCGCTTTTTGCTAGTGAAAGAGAAGTGATCTGAATTTCCCTAGCTGAAGTCCTCCTGTTGGAGAGGCTTCTTCCATGTCCAGAAATGAGAGCGCCTAACTCTTAACAGTTTTTTCGTCGTCGGCAAAATGATACCCTGCTGCCCTTGACAGAGGAAGTAGGGTTTTTGTTTGTGTTGCTCGGGATCCATGAAGAACTAACGAATTTAGTTGTCAAGAGCAATTGCTAACCCTAAATTCAGTGTGTGTTTCTTGCTTTATCATAACTTTTTTTGCTCGATAAAGAAAACTAAAGTGTTATATGTTTGCTTCTTGAACAAGATCCGATTTATACACCATGGATTTGCCAGTAATTTTTTCGGTTTTGTGTTCGTATGTCTCAACAGGGGTTTTCAGCAAGAAGAAGTAGATAAAGAAGATGAAGGAGAGGATCGACACATCTGATGAGGAGAAGAGTGAGGGAGGGAGTGGCACAGGTGTCCAGACATCCTCGACGGACAGTTCCCAGAAGGGTTTTATGTTTGACCTGAATGAGGATGCGCTAACCATGGAAGAGGAGGACGAGAACATTTCTGGCGAAGTCACTGGGAAGGGCGACTCCATGGGGAACGGGGATGATTCGTGTGGCGATCACAGCGCGACAGATGAAGGGAACGAGAAAAGGACGACCACGGTCAGGCAGTACATTCGTTCCAAAATGCCAAGGCTTCGATGGACTCCGGAATTACATCTGGCTTTTGTTCAAGCAGTCGAGCGGCTCGGCGGCCAAGAGAGTAAGTCTCAGTGAAATCTTCCTCACATTGATGACAAATCAGGTCATGTTTGATATGGTTTGCTAATCCATAAGAGGCGGAACGTAAACCCTAACATTGAACTGAGCGAAAAATGGTTCGATTGTTTCTTATTTTGTTATGTGGGGTGATGACAGAAGCGACTCCCAAACTGGTGCTTCAATTGATGAACGTGAGGGGTCTCAGCATTGCGCACGTCAAGAGCCATTTGCAGGTATACTAATATTCATTCTTGAAAGAGAAATGATAATCGCGCCGTGCCTGAATTTTGATCGCGGCGGCCTGGTAGTCGGTGCTCGTAGAGAGAAAGGAAAACAACTACGTTGACGGAGAGCAATGTGCTGAGCTAAGATTTTCACCTTTTATATTCGTTCTTCGCAGATGTATCGGAGTAAGAAGCTTGATGAGACTGGACAAGGTGAACTGGTTTTTTCTTGGCCATGTCCTGAAAAGGACAACATCGATTCTTACGCCTTCGGTTTTTGTGGCCTAAGAAAAAAAATCTAATGAAAACCCTAATATGGCATTTCCTATGTTGCAGTTCTATCCATGGCGAACTCTCCGCTACGGGGAAGAGACCGCCTCCTTGAGATCTATGGAAGGTTGAACTCGCACGAAGGCTTCCGGAGGATCAACCGTCCGTACGTGCTCCTATCTCCCCTCCTCAGGCAGGCCTACGCGAACTCGACAAGGTCTTCCCTCTAGTTCTCCATCCTAGGCAGCCTGTTGACTCAGGACATGATTCCGGTGGTTTAAGTCGGTGGCAGTTGCTGATTTAGGCCTTGATCGTTCACCGGGTGGAGAATGAATCTGGTTTTATTTGACATGTTTCCTAGGCCCCAAGCTTGGAACCGCTCCGCAACGATGTCGAAGATCCCCCTCCACCTCTACAAAACCAAGGACGATGCATACACGAGGCCGACCAACAACGTAGGACTAGGGACACCATTCAAAGGGAGCAGGTTCCTTGAGGACAAAAGGTGGCCGCCCTGTGATGCGATGATCAATGGCGGAAGCGGTGTTGTGAACAATCATAATAACAGCCAATCAGGGAGTGAGATTAGGAGTTGCCCTGGCTTTAGCAATTGGGAGGACAGGTTTGGCGGTGATGTTGAGTGTGCTTCGATTCGTACCGCCGCAGCCACCAACCCGTCCACTTTGGACAGGTTCCGATCATTGGATCAGGTAGGTCACGATGCTTGCTCATTCCTATGGTTCGTTTCCCACACCTTGACCACATAAGGTTATGTATCGTATATATTGTTTTCTATACCCTATCCACAAATCCGGTATAATGCAGCTTACCCCGATGCAAGAGAGAAGAACACGACGTGATAACGAAGCGTTTCCGCCGAAACAATCAATGGCCATTCTGGAGAGGTTGAAGGAGGACAAATCCTTGCCTGATCTCCAACTGAGTCTCGGCCGGAACAGCCGGACCGGCTACATGTATGGCTTGAATCTTGATCCTTATATTGGAAAGGCCGCGATGAAGAAGGAAATTCCCAGGATCAGCAATACCTCCCTCTCGCTCTCACTGGGCATCTGCGACGATGGGAAATGAGTCGGCCACCCATGGGGAAGGGTGTACAAGTGGATCGGTTGGTGTCTATTGAGTTAGGATTTTAGGGTCACTGGGCGTTTGGACTGAGTACTCAAGGTCTGACCTTGCGGACACGCCTTACTCGCCGTGTCAGGGTGAGATCTTGTGAAGTACTCGGGATTCGAAATGCCCCGCCTTACTCGCCGTGTCAAAGCTCTTCGTGCGACTCACGGGGGGGGGGGGGGTTTGCGTCGTCAGCCGTGACGGTCCCGCCGTCGTGCATGTATGATGGGACCGTCACTGCTAACGCCTGTGCCTGCTGGCCCTTGTGGTGAAAGAATATGTAATTTGGAACATGTTGGGAGGAATATCGAAAAATGCATTTTGCAGATATATTTCAATTTCTTAATCTTTGCTAACTATTAATTGAGGGGGGAATTGGGCCCATATCGGGCCTCGTAATAATGGGCCGTATCGTCGGTGGCCATTTATTTGAAAATATTATGCACGTACGGAAGTTGGTTAATTAGGGAAGAGTTCAGCAAAAGAGACATGTGATGTGATTGGGAGGGGGGGGGGGGGGGGGAGCATTTGAATTTGAAAATTTCAATGTTCGAACCTTTTTTTCTAAATAAATTTAAATCTTTTGGAAATAGAAGTTTGTTGAGGCGATGGATAGGTTGAGATTAGTGAGTTTTCTTTTAGTAAAAATATTATGAATCCGATACATGTCAAAAATTTGTATATTCAATTCAATCGAATAACATTAATCGTATGTCCGGACAAAAAAGAAGAAATCGAGTAAAAGACGTACTTCTTTCAGAGTGCAATGATTGTGTAATCAGATCGGCTCAACCCGTAACGTCGTGCTCATGAGCTTTGATTCTGGTAATGCATAAATTAATTTGTTAAAATATTTCAAAATAATATTTTCTTTCTAAAAAATAATTTATTTTTAAAAAAATTAGGACCCTGCTATGAAAGGAGTATGTGGTTCTGATTCTGGTTCCGTGGACTGGATTTCCAAGTTGGTGAAGGATTCACATGAAGGGATTCTCCTTGTAGTAAAACTGGCATATCTTGAGAATGGTTGAGGATATCTTGTAACTGAGGTATGTCGTGTTACTGGGGTGATGGTATAGATACTGTCATAATCACTCTCTCCTGAAGAGGAATAGCTGTCTGGAGGAGTATGTTTTGGTTCAAGACAGTAAACTGTCTGTTCTGATGGTTCTTCATCGACAGAGAAGACTGATTCCACATCATTGACTTCTAGAGAAACTCCTGTAACTCGCTCAAGTTGAGCGATGAACTTCTTCTTGCGTTTGGAGCAGTCTTTTGCAAAATGACCTGACTTGTTACAGACGTAACACTTGTCTGTTTTCCTTGTTGGAAAACGTCGATGCTTGAATCGGAGATAACGCTTCTTTGGTCTGCGGAAGATTTTCCTTTTCGGCTGTTTCATGACAGGATCTCTTTGTTTTCTTTGCTTGAAGTACTTCTTCAAGGATTTTCCAAATCTTCTTCTAGATACTTCTTTATCCGGGAAATCTGGGCATTTGCATAAATCTGCTTTGGTACATTTAGTAAGGTACCTGGCTGGTTTGCAAGCTCTGTCTAAGCGTTTGTCATTTCTGAGGAAGTCTTTGATGACGCTTCGTCTTTGACATAGTTCACTAATTGTCTAGGGATAGTGGTAAATTATTTTACTACTCAATCATATAAATTATCATGAATTCGTTGTTATAAACATCAAGTTTAATTATTTTACTACTGATATTTCCTCGTGGTTTCATTCTCTCTCTCCCTCACACTAGGTAGTGGGGTGTTTTTGCCAGCTCGCTCTGTATGTATGGTAACAGTAAGTATTTGAAGTTCAAGCACACGCTTTGGAAAAAAGGATAAGCATGACATATCATGTATAATTCGTTTGAAAATTTGAAACTAATTTGGTGGGTGGTAAAAAAAAAGTAGGCAGGTAGGTCCAAGTCCAAGTCCAACGGATTATTATTAAACGTGTTAGTTTACTACGTTACACGTATCTCCCTCCACTTACGAATTCTCTTGACAATTCCCATATTCCAACAAATATAATACAAAGCCAAAGTTGTTGTCCCAATAGGAGATTTAAATTCTTTTTTTTCTTCATTTTCATGAATTGTCGGCAACGCAAACCTACAGATTCCCAAAATCCAATTTGGATCGCATCTGGCTGGAAAAATTTGCATAGCTCACCCACCGACCCATTAAATAAGTTTCGATCTTTTATTTTATTTTTTACTTCTTTTAATTTTGTACTCAATTATAAATTGTAATTAATTCTTAAATTTCTTATTAATTTTAATTTTAATTTTTATTGTTTCTTTCCCCACGATTCCATCGGACTGGACTGCTTGCCGTGCATTCCTCCTCCTCCTCCTCCTCCTCCTCCTTCTTCTTCCTCCTCCTCCTCCACCTGATGATCTCCGCTTGCTTCAATATCCACGACCTCTTCTTCTCCCTCCCCGGATTCCTGTCCTTCTTCTCCCTCCCATCCCCCACGTCTCGCCCACCTGCCGCCCCTTCCCTAACCAATAAACCCCCGCCGACCGGAGCCCGTGTTATCCGGGCCTACCCTAGGGCGGGGCCGACGGATACCTCCCCTTTCGCGCCCTTCTCCACGCAGATCGTTGGCCTACCCCCCCGGGAGAAGCTCGCGCTTCTTCGAGGTTACTCCACCGGTGAGCCGCCGGCTTCTTGTTTCTGAGCCCCAGCGTGCGGGGGTTGCGTGTGTTCTGCTGTATGTGGGAATGTACGATCGGATTTCTGGTCGTGTGGCGCATGGGTGGTATTTAGGAGTTTTTCTAGGGAGATCGTGGCTCCGTTGTGGGGAGCGTGTGTCCGCTTTGCGTGTGAATGCTCGGGAGCATTGATGATTCGGGGAAGGGTTCATTGTTTCTGCTACTTAGTTGGGGCTCTTGCTCGTATGTTTCTCTTTTACAGTTTCGAGCACTTTATGGCTTTTGTTTGCTTCATTTTATCGGATATTGGTTTTGCTACTGAATCAGCGTTTTACTGTGATATGATATCTTGCTATTGATGCGGTGGATATAAGTGCTGTTAGATTCCTTGAATATTATCATCGAATTCTCAACTGCCATTGACCGTTGTCTTTCAACATGCAGCTCTTATTTTTCCTAGTTTGCCTATGTTTCATGTGGCCCTAGAATGATACATTTGATTTCAGATTGACTTTATCACAATTTGTGCTTTATAAAGGATTGTCAGTTTAAATTGCCCATCAATTCATCGGAAAAGTGCTTTTAAGGTCCCCTGTTTCCTCTCTCTTTTATTTTCAATATATATGATATTCTTGGCCGAGTTGTATTCGTACTTTGTTTTTTAAAAACAAAATGATGTGCAGACTGCGGAGATAATGAGCTGAATCTAAACTTTTCCATGGTTATAAAGTGTGCAAGTGATGACTCAAATAATATAGGAAGTTCTTCACCTATATATATGAAATGATAATTGGTACAAGTAGGTGTGGAGTTATTTATTTGGTTTTTTTAAAAAAATTACGTGAGTTGGATGAAACACTTCCATTTGGTAACTAGATACCACTCTTAGTTGGTACGTTAGCTTTTACATAAAAGTATACAGATTCTCATTGTGTTCAGAAGCTCGACTCTTCGCTTCCCATTTGATTCACCAATCTCTAAGACCTCCTTCTAGTTGATCTAGTTTCCCTTTACAGATTCTTCTCCAACGTCCAACCCCTAACCTTGGATTGTCTCTCTTTCTTTTTTTTTTCGCGGTTTCTACATTTTCTTGCTGCTATTTTTTTTTCTTATGTTGGTGGTGCTCTAAAGCTTCATTTGTTTGACTTCGGGTGACTAATCTTTTGAAAATTTTCAGGGTCTAGTGTTCCCAGCAAAATAAATATGCTGATCAGTGCCATCTTTTTAAAAAACTAGCTTCTTCTTGTGATCCGTCTCTATGGGATAATAAGGCTGCCGAAATGGTTTGGAATGCCAAAAATTTAACAATATGTCTGAATCTCGAGATGAGGCAGGGTCTTCTGGCAGAGGGCCTCCTCCCAGTTTTCCTTGGTGGCCTTCAGATTTTATGGATAGATTTGCTTCTGCTTCTTTATCTTCTCCAGAAGAAAGTTTGAATAATCAAGAGTCCCCTAGGAATGTTGATCAAGAAGCTTCGTCCTCTCGGACAGCCTCACAAGCTCTCTGGAGCACGGGAATGCTCTCTGAGCCAATCCCAAATGGATTCTATTCTGTCATACCGGTAAGCATTAACTTTGGGTCCGGGATCGGGATTCACAAAAAATTTCCTGGTTGTGTCTTCAAATTAAGTTGAACTGCAAGAGATTGGCTTGACTGATTTTTGTTGTATTGTTTGCTGAAACAATGATGCATTTGATGTTGGAGGAGTTTTTTCTTTTGCTTTTCAAATTCTGTATTCCAGGGAAATATTTTGAACTTGTTATATTTTTTTCAAAGCAGAAGTGCATTTGTACAGTTTTGGCATGCTTGTATAACGGTTCTGATTTCAAATTTTAAAAGTTTGTTCTTTGAGAAGTTCAAATGTTGGAATCAAACTCGACAATGGTTCCACTTTATCAAACATATTTTGGTAATTCGGCGTTAATAGTACAGAGATTAGTCACCTTCCCATGGTTTAAGAAATATGTCCGGGTTGCTTCGAGCTTTCAGAGGTGTTTGGTTCGAGTATACAGAAATCAGTGGCTATAAGTGTTCTTCATGCGGCATCTTTGTTGTATACACTTGTGAATTTGATGATATCATATATATAGGAAAAAAGGCTGAAGGAGCTTTTCCTTCAAGTACCAACACTGGAAGATCTTCATGCGCTCGGGGCTGAAGGTTTAAGAGCTGAAGTTATATTGGTGGATTTTAAAAAAGACAAGAAATTGTCAGCACTCAAGCAGCTCATCATGACCTTAGTGATTGGATTGAGTTCTAACCCTGCAGCAATGATAAAGAAGATTGCTGGACTTGTGAGCTGTTTCTTCTTTTTACTTGTGAATGCTAACCTAGGACATTGGTAATAGTATAATTTTGAAATCTGTATGATGGTTGTCATTAATAATAAGAATGGTATTTATTTGACATGAAACAAGGAACCAAATTTTTGAGCTTTAGATTTGAAGTGATAATAATTTACTCTCTTACTAGTGTATCATTCTCATAACTAGCAAGATAACATGCCAATGAGGTGATTATCTTATACTCAATGAAGGATTAGGAGAGGACACCGTCCATACCTGCAGGTCCTTACTAAGTTCTTTTAGTAGGTCTCTGTACTTAACAATATCCCTGTTCAGTCAGATTGAATAATAGTACATGGAGAACAAAGGTTGGGTGGCCTGTTGCAATATTTCAGTGCTTACTTTTACCTAGTACCTTGACCTAGTACTTTCAACAAAGAAAGTCGTACGTTGACTTGATGATGGTGCTAGATATGCCTAATGTATAGATATCCATTTTAATATTTTGAGTTTTTCTTTTAGATAATTTAAGTTGATACAACTTCTTATTAGAAGTTTACGGTCCATGAGAAAACAAGTTTGATGCTCATCTATAGAAACTGTTGGATAACACTTTTTGGGACAGTCGTGAATAAGACTGACCTTTTAGATGTGAAATGAGCAGTTTGGCGAGAAAAAATTCTCCATGGGCCAGTACATTTTAAATAAGAAAAACCAGAAATTGAAATTCTGAAAATTGTAATTCAATAATAGACAAGTTTTTATTTTGTACGAGTCTTATTGATCAATAATCTTCCATGAAAAAATTGTGGAAGCATATACTTCTGATGCCAAGACATGTGAATGCTGGAGCTTTCACTGTGGATGACTTGGATGTAATAGTTGGTTGGAGTCAATTAGTTGATCTAATTCATGATTCTTAGCATAATCTGATTGCTATTGCTGGTCCCAAACAGGTTTCAGATGTTTTCAAAAGGCCAAATCTAGAGAGCCCGGCAAAATCTGTGTTGCCTGAGATCTCCCATATGTTTGAGAATCGTGTTGTGCAGATGTTGGGACATATAAAAAATGGTTCTTGTCGTCCTCGAGCTATCCTCTTTAAGGTTCTTGCAGACACCGTAGGTCTGGAGAGCAAGCTCATGGTGGTAAGCTTGCAGCACATGATTCCGTTATAACAATTTAGATTTTTAAAATTTTCTTGCTATTATAAATTCTTTAGTTACTCTGGATTTTCTTTTGAAATTTTCCTAACAGGGCGTACCAAATGATGGAGGTGTCGAGTGTGTTGACTCTTATAAACATATGTCAGTTCTAGTCACATTGAACTCAGTGGAACTCCTGGTCGACCTCATGCGATTTCCAGGCCAGCTGATTCCCTGCTCGACAAAGGCCATTTTCATGACACACATTTCTGCTGCAGGGGAGAGTGATTCCGCAGAGAATGATTCCTGCGATTCACCGCTTGAACCTAACAGCCCATTGTATGGTTATTCTGAAAGGGTGGATCCGGAAAGGTTAGCATCCTATTCAGCTTAATTGAGTATAAGACTCCGTCTTGTTGCAGAATTAGTTCTAAAAAAATTTATCAAATGGAATATTGACTAGTGCTGAAAAAGAGGAGATCCTACAATTACAGCGACGAATGGAAGCCCCATCGAACCTCTCTGGTCGTTCCCTGAGAAATATGATGATTGACAGGACACTGAGGTAATTTTGATTATAGGTTATATGTTTTTTTTTTTTTGTACTGCTGAGCTGTTGCCTCATGCTTCCTTTTCACAGCATATCACAGAGTGAGCCAAATATAGCAAATTCATTCTGGCGACGAAATCGAAGAAAGGTTGTTGTGGAACAACGGACTACTAGTTCAAGGTTTCACATTGTTCTCTTGCATAAGTGATTGGCATATCATGTCATCCTGGGGATGATTGCAGGGAAAGTCAAAATTTTGAGAATAGTTGCTAATTATTTTGAGAAATTACAAAAACTCCACTCTTAAATTTAAGTACAGGTTATTACTTTCTAATTCTAATTTTAGAGTGTACCATGCATTAGTGGCCCCATCCTCAGTGAGCCAGTCAAGTATGTTGTGATCTGTTAATCAGGGTTAAATTTTCTTTGCAGTCCTGAGCATCCTTCATTTCGTTCTCGTGGAAGATCCCTGCTTGGCGGTGATAGGAAGTTGCTTAGAGATTATACCAATCAAGTATCATCATCAAGGTATTTTCTCTATTCCATCTTGGAAAGTTTGCTTGACGTAATGCCATTTTCCAAATTGTAGTCCACATTATCTTTGCCACTTATTGATGCTGCTTGCCTACGTTTTATTTCGTTCTTCATAAATTGTTCCATTATAAAAGAAAAATAAAGCTCATGTCTCTGTCCAGGAACCATGTCGTGCTTCTTGCTGATAACATGTTTGACTTGTCATGTATTTATCTGCAAAGTTGGATGTGATGAGTTAGATGGTAGAGTTGGGCCAAGGGATCTGTCTGATTTTTCTCCGATTACCTTGTGTTGCTAGTTGCCTGTGACTTCAAGGTCTTTCTCTTCATGCATCATACATATTCTTCTGACAGTGAGCCAGAATTTTTACTCTTGAATCTGTCTTTTCTAGAAATTGTAGAAGTCTTGTGTGCATGCAAGAGAAAGATGCTAGGAAATAGTCACTGTTTATTGAAAAAATGCCCGTAAATTATGGACTGGTATAAGATGGCAGGCTATTCAGTTATGTCTTCTGCTTTTATGGTGTACAGATTTAGGATTTTCATATTAACTGAAAAAATAGAACTGTTGCATTGTATTTACTTTGCAACATAGTTTCCTACACTTCTCAGAACTCAGAAACTTATTAGCTCAATATATTAAAGGATTGGATGAAGACTATAAGTGGCCATTTGCCTTGGAGTTGCCATCTTCATGCTCTCGAAAGCTTTTTTTTTTTTTTAATTTCTTGGTGTGGGGCCTACCAAATAAACATTCATCTGGAATCCTAAATGACATTATCAAGCTAACTGCCATGACATCAAAAAATGCCTGGTTGATTTACTTCATTAACTTGGTCAAAATCTTAATGTGCTTACAGGTCAGATGGTCTATGTACTGTAGATGCTCGTAGATTGAGGCGGCGCAGCATAAGCATTACCCCAGAGATTGGAGATGACATTGTAAGGTCAGTGATTCACATGGCTATCAAGTTTTCATTTCATCAGTGTTATGTGGACCTTAAGCTGGGATAAACTCTTGAATGTTTTCTTTGACTGTTTCCTCCTTTTTATTGATTGTTGCCTGCGGCTCATGTAATTACTAATTGTTGCACGATATCGGTTAGGGGGATACATTCACAAAATATAAAGAAAAACACCCCTAGAACAGAAAAGTCCGACCAGTATCAGTTTTTCTATAATCTTTTTGGATAACGGCATCTGGCATTTCACATGCATGGAAAATTTTGTCCTCATATGTTAGGATGACGCTTGTGTTTAGACTATCTGGGTTTGCCCTGCCATGTGTCATCATTCAGCATGAAGATGCACCTGCATTTTTTTAAGTCTGGATTTGTCCATAAAAGCTAGAAGAATTTATTCTCGAGAAAGATGTGTTATTAGAGTATGGAATCCATCAGGTATCTAGGAATGCGTTGTCTAAAACATTAAAACCGGTCGATACGTCTTGCATACTAGTAACTATGCATGCCATAGGTAAGTTGGGATATTTGTCTCTATGGCTTGCAGCTCACTTGAAAGTTAGCCCTTATCTCCTAGGCAATTTCAAAAGTCTAGACTGGGAACAGTGGTTGGTTCCTACCTACCAAAATTCTTTCTTTGGGTATCATTCTCAAAAATGAGTTGATTGGTAGATTTCCTCTTACTCAGAACTCCAAAACCACAGAGAGCTTTATTTTTGTGTGCTTGCATGATTTTAGAGGCACTGCCTGAACTTTCGGCTGATTAGTTTGTGATTAATGAGCTTTGATCGCAGGGCTGTTAGAGCTATGAACGAGCAACTTAAGCAAAATCGTCTGCTTAGAGTCCAAGGTGATGAGAGATCTTTTCCTTATACCTCAAATGACAGAAACAGTGGGGATGTTCCCAAAGACGTACGGTGCATTCTTCTACCCACATATTTGTCTTTTTCTCTGTTTTGGTAGAACATGTTTGTCTTTTGCCTTATATACAGTGCACCGTTATTTATGTCTAGATTTTTCTGATTTTTAACCTTTTGCCATTGTGTGAAAGTTCTCATTATTTTTCTTTCCAGATGTCGTACATTAATTGAAATTAAGCCTGTTTTTCTTTTACAATAATAGCAGTGGCAGAAAAGGAACATTTTTGACCCAGGAACCTTTGACTATTCAATTGCAGACCGGTTTTTCCACTGTAATCTGACTCTAATAGCTGCTTTGCCATCCACCTCAGGTATCAAGATTCAATTTTCGTACTACCAAGGAAATGTCTGGGGGATTATCTCCCTTATATGATCGGGAGCATATGGGTTCTCAAAAGGCAATATCATTACCCTCATCTCCTAACGAATTCAGAAGCCAAACCTCTGAGAGGAGCGCCATGGAAACCTATGGTCGGAAGGATGAAATGTATTCTTTATGGAATAAAGTTCTGGAGTCTCCTTCATTTCACAACAGGCCTTTGTTGCCCTTCCAAGAATGGAACATCAACTTTTCTGAAATAACCGTTGGTACTCGTGTTGGAATAGGTAAGTGTCATTTGAAGGATTTTTTTATCACAAGATTAGTCGCCTACACAGATTATGGTTAATCTTTGATTGGGTTTGTCTGCACCTTGTTTCTGGAGATGTTATTTCTGTTTTCTTTACCAACGTAAATGTTTTCCGAGTGTTCTGAAGGATGAAGATTTTGTTGTATGATAGGACCATCTGCGGCTTGATATATGAATTTTAAATCTTCCTTTTCAAGTAAAACTTTATCTCTGTAGTGGAAATGGTATTATGTTGAAGCTCTCCGTTAATAATTGCAGCTAAGAACTGCTGTTGATGCTGCAATGATTTGATGTATGACTAGATTGCATATTAAGATCTATGAATGGTTGCATATTGATTTCACTGTCTCATGTATTACAGGTTTTTTCGGAGAAGTTTTTCGTGGCATTTGGAATGGGACGGATGTTGCCATCAAGGTGTTTTTAGAGCAAGACCTTACCGCTGAGAATATGGAGGACTTCTGCAATGAGATTTCAATTCTCAGGTACCTTCAAACAACTTATGATATGCGCATTTAACATGATAACTTCATGGATAGAATCTAGACCAAAATACAGTGTGAAAATATATTTTAGCGGAAAACTGATTCAGACAATAGCATTGTATAATAACTTCATCTGGTGCTTTGGACATTTTCACCCTTTTTTATAATTTGGGATTGATAAGTCCTATGAATCTGACGACTTTTGACTTTGTTTTACATATGTGCAGCCGCCTTCGACATCCCAATGGTAATATTCTTTTTCGTTTTGTTTTCCTCCCTTGATTCGTACAACTTTAATTTGCACAGTAACCAATATAAACTTGAGTGGAATTGATAAAATTTCTTTAGCTGTGCGAAAACATGCAGTATTGTCACTTCATCGATTAAAATTTGATTTGCATGCCTGTTACTTTACACCATGTGAATCTAACATGTGCCGGAACAAACTGGATCAAGATGAGTAGTTCCCCTAGGAAGAACAGAGTTTAAACTGTCGATTCAAATTTATTTTTTACATGCAAATAGACATAGGCACACAACGAAACATAAAATAAAAAAGACCTGAGATGGCGGCCTCCAGGCTGTTTGCTCTCAAATAATTTAGGAGAAAAGGTAGATAAAACAGATATTCCATTACTCCCGGATAATCTAGGATTACTGCCTTCAGTTATTGATTTGTGTTAGTTGTTCATCTATGTGACATATTGATGATTTCTTATTGTCTGGTTCAATTGAGAAAAACTAGAAAAGATACATGGAGTGGCTTGTTTTAGCATGAATTTTTGCTGTTATCTGATGAAGAAACATCGTCGTGCTACTGCCACATAACATACATATGGCAATTTTATGGTTGTGATTTGACGACAAAATTAGTATACATGGTTGCTGGAAGCTTAATACCGTTCAAACATTAATTCTTGTGCTTACCATTTTCAGTAATATTATTTTTGGGTGCCTGCACAATGCCTCCACACTTATCTATGGTCACGGAGTACATGGAGATGGGCTCGCTGTATTATTTGATCCATCTGAGTGGTCAGAAGAAGAAGCTTAGCTGGAGGCGGAGGCTTAAGATTTTACGTGACATTTGCAGGTATTCCCTCAGAGGCTAGCTTTACCGAACATCTGCTTTTTCTCATTCTGCCCCGGTCCTTGTTGGAGCAGGGGTTTGATGTGTATTCACCGGATGAAGATAATCCACCGCGATTTGAAGAGTGCCAACTGTCTGGTCAACAAGCATTGGACCGTGAAGATTTGCGATTTTGGACTATCGAGAGTGATGACGGAACCGCCCATGCAAGACTCTTCCTGTGCAGGGACACCCGAGTGGATGGCTCCGGAACTCATCCGGAACGAGCCCTTGAATGATAAATGCGATATCTTCAGCCTCGGTGTGATAATGTGGGAGCTTTGCACATTAAATCGGCCTTGGGATGGCGTGCCGCCAGAAAGGGTGAATTATGCTCATCCTTAAACCTTAATTAGTCTCCAAGTACTTACTAATTACCATCTCCCATCTAATGCCTGAATTTCATGTTTTATCAGGTAGTATACGCGGTAGCCAATGAAGGCTCCAGGTTAGAGATTCCCGACCCCGAAGGTCCTTTCGGGCGGTTGATTGCAGGTGCTCCTTCCTCCCCGTTGCACTTCCAATCGGAAAATCCTTATTTTTTCGTTTATATTATTGCTTTATTTTTTGTTTGGATCTAAGCTTATTGAAAAAACTTGGTTCGACAAAATGCAGATTGCTGGGCTGAACCACAGTATCGCCCGAGCTGTGAGGAGATACTGTCTCGCCTGCTTGAGTGTGAGTGTACTCTCTGTTAGCTCCGTCCACTGCTCTTTTGTATAGAACATTTGGTAGAGTTCAGACCTTTAAAGAAAAAAAGAACCGATTCCGGCTTTACATTTGTGATCTGTAAAATGCTCCTTTTTGGCAAGAAAAATGAGAGAGGACTTGGAGGATTTTGTCCGGGACACTTGGTTTCGCCTTTCTCTCCCGCTACGGCGGGACGCTGGGCAGTCAATTCGATTTTTCTTTACATCTGGTTACCATCGGCGATTGCACTTGATGGCTCGCTGAATTGCCTGTCGCTATTATTATGCAATGTATACAAGAGTCGCGCGTGTTCCAAATTTTTTCAGCCCGGGTGGTTTTGCGTCGACAGATCTGTCGCCATTGCCTTAGCATGCTGTGAACTTTTTGTCACCAGAACTGAGCTTTCCTGACCTGCAGCAAGTTGCTGGTCGTGCCAATTATTGACAGGTAAAACAATCCCCTTCCTTTCATATTACATAGCAAAGCCAACCATCCCTCGCCCCTTGACATAATCACGGAAGAGGATGGACCAAAACCACTGCGAGAAGCCAACACATACACAGTCCAAGACACATCAAAGGAAACACCTAACAAGATCCGAAGACAATGCGCGAAGGTTCTCGTTTTATTTACACTGGTCCGGTCCTCGTATTTACCATCTCTACTGAGTAGACAAATGAAGAAAAACACATAACCCGAGCCACAATGCAAAAGACCTTCATGGGAGGGAGCATCCGGGGATCGCGACTTGATTGCGCTTGCTCGGCTCAACTCGCTGCATACAATTCCAGGACACCAATTAGACAAAAGTCCTCACAGAGAAATGAATACAAATGGAGTTATGATGCATCGCCAATCTAAGAGTTGGCCATTCAAAATCGAACCGACATTCTTTTCTAGTGGCACCAAGCTTTTAGTAGAAACTACAGCGCAGTGAAAATCGCAGTAAGTATGATTTTCCTCTGGACAATATTTCGGGAAATGCTGAATTTTTTTTCTTTTATAAAAGCCTTCTGATACAATGTTTTGTATGCAGACACCACTAATGAATTTGAACCTTTTGACAGGTGATCTAATCGACTGCTTGGTTCGCTTGATCACCCGACCAAATGAAATGAAATTATACATGGAAATATGACTTAACCCGATCCATTCCAATCTTTCCATATTAAGCAAACCAAATAGATTTTATTGAAGCGAGAAGGTCACTATAAGTTAGCGGCCACAGCACCCCTTACTGTCGCGTCGCGGATGCAACGATCAAATCAACATTTACCCACCCGGGTCTATAAGGATTAGGAACACCAAGGCTAATGGCATGTAATGGATCGTGATAAGGTGCCTGCTCTAAAGAAACGCATGCATGACCAACAGACCCAGAGAACACACAACAAAGTGATAACTCCACCATTCGGATTCATGAACACGCCTTAGCAGATCGAAATATACGGCATCCACTCTCTAGGGTTAATGTGACTAGATGTAATAACTTAGCAAACCACAATCAGATCAATTTTTGATCTAAGTAACAACGCATTTTAGGTGTTCACTTCGGTAATACTTATTAGTCGAAATTTCCTCTTTTTTTTTTGTGCCCATGCATCGACTTCGATTTTCAGTTTCCAATTCGGTTCATGAAATTCTATTTCATTTTGTAATAGGAAGAAGATGTACAATTCTTAACCACAATGTTATTAGAACATAATTGCGTCTTCCATATATTTGTGGCCTAACAACAATCAAGTTGGCTTTTGTAACTTAAACGTTGCATTATTATATCCAGGTTAGGATTAAATTAGGGTTAAGTAGAGCTTTAGGAAGGTTTGATTAAATTCCATCTTATTCTTCCCTTACCAAATTAATCATAATCATCCCCCAAATTCTTCCATGATCTCAATGTGTCGTCCCACTTAAAATCTTGATTAGCCATGGAAATATTTAAAAAGAAGAAGAAGAAGAAGAAGAAGAAGAAGAAGAAGAAGAAGAACAGATCAAGATGAGACTGGAAGATAAAGAAGAGAATGGTTACCAAATATTGACAACCAAGAGAATTCAAGAGAATTGCATGGCACTATGGGAGCTAGATCCATCGTCATCGTCGTCTCCGTCGTCCTGTCCTTGATCGCTGCTCCTCATCTCCTTCTTCTTCTTTTTTTTTTGCTTGTAAGGAACACCTCTGGCCAAGGCCTGGCACTCCTTCACCTCCCTTAGGTAAACCCTTATGGCCCCGCTCGCAAACGGGTTCCTCTCCGGGGGACCCCCGTTCTCCTCATACGCGGCCCTAAGCCTCCCTATGAGCGCGTCGAGGCTCCCCCACGCCTGCCTCAGAGGGCACGCGCACGGGGCCGGCGGATCCGGCTGTCCGTAGAACATGCACCCCTGGAGGTGCACCTTCGTCTTCCCAAACTGGTCGAGGTACCTCAGGAACTCCAGGACATGGTTCCCGTTGCACTGAGATAAGGGCACCGGTGGCCTCTGGTTCCTCAGGTAGTGCCCGAAAGTGTTCCAGTCCCTCCTCTTCTGGGACTCGTAGCGGCTCGGCGTGGAATGCTGGTTAGCTCCCGCATCGGATCCTTCCTCAGCTGCCTCCTTACCCCTTCCGCTCGACATATCGGAACCTCTCGTTCTGAATCAACCACGCAATAAAAAAATATTTTCCCTCGGGGGTCGAGGTTAAATCCTATGAGTGGCTTCCACAACATGAAGAATGAAAATGTTTTTGGGACACAAGAATTGGGGTAAATAAATAGGGGGAAAAAAAGAACACACACACACACCCAAGAGAATCATTCACATAAAAAAAATGAGGTCCTTTCAATTGAGAAGAACATTGAATGTGGCAAAATTGCTTGTTGAAGCTATTCGCTTTCTTTTCCTTCTATCATGATCGTTTCCCTATTCCCCTTTCTTTCATGTTCTCGATTTGTGTTGATTTTATGCAGACATCAGATGAGTCTCATTTTTTGGCTGTTTACTTATACTTTCTTTGTCGACTTGGGTTTTTTCTTTCCTTTTCCTCTTCTCTTTTTTTCCCTCCTTTTTTGTTTATTTGTTTGTCATTTTCTCAGCACAAAATGCTGTCGTCCTGCTCAATGCTACTTTCACTCCTTTTGATATTTCGAGGGATTTTAGGACATGGGCCCAAAATCAAATGATCAGGACTTCAAAATATTAACCTCCACCATTTTCTTACTTGCTTTGTCTGATAAAAAAGAACTTGGGATGGTTTATTAAAAAAATAGCGAAATACGGTTTTAATCGGCAAAACTCCCTCGACCGCCGTAAGTCGTAGTCGGCAAACGCGATATTCAATTTATAGAAAAAAACACGATTCTTAATCGTCATACTACCTTATAAAGGTATGTCGCGGTTAGAAACCTTGTCCCTGAATATGTCCATTATCGGGAATTCTGGTCTGAGATCAGATGCTCGAGTCCTTCACGTTATCTTTTCACGAGGTTAACTCGTTTACGATAAATTAGTTGATGTATGTAAGGTGTATAAAATCGTGAAAAAGAATGAAGTAGAGACTTTGGGAAGTGGGGTGAGATCTAATCCTGAAAGATTTTCCTGTCGCTGTCCTTGTGCTTGTCTTTTTTCCAAACCCATCAGGAATAAAATTTTGCTTCTCCTGCAATAGAATCTACGTAGGAACCACTCACTTCTTACGACAGTCCCTCTCCCTCCCCTACATATGTTTTACCATATTAAGGTTGTCTTTCAGCAGCTCGCCGTTCTGGTTCTTGACGTATTAAAGACGATCATCCCTGAGATGACGTGAGACGGGGTGCAAGAGCGTGGTGGTTTCGGCGGACGGTTAGGGGCAAAGAAGCTTATATCTTCTTTAACCGATCCTTACGTAGTAGGGTCTCCGTTGGTATCTCGAAATTTCTGGAGAGATCGTCCGTCGTAGGGTTTATCAAACTTACTACTTAGCCTGAACATTTTAAGGGCCCGATTTGGTGGTCGTACAGTACTTCAACCCCACCTGACCTGCTAAAGTTCGTGTTGCTGTTCAGGGAGGCAATAGATGTCGGCATTTCATCGAACCGCAAGATTCCTTCTGTCACTCTTTTGTTTCTCCATAATTCGTCATTCGTAACATAACAAAATCAGTACGTTATGACCAGCTGTCCCAGAAGCTTATGACATGTGCCTCGGAGAAGCCGACTTCGTCATGGTAACTCCAATTTTTCCGGTCGAGCGCGAATAAAATGTTTTATTCGAGAGCTAGGCGCAATGGCATAGTCTCGACTGGTTAGAGAATACCAAGAATTTCCCTAATAGTAAAACATGAAACTGGCCGTCATAAAACATCATTTTAGAGCTCAACCCAGCATCCAAAACCTCGCCAAGAAAATCGGTTGTACCAAAACCCTAGTAAAAACCACCGAGACAGACGGTTCATGGGTCACGTCGAACTATCGACTTCATCTCCGTTCAGGAGTACTCAAGACAAAGTCCTTAATCCACCGCAGGTGATAACTTCATTAGGTCGTTTGTTTTAAGTTGAAAATCATTGGTTGGTGGGACTAGATTTTCCTGTGGAGGGTGTATTTTGAATGTCCCCAGTTGATTGATTTGAATCGTGGTTGTGCTGGATGTCGATTATGATGGAGATGACATCCCAACCAAATAGTTTGGTATGGGACCCCCCTTTCATCACAAACATGAGAAAGCAGCCTAGATCTGCATCTCTTGTGAAACCTCTCCGTCGACAACAGGACTCTCCGACCGACCGGTTCCGTTCGAGATCGGATCGAACGCATTCGGGGTTTCGCGATAATTTCATGTTTTTCCTAATAAACTGGGAAAACGTTGTCGCTTACTACAAAATTCTCACATATCAATAGTTCAAAATAATTGTAGTCGTGTTTTTTTTCTTCCTTCTAATTCAGAATTTTGGGTAGGGGCCATCAAACAGTAGATCACAAGACAAGCTTTCGATCATAATCATTTCAACATTCAGTCGTTCGGTAAGACTTCACCCCACAACAAATAACTCTAAAACACTCATCAAATCCCTCCCAAAAACAGCAAACAAATAAAATATCACATCATATTATTATTTTTATGTGCGCATCGCAATCGATCAGAGTGAAGCTCCCACCAAAGTTTTAGCTGGTCAAACTATTTGAAAATCCTCAATTATGGGACAACAATGTAATAAAAATTTGTGAGGAATATATATTTCTCTCATTCCACAATGTCGGCATGTAAAACAACTAAAACACATCACGTGGCGCATTTTCTTTTTTAATCTGTACCCCTTTTTGATGATGATCTTTTTTTTTGTTTTTTTATCTCCATATCTTCCTTTTTGCTCCCACCTTTTTTTTTTTTCTCTCTTTTCTTACATTCTCCCGAATTCCTCCCTCCTCCTCGAGCTGTAGTTGTAACAATAATGAACGCCAACTTTATGATCGCAATGATTGTAAAATTCATGTTACGGTTATAAGTGAACGTGACATGATTGATCGAATATAATATTGTTTAGATGTTTGTTTTTAATTTATTTGACTATATCTCTCTTAAACTTGTTCGATCATTTAGGGGTTCAGACAAAGTAAAAAGAAATGATTCATGGTTAAATCAATTTGGTAGAGAAGCTGTTTTGTATATTTTTAGGGTTGAAAATGACGGGATTTCACCTGAAGGCGCCGATATTTCCCGAATCATGCATCTCCAAAGTGTGATTCCTGGCTTAATCCGTTCAAAAACCCTGTTGATAAATCGGCTGCAATTATTCGATATAGACGAGTGCGAATGCCTCGGCTCGAGCAGTATCGGTTAGGTAGAAATGAACTGTGATATGACACGTCCCCCCCATCGGCATCGTCCGCCAAATGATCGTTTTCACACGTTCGTTCGCCTTTCACTTCCGCTGAGTCGTACGATTCTTTCTTCGAAAGGAAAAAAGAAAAGGCCATCTCATTTTGTCACTGGAAATGATTCGCGAACTGTATGACCTCATGTTGGTTCATATGGGATGCTGTTGAGACTATGTGAGCCGCACTGAGCCCACGATGGTAGTAATGAGTGAAAACCACACGGCTGTTGTGCACTATCGAGAGGACTTTATCACGCTAGATCTCCGGAAACCCGAAAACCGACACAGTCCCTATGTTGGCGGCTTTGCGGATTGGATTAAGAAGAAGACTATTACATGCAAAGAGAAACGCACGCTCTCAATGATGGCAAATCTACCAAATTTCTTGAAAGAAGTGTAAAAAAAAGGCGATTCCTTTGCTGCTAATCACTATAGTTTCCTTTCTTTACCGACTTAGCAAGGGAGGAGGAGGCCCGGGAAGGGGGGGGGGGTCCATCGACTTCATTCTTCCCTCTCAATCAAAACAAGAGGCGCAAGGGCATCTCATACCGACTTCCTTTAGCGAGAATGTTCGGGTTTTGTTAGTATCAGGAAATGATGTTCAACTTTGTTGGGACGGTTTTGATGATGAACCGGATCCTCTGTACTACAGAAGGTCGAACATTCTATTCTACAGAAGCTTCTTATATTAAGGGCTTTATGTAAGAATCATTTAGTAATTAAATGATTAGTTGATGATTATTTAATTATGAAATACAATCCCAATCAAGATAATTATCTGATCGAATCATATTGATTTAGTCACCAAATAATCATATTGGAGATAATATTTTTATAGAAGGAAATGTATGTCTCTATATATGGAAAGGTTCTACTAGATGGTCTACAGGCTTCTGTAAGCTCTTACGACCTCTACATGACCGTTATTTGGTTGCAAATCATCACCACCTGTCCAGATACATTCTCACATGTTTCTTTATCAGGATGAAATGAATCATTACCCATATGGAAGTAAATCAACGATTATTTCCATCTGGAGAAGGTTATCGAGCAGAACCTTCTGCGATACCTTCTATGATGCACTATTCATGGAAAATATATCATGATCTTATTCTGATTTATTTTCTATCTGAATACTTGAACGTGTATGTTATTATTCATTTTGTCTACTAATCTTTAATTTCTTATTTTGCAGATTGTTAATTTATCTTTTCCTTTTTGCATTTTCTTCTTTGAACTTTGTGTATAAAAGGGCCACGCCTTCTCAGTAAAAAAAGAAATTAATTATTACTAGTTCTTTTCTGACTGAAAGCATGAGCTTTAGTTCTTGCATTCGTTTGAGTTAGTCACACGAGGAGCACTAGCGACGGACGGCTGCATCGTTGGTGAAGCCTTCTGGGAGAGTGACTCGGGAGCTCGAGGGACTCGGTTGGAAGCTGCAGGAGACGTTGTTGGAAGCGTGTGTACGTGGGCAACATGTAGCGGGCTGGAGAGAAGGGCTGAACCTCGGAAGCACAGAAGGTGAGGGACTAACCAGCTTCTGTTGTGTAGAGCTCTGTGTGCAGGAACCTAGGATGGAGGCTGCCGTCTGCTTGCGTGGGGTTTGCCGCGTGCTTGCGCAGGGCCTGCTGCGTGCTTGCGTTGGGTATGCTACGTGCTTGTGTGGGGTACGCCACATAGTCGCTATCTCGAGGAGATCGTGCAGGTCGTGTGGAGCCGCCGGAGGGAAAATTCATCCTTGAACAGAGGTCGTTGTTCGCTTGCGTAGGGTTCGCTACGAGCTCGCGTGGGGTACGCCACGAAGTCGTATCCTTGAGATGATTGCGCATTTGGTTATCTTTGATAGTCACACTCACGTGTGCAACTCTCTGTAGCACAGAACTCTACAGTCTGTGCATACATTTTCTTTGTCACTTTTGCTACAGAACCTTACGGTCTGTTTAGTAGAAGATCGACAACTCTTGACACAGAATCTTTCAGATCTGTGTTTTATAATTAAGTCATTTCCTATACAGAACCTTCTGTTGTGGATTGACACTCTTGGTACAGAACCTTACGGTCTGTGCAACACTTTCTGTAAGACAGAATCCTTGGATCTGTTCTATAGAAGGTTGACGCTTACAGTACAGAATCTCTTGATCTGTGCTATAGAAGGTTAACACATCTGACACAGAACCTTCTGGTCAGTGTCGTGCTTACCTTCTTCGACACAGAACCTTCTGGTCTGTGTTGTGCCTTACTTTCTACGATACAGAACCTTCTGGTCTGTATTGAGCCTTAGTTACTATAGTACAGAACCTTAGTGTTTGTGCTACGTAACAAGCCTCTACGGTACAGAACCTTCTGGTCTGGGCTCTGCCACTCAAACCTCTATTGTACAGAACCTTCGGGTCTGCTTTTAGTTGATATCATTTGTGCAACTTGTACTGAGATACATTTGAGTGGAAACCATCCAAATATCTGGGTGAAGAGTGGACGTAAGCAATTTGTTGAACCACTATAAAAATCCTTGTGTCCAATCAAACAAATTGCGAACACACTCGAACGTTCTGTTGTACAGAAACCTATCTACGGTTCTGTTTGACAGAAGCTTCCTTTCCGCTACGGGGTAAAACGAAAGTGTTAAAATCCAATTTTGGTAATTAACACTAATTCACCCCCTCTTAGTGTAACAAACTTCCATTTTATAACTGATGTGTTGCATGTTTTGTGTTGCACACAAGCTGAAGAGATCTGAAATCTGGATTAACACACGAATTTGAGGCTGCATTTTTCCAAGAGACCACACGGAACGGGAAAACAAGCCAGCTGCCAATCTCATGAGCTCAATCATCCTATGAGAAACTATGTGTTAGGCTACGGTAGGATGCCCTTATTTCTACGACGAAGTGTATTGCCGATTGGGTTGATACAGTATTTCATATTCAAAACGCATTTTTTGGATTCCATATTTCTCTTGCTGGTTGGGTTGACTACCTTCTTCACAATGATCACAAACCAATATTTCTCGCTCGCTTGTTCATTATATTGATGGTTCTCCATCAGGGTAAGTTAAAGGTATACATATAGATACTTCTTGACAAATTTTGCTTTCTTACACGTTTTATTATGGAGGACATTCGATCCAACGAATTGGGGTACGTCATGTTTCGGACATATCACTCGTCTAAGACGTAAAAATCCAAGTTGGATTTGAGGTCGATAGCTCTAACTATTATGTGGGTTGGATTTTATGTTTGAGCTGATGCAGCAAGTGTCGTCGTGGAGCAACAGGAGAACATTACGAAGCGCATTTGATCCCCATGATGGCAGCGGTAAAACTTACAGTCCCCGATGTTTGAAGCAAAATAAGAGGGCAGTTCCCGTGTTGGTGTTGCGACAGACAACCAATTCACAGGTGCACAAATGAAGAAGATGAAGAACAAGAACAACAACAACAAGAATGCCGAAAATATTGTCCTCCACCACAAAGCCACCAGCTTCTTCGCGGCCACAATCATCTCGTGGGTGCAATAATAATTTGAAATGATATATATAGAAGATATATATGCATACATATATTTATATGTAATATAAGTAAGTTCAAGAGAAGTTTATTCGGTATTTTTGTATAGTTTCTTTGCCGATCGAAGCCATTTATATCAATAAACAACGAATAATATATTTGACCTTTATATTGTCAGCTATACTCGGAAGGAAAAGATATAATTAAGAACTATTACTATAATACTCGTAAGGAGAATCTATTAATATGATATTTATTTTCTTTTTATTTTTAGTTACCTTCTTCACAAATATTACTGATCAATACGATGATCCTGGTAATAATAAGGCAACGTAGTAATGCCATACATCTTCTTTTGTATATATATATACACGTATACGTGACCCGGGGTGCGGGTGGGTTAAGAAAAGCCGAGAAGAAGAACAAGAAGAATTTGAAGATGGGGGAGATTGTCGGCTCGAGAGTTCGAATTTCTCGAGCATTTCTCGCTTGCCTGTTCATTGTTTTCGCGGTTCTCCATCAGGGTATGTTACAAGTACTTTCTGATAAATTTTAACTTTCTTACTTGTTTCATGTATGGAGGAGATTGATCTGTGGTTGGTGCTCCGTGTTATTGGATTTTATATTCAGCCGATGCGGCGAGAGTCACCCTGGAGCTACCGGATACATCAGGGAGCGCATTCCATCCCCACGACGCTAGCACTAAGATTTTCATACCACAATGTTCCAAGAAACAATGTGCGCAGTTCACGTGTTGGTGTTGCGACACCGAAGTAGTCCGCGGGTGTGCAACTCAAGAGCAGTGCCTAAGCTTATGTCCTCCCTACAGACCACCATCTTCTTCGTCGCCATAACCATCTCCTGGGTTCAATAATAATTTGAAATAATTATAATTATATATATACTCCATAATATAAGGAGAAGATTGTATGAAATGCTATTAATTTGAGATGTAATTTATTTTCTTTTTCCAATCTTTCCCATCCACACGCTGAATTTGGTAATAAGATCGTGTTAACAGCACGCATCTTATGATGAATTTGAAAATGGCGGAGATTATGGGCTTGAGAGTTAAAACTTCTTGAATATTTCTGGCTTGTTTGTTCATGGCTGTCTTGTTTCTCCATCAGAGTAAAAAAAGTTAAAACTCATATTGGATTGGGAGTCTGCGAATCTATGACCAATTTCTTCGGCAGTGGATTATCCTGATTCCTTCAACAGTATACGAGTCCACCTTTAAGACTGGTCCTGTGGATCCACCGTCGATGTTCTGTTTTCCAGATTACAACGCGAGGTTGAGGCTGCGATCACTATCCAGGTGCCAACAGCTCGTGAAGGAGGGTGTTTTTGCAGGTCTGCAGAACAATCTTTTGAAGCGTATATTTATTACATAACAAGCATAGGGCTAGTGGTCAGCAAGGCCAAAAATGTGTCTCCTATTCCATAATCTATGACGATCCATCACAATCTATATATTTTTTCTGCATAGTATGACAATCTGTCATTCCTCTTGGCTCTTTTATGCATGATATTTCTATCAGTTTCATTCATCAGATTAGCCTCTCTGCTCACATTCTACAGGTATGCAGCCATACATCAGAGTCGAAATCAAGCAATATGATGCAATCGTACCATTTGAGGCTGCTAATTGTCTAATGTGGTGTCGGTCAAAAGAATGAAAATATGCCTTGCATTCGGGGAAAACAGTCTATCAAAGTCAGGAATATTCAGTTTTAGAGTATCCAATGATGTGCAAAGACATTGCAAAGAACTTCTTTACCTGAACTATATCTTGATAGGAAATCCAAAAGATCTGCTCATCCGGGGAAATCTCATGGCTGGGTCTTCCTAGTGATACCACTGAGCGCTTCCTCGATAGCTTGAACAAATGTTGCAATTTTATACGTGAAAAAACCGATTAGCATAGGAACCAATTCCAAATGCATTGCTCCGTATTCTGGAACAAGGATCCTGCAGCCAAAGTAAGAAGAAACGGGTACAGGAACTGAGACTTATATAAGGTCAAGGGATCTGGTTATTTTATGTTCACCTTTCCCTTACGCTGTTGAAAACAGCAGAACATTTCTGACCTAGTTGGTATTGTAATTGAGAAACTTCCAACAGTCGGGAATAGGAGAAGCATTTAGAAAATAGTATGACATGATGTTTTCAAATGTGAATTCATGAGGAATATAACCACATACTCACCCATTCCACCGGTTGTAGAACATAACAAGGACAACGGGAACCAAGAGCCTGGGCTGCCCAATTGCACCTCTGCAAGGGAAATCTTAATTAGATATGCAGAGATTGATTTACCCTTACATTACAGAATTCATTGAAAAAATAATCAGCCAAGGGATTGGTCATCGGAGAACAGTCATGTGGATGAGCATACAGAACCAGAACCCCCGCTGTCCTTCAATGCTATAAATAGTTGAGAATTGGTGTTGATCCTACTAAGTTGTCTTTAGAACATTATGTCATAAACTAGGTTGTGTTTGCGCTGTGATGTACAATTAAAAGAGTGAAAACTTGCCATACTTTATAAGCCCCTTAGCTCCATCTGCCAAGGAGTCAACACTGCTTCCGAGCATACGTATGTAAATCAACGAACCAAGGAACCCAGCACCAAAGCTGCAATGGACAATGACCAAAGATCATCTCATATATGATTATCCTTGCAGAATGGCATGGAAGTACGGAATTTAAGGGCACGGAACAAATAAACCAAATCCATATCAACATCATGAAATGAATTTGCAATAATAATACAAACGTTCTAAAAGTTCATATTACATGGATCCAACGCTCACCTAGCAGCAATTTCAGGAGAATAAGAGACATAGGCCGAGACAAGACCAATCCCACCAACACCAAAAGTGAGGATTTGTAGTTTCTTCTTTAACTGCAAATGTAAGCCAAAACAGTGTGAAGAAGGTAAAGCATACTGATGTCGATAATTTGACAATAAAAACAAAAAATGCTGGTAGAAAACCGGAAATTTTTACAGCCACCTTAAAGTACAGCTCTCTTGACTCTGCAGCTAATATATTTGGGTCACCTTGAGGCTTCCTCGATTCGCGAAGAATCACTTCCTGCATGCAATAATCACGACATGGGGGCAACCTATGTCAAAGATTACTGAAGAAACTAAAAATCTTAAAGATCAACATTTGTCTCAACACACAACATTTTAGCATTTGTTTGGGCCGTCTTGTAGGCTGGCCATTTGTTCCTGACAGTAGAAGTATATATTGTCACCACACTCAACAAAAATCACTGATCAAGAAGAGAATCCTAAAACAGCACAGCTCGAGGAGAGGGAATTGGAATATCTAGGCTTTTTAGCCTTATAATACATGAACCACAAACGAAACTAATTATTGGGTAGCAGCAGGTTTTTCTGAATGATTGCATTTAAAGTAGAGGTAACCTACACTTCCTCCGGTAGCTGCCTTAGTTGCTCTGTCCCATTTTTCTTGCTCACGGCGAGTTGGTGCGGGTCTCCATTTAGGTGAAGCTCTGGTCTTCTTCTGATCACCAAATCCTATTGAATTAAAACACACACAAATATGAATCAGAACACAAAAAGTAAGTTTATTGAGCTTACTTCTGCTGGACTTGCAATAGCCTCTTGCAATGTAGACACTGTAGGTTTAGTCAGCTCTTTGCTCAAATCGACATCTAAACTGAAATACTATCATGTTAGATACTATTGAAAGTTACAAAAAGAGACTGAGAATGCAAGTAACAATAATAAGAAACAACCTTTCAAGTGTCATTACTCTATTTAAGCTCAAAAATCCTGAAGGTTTTTCCTGCACATAACACAAGGATCAAGACAAGGCACTGAAACACGCTCAACGTCCTGCAACTTATTGCTACATACAACTACACTGATAATATGTTCGAGACAATTCAACTTTTGAAGGGTTTTTATCACATATTCCTTCCCTTCAAATACAGAAGAACAACAGTAAGATTGGAACCCAACCTTGTGCTGGTCAAAGTAAGTCCAGGAGGCATGTTACAGTCAAGTCAACATCACCACTGGTAAAAGCTAAAAGAATTAATGCACAGGAACAAATATATTCCTTTCCCCAAAAGAGCAAGGTGGCAGCCAAACCGGACTGCACAAGTTGATAAATCCATATCGACAAGTCCCGAAAAGAGTAAAGAACATCAAGTTAGCACTACAAATCAAATCACAACCATTGCGTCCTGAAAAGTGTTGGTACACTCTGGTGAACATCGTAAAAAGTCTATACTCCTAATCATCAGAGCATCATATCAACCCAACGAAAGATGGACAACCAAACACAATAGTCTCTTACTTCCCTCATTGTAGTCAGCGTCGCTTCCTTCCCAAATGGCCACAGCATAAAGACCAATTTTTAAACAAAAACACTAATCCTCTAACGAAGCGGATACGGACCCAACTCACACAAGGATTAAACCACATGCTCAATCCGACAGAAATGGTATCATCTATCAAGCGGAACGAAAAGTCGAAACCTTTACGGGAGTCTTCAGAGAATCCCCGCTGGCGGAATCGTCGATCATCTTCTTGAACCGACCCACAAAGTCCTTGTTCCACATGTACTCGTTGGACTCCAGCGGGTCGCCTTTATCGCCGCCCCAGTACTTCCTCAGCTTGGAAGTAGTCGGGGGTCCGCCGTATTCCCCGGGAGCGACTCCGGTGGACCACTTCAAGGGCTTCTTCTTCGGGAGCAGTATCTTGGTTGGCATCTGGGGCTGCGACGGGGAGTCGGGAGACATCGGCGTCGTGGCTGACGCCACGGTGACGTAGCTGAGGATAGCCATTCGATGCCGCCTCTCACCCCTCCGGACAACGTTGGGGAGTGGAAAATATCGGGACTTCGTCGGAAAATGGAACGAACGAGGAAGGATATCATCGGGGAAGTTGAGGATTTTGCCACTCTTACCACACGTGGCGTATTCTTATTGGTCAATGACAATCTGTTATTCTCCCTCCCCCTTAAGGCTCCATTCGGTTTCATTTCATCTTCAAGTCAAGTTCTTTCCCTCGGAGAAGATCTCGATCAGATTCCGTCGCAGCGGCCAAGGCGTGTGAGCTAGGAGTTTCGATGGAGTCCCGCGAAAGCCTCGTCTACGTCGCTAAGCTCGCCGAGCAAGCCGAACGTTACGAGGGTTTGTCCCCCCTGCCTTTGCCTACCCCTAGGGTTTCTTTGTGCCACTTGATGTTGTCGTGATCGGTAGGAAGCTGTGATCAGGGATGTTATTCAGCGGATTTTGACCGTTTTATTTAGGTTGTTGCGATGATTTTGATGTGTTGTGCGGTGATAGGTTTTGGCAGTGATAGGTGCTGGATCTGTACTGAGGCATGGATGAATTAGCTGTGATAATCGTTGTGTGCCGGGAGTTGTGAATTTATGTGGTTGTGTACAGAAATGGTGGATGCTATGAAGAAGGTGGCGAAGCATAACGTGGATTTGTCAATCGAGGATCGGAACTTGCTGTCAGTCGGTTATAAGAATGTGATTGGCTCCCGGAGGGCTTCATGGAGGATCCTATCCTCTATCGAGCAGAAGGAGGAGACGAGGGGGAATGAGGTTAATGTCAGGCGGATTAAGGAGTACAGACAGAAGGTCGAGTCAGAGCTGTCGAATATTTGCAGTGATATCATGGTCGTGATTGACGAGCACCTCATTCCTTCTGCATCCACAGGGGAATCAAAGGTTTTCTACTATAAGATGTGAGGAATTTACGGAGCTCCTTGCATGGATGGCAATACAGAGAGTTGGATTGTTTTTTTTTTTAAATATTTGATGGTATATTTCTTTACATGCAGGAAAGGAGACTATTATCGCTATCTTGCTGAGTTCAAAGCCGGTGATGAGAAGAAGGAGGTTGCGGACCTGTCTATGAAAGCTTATGAGGTTAGTTACCTTTTTTTTTTGTTGTTGGAAATGTTTTAACCAACGTGTGGTAGCACAGACTATGAAACTTTCGTTCTGATGTGACATTCCAAAACTTCTACTGGAACAGACGGCTACAAGTGCGGCAGAGGCTGAATTACCTCCTACTCACCCTATTAGATTGGGTCTGGCTTTGAACTTCTCAGTCTTTTATTATGAGATCCTCAACTCAGCTGAAAGGTCAGTGCATTCTGGAACTAATTAATGTCATCAAATAAAATTTTTTGCTGTCTTGATTGGTTTTTGAGAATGATATTTGTCTGATTTCCTCAGAGCATGCCACCTTGCAAAGCAAGCTTTTGATGAAGCTATATCTGAGCTCGACTCGCTCAGTGAGGAATCATACAAAGATAGCACGTTGATAATGCAACTTCTGAGGGACAATCTTACTCTTTGGACGTCTGATACCACGGATGAACCAGGTGAGTTATAATGATTCTGCAATAATAGATTATCTGTTTATTGATTTTATTTTGATATCCTTTGTATGATTATCTTGTTTTAATGTCGATGTGAATTCTGTTATTTATGGTGAAAATGCTTAGATTGTGTACATTAATCACCACTTCTTCCATTCTCAATGAAGATCCTAGAGTTTGCATAACTTAGCTTTCAGATATTTGTGGCACCATGTGGGTAAGTGATGCTATATACGTATGAGAATTCCCTATAGTTTGAAGGTAGAGTAGATGCCTACATTTACACATCGTCCTAGCAAATATTGTAGAGTTTTGTTTTACGATCAACATTGCTATTGTGAGAATGTTAATGATCATATTTGCTGATTTGAACCCACAGAGAGTGGTTTAAGGCCAATTGGCATTCAAAATCAAATATTGTAAAAAAAATAAGCTTTATCTAAAAATGGGGGGTTCGTTCGATTACTCTTGGCATTTCTGGGACAAATTTAACATCATAATTGACATGCTAATGACATGTAATTGCCATGTTCCTCTACCCATCAGGAACAATTGAGGAAAAGAAAGTATGATCATGCTCGAAATTAGTATGGTGTGGTGGCGTGTTTGTTGCTTTCTCCCTGTAAATGATGAATCATGTCTGTACATTTTATTTTGTTTCATTTCATTAGTTGATGGTGGATCATTTCATTTTCTTCAATTAGTTGATGGTTGAAGATTCTTAGTTCTTTGAATTTTCTTGCTAAAGCAGAAGATTCCCAAAAGATGAATGGCACAACCAAAGCTAGTGTAATGGAAGAAGGAGAGGTATTAGCATTTCAGATCATTGTAGCTTCCGTCAAATATATTCCCCACAATTCAATATAATGCTTCTTTTTTTTGCAGTGAAAATGTCTCCAGTCCGGACAGTGGAACGCTCAACTGCTGCAAAAATGGAACTACATACCCGTAATTATGTTTTACTTAGATGGAGACACATAAGCTTATGTGTATGACGACCAAATTTCTCGTCTTTCTCTAGTGTGTGTATGAATCTGACTCGATGATGGTTGCGTTCATTCTATGGCAATCTGCACTTTCTTCTCTGTTTCGTGTTGTGCCTGGTCATTTTGTTCTTCCTGTTCAGTTCCATGTTTAATGGAGCAGACAATCTTCCAATGTGGCTAGGAAATGTTTTCTATTTGTTTGTGGTCACCTCTTTGGTGCCGGAAGCATAACTGGAGTATGCAGCTAGCTGCAATTAAACTTTTCTTCTTGGGGAACTTCATGGAATGGAAAAAGTGAAGGGAGATCTCGTCAATTTCTTTTTCCTCACCAGCCACATGTTCCAGACCTGAGCCGAATGGATTGGGAGATACTCCACGCATTCCTTGACAAAAGCAAGCCAAGACGAAGGGTGACCCCGCGGTTAACCCAGCCACAAAACAAAGGTGGCAACCGTGGGCGAATAAAGCGAAGAGACGACACAGAAGACGACATGGGAAAAGAGGACGATCAAGAAAGGATGGAATGATGAAGATCGCGATGATAAGCCAAGCTTTGGTTTCTGCTTCTGAGATTTGTCTGTTTAATCCATGTCTCGTTTGCTGAACGATTCTATATAATATACCAATCAAGTTATGTAACCAATTCGAAATGAATCAAATTCGAAGCTAAGTGATAGTCATGGCAGAGAAGGAAGGAGGAATTGCTAAGAAGGGCCACGAGGATGGGATGAAGCTGGCGGCCTCACTCCTCCAGAAGTTTGAACTCCCTCAAGGCCTCCTTCCGTTGGCAAACGTGGTCGAGGTCGGATTTGTGGAGAGCACTGGGTACATGTGGACGTCCAGGTTAAGAAAGTCGAGCATGAGTTCTAGATGATAAGCAAACTCGTGAGCTACGACGCAGATATCACTGGCTACATCGACAGGAAGATGGTCAAGAGGCTCAAGGGGGTGAAGGCCAAGGAGTTGATGCTGTGGCCGCCAGATCACTGTAGATTCTGCGGTTGGGAAGATCCACTTCAAGAGCCTCGCTGGGATCACCAAGACCTTTCCTGTTGAGGCCTTCACTGCTGGACAGCGATTCAAAATATTTCGGAATCAAGGAATCACTGCAACTTATAATAAAATAAATAGTTAAGTTCAAGCAACATCTGCAATTAGTGCAATGATCACTTCTTTACTCAAAAGTTCGAGCTTTTAGCACTTTTGACGTCGAGGTTTGTGTTACACTAAGAGGGGGGGTGAATTAGTGTTAATCTCCAAAATTGAATTTTAACCCTTTTTCGTTTTACCCCGCAGCGGAATGAAAAGCTTCTGTTAAACAGAGCCTGTAAGTTTCTATAAGACAGAACGTTTGTTTGTGTATGCAAATTTGTTTGATGGACACGAGGATTTTTATAGTGGTTCAGCAAATTGCTTACGTCCACTCTTCACCCAGATATTTGGATGGTTTCCACTCAATTGTATCTCAGTACAAGTTACACAAGTGATAGCAACTAAAATCAGACCCGTAGGGTTCTGTACAATAGAGACTTGAGTGGCAGAACACAGACCAGAAGGTTCTGTGCCGTAGAGGCTCGTTATGTAGCACAAACCCGAAGGTTCTGTACTATAGTAACTTAGGCTCAATACAGATAAGAAGGTTCTGTATCGTAGAGGGTAAGGCACAACACAGACCAGAGGGTTCTGTGTCGAAGAGACTTAGGCACAACACAGACCAGAGGGTTCTGTGTCGAAGAAACTTAGGCACAACACAGACCAGAGGGTTCTGTGTCGAAGAAGGTAGGCACAACACAGAGGGTTCTGTGTCGAAGAAGGTAGGCACAACACAGAGGGTTCTGTGTCGAAGAAGGTAAGCACAACACAGAGGGTTCTGTGTCGAAGAAGGTAGGCACAACACAGAGGGTTCTGTGCAGCACAGATCAAGTGATTCTGTACTAGAGACGTCAACCTTCTATAGAACAGATCCAAGGATTCTGTATCACAGAAGGTATAGCACAGACCGTAAGGTTCTGTACCGAGTATGTCAATCCACAACAGAAGGTTCTGTATAGGAAAATGACTTAGATGAAAAAGCACAGATCTGAAAGATTCTGTACCAAGGGTAGTCGACCTTCTACTGAACAGACCGTGAGGTTCTGTAGTAAAAGTGACAAGGAAAATGTATGCACAGACCCGTAGGGTTCTGTACTACATGAGGTTATACAGATCCGAAGATTCTGTACAACAGAAGGTTGCACGCGTTAACGTGACTAACTAGGTAGCAAATGCGCATTCCTCTTAAGGAAAACGACTTCGTGGCGTACCCCACGCGAGCACGTAGCGGACCCTACGCAAGCGAACAGCAACCCCTGTTCAAGGATGGATTTTCCCTCCGGCGGCTCCACACGACCTGCACGATCTCCTCGAGATAGCGACTATGTGGCGTACCCCACACAAGCGCGTAGCATACCCTACGCAAGCACGCAGCAGACCCTACGCAAGCACGCAGCAGACCCTACGCAAGCACGTGGCAAACCCCACGCAAGCAGACGGCAGCCTCCGTCCTAGGTTCCTGCACACAGAGCTCTACACAACAGAAGCTGGTTAGTCCCTCACCTTCTGTGCTCCCGGGGTTCTGCCCTTCTCTCCGGCCCGCTGCACGTTGCCCACGTACACAACGCTTCCAACAACGTCTCCTGCAGCTTCCAGCCGAGTCCCTCGAGCCCCCGAGTCACTCTCCCAGAAGGCTTCACCAACGATGCAGCCGTCCGTCGGTAGTGCTCCTCGTGTGACTAACTTCGAACGAATGAAAGAACTAAAGCAAGCTCAAGCACACGCTCTCTCTGGACAGAATGGGATGGGAGAAAAGAATTGTCTGATTTTTTACAATGGGAGAGGGCGTGGCTATTTATACACAAAATTCTAAGAAGAAAATGCAAGAAGGAAAATATAATACGTAATCTGCAAAATGTGAAATAAAGAATTAGTTTACAAAATGATTCATATACAGAAATAATATATACGTGCAAGTATTCTGGTAGAGAATAAATCAGAATAGATCATGATATATTTTCCATGAATAGTGCACCACAGAAGGTATCGCAGAAGGTTCTGCTCGATAACCTTCTACAGGTGGAAACAATCGTTGATTTGTTTCCAAATGACTTGAAGTCAATTCCATCCTGATAAAAACACACGTGAGAGTGTATCTGGACAGGTGGTGGTGATTTGCAATCAAATAATGTTCGTATGTTGATCATGTAAGCTTACAGAAGCCTGTAGACCAAATAATAGAACATTTCCATATATAGAAGATACATTTCCTTCTACAAGAAATATTATCTCCAATATGATTATTTGAAAATCAAATCAGGGTAATCTGATCAGATAATTATCATAATCAGAGAATGTGTATTTCGTAATTAAATAATTGAAAACTAATCATTTAATTACAAAAATAATTCTTACAAGAAGTTCTTAATAATAGAAGCTTCTGTAGAATAGAATGTTCGACCTTCTGTAGTACAGAGGGTCAGGCTCATCATCAAAGCAAAAAATGTTCGACCTTCTGTGGCACAGAGGTCTGGCTCATCATCAAAACATTTTCCAACAGTTTGACACATTGGTTCAGACTATTTCCGGAGGTATGCTCCAAATGCGTCCAATCTCGGGGGACTTTCAGACAAACCTTAGTTCTCATTCACCGGAGTCGTCCATCTCGGGGTGCTTTCAGCCAGTACACGGGAGACGTCGTTATCTGTTGGAACAAACCTTTGTTCTCATTCACCGGAGTGGTCCATCTCGGGGTACTTTCAGCCAGTATATGGGAGACGTCGTTATCTGTTGGAACAAACCTTTGTTCTCATTCACCGGAGTCATCCATCTCGGGGTACTTTCAGCCAGTAGACGGGAGACGTCTTTATCTGTTGGAACAAACCTTTGTTCTCATTCACCCGAGTCGTCCTTGTCGAAACAATTTATCGGGGGAACGCAACCTCCATGACATCGTTAGCGTCCAAAACTATGGTCGTAAAAGGGTTTGATCCTTCCTTAAATTGATGGCCGATTCGTTTTAGTTTCATGCACTTTATTCTATAACATTCTCTAATTACCAAAAGCAGCTCGAGTCAAGTCCATGGCTTCCTCAAAGCACCTGATCTTCCTGGCTTTGATCCTGGTTTTGGGTGCATCGTATTCTCAGGCGACGTCCCGTGGCGCCCTAGACGAGACGATACGACAGAGGTACGAGCAGTGGATGGCCCAATATGGACGTGTGTACGGTAATGATCTCGAGAAGGAGAAGAGGTTCCAGGTTTTCAAGGAGAACGTAGCTCGTATCGATGAGTTTAACGCCGCTAACGACAAACCTTTCGAACTTGGTGTCAACAAGTTTGCCGACCTCACGAACGAGGAGTTCAAGTTGACCTACAACAGGTACAAGGAGCATGTGTGCTCTCCTCGGGAAAGCTTTAAGTACGCGAACGTCACGGCTGTGCCTTCAACGATCGACTGGAGGAAGAAGGGTGCCGTAACCCCGATCAAGAATCAACAGCAATGCGGTGAGTGCAATGGTGTTTTTTTTTTTTTAATATAACGGGCCCTTTCGAATGTGTACTGATGATAGTCGCAATCCTTCAGGGTGTTGTTGGGCGTTTTCTGCAGTGGCGGCGGTAGAAGGGATCCATGAGATCAAAACAGGGAAACTGGTCTCATTGTCAGAGCAAGAGCTCGTCGACTGCGACATTCACGGGGTCGACCAAGGATGTCAGGGTGGTTGGATGGATAGCGCATTCGAGTTCATCAAGAAACACGGTTTGACCACCGAGTCGAGCTACCCCTACAAGGGAGTCGGAGGGAAATGCAACGTCAACGAGGAATCCAACGCGGCGGTTCACATCACCGGATACGAAGACGTCCCGGCCAACAGCGAGAGCTCCCTCCTGAAGGCAGCCGCAAATCAGCCCATCTCCGTCGCCATCGACGCGGGCGACTTCACCTTCCAGTTCTACAAGAGCGGGGTGTTCAAGGGACCTTGCGGCACAGAGCTCGACCATGGGGTTGCGGTCGTCGGCTATGGAAAGAACACTGATGGGACTAAGTACTGGCTCGTGAAGAACTCGTGGGGACAAGAATGGGGAGAGCAGGGATACATCCGAATGCAGAGGGACGTGAGCGCCAAGGAAGGACTGTGCGGCATCGCGATGAAGGCGTCGTATCCGACAGCGTAAGGCCGCGAACCTTGGATCATTATCATTTTCCGGCAGTTGTATGGAATATATTATATATTATGTACATACATGATTTTTAATGCTGCTGCAAGTTTCCCATCTGGGAATGGGAATTCTAAACTTTGTTAAGTAAGCTGTAATCTTATGAACATATGTAAATATTCGTTTAAGACTTTACCTTATCATTCTAATTCTTGCACGTAAACAAATTTAAATAACGTGTAAATTTTATTTAAGTACGTGGTTCGGGTTTTTGGTTCGTTACCATCCAATCGTGTGGCACCACGTGTCGGGTGTACGAGGAATGGTTGTCCCTCTCCGGGGGGTAAGAAAGAAACAAAGAGTGGACATCCAAAAACCAAACTGACAACTGTGTCCACACGACTCATCTCTTCCTTTCCCCACCACCCCAAAAAACCACCACTTAAAAAACTAAAAAACGTGATCTTGATCGGGTAATTACGACTTTCTTTGTGTGCTTCCAAAGCTAGAGGAACGAACTTTGAGCTGGGTTTATCCAATAGAAAAGGGGTTGATCAGGAGGGTTTCGCTTCTGGGTTTCTCCTCTTCTCCCACCACACGTAAATTCCCTTCCTCCCCCATGTCTTCCGAAAACCCGATTCCCCTAGTGATTTTTGGCCTTCGAGGCTTATGGGATATTCCTGTCGTGCGTTTGTTTCTAGGGTGGTTTTTGTTTTTGTTCTCTGGCTTGGGTTTTGTTTTCGGGTCCTTTTGGTGATCGGGAGAAAAGGAATTCGTGTTCTTGTGATGGGTTTGGAGTTGGGTTTGTTATCGGGTGTTTTAGTTTTTTATGTTTGTTCGGTGGGTCGGGAGATGATTCGTGACGAGGTGTGATTGCTGCTCTGGGTCTTACACAGGTGAATTGAAGTGGGGACTTGGGAATTGAATTTCGATTGTGATTGTCTGGTTTCGTCTTCCTTCACCGTTTTGAAACAAGAGAGGACGATCGAGCTCTTCTTTTTTTTTTCTCCTTCAGAAGACTGAAGCTTGCGGTTCTCGATTGATTTAATTTTTGTGGTCTAGAGGCGCCAAACGACAAAGAGATAGCTTATATGGTTCTTACCTATTTTTGTTTTTTTTTGGCAATAACTTATTATGCTGATTCCTTCTGCTAGACCTGAAATTTTGTTATCATTCTAATGTTGTCTCTATGATCTTGCAATACTGATTTTGATCCTCTGATGGATTTCATGGAAAAATCTCAAACAAGGTGCTGAGGAAAAATCATTGTTCACAATCGTGGGGTTCCTTGGACCTGATGCATTATGAATCGGGAAATTGTCAAATTATGATTTCTTCTGATAGTTATGATTTCTAGTAAAGTTGTCATGCAGATATATCGGTTTATCCAGTCTTTCTTTTAATGTGTACAGTTGAGTTTTAGAGTCGAAGTGCTGTACTTTCCTTTTCCAGCTGTAGTTCCTGTTCTTAAGCCATGCAATGATGTGAAAACAAAATAACATGTTTTATTGTCCTTTATTTCAGTCTGGTAATTTGTTTGGCTTGATTTGATGTGAACCATGGATTAGCGTTCTGTGTTGAATGTTGAAATATATCTGCTTACAGAAACTTCTTCATGCTAGTTTTTATCATTATTTTTCTCATAATGACTGGAACAGTTTTCCTTTTTGTCGGTCAAACATTTGTAGAGCACTATGGATGTTAAAGGTATTACCTGGATAGGAAATATGTACCAGAAGTTTGAAGCCATGTGTTTGGAGGTAGAAGAGATCATGTACCAGGTATACTTTTGTCTGGGTCAATGGGCTATGCCAATATATTTCGCGTCCTTTATTATTCTTGGTGTATGAACAGGACACGGTGAAATTTGTCGAGGATCAGGTTGAAAGTGTTGGTGCTAGTGTTCGGAAGTTCTACTCTGAAGTCATGCAAGATCTGGATCATCCATCTTCCTTAGATCCTGGGAAAGTGATGGCCCCTGAAATCGTCCTGGAGAAATTGGATGCTGGAAAAACTTGCAAAAGGCCAACCACATGCATCAAGAGGGTGTCTGCTAAGACAGGTCCTAATCATACCAAGGGTTCAGATGTGCTAGGGATAGTGAAGAAAGATGGTGGACGTGCATCACCTGTCAAAAGGCTTAATATATACCGAAAGCCGTCATCAAGTTCTACTCGAGATTTGCAGTTGATGAAAAGAGACGGCAACTCCGAAGCGAGGTCTGTCCGGGAGAACATTGCCTCGGGTGCTCAGCCTCAATCTGAGGCCTCGGGCATGGGTCCTCCCTCTGAAAGAACAGAAACACATTCCTTACAAGTTTCATCCGAAAACCCGAGAGTAATAAAGCATCGAGATACAACAGTAAATACTGCTGCTGTTGCGACGGCAAGGGGTTGCTCAATGAAAGATTCAATAGATGAGAATGAACAACATAATGGATCCATTAGTTATTCTTCACATATTGTTCCGACGGCCAACATTAATATTGTGGATGAATGTATTGAAAACAATGGAATAAAGACAGAAATTTCATCCTCATCAGCTGATTCTGATGGCAAGTGTCCTAATCTGCTACTTCCTGGTTGTTTTATCTTGTCATTCTGCAACCTGACTTAAATCCACAGCAGGAACTTCTGTGAGAAAGGCTGTACTGCCCGTTACTGCCGTTTCTGATGTTAGGGAAGACTCATATTTCAAGATTCCTGTTGACAAAGGTAGGAAATTTTTTTTTGGTGGGGAAACGGAGGCAAAGTTGAAAACTGTTTTTGTTCTGTTCGGCTGTTGATACCACAGGAATGCTGGAGGGTTGTTAAACTGTTTACAGCCTCTTTGTAACTTAAGTGGATATGGCGAGTCTTTGAACTTCTTCTCCTTGTTTGATAGAACCGTGCGATTTTTCTTTTTGGCCTTATTTTCTCAGATGTGTGTAGTTTTTTTCTTTCAAGTCCTTGCTAAAAAAACTACTTTTTTATACTCCGCTCTTATGGCCTGTATAATCATGACTCTGCATCTGATTTCACATGGATGAAAAACTTAAACCCTTTTCTTTATGGATTTTTCTCTCCTTTTCCTTTGTCGAAGTACATATATGAAGTAATTTCATATTTTGACATATTTGTTCATCTTAGGTGCTGTACCTTCTTGGTCACTGGCTGGAATTGATGTAGATTTTATTGTGTTACATTTGAAATGAAAATATGCTTTAGCCACTGTTTATAGGGTTGAAGTTATCAGGCACTGAAATCTAATTACCCAGTTTGTGTAATTCAGATGGTGTTGATATCGGACATGCAAGTGGCAACTCATTGGATGAGAATAATTTAATCACCTTGGACAAACCTGACTGGGGAAACCTTGATGAATCTTGCATTCTCATTGATGTTGATGGTCACCATTCGATTTCTAGCACGACGGGGAAACAAAGGTCTTATAAGGTATTTTTCAATTGTCCTGTCCGCAGCTTCTTCCTATATGTGGTTTTCATTCAGAATTGAAATATTCTAATCAGAGTGTCTTTTTTAAAACCAGAAAACTATCCGGGATGCTTTTTCCTCCAAAAAGAAAGCCTCCCGGGCTCAGGAATATGAACAGCTTGCTTTACTATATAATGATGCTGCATCTGCCAAAGATTGCAGTGCGGAGTCAGGGAAGGGTGGGACCTCAGAAGTTCACGGTTCCTCTGAATGTGACTGGGAATTGCTGTGATTCATAGTATGACAACCTTGTGTAAATAATTGCCCACACTTATCGCAGCTGTATATGGTCCCGGCAGGTAATAATATTTCCTGCAGTGTTATTATCAGCAGAGCATATGTTCCTGCTCGAGGATTCTAAGTTATCACTCTCGTCGTGGTGGCATGAGGCTAAGTAATGCCTTCCTGCATATACAAAACCTTATCTGTGAATAAAGTTATATGTTGTGATGTTTATCATGAACCTTCTTGCTAAAGTTGAATATTAGCAACAAATCTGTACCCTGGTGTCTGCTTTTTAGTTTGGAACAGGAGCCTCAGCCGTCATCGAGCTGAATCTGATGGCTTCAGAGATGTGGAGTTAGCTCCAAACTGGTCGAAAACCAAATGCGCGTACACGAGACGGTTCCAGGTATCGGGCACTCCAGGAATGCACCAGTGGCTGCAATCTGCATAAGTTTTCGGCCGCTTTCGCTGGTCACCTGTCAACAGCACCCCATGCTTGGTTGTGTAGATTGTCGGGTGAGCGTCTATCCTGTACTCCGCTAGCTTCGTGATGTTTAAATACTTAACAGGGGTTCTCATGCTTCGGGTACTGTTTTCGATGATTTCCCTCATGGATCTGGGAAATGTTTCTGTATAGGATTCATCCGTTAGTGGTTGTGTCTGTTGGAAACACCAGTCTTTCCCTTTGTGTTCTGGGGATATGCTCCTGAAGAACACTGTAGTTGTGGATGAGTCCACGTTCTGATCAATCCAAGTCGACCAGGTTTTAATGGCCTTCTCAAATGCCAGCTCCATCCCCATGTTTTTCATCATCGTCCCTTCATACTGGATCACATCCCACCTAAAAATTCAACATTTCGGGTTAGGAGCCCTAGCGATCCAAGTTCTCGGGAATTCATGTTTCGAAGGAGAAAGTTTTAGTCGCGGGTGCCTTACGCTTTGAACTTCCCCTTGTGAATCCACCAGTGGCCACTGTTGAACACCATCACATTGGCACCTTTCCAATTGTTAGCCGAGGGGTGAATCTGATCAAGCTTCAGAGTCCTGATGCCATCGCGACCTTTCTGGTCCATCTCTACTAAGAACGGAGCCCAGTAGAACTCCACTGAGCAATTATAGCTCTGAAAACAGAATGAACTAGCATTAGTATTCCAGCGCGTAACTTCGATCCAAGTCCAACGCAGAACGGAGGAAAACGGGAAATCACTGTTTTTCCCCTGTTACTTCAGATCCTTTCAGAACATTTGGTCTTAGAACCGACAAAGAAGAGGAGGAAATGTTTTAGGCTAACCTTTGCTCGGAATATCTTGTAATCCCCACCTCTAACATCAACATAGGAATCTGTGGAGGGTATGGAAGAGTAGAGAAGGCAGGCAAAAGATTCAAACTGGTTCCTGTTGAGTGAATCCCCAGCTATGACAACTCTTTTCCCTCTCAGTCTCTCCAGCATGTCTGTCATGTTCATCCTGTTTAAGAAAAAGAAACATTGGGAAGTCTGTCTGTGTTCGAGCCTGCAGTTTTTACTTAAACACTCTTCATCAGCAAGTTTGATTGGCAAAACTAGGACCTGGGGATTTGGCAGTGGCTCCCCTCCCAGTTCCATCTCTCGTAATCTGAATCCGGCCTTCCGTTCCTCTGGCAATTCACTTGGTCGCTCAGGAACGGGCAGTCGGTCGCATTATACGCAGGACTGTTGATTGGATCATAAACCCATCTCCCATCAGAAAAATCACAGGTGTCGTTTTCTCCTGTCCCTTTGCCATCATCCATCCTTGAAGTTTCATTCTTCTGGATGGCCAGTGTGTCTGACAGGTCCTCCAAGGTCAGGTTCTCCTTGATTGGCATAGGGGCCTTCTCTAAAGTAAGGTTCGTCTCCAACGACAGGGAGTCGGGAGGGTGCTGCGTTGTCGAAGCCGGGATGAACCGGGCAGCGTCCTGGTTGAGATAGAGAAGCAGGAAGACCCCGCTGACGAGGCAGACTAAGGTGAAGACCCTCCATACGTTGTTGAGGGGGGCGGACAGTTTGTCGATAGGGAGATTCTTAAAGGACATCCCGGCCGAGAAGAACATGGCGAGATGTCTCAATGGTTCCTAGAGTTGGAGAAGAAGTGAATGAATCATGGGGAGAACTATAGGAACTGAGGGGGTTTGTGATGTTGTGGAGTTTGGGAGGCGGTGGTTCTGGCAGATCCAAACCAAAGGCAAAATATATTGTTCTGTTCTTTCTATGATCTCATGATAATCTTAAATCATCAGTAAAATATTGAAAAAAATTGCTAACAAGATAATCTAAAAATTATAATCCCAATAATAAAGATTCCTAAGAAATTACATGCCGATTCTCAACACCTTCATCCTCCGCGCTGCAACCTCATCTTGGGAAAAAGTTTGACAGTGAGTTTCTTTTCGTCTTTCTACTTAACCATGCAAGACACTCCATGAGAACCCAACTTTATCGATGAATTCTGGATCGACAGACCTGTTAAGGGCGTGACCAACCAGTACGATGTCGTGTGATTGATTGTTTCATCAGCAACAGCTGATGGTTCTTATGGAATACATTAAAAGTAGTGCTGCATATCCCACCTTTTTGCTTTGAGTCCTCTTTAAGTTAGAATCGGGTAAGAAGGGAATGTTCAATCCCATGCAATGCGCTCGCTCTCATGTGAATGCTGCTGCCCCCCCTACCTTCTATGTTATTTAATTGATAGAAAGTCAAGGGAAGGCTTGTAGAGTCGAGAACCTTGAGTTAGTAACTTCAGTGGTCACCTAAATCTCTAGATGAATGGACCACCTCCTAATCTTAGTCTAAGGGAAGTTGTGAATGGGAATATTTGGAGATTCTTATCTCTTAGATAATTATCGAGAGATAGTGAGGTAGAACATGGGGGCTACTTGGTGTTGCTGCTCCTTACGTTATAGGCACCGAATTGTTTTTCATTCAATAATTTGTTTTTCATTATTATGTTATCTGTTGATGTATTACGTAACACGTATTGAATTGAATCGAGCGACAAATAATAATGTTTTGAAAGTGTGGTCGCCGCCGTAAGAAGGGCAGAACACATAAGACATTTGTACTGATATGAAACAGTTTACACAACCTAAAAACAGGAAGAAAGACTTATAGTCATTACAAAGGTTGAAAGGAGAAACTAAAAGGAAAAGCAATAACAACAACTACGACAACCGAGAGCAAAATGCAAGGGCGATCAACAGCCGAAATGGACTTATGAATTGATCATATCTTAATCTTAATGAACTTCTTCATTTCGACCGCTCTCACGTTACACCTTACACTCGAATTCGGGAACTTCCTTAATTCGAGCAACAACGTTATTAATAGTATATCTCTAGGTCATATATTCTTTCATCTGAACTCTAGTGACTCTTCCTTTTTCTCGGCTCAAGTTAACTCCCAAAACCCATGGATCACTAATGAGCTTACCCTCGAATGGGCGTTGAAATTCTATGCGGATCCCATCTTGGTTATAAGTGGTAATATCGTGATTAATGTGCATGGCCAAGAAGAGAGTTCATTGATAAAGAAAAAGGAAAGAAAATGGTTAGGGAAAGGATGTCCTGCGAAGTTGTTTCATTCGTTTTAGGAAATTATTGCAAGCCCTAAAGCATTAAATGACGACTCAAAGCGGCTTCCTGAACCACGGCCCATGATCCCTCCTCCTCCTCCTACTTTGAACATTTCGTTGTATGCCTCAAAGTAGTGCGTACTGATTGCTAGCCCTTTTCGAACCTCGTATGCGAATTCTGCTTTAACCCGATGAGTGTTTAGGTCCTTTTACGGCACACTTTGGTTCGAGACAAACCCTTTTTATGGAAGTTGTACACTGTCGAAAAAGTTGGAAGAGGATGGAGGGAAGGTAGAAATTGCCATAATGTACGAGTTTCCATCCTATCAATGCTCGATTCGATCGGTATAAGGAGTCGGCCACGCCTAAAACCTATTATTAGGCAAACAGGTGACAAAGAGATCGTTGAGCCATAACGAGACTTTACCACGAGTCGATAAAGTCATGGACACAACATGCGATGCTTCGGTTTTATTAGTTCTTGTTCTGTTTAAGTACTGGGGCCTAACTGGATAGATGGGGGTTGTCAAGCTCAGAACCATTATGAGTTCACTAAAAGCTCCTCTGGATGTATTACCGAACACCCATGATCACAACCTCAACTTGCGGTCCTACCCTTCGACAAAGGTCGGTGAAGTTGCAGAGACGAGACGAGGATGAGTTTGGGCTAGTAACAGCCCCATTCATGTTAGCTGAAGTTGGGCCGAACAGGTTGGGAATGGTAATGGGTTCGGAGCAGTTATCTCGTCGGGACAGAGGAGGACGATGCGATGGGGTATGTTGCTCGAGAGAGATGGACGTGGATGGCTTGACGAGGTTGAATGAGAAGACGGAGGATGAGAGTGACGGGCCGACGAAGTCGACAAAAATGATTGACAGCATTGCCTATGAATTAGGGAATGGCAGGATATGAGAGCCCGAACGAACACTAGGGATCAAAAAAGTAAATCGAAACTGCGAGGATGGGAGATTTCTCAATTTAATTGATATCTAAATATTTTGTGAATGTCGATCGAAATTTTGTCAAAGCAAAAGGGAAGTTTGGAGGGTCATGCGATGTGAATGAATTATCAGTCCGTGCCGCAAACGCAACTCCTGCAAGAAAAACCAAGACGCCACAAGAAGACTTGAGTTTTGATCTCTGTTAATCACTTTTTGCATCTGTTGTTGGGGTGCGTGATAGATGATCAGGAGCATAGCAGAAAGACGGGCTGAGTGACCGGGACAACTGGAAGGGCCGCCTCAATCTCCTCAACCTACGACATCTCCAACTCTGAGAAGGCCTCCAGATCAGGGTGCCTTCCTGCTTTATAATGAAGCCGCTGTCCAAGTACGCCTGGAACAAGAAGTCGAATTGGATCGGATACGTTGAGGTGGCGACCGAAGATGGGAGGAAGGCAGGATATTGCCGAATCCTGGCAGGGCCCATCCAGATGCTTGAATGGGCGAATGACTTTTGACTTCCCACTCGTGGGGGATAGTCAAGTCGAAAGGCCCCGGCCAGTTTGATTGGAGTAAATTACAGGGACTTGTTTTGACTTGTAAGAGAATCCGACCTGAATTTGGAGGCCACCATGTCATTTCACCGGTGTGGTCGAATCGTTGGTGATGCTGTTGACATCCCGATACCGAAATGAGTGCTGGAAATTAGACAGACCAACCCGGATATAATCTTCATAGAATAGAAGCCAGGGGTACCTCACAATCAGTGTCGGCGATCAACCTCCTAAATTTGCAGGACGCACTGCCATCCAGATAAATAGCACCAGACTTCAGGAGTTGAATCCTGCAATCCCAGGGCAGAATGTCGATTTAACCATCACCATGAAACACGCGAATGATCCGAGCAGATATACAGTGATAACATGAAAAGCTTCAGAGAAATGTCAGATTTTCAGGAAGAAGGATCCGTTGTAGGCATCGAGATCCTGCAGCAGAATTAAGGGAGGCCTTACACTTTCATTAGTAGGGTCTTCAACAAATGTGTACGATTCCACTGGAGACACTGAGGTGAGGCTCCCAAGTCTAAGTTGAAGCCATTTTTCTGGGATAAGGTCATTGCCAGCCCTGATCATTCGATGATGGTCTGGCACAAAATCAAATAAAGCTCCTTCCAGTAAGGCTCGGAACCAGAATCAATTGTCATGTTTCTAACGTTCATGAACTTGTATCAACATGGATCATCTCTTTGCAGGTTCAACGAAGAGAACTTATCATATATATATATAAAGTTTATATCAAACATTTAACAATAAGCAACGAGATTAGACGACAAAAACACCGAATTCATGTTCGGGCGAGCGTCTTTCATGCTCTCGTATCAAGTGCTATCAGAGTTCTCTCTCCCATTCCGAATGCACTTGTGCGGGTATAGAAGTGGTCTTTCGACTGCAATCATTGCGACGCGAAACGAAAGGTGCTAGTCAGCCGGAGAGGCCGATGACGACATATTTGAGTAGTACTGCTATGGTAGATTTAGCTTTTATAAATAATACTGAGATCGAATTCGAGTGGTATTACTGTGGCATCTTGCAGCTTTGGCTTTTGAAAATAATTCGAATTTGAGTGGTATTACTATGGCAGTCCGCAGCTTTCTATATTACTGATATGAGACCTCGTGTTTGAGTAGTGGTATATACTTAAATGTACCACTTGTGTTCTTCATCCTCTACAATGGTAACACACTAGCTATGAAGATCCTAGAGAGGTGATCATAACTTGGATTACAATATTTTTCATTGTACACAGAAAGAGGCATGGATGGTTAGCGATGTACAGCAGACTTCCCAAATTAAGAAACCGAGACCCTATCCTACATTCAGCATCATCTACCAATACATACTATACCGTGTGGCTGGATTCGCAGGCCCTTCAGCAAAAGGAAGGATATGTCACCTGCCAATGCTACAACTTCGCCATCACATTCTACCCATCTAGAGAAGTACCTACCTAGATGCTCAAGATCCGGCATCTGCCACCTGTCAAGAGATGACGCAGGAAAAGCCACATTTAGAGACAGCACAACACTGTTTACAATTGCCAAAACTATTAAACAAGAGAAAGTAATGGCCGACGAGCACGCAGAACACACAATTAGGCCATAGTTACAAGGGCAGGTCACGAACGAAATCAAGACATCCTATTCAAACCATAGGCAGATGTGTATAGCAGCTATAGCATGTCAACACAGCATCATCAGGAAGCTACAACTGAATCAAAGATCCATGTATTATCCGACGGAAAATAGGCACTCGAATCTCTCATAACAATGAACAAAGACACTGCTGGTTGACTGCTAAGTCGGCCCACAGTATTAAATGCGAGAAGACCTAAAACGACCAGATATCGCCTCCCTGCCACATAATCACTAATTTCCAGAAAGCATGGGAAAATGGTTTTAAGTATTGAGAAACACATATCGGGGACCTAAAAAGCCTCACAATTATTTAATTATATAATATAACCACCAAAAAGAAATCCATCAATCGATGGGCAGCAGACTACCTCGATTTGTACAATCAATTCGGTGATTGTCGATCAGATCCTGAGGATGATGAGCTATCTGTATCCGAGTCTGTAAGAGGGTAAAATGGCCACAATTAGGGACTTCAGATGAGAAAGTTCTACACTGCTAGGATATCGGATATGGATGATAAATGCTCAAATATGCATATCATTCATCACCCTCCTAGCTATTTTACTTCTCCAAAAAAAGATCTGAACATCAAGGAAATCACTTCCATACCACTCGAGGAAGAACCAGAATCACTTGTTGAAGAGTTCGAACTCGATGACCGACTCAAATCGGGTGCAGGTGCTTCAGTTTGGATAAGAACAGGAGAAGGTACCACCTTCTTTTTACCTGAAGAGGTATGGCCAAGTTTCAGTGAGCAAGGCACAGAACGCAGAAAAATGTCGTAGAAGTGCCAATATCTCTACCTGTATTTTCTCTGGTGGGTGCATCCACTACCACAACAGCTTGCTCCTGGAAAAAAACAGGACAAGTCAAATAAATACATCAAGGCATCCAATCAAGTAATCAAAGCAATGTCCGTCATTTCTCAAGTAATTACCTTTTCCCTAATAATCTGCTGTGCTGCTGCTCTGGCTTGCATGGCAAGCTCAGCTTTCCTTTTGTACTTACTAAAACTCTTCTTGTAGTTCGTAACAAACCTATCAAGCTCCCACAAAGTCTCAGTATCAACAGTGTCAATATCGACCTCAATCTCATCACCATGCTGGAAGAGTTGCAAATTTCTTTTCTTGATGATCTGAACTATATTGTCCATCTTCTCAGAGGGTAAATTCTGGAGATTTGTGCTTAGTTTCTGTTTCTCATCATATGTCATCTCTCTTTTATTAAGATCCTTGGCTTTTGGCTTCTTGGGTGTAGGAGTCCGGCCGGAGGGCGTAACACTAACTGATTTTGGAGTCCGAACAGACATAGACTCAGATCGGTCCAACACCCTTCTCATATCAAGAGGAGGTGGAAGAGATGGCATCTTTCTTGATGTTGGGGTCAGAAGACTCGTCTCATATTCCAATCCAAACCTGATTTCACGGTTATAATCGGACTCAATGATGGCCCATCTTTCCTCGAACATCCTCAGCAAAATCTGTGCCATAACATGAACGTCTTGACCTTCTGGGTTGTATGTCATGGCATTATGAAATGTAACTCTAACATCTTCTGCATATTCCCTTGGTGACTTGTACCAATTTGTGTTTAGCCTCGTCTTGATGGTACCCAAGTCCATGGGATGCTTAATTATGGTAAAATAATCATGCAATCCCAGGCCCTTTGCATCGACAGGACTGTTGAACACCCAACCATACTGATGCTTCATGAGTTTCTCCAGCAGAGAGCTACAACTCTTGAAAAATCTATTTCCCATCGCAAACCTGCTTTTCACCTCCCCTCCTTTCTTTTTACCATTCATTTTGGACTTCTTGTTACTCTCAACAGGTGGAAACTTATCCTTAGCGAGCAAGAAATCGGAGTTCCTGTAAAACTGGTTCGCTCTCGGTGTCCTCTTCTCTTTCTCAATGCCATCCATCAACCCATGAGTATTCTCAAAAACAGACACACTCAATGGATTAAAAGAGGGATTCGACCTCAGAGTAATCCCAACTGAACTAACCTCCGAGTGAACCATTCTCGATCCATTATCATCCACATCATTAAACATATGGTGAGCACTACCGTGCCGAACAAGTGGCCCGTCCTTATCCTTTATCTTCTTTGCCACATTTCTCACCAAGTCGAGATCACCCCTGAGCTTCATCCGCAGATCCAGTATCTCCTGCTTCGACCGCGACGATATGTTGACCTTAACTTTACTATCCCAACTTCCATTCACCACAGCCCCGTCGCCAGACAGGAGTCCTGAAGTACCAGGGACTGCAGACTCCTCCCGTTCCACGACAGTATAATCTGAAACTTCGTTGACAACAGGCGGCCGTTTGGCAATACTCTCATCAGGCAAATCATTAGCCACAGGCGGTCGCTCAACAACAGTCTCATCAGGGACATCCTCAGCATCGGGTAATCCCTCAGCCATAGTCTCGTCAGGGGCAACATCGACGGCGGCAGACGAGGGAGGTGGTGGTTGTTGGGGCGGCCGAGGCTGCTTCGTCAACTCAGCCTCCTCCGCCAGCACCGCAGCAGGCAAAGCAACCTCCTCTGGCCGTCCATCCGCAATCACAACCGGAAACCCGACGTTGCCTTTGACAGGGGGGGCTACCTTCTTGACGGTATCCTTGCCGGGGCCCTTGAAGGCCTTCCTGGTGTAAACCTTATTCTCAGCATACCTCTTCCTCTCCTTAACGACGCCGCCCTCTCCCCCACCACTCACAACAGCCCCAGAAGCCATACATGTACCTCCGAATCAAAAACCCCAAAATCCCGCCACCCCACCCCCAACCAAAGGAAAAAAAAACAGAAACCCTAATCACAAAATCCCGCCAATCAAATTAGGGTTTCTTCTTCGAAACCCCTCCAAAACCCTAATTCACCTTCGGATCCCCGAATTCCCTCCCCCCCTCCCCCCAGAAAACAACACGACTAGGGTTTCCCCTCGGGACAAACACGGAACAAAGCTAAAAACATCAAGATCTCCGCCCCCGCGCGAAGACCACACAGTCCAAATCCTCCCTCCTCCACCTCCTCCTCCCCCCGGTTCCTCGCCGTCGTCTTCTCCGTCCCACTTCGAAACCTCGACGAGATCTGCCAAGTTGTTTTATATTATAATAATAAAAAAAAAATTGTTTCCTCGGGCGCGCGGGGGTGGGCGGGGAGGAGAAAGCAGCTTTTTACCTTCCTTCGTTGTTCAAACGGAAACTGATCGGTTCGGGACAGGTGGACGGTTATCGTGTGTCCGTCCGATGTTGTGTTTTAAGGGCTTATTTGGTCTACGGGGGAGGCGTCAGAAGGAATCCTGTCGCGATTGACGCACCTAATCGATGGAATTTCATTCGTCTGTGCCAAACGGGGCGTTAGGGTGAGGATGACGTGTTATTTGATTACGGGAGGTTAGGGCCGAGGACGCCGTTTTGGTTACCGGGAGTTGTAACGCCCAATGACGAAAAGTGGGAGGTCGAGTTCTCCTCTTTTTTAATGTTTTGGAGTATTTTGTCCGAGAATTGACCCTTTTGAGGGAAGAAAAACAGCGTTATTTGTTTCTATTAGTCTTTATGTACAAAATTTTTGGAAAACTTTTTGTTGAGTAGTCGTGATGAAAATGGAATAAAACGACACGTTGACGGTTTATTTAATACCAATTAATTTTATCTTTTTAAGTGGTGGGATGAGATTGGCTTATGCATGATACTAATAAATATTTGAGTTTGCTACCCAATCTGCGACGAGTTGCGAAATAAGCCCGGAAAACCTAAAATTCGTATACCAATATTAATAACTCTAAGTTTATAATTTTGAATTCAGTTTTCAAAGAATTTACAAATTTTGAGTTTTAAAGCCTTGTTTCGTGAACGTGTGTCACCAAGTGCGATAAATTCTGAGGTTTAAAACAAAAAAATTCATTAACCAAGAATATTTGAAAATTAAACTCCGAGTTACAAACTTAGACGATGAAATTTGTCGACGGATTTTATATTTGATTTACCAATTTGACGAATAATTTTATGGACCAGCGTTATCGAGCACCAAAACTCATAAATGTTTTTCCGAAATCATCGGGTCGAAGCAATTTCAAGATTTGGGCTTCGCAACTTTGGGGACCGGTAACTTTCGGGCTTCCGGTAACTATTCGTTCTGATGCGAGTCCACTAAAAATATGAGGCGTAAGGTGTGTTTGTCACGACATCTTTCGGCTTAAATCGAAAATGTGACTTTTGATCCTCTCTTCCTTCCCAGAAAACAATTATTTCCCGTCAACAACATTGGCTAGCTGATGGGATAATCCAGGTCTATTCCGGCGGACGGAATCCCTAGCGATCCTACTTCGAAACCCTCACATTATATATATAGCAGGATCCTGATCGCGGTGACCTCGGGGGGGTATTCAATGGTGGTGGTGAGGATCTGGGCCTGCGGGCGCCACTCTTTTGCTGCTGAGAACAGATATTCTGAACCGACCTTCGCCGTAAGCCTCCATGTGCTTGAGAGGAGTCCCACATGAAGAGTCCCCGCCGTGGGATGCCGATCCCGACGCCTGCGATCCCTGGGCACATGCGAAGGCCAGTACCACCCGCACGAGCAACAGCAGCGCCATTGCCACGACAATGGAAATCACCAGGGAATGTGATTTGGCCATTCTACTATTGAAAAGGAAGTTTCTGTTGCGTTTATTGTGAGGATGTGGCCTCCCCAAGAGATACGAATGATGGGCTCTCCTGACAGCAAACGTATAAATAAACATAAGTAAGAGGGATTTATTGGAGGAACCAAAAAATTAGGTCACACAACACTCCACCGTTACTTTCTTGTGGTGCAAACAAACAAACAAAAACACAAGAAAAGAAAAGAAAATTGCCGTCGGAGGAGTTTTATTGGATCCGACTCGAAAGACAAAATATCAAGTTATTACAGCAAGAGGACAAAAACTAGTGAGTGTGAGTAATCCATACACATGCTTTTTACGTGCGTCCGTTCGGGTGTGTGTGTGTTGAGGGGGGGGGGGGGGGGGGTTTACCTGTGAATTTCATTTAACGTGTGTTTCTTAGTCATTATTCACCATCTAATAATAAAAAAGCTCGTCTTGTCGTTTGAAAAGCTTTCCGGGGGGGGGGGGGGGGGGGGGGGGTCGAGTCGAGTCGAGTGCATCTCCTCTCTGGGTAATATTAATTAGACGTTCATACCTATTGCACAATTAGTGAAGCCCAGCCCAAATCAAATTCACGAATCACGACCAAGCGTGATTTTCGCATGCAAGTAGTCCAGCTCAAGAGAGGAAGCCAGTCCAGCTCAAAAAAGATATCTTTGTAATTAAACAGGCGTTGGCTACAACGAATAGTGAGGCCGTGTTGTTATAAGAGAGGAGAGGCTACGTGAACAGTGTAAGGGGTTTTTTTCTGTTGTTTGTTTTGAAACAGAATCCCTTTTCCTCTATCTGTTTCTTCTTCGTCTTCCTTCTTATTCCTTTTCCTTCTTCGTCTTCCTCCTTCTTCTTTTCTTCTTCGTTCTTCCTTAAACCTTCTGCAAACGTCTAATATGGTATCAGAGCGCTAAGGCTTGATGCCGAGTTCGACCAAGACGGTTCTGGGTCTTACCGTGGGTCAGCAGTCATGGCAGACCAGCAACCTGCTCCAGAAACCCCCTGTTCACTTCTGGACAGACACCCGGCTCGGGAGTCTCAGGAATATCACCATCTCCTGCTCTCCAACACAGCTCAATTCCAGCGGGCGTGTTTACGGCTCTCGTCAAGCTAGACGAAGGAAATTATGTTCTGTGGAAGGGCCAGATTCTCGCCGCATTAATTGCCTCCGGTTTTGACGAGTTCATCTTTGGGAGCACAGAATCACCTTCCCAGTTCTTGGACGACGAAGGGCTGGTGGTGAACTCGGACTTCCGGCAGTGGCAGCGCACCGACAAAGCAGTAATGAGCCTGTTGTTCGCCTCTCTGTCTCCTGAGCCGCTAAGTCAAGTTGTGAGTTGCAGAAATTCACAGGAGGTATGGGACGTGCTGAGAAATAGATACGAATCTGCATCTCCGTCCAGAATTCTCAATCTGCGCCTGCAAATGCAACAACTCAGAAAGGACGGGCGCACCATGCAGCAGTACTTAAACGGTCTCAAGTCACTCTCCGATCAACTCAGTGCTATCGGTGAACCTGTAAGATATCGTGATTACCTGTGGTATATGATGGAGGGATTGCCAGCAGAGTACGATGTAATTGTGACTGCTATTTACAGCAGAACAGACCAGCCTAAACTAGAAGAGGTACACAACCTGCTGCTGAACTTCGATATGCGGCTTGAGCGACGGTATGTATCGGACGGAACATTGCCTCAGGTAAATCACTCATCCCTTCGCTCTTCTTCTGTGAGGCCTCACGAATCTTACCCAATACCTCCTCAAACCAAACCGCCTCTTCCTCGCCCCCCAAGCAGACCACATTGGTAGCCTTCTCATCGACCCTACTATCCCTCCTCTTCACAGACAAGTCTGCTTGGCAAGCCTCCTTCTCGTTCGTCTGACAGTACCCCTCATTGGGGAGGTCATCCACAGTTTCTAAAGCCAAAGCCCCGCTGCCAAATTTGTTTTAAGGTGGGTCATACAGCCCTCACCTGTTACTACAGACACAACAGCCCATCCCCGTCTCCTCCTAACTACCACTACCCAATACATTACAACACTCCTCGCTCCTCAATACCTTCCTCCCCTGTTTTCTAGCCACAAACCCATCTCACCTCTGCTTCATACTATCCTTCCTCCACATATCCTAGTCCTGCACCCTCTCTACAACCTGTTTTTCCTGTCAATCCGTCTGTTCCTGACACTGAAGCCTGGCTTCTTAATTCGGGTGCCACCCATCATGTGACACCAACTTCTTCCGCTCTCCATAACCTCTCCCCATACACAGGTACAGCCTCTATCCTGGTTGGTAATGGTGCGCATCTTCATATTCAGAATACTGGAGACTTCTCTTTCTCTACCTCCTCTGGTTCACTCCAGCTAACAGATATTCTTCATGCCCCTTCTCTATCTAGGAAAATCATTAGCGTCTCAAAACTTTGCCAAGATAATGGCATTTTTGCTGAATTTCATTATGACACTTTCTTTGTCAAGGACAAGAGCACCGGGTGTATCCTTCTCCAGGGTCGGATGCATCAGGGTCTGTACACCCTCCCCCCACAGCTTCCATCACTCCCAGTCCATCAGAATCTTCCCAGCACTAGCTCCTCCTCACCTGTCTCTTCAGCTGCAGCTGTCTCCTCTCACACTGTCATGGCAGCACACAAGTCTTCTTCTTTTGAACACACCACAGCTTCTTCTAGCCTTTGGCACTCCAGATTAGGACACCCGAGTGCTGATATTTTATCTCGCGTCTTACATCAATGTAACCACTCAGACACTACAGTCCTCCCTTCCTTTTGTCATGCGTGTGCTACTAGCAAACATCACAGACTCCCTTTTTCTTTATCTCACTCTCGCGCCGAAAACCATTCCAAGTGATACACACGGATCTCTGGGGACCTTCGCCTGTGTCCTCTCTCACAGGCGATCGTTATTTCATGCTACTTATAGATGACCACACCAGACATACCTGGATTTACTTCCTTCAGGATAAATCTCAAGCTCTCTCTGCATTTAAGCAATTCTTGGCTAAGATTCAGAACCAATTTCATACTTCTAGATCTGCCGTTCGTTCTGACTGGAGGGGTGAGTTTCGTTCTCTGCATCATTACCTCAGTAGTCTTGGCATTACTCACCAACTTTCTTGTCCTTACACACCCCAGCAAAACGGCTGAGTTGAGCGAAAGAATCGCCATGTCATTAAGGTTGGTCTGACATTACACACGCATGCGCATGTCCCATTATCTTTCTGGCCGTATGCCTTCCATGAAGCAGTGACTTTGATTAATATTCTACCTTCCAAGCTACTTCACTATTCTTCGCCTCTAGAAAACCTTACATCTTCCAAACCAGATTATCTATCCCTTCGTGTCTTTGGCTGTTGCTGTTATCCACTTCTACGCCCCTACAACAAGCACAAGCTCGAACCCCTGTCTACTGCCTGTGTATATCTGGGCAAGAGTGAGTCTCATAAAGGTTTCATTTGTTATGATCAGAAGTCTGGCAAAATCTGTGTCCAGGGATGTCCTGTTTAATGAAGTTATGTTTCCTTTTGAAACATCTCCAGAGCCTCCTACTTCCTTTTCCTCTTCTTCCCCTTGTCTCCAAGTACTTCTAAATCTTGTCCCCATACGCGCGCCTTCCGGCCTAGCACGCGCGTGATGGTTCGAACGACCCGAGGATCCGGACCCGCTCCCCAATGCCCAACCGGTCGACGTCACGACTCGAGCGTCGGAAGCTGCGGAAGGGAATTGGGTGATCGCTCCCTGGGTTCCTAACTGGGCCTGCTCGAGCCCTCGCCGACCGTCTCTGTTTTCCTAAGAGGCGGTGGGCGAAAGGCGGAGCATGATCCGAAGAAGGAACTTTCGGGAGAAATCGGGAGCGGCTCGTGTCGCCTCCACCCATCCAAAATGGCTCCGTAAAAAAAAGTATTATCGTTTAACCTAGGTAAACTATACGGAGTCGCCACCGACTTAGTTTTGAAAACTGGTTTAAGTCGGAAAACTAGAGTAGGATTCGAGTATTCCTATTTACTAACTCTTACATTCTAATATGCGAAAAAGAAAGTGGCGTTTGCTCCAAAAGATTTGCTTTTGTTTAACGGGTGTTGGACCCGATCCGGGCATGACTCTAGACTCATGTCAATGTTTTACGGGCATTGGACCCGATTCGGGCTTTTGGGCCCGAACTCGTATTTGATGATAGCAAACAACATGCGACAATAAACCTACGAGTCTAAGGCATGTGGCCAAGCATAAATAATTATTATCAAAGGGGACGGGGAAGGATGGTGACCGTAGGCATATGCACTTGGGCCCACGGCACGTTACATGTGGAAATAATGAAAAACAGGAGGCCCGCACCTCCTTCATGTACTTGAGGCCCGCCGAGATGGCTTTACATTGGTGGGCTCGTCAGTTGAGGCAGCGTTCGAGATGTGCTTCCACCATGGGTTTCCTCGCGTGCCTCCAGTCTTCGAAATTCGTTTTGTCGAACTCCCGTGAAGCTCGATTGATTTTCATGCAAATCAAACCAGAATGCGGTGGTCAGAAAATTCTAATTGAATATTTGAAACAATTAAAATTAACTATTGTAAGTCGGAGTGAGACTTACGGGGCGTTGTGTGGCCCGTTGATGTCGATCTTCCGTGATGTCGAAAGATAACAGGGCGTTGTGTGGCCCGTTGATATTGATCTTCAGTTACGTCGAAAAATGGATGTCCGAGCTATTTTAGCTCGATGGAGGGGCTGCGACATGTCCCATCATGCCAGGACGTATGAAGGGGAGGGGATGTGAGAGTCTTGGCCTGTTTGTGCGACCACGGGATGTCTCCGGGAGTTGGTTGTCGGCTGACCAACCCTTACACCTTGGGGTCACTGGATGGAGAGGGCGGAACCAATGTCTGGAGGGAGTGCTGGAGAATCTCTGAGGGGTGGAGCGTCTCTCTGAAGTGGAAGCGTCTGATTGTCCTGATTCTCTGATTGGAGATTGTCTGATCGTTCTTCTGGGGGCGGATGGGGAGGCTTTGGCTCTTAGGATTTCAGATATTCTTGGTGGGGAATCTCCGATTTACATTTTTACGTCTGTCTGATAGGTAAATGAGAGATTTTGACTGAGAGGATTTTGAGAGATCTCTGATGTCTCTGATAAGTGTCTGATTGATTGTTTCTTTTTTTTTAGAGACTTTGGCTGGGTATGTGAAGGGGATTGTGTCTAGGTTCATCGAGATAGAAGGTAAGATATATTATTTAATGGGAAACGAGATATTTTTCTTAGGGATTGATTATAACGTGTTAAAAAAAATCTCCCCCTAAAATCTCTGATTGATTGAAGATTTTTTTTTAGATGTTATATTATTATTATTATCTAAAATTTGGGGTATTACACCCCAGTTCGGTTATCTCCTCTCTTCGCTCTTCCAACTCCGGTTCTATTGATGTCTTGCCTGATACACATTCCACTTCTGCAAGCACAGTTTCCTATCTTCCTCAAATACTTTCCTCTCTAACCCCTGTCTCCAGTACCTCTGCTGATCCGAGTGCATCATTACCAACCTCTGATAATCTCATGGTTCCTCCAGCACAAAACATTCATCCAATGATTACCCGAGCTAAGGTTGGCATCTCCAAACCAAAACTCTACCACATTTCCCAACCAACTACTCTATCCTCTGAGCCTTCCTCTCTCCTACCCACTGAGCCAACTTCGGTTCGTGAGGCTCTCGCACTACCTATCTGGAGAGCAACTATGAGTGACGAGTTTGGGGCACTGTTACGTAATGATACATGGCAGCTCGTTCCTGCTGCTCCGAGTCAAAGGATTGTCGGGTGCAAATGGGTGTTCAAGGTGAAGCTTACATCTGATGGCTCTCTCGAATGCTGCAAGGCCAGGCTTGTAGCCAAAGGCTTTCATCAGTATCCCGATATTGACTACACAGAGACGTTCAGCCCGGTTGTCAAACATCAGACAATCCGGGTTGTTCTGTGCCTAGCTGTTGCGTCTGGTTGGCCACTGCGGCAACTCGACGTCCACAATGCGATCTTAAATGGAGATCTCCAAGAAATGGTCCTAATGCAGCAACCTCCCGGGTTTGAAGATCCAACTCACCCCACTCATGTGTGTTTACTGAAGAAGGCCCTGTATGGATTGAAACAGAGCCCGAGGGCTTGGTACATGAAGCTGAACACTTGTCTCACTAACTTGGGTTTCACCAACTCGAAGGCCGATGCGTCGCTGTTCTATCAGCATTCTTCAGATGGGATCATCATTCTCTTGGTGTATGTGGACGATATAATCGTCACGGGGTCCGATCTACAGGGCATATCTGATTTGCTGACACACCTCAATACTGCTTTTGCTCTCAAGGACTTGGGTGAGCTGTCCTATTTCCTTGGCCTTCAGGTTAATCGCCATGCAGGAGGTCTTCATCTTTGTCAAGAGAAATATGTGAGGGAGCTTCTCACAAAGGCCAACCTTCTGGAGTGCAGATCGGTACCTACTCCAATGTCTTCTACCAAAACTCTATCCAAGTATGACGGTGACATTCTGACTGATCCTTCGGAGTATCGTAGTCTTGTTGGTGCTCTTCAATACTGCACGATTACTCGGCCGGACATCTGCTTCGCAGTTAATAAAGTGTGCCAATTCTTGCACTGTCCCGCCACCACTCATCTTCAGGCAGTTAAACGGATCCTTAGGTTTCTACGCGGCACAACAACCTTCGGTCTTCTCATTTCTACTGCGGATGATTGTGGTATCTTGTGTTTTACGGATGCTGATTGGGCTAGCTGCCCGGACGATAGAAAAAGCACAAGTGGTTACTGTACTTTCCTTGGTCCGAATCTTGTTTCCTGGGTTTCGCACAAGCAGAAGGTTGTATCGCGATCCAGTACAGAAGCAGAGTTTCGGGAGCTGGCAGATGGTGTTGCCGAAGTAATGTGGGTGAAGAGTTTATTTTCGGAACTGAATGGTGCACAAAACTTTCCCAGAAGCTCATTGATTCCGGTTTTATACTGTGACAATTTGAGCACGGTGCAGATTGCTGCAAATCCAGTCCTTCACGCTCGTACGAAACACGTGGAAATTGATTTCCATTTTGTACGCGAGAAGGTTCTGGCTGACGAGCTCCAAGTGTTACATGTGAGCTCGGAGGATCAATTGGCAGATCCCTTAACTAAGGTGATTTCTGTTCAAAAGTTCTTAAACATTCGAAGTAAGCTTATGGTGGTGACGAAGCTGGGAGTGGCTGATGTCGAAGATGATAGTACTATATTTTACGGCGATGGAGTGTCAGATGAGGAAGAAACATTGCCAGCAAATGCTGGGAGCAACGGAGGAGATGGAGGAGAAAGTACAGAAGATGAAGTTCTAGGAGAAAATGAAGAGAAGAGTAAAGGAGAGTTCAGTTTGCGGGGAAGTATTGGACAACTAGTGAAGCCCAGCCCAGATCAAATTCACGAATCACGACCAAGCCTGGTTTTCCCATCCAAGCAGTCCAGCTCAAGAGAGGAAGTCAGTCCAACTCAAAAAGGATATCTTTATAATTAAACAGGCGTTGGTTACAACGAATAGTGAGGCCGTGTTGTTATAAGAGAGGAGAGGCTACGTGAACAGTGTAAGGGGTTTTTCTGTTGTTTGTTTTGAAACAGAATCCCTTCTCCTCTATCCGTTTCTTCTTCGTCTTCCTTCTTCTTCCTTTTCCTTCTTCGTCTTCCTCCTTCTTCTTTTCTTCTTCGTTCTTCCTTAAACCTTCTGCAAACGTCCAATAATACCATAATCTCCTCCCAAGGGAAGTGACTCTCCGATAGCTTGGTGAATTTGGTTTTCGGAAACGAATCAAGAGTGGAATGACATCGGCGGTAGAATGAAATAGAATGACCGTTCCTCAGTGTAGAAAAAGGAACAGATAGAATGAAATTTGGATGGGAATTGGATATCATTCCTACCCATTTTAACGTGACCAAACACATGAAATTTAAATGTTAAGGTGAGATTTGGAAATCCTTTGTCAAAAAATTGTCAATACCGGGGGCCATAAGTGCCGGTGCTCCTTTGCATTCCCATCCACAAAAAAAGAAGCTATTATTAATAATTATTTGTTATTTGAAAGTAAAGGCTTGTTTCATATCAACATGTCGTATGACTAAAATCGTTTTACGTATTATTTTGGGATAATAGAAGGGTTCCCACGTGGGTCGTCGTGTAATGCCATCATGGTGCACTGCACTGCACTTCCCCATGCCGCCACCCACCACGCCACTAGATGAAGGGATAATGCCTTCTTATTAAACAAATAATTATTATTGTTTTTTGAGCGAAGACTTTCTGAAAAGTTGATCCAACCTTTCTGTAAAAACTCGAAGCTAATAAAAAAATAACATTAAATAAACTAAAGTTCGAGGCTCCACCTCCACGTACTAAATGCATATGTTGATGGCCAGCTACTTTGGATTATTTTCTTTCATTCGAGTAGCGAAACGTTATGGCGAACGTCTACATGGAGATATAGCCCCCCCCCCCCCCCCCCCCCCCCCCCCCCCGGCGCTAGTAGCTTGTTCATGTCTCGTCCGCGAAAATGCCGGCGAGAGACCTCTACCTTCTAAAATGTTTCGCTCGGACTCGAGCAGTATCTCATGCCCCGCTAGAACCGTGGATCGACCCTGATCGAGCTGGACTATATAACATACCCTTAAAATGGATCGAAACTAGTTAATTCATTGTAACTTAACTATATGCTTAAAATGAATTCGTTTCGACTCGTGATGTGGTCGCGACCCTTGCGGATACTTAAATCTTTTTGATCGAATTAGCATGATAGCTGACAGGAATCTTCTCGTGCGGAAAGGGACCATGAGGCACATTATCGGATAAAGTTCCCGGTCGGCCTCTCGTCACATGGAGAATTGATTTAACGCACGTCACGAATCCTTTTTTTGACCGTGGGAACATTTGCACGTAAGCCTCACGTGGATCAACAAAAGAAAAAAGAAGTCGCGATAAACATGCACAGCATCGGATAAACCCATTTTCAGTGGACGACGATCTTCAGTCTTTTTGCGAGAGTCCATTGAAACATCGTTTACGTAACGAACACGGCCCTATCTTCAGGTGCACATGCCGGGGATAAACACCGTCCGTCGTGTCGAATGCTTAATTAGTACTCGCGGCGGCGGCATGGGAACGATGTGTTTGGCCTTAATGTGTGATTGCAACTATTTGCTTGTCCCCGACACCAAACCTTTTACACATCAGCCATCCAAACTGTATCCGAGTATTGTGAAAAGTGAGAAGGGTTTATAGGATGGATTAGCACCTGGTTACGATGTTGAATGAATTGAAGACTAAGTCCGTGGCGACACAAGGTTTTTGCTTATTAGAAAGGTACGTGGTTCGGTAACAAACCGGGTATATCATTGGATTGCTTTAAGCAATAAGATGTAGATATCAAAGGTTGATTGATTAACCAACATACATCTATATTGAGTATGGTTCCCGAATTCGTTGCATTGGTTTCGATCTCGACGTTCAAAAGAGCACGAAGAAGAGGACCAGGGACGCGAAGAGAAAGTCACAAATGATGCTGAGGATTGGGCCCGTCTGGGGCCACCCTCTCCTCCTGTGCCAAGTTCCTTCGCATCTTCTCTGGAACGGGAGATTGGTTCGCGAGGGTTCGATATCCCAACCTACACAGAAGGGCGTGACTTCCGACGCTGACTGTGCCTCGCGTTGCTCGGGCAGCAGGAAGGTCATCGAGGAGGAGGCGTCCACGGGTGGCCATGGGGATCATCGATACAATCAGGAAGAGGATGAGGATCTTGGCCGGGGTGGATCTCTTCGCTGGATTCATCGACATGGTGAGGAAATTATGAACGAGGAGAAAGCTCAAACGGGTGAATATGTGGAATTGATGTATGGATCCCATCTGTTTGACTGAGAATCCATTGGTATTAATAGGGGAACTTGGGCAAGGACGAGGTTTAGGTCTGGACATATAATTTTTATCAGGTGACTTTATGGGTAAGTGGGAAGTGAAATTAAATACACATTTTTCTTTTAAATTAACAACTCAATAAATTACATTTCTAGGACACTCGTTGATTTGAAATATCATTCCAGGCCGCCCATTATTACCAATCATTTGCACACCAGTTGAGGGTAGACTATTTACACCAAGTGTGGTTAGAGGGCATATCCAATCCTTTTCCCTAACTTACGACTGAATTTCTTTTGGAATATGGCTGCGAAGGAAATTCTTTTGAGATAATTTTTAAAATTCGTTCGAACACTGATTTCTTTATCATAAATTGGTGTTCCAATTTTTCATGAACAAATTCGGTATGAGAAAATAAATTATTAGTTCGATGAAATACACAACAGGGGCAAAAATGGAATGAGAGACCACTCACATGGAGTGTAGGCCGGCAGTAGTTATCTTTTTTTCTTCTTCTTCTTCTTCCTCTTCTTTGACAGCCACGTGCATTTTTACACCGACACACGCACGCAATGTGATAAAGAAAGGCAAAAGCTTCACGATTGGTACAATGTACATAAAACCAAATAACTTCCTCCGGCCGCGTTTTTCTACATATCCAACTCGTCGAAGAAGTAAACCATCTCCGGAAGTACCACCCCGTCGCAAATCCGGTATGTTCCGATCGAGCCACTCATCAAAAAACACATCTCATTTCGATAAAGTAGATGTTAAAAACAGCTACCGATAAACGAGACGGTTCTCATTGAGCTCGTGGTGTTTGTTGTTCTGACGCGTCGAGCTTTCCTTTCGCTCCGGACAAATTAAACGATGGTGCAGGCATGCAAATCATTTAATTAGTGCCGATTAATAAAAAATGGGGGTAAATCGTGGCTGGTGGGCTACTAATGACGTATCTCGTGTCGGGTTATTGTTACCTTTTGGCATAATAATAATAAGGCAAAATCTCGATTTATGACCTTAACTTTGAACCAACTTTTTGTTTTGTCATTAATTTAGTTTATTATATAATTTTGTCAACAACTTTTGTTTCTGTTTTGATTTTGGCCAATATTGAATTTTGTCGCACGAAAGCCAAACATGCCTTAAGACAATTTTCATTTATTGACTAAAAAAGAAAAAAATTTAAAAAACCTCTCGTATGTTATTTTATTTTAAAATTTCGATGGTCAGATCAAGTGACTTGGAAGCCAGAGTTGGACGATAGTTGCTGATGCAGTAAAAAAATACACAAAATTGATGAAGGTCGAATGCTCTATTGAGAGGTCATTGCTATGAGTAAAGTGAATTATGAGGTAAATGAATAAGAGGTTGGAACTCCACTATTATAAGACACGAGTCAAACTATATTAAGGCTTTGTTTAGCGTTCCCTAGAAGAAATTCAAGATTGGACAAAATTAATATGAAAGCGAAAGTTGATGACAAAATTATATAAAAAACTAAAATAATGACAAAATAGAAAGTTTGATGATCCCATAAACATAGATTTTGCCTAATAATAATAATAATATATTTGGATAAAGCTCTCGCCTCTCTCGTCCCTAAATCCGACCCTGCCAATACAATGACTTATAACTTTTAGGGAAGTTGATTATCTCACCACACAGCACACTAAATGCTCGATGAATCTTTTTTTTATAACTCGGTAAGATCATTATGCGTCCGTCACTCATGCAAATCGAAATTCCATTACGTTGAATTAATATGTCGTGACGAACCAAAGCTTGGGCCCCCCCGGGATGGATGGAGCCACGGGGATATGAGTCAGCAGCATAAAGTCTGTTTTGTCCTCGGGGGTTTAAACAAAAAATCATTAGGCAACTTACTTTTTGGTAGATAATGCCTTTGGCGGCGGCAAGAATATAAAAAGTTAATAATCTTTTTTAAAATTGTCTTATTAATAAAAGTTAATAATATGATTTTTGGGTCTAATCAAAGTTTTTCCTTTTTTTTTTGCACAATAAATAGGGGAAAATGCATCTTTTCAATATTATTATATTTACTAAATTATAGTGAGTGCATGTCCTACTCATTTACTATTTGTTTCCTTTCTCATTCGAATGAAATCATAACTATCGATTTTCATGGGATGGGGCTACGTCAGATGTAATGGACTAGAAAAATTACAAAAGAGAAATTCATTTTTTTTCCTCTTTTCTTTTGGGGAGAGAAAATCTTGATATAAATGAGGATTGTACTTAATTGAGTGGTTGAATTACTTATAATGGGGGGATATAATTTAATTGGAGATTTGGAATTCAAATCGTACTTGTTTTAGATGTATATAATCAGCACAAAATGATTTTTTTTTTTTTCGTATTTTTAGTTTTCTTGTGATTCCAGTCAATCCCAAGGACCCAATGCTTTTCAGCGAACCGGTGGTGGTTTGGATTTGGATACGCGAGTGACTGGAACGTTTGCCGCAGCGCAGATGACCTCGAACGACGGGATTGGCTACAAGATCTTGTTTGTCATTATGATCTTGGTGCCGATCATCATGGGCTACCTGGCGTACCTCCTGTGCCTGTTCGCTTGGTTCATCCTACGCCAGCCTGTGCAGAACACAGACAGGGACGGCCGTACATTGGCCTTGCGTGTAGCCCCGGGGATACCAGAGGAGGTGGTGCCGCCCAGTGTCGATCTGGAACCATCGGCAATCACTTCCCTGCCTATGTTCTTGTGTAGTGACTCGGCTGCCGAGTGCCCCATCTGTCTAGGTGTGTTGGGGGACGGTGACAAGACCCAGATTCTGCCAAACTGTAAGCACCCTTTCCACGCGGGGTGCATCGATAAGTGGTTGGGGACGAACTCCACGTGTCCAATCTGCAGGGCTTGTATCACGCCGTCGTTGCAGCTTTAGCCACGCGAGCCACCGGTCACAACTGTTGGTCGGACATAGTCGCTTGCCATCTGGCGATGGAAAGATGGCCAACGATCGGAAAAGAATCAACGGCTGCAGCGTTACATTCATTACATCCGGGCAGCCTCTAGCCGCCCATATAAAGAGGAACATTGTATAAAAAAACTCGTTTTAATCACGAAATGTAAACTGAAATATAGTTTATTTCATGGATCAGATCAAGAAGGAAAAGCAAGAAAATCGATTCTATATGTTATGAGTCCTACTAGATTTTAAATTTATTACATTATAGTTTAGTTTTGAATTTAGAATTCAAACTACAATACCAAACAATTTGTTTGACTGAATAATTCGTTAACTCAAATTTGGGACGTCCTTGGAATTTGCCCCGAATGAGTTTCTTACCAGTTATCAGTTGCTGATAGAGTCCCGTGATCCTCGGCGGTTTGGGTCCAGTCCATTCGAGGTAGTTATGACGACAACAGTGCCGTCTTGGTGGCCCCGAGGGGACGTCGGACCTCGCTCCTTCGTCCAAAATAAAACAGAGCGTCGTCAGTCATGCAAGGCGCGCAAATCTACATGACATTGTATCAAAGATAGTCGATAACTACTGAAACTAGGCAGGCGCCGTTTTCGTTCTTGTTATGGTTTTTGGCCCGACGGGAGAATGGGACACTGGATAGTTGCAGGGGCATTGTATTTGAGTATAGCACGAGATTGGCATGTCTGAGGGTGACCGAGCAGAGCACCAAGACAGCCTCACGCACCGTCGACCTTGGCCTGCCTCCACCTTGGACTATTCGTCCATGACCAATGCAGATCATAAACAGAACACGAACAAATCTCTAAGGCATATCTGATTCAAAGAATCTGGTCGATGATAGATAATGCCTAGATATTTGCACGCGATATAGAAACTCTAAATATAAAAACCAAAGCATTCTTGGTCTTCTCTCAGTCATCGATTTTTCATGGTGGAATTTCTTTAGTTACGAGTCCATCGAGTTCTCACCTCAACCACGATGACCTCGCGTAAGGAGCGCTGTCAATTCATCTACGGGTTAATGATGGCCTCCGCCATGTTCATGTTGTTTGTCATAACTAACTACTATGAGTCTCTCCTCCGCATGTACGCTAGATTTGTCATCCACCAGCTTGAGCGGAACAGCCCTGTTGCTGGCTCTTTTGTCTTGTGGTTAGCCGCGACACTGGCGGAGGAACCATGGCTGTTGGTGGAGCCACGTCCGTCCACGGTTGGCCTTGAACAGTCGGTGATTGCTTCCCTGCCTATTTTTGAGTACAAGAAAAAGGCCACTCTCAAGTGCTCGATTTGTTTGAGCGTGTTTGATGATGGAGACAGGGTTCGGATTCTGCCAAACTGTGAGCACACTTTCCATGGGGAGTGCATTGATAGGTGGTTGGAGTCGAGCACCACATGTCCGGTCTGCCGTGCTCATGTGGCACCACAGGAGCCCCGTTGAGATGGTTGACAGCATCAGGGTGGTCAGACCCGGTTGCTCGGCATCTTCTTTGTGCTCCAGAGGGGATATCGGATGCAAAGCAGCAGCCTGGTGCTTTCAAAGGATTAAATATTGCAGATAACTAGCAAATCAAAACCACGTGATTAGAACTGTTGTCTTGACATCATTGTTGGAAAATTAATCAATACATGTTTCGGCTAATGGAGTGCCTGTTTAAGGGAATAATGCGAACCTAAGAGTCGATGAACTCTGTGCACAAATCGTTATTCCCGTGTCATTTCTTTCACCGTCATGTTCTCTGCACATCTCTTGTCAGCCTGTTTGGTTGCTTCATCCTCCACCGGCATGACTACTGTAAATCCATTGCCCATGTAATAAACCCCGACACAAGTGCGGGCATCCCAAGCCATCATCGGAGGTCGGGCTTCTCCCTTCTGTGACCGCTGTCCTGCCCCTGAAGTCACCTCGAGGGCCAGCGTGAAGTATATGTCACAAGAAAGAAAACGATCTGCTCTGAGGTGTTAGGTCGGTCTAGGCGCATTCAATGATCGTGGAAAGGCCGAGATTCTTTCTACACGGAGGTTAAACACATCATGTCCGGTCTGGCGTGCTGGGGTTGCCCCCATGTTGTGGCTTGAGAACCGTAGGCCTCCAATCTAGTTCAAGTACATTTGAGATGATATTTGTTGGTGTAACAACGATACTAAGAGGGACCAAATTAGGTTATAGACTAAATTAGACTTTCTACAATAAATAGAATGCAACAGTGGAAGGTTATGTTTTTATTATTTACAGAACCTTTGGTTTATAGTAGAATCCTAAATGATCAATCTTATACCGTATTTGATTAGCCAATAAGTACTATGAACTGCAGTCCTGAGAGGTTTCCATAGTAACAGAAGGTTGATAAAGAACCTTAAGGTTTTTGGTCTCAAGCCTCAACAATTTTGATCAACCGAAATCTGCAAGGTCTACTCTAAAACCTAGAAGGTACTTATACGGTCTACGAGCATCCTCGTCAGAAAGATTTGTACCACGATTGCTCCACTGACGATAAGGATACAATCTGCAATCTTAAAATAAGTATCCCTTTTCGTTTGCATCATGGTTGTTGGCTGGACTGGAGACACATACAGGTGATCAGTACTGGCATGTCTTTGAGAGCTGCTTGCCACCTTTGTTTCATTCATTTTTCAACCAAAAATTACGTACGTCCTGCAACTGAACATATTTCGATGTCATACTCAACACTTGCAGGGACAGCCTGGTACTGAGATGGTATGCATGCCTACAGTAAAGAGTGGCAAACAAGGAAGACCAACAGCGGCATTCGATACACCACTGTGGTCATTCTTGGCGACTCGTTGGGATTATTTATCTGCAGATCAGTCTATTTCGCAGAGTTTTTATGTATTAACTTCATTAAAATCGGTGACTCTGAATATTGAACCTGGGGTCGCTCTTTTTTCATGTATCTGGCGTGACGGCAGGCCTGAAACCTTCTTTCAAGATAAGAAGTCCTCATTCGAAATCACAAGGAGATTGAAACGTGTGGACAAATTGAATTAATAATCCCCGTGAGTACAGGAACATCTGTAAACTTGCGAAATGAATGAGTGAGCTGCATCATCCATGTGCAGCACGTCATTGATCCCGATAAATAGGCATTTCGAATTAGTTAGCAGCATTCAACAACGTAGCCATGGAAAGCCGCCTTGGTCTCTCTGTGCTATTCTTCCTGCTCTTAGCGACAGCTTCACTCGCATATTCTCGTAACGATGCACTTCCAGATCACGATGAGCTGGATGACAACAGCATTAGGCGTCGATACGATGATTGGCTTGTAAGATATAACCGAACGTACAGCAGCGGATCGGAGCGCAACAAACGATACAAGATTTACAAGTCCAACGTCCTGTACATTGAATACTTCAATTCACTCGATCTGCCATTCAACCTTACTGACAATGGGTTTGCGGATCTGACAAACAAGGAGTTCCGCAAAACCTATTTGGGCTACCGTAAACGGAGTAAGCACCATAGGCGTTGGTCAGGCCAACATGAGGTGAACCAGACAGGGTGTCCAGTTACTAGTTTGCCAACCAGCATTGATTGGAGATCGAAAGGAGCAGTTTCTCCAGTCAAGGATCAGGGACAATGCGGTAAAGAACTTTCTTATTCCCTCTGATGTTCAAGAATGTTGCAACGACGGCTCTCGCCATTATTCTTTGCAGGAAGTTGTTGGGCATTTTCGGCTATCGCCTCAGTGGAGGGCCTAACGAAGATCCGAACAGGGAAATTACTATCCCTGTCGGAGCAGGAGATCCTGGATTGCGATGCTGATAGAGACAACCAAGGTTGTAACGGTGGTTTAATGGACAAAGCCTTCCTGTTCATCAAACAAAATGGTGGCATCACCACAGAGACTAACTACCCTTACCAATCAAGGAAAGCAGTCTGCAACAAGGCCAAAGAAAAGGACCACGCAGCTTCCATAACTGGCTACCGCGTCGTAACCCGTAACGATGAACACAGCCTCCAAGTTGCAGTGGCGGCTCAGCCTGTCTCAGTGGCGATCGACGCCGGGAGCCTGGAGTTCCAACTCTACTCGGGTGGGATATTCACGGGGAGCTGTGGCAGGGAGCTGAACCACGGGGTCACAGTAGTAGGCTATGGAGGGGCGGGCACAGGGGCATACTGGATTGTGAAGAACTCGTGGGGTTCCAGCTGGGGTGAGCGTGGCTACATGAGGATGCAGAAGGATATCCATGACAGGAGGGGCCTCTGTGGTATCGCGATGCAAGCCAGTTATCCAGTCAAAGCATAAAACCGTAAACCGAATACAACACGGCGAAACTCGTTGGCGATCGGTGGTTTGCGACATCGAGATCGTCCGCCGGATATTACATTATGCCATGGATACAAGGAATGTTATTACACCAGTTGGGTAATAAAATAAAGTTTGCTCTGGCGATAAAGAATGAAACTTTTTGCTTGCTTGAAGATATTTACATCTCCCCAGCAAGTACAGTAAACCCTAAAACCCATCTTCCTAAAACCCTACCTCAATTCGGGATGGTGGCTCCCTCGCTGCGATGCTTCCTCGCGGAAAGTCGGAGATCATCCCCTCCCTTGAGGCCCAGTCCCCTGAAGTTCCAGCCCCATTCGCGGTTTCGACTTCGGCAGCCGCGGCGGCACCGGCGGCATCGGCCGGTATTAGTCCTTCAGTGGATCTGGGCCAGCTAAGGAACGTGGCGGCCATCGCACACGTCCATCATGGGAATACAACGCTCATGGACTGGCTTCTACGGCAGTGCGGGGCTGGTATAACTCATGAACAGGCCATGGAATCGATCAGCCTCGAGCGTGAGAGGGGGGTTACTATTGCTTCTAAGGCCAGTTTCTTGTCTTTCGTTGATTTAACTGAAGGGGGATTGAGCGAGTTAGCTGAGTCGGGATGATTCAACTCAATTTTCGGGATCTTGTGCTGGTCTGCTTATATCAATTGCGGATGATTCATGGAGCCGTTTTTTGGTGTGATTGGCAGTTTACTTCCATCTCTTGGAAAGAAAATGAGCTTAATATGGTTGATACGCCCGGTCATGCAGACTTTAGCGGTGTCATTGCCTTGGTCTTCTCTTTGAGGGAAATGGTTAGCTTAGCATTGACCTATTGTTGCACAGCTGTTTTTCATTGGTTTGATGCACTCGTGTGGTAGTTATCACCTTATGTTTATGGTCTTGAATGATGGAAAAGAAACGATTTTCATGTTATTGTTGCATACAGGTGGAACGAGTTGTTGGTTTGGTAGTAGATGCTGGTGAAGGGCTACTAACACAGACAAAGTTTGTGTTGGCAAAAGCTTTAAAGTATGGGCTTCGACAGATTCTCCTCTTAAACAAAGTTGATCTACCTGCAGGTATGTCCCTTCACCTGGTCTTCCTAATAAGAAAATGAAGTTTTCTGCTTTTGTAGTTTGTACGCCTGTGGAATGTAATTAGGATTTGTCTTTAATCTGCATTAAGTCGCTTTCGCGACGGTGTGAGTATTCATGTGAGGCACTCTGTCAGTATGCTAGCTATGGGTTCATGTGCTTCCTTTTCTAATATTAACAAAGAGCTTTTGGCAGTCAAGATTGGGATGGAAAGTGTAGACATTGAAATTTTATTAATGTCGAAATAATGTCATTCGGCCCAAACCATATATTATATTGGCCGAATATGATTGATTGTCTTTATATTATAAGACATCACGATGTGAAATATTTTGCACTTATATCTTAGTGTAAATATAATACACGGGCCTGAGATTATAAAAAAGATCAAGCCCAACCCATTTATTATTGGGTTTTAAAATTGTGGTTAAGCCCATATGCTAGCCCAATAAGCCTAACCCAATTATAAAATGAACTGGGCTTAGCCCATATATCGGCCCATTCAAACTTCGGTCCAATCCAAATGTTGGCCCAATATGGCCTTTAAGCCCATGACTCTTTGTCCCACATCGGAAAGAGAGAGCACCCAAGGTTCCTTCAACTCCTATATAAAGGGAGTCTCATCCCCCCTCATGAACACACAAAATATTCTCTCTTCTCTCTTATTCTCTTAAGCCCCATTGGGTTATAAAGAGATTCTAGTTATTTTTTGAAGACCCTTCTGCGGGTGGTGCGGCGCGGCGAAGGCCCTTCTGCGGGTGTGGCGCGGCGAAGGCTCCTCGGCGAGTGGTGCGGCGCGGCGAAGGCCCTTCTGCGGGTGCGGCGCGGCGAAGACCCCTCTGCGGGTAGTGCGGCGAAGGCTCCTCGGCGGGTAGTGTGGCTGCGAAGGCCCCTCTTGCGGGTTTATCTCCGAAGGCCCCTCTGCGGATATATCTCTGAAGGCTCCTCTGCGGGTTTATATTCGAAGGCCTCATAGCGGGTTTATCTCCGAAGGCTCCTCTGCAGGTTTATCTCTGAAGGTCCCATAGCAGGACGACGAGATTCTCATATTATATTCTTCGGTGGCGGCTATATTCCTCTGTCGACAAACATCTCCCTCAAGTTCTGTTGGATCAAATCCACAGGCCTGGACAACTTCATGAGTGAGAAGCTCATTCGATAGCAAAGTTTTCAAGCATCTTCTCATCACCTGATCGACGAAGATCAAGCCTCAAGATCAAGGTTCAAGATCAAGCCCCGAGATCAAGTCTGAAGATCAAGATCAAGTTCAAGCCTGAAGATCAAGTTCAAGCTTTCAAGATCAAGCTTCAGCAGCCTGGTGTTCTTCGTATCTTCAGAAGACTCCAGATCAAGCGTCATCCTTGAAGACTCCAGATCAAGCTTCTACAACAGCCCTGGTTCTCTTCGCCCATCTTCAGAAGATTCTCCAGATCAAGCTTCTACAACAGCCCTGGTGATCTTCGCCACTCCTGAAGACCCGCCGGATCAAGTTCTGCAGTTCCAGCGTCTTCATCAACATACATTCCTGAAGCTCCAGCAGATATTTGCCAGAGCTTCAGCCCATCTATATTTCGGATATCTTACGAATATAGAATCAGAGGACTCACGTGCTTTGTCCGTGACTAGAGATTGAACCTGCTATTTCTCAATACGACAATTTGTACGTTGCTTCCGGTTTATATACGGACCGTGAGATTTTTTACGTCAACAAATTTCTGGCACGCCCAGTGGGACCATCTCTACCTCTCATCTCTTTACATCTAAGTATCCAGATGGCTTCAAAGATGATCATGCTGAAGAACTCCGTCAATGCTGTGAATAATCAGCCAGTTGGTTTCCCTTCTCACTCGTCTGAAGGCTTTTCATCGCCTGGTTCCAGAAACTTTACCAAGACTAGACTGATTGCTGATATATATAAGGAGACCGAAGAGATTCTAAAATCCATCTCTCCAAAGTCATCTCCATCATATAAGGCGGTTACTGAAAGAAGCCTTCTCAGCAAGAGTTCCATATCACCAATTTATTTGGGTAATTTCTGCAATAGCTCATCAAGTGTCTCTCCTCTTGAGGATTCTTCATTAGACTGCACTCTGAAATGGAGCTTTGCTGAATCAAGGGCCAAAACGCGCAAGCAAATGGAGGAGATAGAAGACATTCTTCGATCTATTCCATCCTGCAAGGAGATTGCCGAAAAGACGCAAGCGAACAAGAGCAATATGTCGCCAGTTCCTCTGCCAAGCTTCCATGATAGTTTATCAGAGGACTCTTCATCAAATCAGTCTCGAAGCATTGGTGAGGTTGATTTAGCTGAAAAGTTAGATGAAATCATGCCAGTTATGATGGCTGACACCCCATCGTTGGAAGACCAAGTTGCGTCTCTTGCCAAAGCAGTTGAAGCAATGACGAAGTCCATGAGGGATAGGGATCAACAACTTGAGTTTGTCATAAGCAGGCTCGAGAATAAAGAGTCTGGAAGAACATCTATTGAGGAAGGTTCTCAAATACGCAAGGATAAAGGCAAGAATGTGCTGAACGTGGATGATTCACCGAAGCCTGTATCTATCTCTGTTGATGCTCCAGTCTCAACTAGAGCAATGAAAGAGCTAATACAAGAGGCTCTGAAGGATGAACTTGAGGGAAAGTATGCGACACCTTTGGCATACAATAAGCCGTACAGCCAAAGAATCGAAAACTTGAGCATGCCAATGGGTTATCAACCCCCATACTTCCAACAATTTGATGGGAAGGGGAATCCAAGGCAACATGTGGCTCATTTTGTCGAGACTTGCAACAATGCTGGTACAGATGGAGACTTGATGGTCAAACAGTTCGTCCGCTCCTTGAAGGGAAATGCTTTTGACTGGTATATCGACATAAAACCAGGAAGTATTGACAGTTGGGAGCAGTTGGAAAGAGAATTCCTAAACCGCTTTTATAGCACGAGGCGTGTGGTGAGCATGATAGAACTCACTAACACTCGTCAATGGGAAGGCGAGCCCGTCGTTGATTATATACAACGATGGAGAAACCTAAGTCTAAACTGTAGGGATCGCTTATCTGAGGCGACGTCAATAGATATGTGTATTCAAGGACTGCTTTGGAGGATTCGTTAGATCCTACAAGGGATCAAACCTCGGTCTTTTGAGGAATTAGCTACAAGAGCACATGATATGGAGTTGAGCTTTGTAGGAGTTGGTGTGGGAGATCTTCCGGTACCCGAGCCATCCAAAGGAACAGGAAGACCAGTTAATAGAACTGGGGGCAAGCCTGCCTTCAAGGATAGCAAGAAACAAGTGCTGGCCACCGATGTTGTTCCTATCAAGGTCCCGAATACGAAGGACAAAGGACAATCAAGCACTTCAACCCATGCCCCAGCAACTCCTCAGACAGAGAAGAGGCGACCGACTCTGGAGGAAAGGCAGAATAAGCAATATCCTTTTCCAGATTCTGATGTTGCAGATATATTCGGCTTTCTTTTGTCTGTTAAAATGATTGAACTCCCTCCGTCAAAACGCCCACAACAAGCGAGTCGAGCGGGAGATCCAAACTTTTGCAAGTATCACCGTGTTCTGCGCCATCCTATTGAGAAGTGTTTTGTCTTCAAAGAGAAGGTTATGGAACTTGCCCGAGATAACAAGATTGACTTAGGGTCGATGGTTTCCTCGAAGCTGGTGTACGTAGCAAGTTCGAACGCATCCAATATTATCTTCGGGTCGTTTAGCTATGATGAGATGGCTGCTTTCCTTTGTTCGAAAGTGAAACTGGATGATAGTCAGGACGTTAAGATGTCAAGCTGTGCAATTGCCCATGAGGCGGTTCATGATGAGGACGGTTGGACTTTGGTGACGCATAAAAGGAATCGAAGAAAGACTTTGAAGCCTCAAGAGAGGAAACCTCATATTCGAGCAAAAGTCTTTAAAAGAGGACATAAGAAAGCAAACTTCAAGGAGGCTGTAGATTAGCAAAAGTCTAATGTTGAAGTGACTCCAAAAAAGCCATCTCCAATCACGGTGTGGGATTTCTTTCCCGAAAAATTTCAAAGGCTTGCAACTCTGTCTAGAAGTTGTCACCATGTCGACACGGATAAAGAGCAGTCCGATCCAAAGGTTGGCATCCCGGAAAGTTCTACAACAATGTCAGTCGAAAAGGTGAAGGAGAATTGTCCGATTATCACGTTTTCTGATGAAGATCTTCTCGTGGGCCACAAGTCACACAATCGACCATTATTTGTGTCGGGATATACATGCGGCACAAAGGTTAATCGCATCCTGATTGACCCAGGTTCCGCAGTCAATATCATTTCATCGAAAACTTTAAAGGATATTGGCTTGGGAGTGGATGATCTCTCAAGCAGTCGGCTGATAATTCAGGGATTTAACCAAGGCGGAGAACGAGCCATAGGAAAAATTTGCCTTTCTCTCACAATAGGTGACATGGAATCTTGCACGACATTCTATGTTATCGATTCAAGGACGACCTATAATATGTTACTAGGTCGACCATGGATGCACGAATATGGAGTTGTCGCATCAACACTTCATCAATGCTTTAAGTTTATTAAGGACGGAGTGTCGTGTACAGTATGGGCGGATGCTAAGCCCTTCACAGAGGAGGAGTCATACTTTGCTGACGCCAAGTTTTACTTGAACAAGAGTGTACATGTGGAGGCGTCAAACTTAAAGCCTATCGTAAAGAACGCTCTAAAAGAATCAAGCACAGATATACCATCCATACGACAAGAGAAATCTTCAGCTGATATTATGCCTGAAAATATACAGGCAGAAGATGTGACGAAGCAGAGCAAACCAATTCTGCGCTATGTCCCAAGAGCCTTCCGAAAAGCCGGGGAACCACCTTTCGTGAATAGCCACGCTGAAGAAATAATGGTGCCAAAGGAACTCAACTGGCCAGTGACGAAAATGACGACAATTGCTCAAACGAGTACGCCTTTAAAAGGTTTTGTCCGGCCTAAACAAGGGGCAATTATATATCCAGATTCATTGCCTGACAGGCGCACCAACGGATTTGATCCAAATGCATTCAGGCTAATCTCTGCGGCCGGCTACACAGAGGACTTAAAGGCGCTTGGGGCTATTTCAAAAGAGGCCAATCCGGGATGTGATACTCAAAAGTCAAAATTTGGTCTTGGGTACGATACACCTAAGCCCGTTGATAAAGCGTTGAAGAAGGCTTCAACTCAATACATTGAGGCTGATGATAAAACTACAACCAAATCGACGAGAAAATCGGTATTTGATATACTTGGAGCTCCGGGGGAAAAGACTGTTGCTCAGAGACCGGCACAACTGAGGTTAGGCGACACTCTAAGAAGTCGAATGGTGTGGAAGAGAGTGGACAAGAGGAAAGACGTTCCAATCATAATTGAAGACACAAATGACCTCCGTAGTAAAATTCCTTCCCGGATGAAGCGTCGAACTGTTGTGGAGGTGACCACTGGAGAAGTGTTGAAAATGACCACGAAGACATGGATAACTACAAAAGGCAATGAGGAGTTATCTCAAGATAACGTGGAAGATGATGTCGCTTCTTATCATGTCACGATTTCAGAGGCTGATGAAGACGCATCTCACAAAGAAGATGATGCGGAAGATGCTCCTGAAGTATTCGAAGATGGGAAGAAGTCTACTATTGATGAACTGAAGGAAGTAGACCTTGGAAAAGAAGGGGATCACCGTCCTACTTTCCTTAGTGCGAGTTTAACCCCTGAAGAAGAGGAGTTGTATATCCAATTGTTAGGGGAATACAAAGATGTCTTTGCATGGAGCTACAAAGAAATGCCCGGCCTCGACCCAAAGATTGCAGTTCACAAGTTAGCTGTGAAGCATGGGGTTCGTCCCATAAAGCAAGCTCAACGGCGTTTTCGTTCGGAGTTGATTCCCCAGATAGAAGTCGAAGTCAATAAACTTATCGAAGCTGGATTCATTCGGGAAGTGAAGTACCCAACATGGATCGCAAATATCGTACCCGTCAAGAAAAAGAACGGTCAACTCCGAGTTTGCGTTGATTTTCGTGATCTCAATAATGTGTGTCCCAAGGACGATTTTCCGCTTCCGATCACTGAGATAATGGTAGACGCTACCACAGGCTATGAAGCCCTCAGTTTTATGGATGGATCGTCGGGATATAATCAAATTCGAATGGACCCGAAAGATGAAGAAATGACAGCTTTTCGTACACCAAAAGGAATCTACTGTTATAAGGTGATGCCTTTTGGGTTGAAGAATGCAGGAGCAACTTATCAAAGAGCAATGCAGCGCATCTTCGATGATATGCTACATAAAAACGTAGAGTGTTACGTGGATGATTTGGTTGTCAAGTCCAAACGAAGACATGATCATATTGATGACTTGAGAAAAGTATTTGACAGACTGCGTAAATATCAACTGAAGATGAATCCCATGAAGTGTGCATTCGGGGTCACTTCAGGAAAGTTTCTTGGATTTATCGTTCGACATCGAGGCATTGAAGTTGATCAATCAAAGATAGATGCAATTATGAAGATGCCAGGCCAAGGAATATACATGAGTTGAAGAGCCTTCAAGGGAAGCTTGCATACATTCGAAGGTTTATATCAAACTTGGCCGGACGATGCCATCCGTTCCATAGATTGATGAAGAAGGGTACTCCTTTTGAGTGGGACGAAGCGTGTGAAAATGCATTCAACAGCATAAAGGCTTATTTGTCAAAGCCGCCGGTCCTTAATGCACCTATCCAAGGAAGGCCACTCATACTTTATATAGCGGCGCAAGAAGCTTCTTTAGGAGTCCTGTTAGCCCAGGAGAATGATGGTGGAAAGGAGAACGCTCTATACTACTTGAGCAGAATGTTAACTGGTGCAGAGCTGAATTATTCTCCAATTGAGAAGACATGCCTCGCACTAATGTTCGCTATACAAAAGTTGCGACATTATTTGCAGGCACATTCTGTTCGCCTCATATCACGGGCAGATCCTCTCAAGTACATCATGTCAAAGCCGGTTTTATTTGGTCGTCTCGCCAAATGGGCACTTATGCTTCAAGAATTTGAGATCTCATATGTGCCTCAAAAGGCTGTGAAGGGACAAGCTTTGGCTGACTTCTTAGCAGATCATCCTATACCAGATAATTGGAAGATTTCTGAAGAACTACCCGACGAAGAGGTGATGTTGGTAGATACTCCTCGTCCATGGAAGATGTTCTTTGATGGATCGGCTACCCAAAGAGGTGCAGGAGCTGGAGTTGTCTTCGTCACATCTGATGGAGATATCATCCCATATGCATACACCCTTACACAATTATGCTCAAACAATATGGCTGAATATCAAGCCCTCATATTAGGGTTAGAAATGGCCATGGATAACAAGGTGCATAGTTTAAGGGTATATGGGGACTCCGAGCTTGTGATCAATCAACTTTTATCTACATACGAAGTTCGCAAGCCTGAACTTTTGCCATATCATGAATATGCAGTTAAGCTCGCAGGATGGTTCCAGGACTTTAAAATAAGTCACGTACCAAGAAGGGAAAATGCGCAAGCAGATGCCTTGGCAAGCCTCGCTTCTTCACTCACTTCTGTGGACAAGCAAGTTAGTATTCGACTGTGTCAGGCTTGGGTGGATCCTCCAACCTTTAATGAGGAGGAAGAGGAAGAAGTCAATATCATCTCTGCCTATAATGGGGAAAACAAAGACTGGAGACAACCACTCATTGATTTTCTTGAGCACGGAAAGTTGCCTGATGATCCTCGACAAAAGGTAGATATTAGGAGACGAGCACCTCGGTTCATATATTTCAAGAATACTCTCTATCGTCGATCATTCGAAGGAGTGTTCTTACGGTGTCTTGGAGAAGGAGAAGCCACGAAAGCAGTAAAAGAAGCGCATTCTGGAGTATGTGGAGCTCATCAGTCTGGACCCAAACTTCATTTTCAATTGAAGAGAATGGGTTATTATTGGCCGACGATGGTAAAAGACTGCATGGAGTATGCCAAGAGGTGCCAAGCTTGTCAGTTTCATGCCAACTTCATCCATCAATCACCCGAGCCGTTACATCCAACCGTAGCATCTTGGCCATTTGAAGCATGGGGACTAGATGTTGTAGGACCCATCACGCCAAAATCGTCTGGGCATATATTCTGGCTGCAACTGACTACTTCACCAAATGGGCGGAAGCCGCACCTTTTCGGGAAGTAAAGAAAGAAACGGTTATCACCTTCATTAAGAATAATATCATCTTTCGTTATGGCGTGCCTCGCTATATCATCACTGATAATGGACGGAACTTTTCTAATAAGGCCATAGATAAGTTCTGCGAACAATTCGGCTTCAAGCAATACAACTCTTCCATGTATTATGCGGCTGCAAATGGATTGGCAGAAGCGTTCAATAAGACACTTTCCAACCTTCTCAAAAAGGTGGTGGATAAAGCCAGAAAAGATTGGCATGAACGAGTCAGGGAAGCTCTATGGGCGTATCGCACGACGTATAGAACTGCGACTCAAATGACACCATACTCATTGGTGTATGGTGTGGAAGCAGTCCTTCCACTGGAACGACAAATACCATCGCTGCGAATAGCTATACAAGAGGGACTTTGTCAAGAGGATAATGCGCGGTTACGCTTACAGGAACTGGAAGCTTTGGATGAGAAACGTCTGGAAGCACAACAGCGAATCGAGTGCTACCAAGCAAGGATGTCCAAGTCTTTTAATAAGAAAGTCCGTCATCGCTCCTTCCAAGTTGGTGATCTCGTACTTGCGGTGAGAAGACCTATAATCATAACACACAAGACTGGAAGCAAGTTCACCTCGAAGTGGGACGGCCCATACGTGGTGCAAGAAGCATACACTGGGGGCGCTTATAAGATAGTTGATCAAGATGGAGTGCGCGTCGGACCAATCAACGGGAAGTTCCTGAAGCGATACTACGCCTGAAGAATAATGCTCCATGTTGCACGAGCCTAAACTGCACGACATAAAAAAAAAAATCATCATGTAATACTCCTGGCCCGCACGAGTATAAACTGTGAACGGCTCAAACAAAAAATGTAATACTCCTGGCCCGCACGAGTATAAACTGTGAACGGCTTGATAAAAAAAAATCATCATGTAATACTCTTGGCCCGTACGAGTATAAACTGTAAACGGCTTGATAAAAAGATAATGTGATACTCCTGGCCCGCACGAGTATAAACTGTGAACGGCTTAAAAATATATATTAAAGTCGTGGTTCTATGAGTATAAGAGATGAACGACTTCAAAAAGAAAGGACTTTTATTTGAAAAAATGATAGTCCTACAAAGAAGGAAAGTCCTATTCTAGAGCCTAAACAAGCTAGAAGAGTGAAATCAAGCTTCCCAGGTAAATTGGACAAACTCTTCACGAGTCATCTTCAGCTGCTCTCGAAGTTCATTGAAGGACAAACGATCTTCATCACGGACTATCCAGGCATTCTTCAAAGCAGACATGGCCCCTTCAAATTTGATATGTCCTCATCTGCCTCCTTAATGATAGCAACAGTCTACTCTAGCGAATCCTCTAAGGTCGCTTTAGCCCCAATGCAATCAGACAATTGTTGTCAAAGTTCTTCAATCTTGGCTTTAACGGCGGCTAGTTGTTCTTCTGTTGTTGTCCCTTCAGCGGTGGACAATAGATCTGAATATTTTGTCGATCCTTGCATATATTCTTCCACCAAGGCATGGATAAGAGGCCGCTCCAAATGCTCACTTTCATCAATGAGATCGAGAATATTCTTCAACTCGATAATTGTGTGACTCTAACTAAAGGGAGTTTTGAAAATCTTCTCCTTGATGTCTTCCCATATATAAGCTCAAGAAGCCACAGCTGGGTCACTCAAGTTATGGTCGACAGAAGCATCATCAACTTCTTTATTCCCTTCGAGCTAAGCAATCCTTTCTGGAATTCGAGCTGCCGTTGATGATTATCCAGCAACTCCCGAAAATACTCTTCCCAACAAGATTCGCCAAATGTAAGCGAAGGTTTTGGCTCGGCATAGGACATCGTAGATGGAGACACTAAAGACCAGGCCTTGAGGCGATAAGAATCATATGGAACCTTCTTCTATCAGTGTTGGATATCAAGCCTGATGTGCGAAGTACAAAAGCCCATTTTGGATGGAAGACATGGTAACTTCAGCGTATCTTCTTCTTGTGGGTTCTCGTCCTTCACAAGACACAGATACCATTGTCTCCTTGAAATAAACCACAGTTCTGATTTCTGAAATACACATCATGTGTCGTACGAATCCCACCCCAATATTTACGTACTTTAATTCTAATCTCTCTGCAATATATATACGCATACGAGATACGAATTAAAGTGGGGGCATTTGTAGACATTGAAATTTTATTAATGTCGAAATAATGTCATTCGGCCCAAACCATATATTATATTGGCCGAATATGATTGATTGTCTTTATATTATAAGACATCACAATATGAAATATTTTGCACTTATATCTTAGTGTAAATATAATACACGGGCCTGAGATTATAAAAAAGATCAAGCCCAACCCGTTTATTATTGGGTTTTAAAATTGTGGTTAAGCACATATGCTAGCCCAATAAGCCTAACCCAATTATAAAATGAACTGGGCCTAGCCCATATTTCGGCCCAATATGGCCTTTAAGCCCATGACTCTTTGTCCCACATCGGAAAGAGAGGGCACCCAAGGTTCCTTCAACTCCTATATAAAGGGAGTCTCACCCCCCCTCATGAACACACAAAATATTCTCTCTTCTCTCTTATTCTCTTAAGCCCCATTGGGTTATAAAGAGATTCTAGTTATTTTTTGAAGACCCTTCTGCGGGTGGTGGTGCGGCGCGGCGAAGGCCCTTCTGCGGGTGTGGCGCGGCGAAGGCTCCTCGGCGAGTGGTGCGGCGCGGCGAAGGCCCTTCTGCGGGTGCGGCGCTGCGAAGGCTCCTCGACAGGTGGTGCGGCGCGGCGAAGACCCTTCTGCGAGTAGTGCGGCGAAGGCCCCTCTTGCGGGTTTATCTCCGAAGGCCCCTCTTGCGGGTATATCTCCGAAGGCCCCTCTGCGGGTATATATTCGAAGGCCTCATAGCGGGTTTATCTCCGAAGGCTCCTCTGCAGGTTTATCTCTGAAGGTCCCATAGCAGGACGACGAGATTCTCATATTATATTCTTCGGTGGCGGCTATATTCCTCTGTCGACAAACATCTCCCTCAAGTTCTGTTGGATCAAATCCACAGGCCTGGACAACTTCATGAGTGAGGAGCTCCTTCGATAGCAAAGTTTTCAAGCATCTTCTCCTCACCTGATCGACGAAGATCAAGCCTCAAGATCAAGGTTCAAGATCAAGCCCCGAGATCAAGTCTGAAGATCAAGATCAAGTTCAAGCCTGAAGATCAAGTTCAAGCTTTCAAGATCAAGCTTCAGCAGCCTGGTGTTCTTCGTATCTTCAGAAGACTCCAGATCAAGCGTCATCCTTGAAGACTCCAGATCAAGCTTCTACAACAGCCCTGGTTCTCTTCGCCCATCTTCAGAAGATTCTCCAGATCCAGCTTCTACAGCCTTGGAGATCTTCTGAAGACTCGCCGGATCAAGCTCTGCAGCTCCAGCATCTTCATCAACATATCTCATTGAAGGTCCAGCAGATATTTGTCAGAGCTTCAACCCATCTATATTTCGGTATCTTACAAGTATAGAATCAGAGGACTCACGTGTTTTGTCTGCGATTACAGATTGAACCTGCTATTTCTCAATATGACAATTTGTACGTTGCTTCCGGTCTATATACGGACCGTGAGATTTTTTACGTCAACAGAAAGCCCAGCTCCCAGGGTAATCTTCCATCTTATTTGTGGAGAAAAATAGTAATTTTCAATTTAAAATTCATATTGGATCTGGAAAAAGCAGCCCGGTGTTGTACTCATATTGTAGTGAGAGCCCTTGTGTTGTTTCTTTTCCTTTTTAGGATGTGAATCCTGTTTTGCTGATTTGAAGCAGCTTCACTAGCTTAGTTCACATTATCCAATGATGCCTTTGATGATGCTTTGGAAGTTTACCCATTAACTTTGTATAATATAATTTGGACCTTAATACTAACACAATTTTGACATGATTTGGAGATGGAAATTGGGCACCTTCCCATATCCCTCACAGAATATGGATTTCATGCCACATTTTAGTGGAAGTTTCTCTGAAATCCGTAGGTGGATTCATCGATTCTACCCTGATTAAGTAGTTAGCATGATGTTTCCTGGTGAGGCTAGATCATCATATTACACGCCCAACGTATCTGCCATTATTTATGCAGTTTCTGAAGAGAGGTGCAATGAGGTGGAAAGCCACTCCGAAAGGTCAAAGAAGCCAGACTCCACGAGGATGCGCATGAGGCGGCCGACGTGGGGGGATTTGGCGGGGTTCACAGGTAGCAGACGGATCAGCTCGGAGAGGGTGATGGATCAGCCGCGGCTGAGGATGATGTCGGGAATCCCAAGCTGGAGGGCACATTTCAAGGACATGGAGTGGATGAAGCTAAACATGTGCCTCCAAATGTGAGCTTGTGCCCGGAGCAAGGTGCTCGCGTCGCTCCGCGACTCAACACCGATAGAATCCATGCGGCTGGCAGGCAGCTCTCTGATCGGATTGCCCTCTCAGTGTGGATGAAGGATGGATTAGTTGATCCTTAATGACCGAAAATATGACTGGTGCTACGCCAGCCTGGCTTGCAGGTATTGATTGGTTCGGCCATTAACAAACTATGCCTGAATTTCATAATTTTCTTGTGTTCGGATTCAATCCGATCCTAGAAACGGACAAGTCATAGGTAGGTTGTGTCTAAATTTTGCTTTCAGGAGATTCGAGTCGAGTCAAGTCGGATTATTAAGGATACCATTTATTTCTTGAGCGAGAGAAAAAGATGAGTGTGTACCTATGTTAATGACGTGACTTGTACCTTAATAATAGTGTGAAATAGTATGCCCGTGCGTACTCGAAATGTCGAGTCGTCCACGAGGATTGTAACTACCTACTGTTAGTTCAGAAAAATATATGTTAAATAAGATTTGAGTAAATTTACAAAATTATTTAAATACCATCTCTATCTCGTATCTTGGACAGAGTTGCTAGACAGCGATCTTGAGCGATTTGGAATTTTTCTTTTTGACTTTTTGAGTGTTGAGGCAAAGTAGCTGTAAGAAATAGCGCAACACTATTTGAAACCATAGCGACTTTGCCCATTCCAATTAGCTACTTTCTTTCAAATTCAAAATTACCGTGTGGGACGGTGACTTAGGAGCGAAATTCAGGTAATTTTGTAAACTCGAACCATATTTCATAAATTATCTTTTTAGGGTTACCGTGACGAGATACAGAACACCATAGTTGAGGCCATCAAAGCCTTGGTTAAGAATTGTTCATCAAAGAATTATCAGTCAATTAGGTTATGGAGGTGGAAGGGGAAGTAACATGAATAGATGCTTGTTTGTTATTATAATTATCAATATTTTGCTTTATTATTTGTGCTTGCCGTGTGATTAGAAGACAAATTATGTATGGTTGTAGTGATGATGAGGAGAATCTCACTTCAATTTGTCCTCTTCTATCGGTGCCCCTATTCTTTTAAATTTACTTTTTAATCAAAATATTATGATATAAATTTAACATTCTTTAAATCAAAATATTATTTTTGGTATCACAAATGTTTTTTTTCCTTTCAATGATGGATTTATATACAACCTTTTCTTTTTTGGAATCTGGACGTGTAACATTAATGGGTGATTAGAATTCTTTCCCTTTCGACAAAGACAGAGCCAAACCCACCAATATAAAAACATTTTGAATCTTCAATCTTCAATCCTTTTTTTATCTCGATGTGGATCCAAATGTTGTTGGCCTGTAATCACATTCCATGGAGTTAATGTGAATCTGAGAAACCACAATGACTTCACAAACCACTATATACTCCTACGCATCTGTATTTGGACTTTCTACAGTTTGGAATGACATTTAATATGAAATAATTACAAAACTTTATAATATAATTAGATAATTACATATTAAATTCTTAAAAGCAAACAAACCATAAATGAGATTGGGAGAAATTAAATGGCTGAGGAATTCTATGTTGGAATCTTAAGAACAAAATGTATCAAAGAGTTTGGGGGGAATTTCTATTTGGGGCAACAAACAAATGAAGTGGCTTCGTATCAAGTAATAACTACATGTCAATACACCAATTAAACCAGAAGACATGTAATCTCATTCCCATGTTTACAAAGAGAAATATGATGTCTTTGTCCACAATTTTGGGCACCACAATTTTCGTGGCAATTATTTTCTGATTGTTCCTATTTCTCCATCATCACCCCATTAAGGGTTTAAATTGGCCACAACTCAAATGTCCATCTGCAAAATATATATATACTTAAATTTTCCATCAAATGCTTGATCAGACAAACGTTTTGGATAAGGATTTTGGCATCACGTTGTTATTCATAAGAACTCTCAGTTTGGGATGTTTAGGAAAAAAAAAGTTAATTATTGTAAAAATATTATCTTACAATTTCTTAGAATATTTCCATAAGACAGTTTATGTATATAGAAAAACCTTGCAATAATTCGCCTCATCTTGATAAAATAATTCCTTTCGTCATTACTATTTCTAATATGTCAATATTGGGAAAGACTAAAATCTCAAGAGCACATTAATCCTTTTTATTTTATTTATAAAAAACCCCATTTTTTACAACATTTTTGCTTTTCTTTCTTTCAATATTTTCACCTTAAATTGTACCAGTCTTGTTATGCATCTACAAAGCTGAATAAACTAGGTGGGAATTTTAAGGAATCGCGTCTAGCTGCCTCTAGGATACATCATCCTCTACGTTTTACGAGTACGTAATCCGGCGCTCACTTCGCCGTTACATGAGGATGGGGAGATCGGATTACGGCCTCCGCGGGCGACCAAAAGGATCTGGGCTTCATTTTATTCCCATAAATCACAATTTTATTCACTTAAGTTTTCGTACATGTCATGAGAAAAAGAAGCTTCCTCAAATTCTTAGCGACTAAAATTTTGATATAAAAGACTTTACAGATTCTTTTAATATGGTCCTCACTCTTAATCACATGACTATAATTTCTCTTTGTTATACCAGGATAATAAAATCGGTCCAATCTTTTTTCGTAAATAATTATGAATGCAGAATAATTAAAGTACATTTTTAATTGATGAATATAACAAATCTGGTCTTATTATTTATGATATTTGTTTTATCGGCAAGAGGGGGAGGTGATGACGATCGGAGAGGGAGGCGTGGATACCGAAAACTCTGAAAGCTATGGCAGAGACAAATATGTCAGTATCGTCCGGGAATTATTAAGTATACAATTAGTTTCTCGAGCGTGAGAGAAAATGACGAGTATATATATATATATACTAAGAACCTTTTGAAGTCTTTTAACGATGGAACAAAGTCTTTATTTTAAATAAGGTCTAATATACTTCTACTCTTTTCAAATAACGACTTTGCCCTAGAAAAAAATTCAAGTATTGTAAAGTCATCGACTTAGTCCATTTTACCCTAAGTTTGCATATTTAAAGTCCATATCTCGGACAGGGAGTTAGAGTTAATTTTGAAAACTCAGCACTTAATTTACATTTTGTATTCGAGGTAACCGACAAACCTCCGTTCGTTCGGACCATCAAAGTCACATGGATAGATGCTTAATTGTTCTTGTGCGGTGGTGGGGAAAGTCACATGGATAGATGCTTAATTGTTATTATAATTATGTTTATTCAGTATTATTATTTGTCCTTGCCGTGTGATTAGAATACAAATTATGGATGGTTGTGTGATTAGATATTTGTCCCCTTCTTTGTTCCTCTTGTCCCTTATGTCATGGCTTATACTGTCTGCTTGTGTAGGTTTTGCTATGTGCTCCCATGGGGTAAGTGTGCAAAGGAAGTCGCAGTGAGGAACTTTGTAGGAAAGGACAACGCCCTAGGGGAAAGTCCGAACACCTTGTTAGTCACGTTAGCACGTACACCGAGTCACCTTTGGTACAGAACCTTATGGTCTGTGCTGAAAACTCAGTCCCTTTGGTACAGATCCCTCTGGCCTGTGTTGTGCAACTCAGTCATATTTGATACAAAACCTTCTGCTTTGTGCCGTAAAAGGTTGATCACGTATCATCTTCTGTAATCTCTACTAATAACCATCAAAATTAATTAAGTGGCCACCTAAATTCAGGAGGCCCTGCAATTCCATGGGGCCGATTTATCCCAGCAAAAAGGGCTTTCTTCGTTCCCACAGAAATTGGGATGACAAAGCCTTACGCGTAGCTAATAAGTCCTTGGGCCTAAGCTTTCAGCCACCCCTATATAAAAGTTAAAAAAAAAAATTTTATTTAAAATTTTCGAAAACCCGTCTTTGTTACGGGGTTTTGAAATCCCATATTCCTCACCCTCGGGGACTCTCGGCGGCGGATTTCGAAGGCCCGTTACTTAATTCATAATTTACGAAACACGAACCGAATTTTATAATTTGTTTTACGTATAAAACTTATCGCTTAATAACTTAAATTTTTAAATTAAACAAAAATTTTATATAATACTATAGTGATTCTGGGTTCAAAAACCATCCCTCGATGTAATACAAAAATAGGCCAAAAAGCGCTTTGAACCTAGAGTAAGAGCCAAAGATATAGACCAGCTGTTTGTCCGATAGACAAACTAGCAAGCCCGGAGACCGGACATAAGATTTAGTTCACTTGGTACAATATACTTAATTCATTCAATGACTCCTACCCAACTCATTGATATGAGAAACCTTAAAATAACAAACTGCTGTATTACAGCCAGTTGAACATTGTGCAATGAAACTACTGTCTCTTCGACAGATAAATGTAATGAACTAAGAATGTTTGCAATGCCAACAGGAAGAACACCTGCGTTTATTTGTGGCAAGTAGGATGTAGCGAGTGATGCAAGGTTGGTAGACAGATTAACAGTCTTAAGGATAAACTTCTATGAGAGATCTCCAACCCATAACCGGAATTATCTTGTAGTCCTTGAAACCGGCCTCGGTGAACAGCTTAGCCCACTCCTTCTCTGTTCGCTCCTTCCCGTTGAAGAAAACCATCATCATCATGTCAAAAGCAAGCTGTGTGGCCGTCCTCCCTGTTCCCTCCACATTGTCGCTGCCGCCCCCAATCACTATATCAATTATCACGACCTTCTTCCGGATGTGGCTGCTCTTCATGATCGCCTCCTTGCACCGTTTCAATATCTTGACACTTTCTTCGTCGCCCCAGTCATGGAGAATCGACTTGAGGAGGATCGCATCTGCCTGCGGAATCTCCTCGAACATGTTCCCTGGGACAAACCTCAGGTTCGTATCCCCACTCAGACCAGTCACCACCTGTGGAAGATCAAGCACAGTGCAATTAATTTCAGGGAAGCGGTTGACGATGGCACGGGCCATTGCCCCTGTTCCTCCTCCAACATCCACCAACGTGTTAATCCCGTCGAAGATGCTCTCCCCCACATCATTAATCAGGACGATGGAAAGCAGTCTAGTATCGCTGGTGAGAGTCTCGTTGAACATATCGTTCAGCTTGTGATCCCGGCCGAGGTACTCCCAGAACTCAATCCCATGTGTTGTGCGAAAGGCCGTGGAGTCATCGTTCTGGAACCACGTGGCGAGATCATGCCATGGGTTTATCAAAAACGGCTCCATCATGGATACCGTAGCCGGGAACATCCTTGCTGGATTCTCTGTGACGAGGATCTCAGAGACATAGTTGAGAGAATAAACCTCCTCAGACTTGTCGTTCTCCGAAAGGTCAAAGAAGCCAGACTCCACGAGGATGCGCATGAGGCGGCCGACGTGGCGGGATTTGGCGGGGTTCACAGGTAGCAGACGGATCAGCTCGGAGAGGGTGATGGATCGGCCGCGGCTGAGGATGATGTCGGGAATCCCAAGCTGGAGGGCACATTTCAAGGACATGGGGTGGATGAAGCTAAACATGTACCTCCAAATGTGAGCTTGTGCCCTGAGCAAGGTGCTCGAGTTGCTCCGCGACTCAACTCCGACAGAATCCATGCCGCTGGCAGGCAGCTCTCTGATCGGATTGCCCTCTCAGGGTGGATGAAGGATGGATTAGTTGATCCTTAATGACCGAAAATATGATTGGTGGTACGCCTGGCTTGGAGGTATTGGTTCGGCCATTGACCTTTCCAAAAAAATTACAAAAAAGAAACATAAAACTATTGTACTCTATGTTATTCAAATCCTTAGGCGTAGCTAATATGTCCTTTGGGCCTAAACTTTCAACCACCCCTTTATGAAAGTTAAAATAATTTTTTTTATTTAAAATTTTCGAAAACCCGTCTTTGTTAGGGGGTTTTGAAATCCCATATTCCTCGCCCTGTCCGGGTACGGATTTGGAAGACCCGTTACTTCGTGCTTGGCTCTCAAAATTAGAATTTTTATAAATCGAGCGCGTGTTTAAAAAATGTATCCTTTCAAACGGTATATTTATAATTTATAAAATACGAATCGAATTTTATATTTTATTTTACGTATAAAACTTATCACTTCATAACTTAAATTTTAAGATTAAACGGTTAGAATTTTATATAATACTATAGTGATTCTGGGTTCAAAAACCATCCCTCGATGTAATACAAAAATAGGCCAAAAAGCGCTTTGAACCTAGAGTAAGAGCCAAAGATACGGCCTCATGAAAGGCAAACACCCAGTAGTGAAGTGGTAAAGCTGCATGAGTTAGCATAGTCATACCCACTTCAACGACATGGCGATTTTTGCGCTCCACTCGCCCATTCTGTTGAGGTGTGTGAGGGCAGGACACCTGATGCATAATGCCATGTTGAAGAAGATAGGATTGAAGAGGCCTGAACTCCCCACCCCAATCAGATCGGACAGTGCCAATGGATGCATTGAATTGATTGAAAATCAGCTTGTGGAATTGTTGGAAAGCTGACAAGGCCTGAGACTTGGTCTGAAGGAAGTAAATCCATGTAAATCTAGTTGCACCATCAATGAGCAACATAAAGAACCTATCACCAGTAACGGAGGGAATAGGAGAGGGACCCCATAAATCAGTGTGAAGTAATTGGAAAGGTTTTATAGCTCGAGATGAAGATAGAGGAAATGGCAGTCTGTGGTGTTTACTCAATGCGCAAGATTGACAGAAAAATAACTTGTTTGCACTGTTTGACAGATTAAAAGACTGTAAGACACGATGTAAGACATCTGAGCTTGGATGACCTAATCGTGAATGCCAAGTAACTCTATCAGCAGAGGAAGTTCTCGTTACGGAGTAAGCAGAGGGTGTGGAGAAGAAGCAGCTCGGAGGAGGTGAGTCATTATTGAGATGTGGATGCAGATGGGAAGGGAGTTTGTAGAGGCCGTTCTCCATCTGCCCTCGAAGAAGAATGCGATTGTTAATGTTGTCCTTGACAGAGAAAGAATGTGAAGTGAATTCAACAGTCACATCATTGTCAAGGCACAATTTGGAAATGCTGACAAGCTTCCTAGACAATGCTGGAGTATGTAGAACATTTTGTAACCTGAGTGAACCAGAAGGAGTGGGCACAGTAGTATGACCAGTATGGAGTATATGAGCCGAATTTCCCGTTCCTACTACAACCGATGACATACCTGTATAGAGAGACACATTTTGGAGGTATGCAGAGATGGGAGTGATGTGATGTGTAGCACCAGAATCCATGAGCCAAGCATCGGAGGTAGGTTATTTTGTTGAGTCAGGAGACGGGTGTAGAGAGAAGGAGGAAGATGTCACCTGTGTTTGTGGGAAAGGATACGCTGATGGTTGAAGGTACTGAGCAGTTGGGGTCTGGTATGAATGTGGGAATAGGGGAGGGTATGTGATCTGATAGTGGGGTGAAGGAAGGTAGGAAGGGTGAGGCAACGTGTAGAGATTGGTGGAAAATGCCTGAGGTGAGGACTGGAAAGAGGTATTCAGCCTGTGGAAACAGTTAACTGCGGTATGGCCAAGTTTTTGATAGATTTGGCACCTGGGTTTTGGTTTTCCAAAGCTTCGAGGATAGGCATTTGGTCAAAAAGATGGAGCAGCGGAGCTGTAAGGTCTAGGAGGAGGTCGGCTTAATAAGCCTGGTTGAGATTGAGCAGGGGAGTTATGAACACTGGATAGAGGAGGTGTTGGTGAAGCTGGTTTGGGAGGTTGAGCAGTACCAGTACGGAGAGAAGAAAGCTGTACCTGAGGGACGTAGCTGTCCAACCCCTGGCGTCATTCCAGGCGCATCTTGAAATTCACCAACAGGTTCTGAACTTCATCAATGCTGGGCTGATTGACTCTGCTGTAGACCGCTGTGACCACAGCGTTATATTCGGCCGGAAGGCCTTCTAACATATACCAAACGTAGTCACTGTACTTGACTGGTTCGCCAACCGCACTCAACTGATCTGACAGTGACAGGCTGCTGAGATACTGCTGCATCGACCGTTCCTCCTTCTTCAGTTGCTGCATCTGTGTCCTTAGATTAATAATCCGGGTGGTGGACGTCGATTTGTAACGATTCTTCAGAGTTTCCCAGACTTCCCTTGACGTTTTGCAGTAAACAACCTGACTTAAAGGTTCGGGAGTGAGAACAGAAAATAAAAGACTCATCACCATCTTGTCGTTTCGCTGCCACCCTCGATAGTCTGGATTAAGTAGAAGCCCAGCATCATCTGTGTACTGGGTTGGTGGCTGGGTTTGTCCAAAGACAAAGTCCTCCAGACCTCCTGTTATTACTGCTGCAATGATTTGTCCTTTCCACGTAGGATAATTGTTGCTGTCCAACTTCACCATCGAAGAAAACATTCCAGGCGGAATCTGCATCCTGAGTGATGTTTCCAGCAAAGCCCTGCTCCGAGATGCTCGAACCTGGAGTTTGTAGCTGCCCAGAACTAAAGGGAGGAGAAGGCTGTCGTGGAATTTGATTCTCCATCTGTGTTTCTTCTGTTTAGCGTGGTTTGGCCTTTAGAGAGGCTCTGATACCATGTAGAAGGGTGAGATTGAGAAGAAAGACAAGATCAGAAGAATGCAGAAGATTCAGAATAACGGCAGAAGAAGAAGGGAAGGATAGCGAGGAAGACGAAGGAGAAGGAGGAAGGAAGAAGGGGAGACGACAAATAGAATAATTCTCCCTTGTATTTCTCTCTGTTACTCTGAGTACATTTATAGTTGGTAGACACCAGAGAAAACAGCAAACAGCAAAACAACACTGCACACACACACTACCGTGCAGGTTGTTACAACCGATAACAAAATGAAAATATCAGCCAATCCCTTCTGTTGTGGCTGACTTTTCTGTGCTAGTGTTGGGCTTGACCATCTCCTACGGGCTTGACCATCTCCTACTTATTCAGTCCGGTCTTGCTCAGCCCACTCTTCTTCTTGCTTCAACAGCGAGCAGCGCGAGGTTGGCAGATAGATTTACAGTTTATGGGTAAAATTCGATGGGGGATCTCCAACCCAGAAGCGGAGTTATCTCGTAGTCCTTGAAGCCGGCTTCGGCAAACAGCTTAGCCCACTCCGTCTCTGTTCTCTCCTTCCCGGTGAACAAAACCATCATCATCATGTCAAAAGCGAGCTGTGTGGCTGTCGTCTTTGTTCCCTCCTCATCCTCACTGCTGCAACCAATCACTGTATCAATTATCAAAACCTTCTTGCCTCCGTGGCTGCTCTTCGCCATTGCCTCCTTGCACCGTTTCAGTATCTTCACGCTTTCTTCCCCTTCCCAGTCATGGAGTATCGATTTGAGGAGGATCCCGTCTGCCGGAGGGATTTCCTCAAACATGTCCCCTGGGACAAACCTCGGGTTCGTACCCCCGCTCAGACCAGTCACTACATGTGGAAGATCAAGAACGGTGCAATTTATTCTGGGGAAACGGTCGACGATGGCACAGGCCATTGCCCCTGTTCCTCCTCCAACATCCACCAACGTGTCAATGCCCTCGAAGATGCTCTCCCCTGCTTTGTCAATCAGCATGCTGGAAATCAGTCTAGTATCCCCCGCGAGACTCTTGTTGAACAAATCGTTCTGCCTGCTATCACGGCCAACGTACTCCCAGAACTCGACCCCGTGCGTTGTGCGAAAGGCCGTGGACTCGTCGTTCTGGAACCACGCGGCGAGATCGTGCCACGGGGTTATCGAAACTGGCTCCAGCACAAATAGTGCAGTCGGCAGCATGCTCGCCAGGTTCTCTTTGAGGAGGAGCTTGGAAACAAGGTTCAGAGAATAAACCGGCTCGCCCGCTCGTTCCCCGAGGTCAAAGAAGCTGGAGTGAGCGAGCACGCGCATGAGGCGGCCGACGTGACGGGATTTCCTGGGGTTCACGGGTAGCTTGCGGATCAGCTCGGAGAGGGTGATGGAGCGGCCGCAACTAAGGATGATATCAGGAATCCCAAGCTGGAGGGCACAGTTCAAGGACATGGAGTTGATGAAGCTAAAAATGTATCTCCATATATGAGCTTGAGCCCTGAGCAAGACGGCCGCTTTGCTCTGCGGGATCCATGAGGAGCGTGGTTAGTTTCAGCAGCTCTCTCTGATGGGATCACCCTCTCCGTGGGATTTGATCCTTGATGAACGAAATATATATCGAGAGAAGGTCCAAGTGATTTTAAAGAAAAACATGATTAGTTTTGTGGTTACTCGGCTGCTGTTGACATTTCCACTTGTTCAGTAACTTCTGTTGAAACCATCGTATCTTCTTTATACTTCTTTATAGTTTAGTAATTTTTAGTTTTCGGGTCCCGAACACGTACTTTTAGAGTTAGACGACTTTACGCAGAAGGAACTATTCCACGTAAAGTCGAACTCATCCTCTAACACTCAGGACATTTTTCTTCCTTTTTCAGCAACTTTCCAATTATGTTTAAAAAATTGACTGTTCCGCTGTCCTCTACCCCGTCTCTCTTCCCACCCCAGTCATTTTCTTAATGACAGCCTCCATTCCCTCGCCTGTTTATTTTTGGCAACCCAAACCCAAAATCACGAGGCCGCCCATATGCCCACTTTCCTTCTTCAGCCAATAAATATTATATTTTATTTTTGAAATGCTAATTTTTGTTTTCTTTTATGAATTTTGTATTTTTTAAATGACATCGTAGTGTAACTTCAAGGAGAGAAGAGAACGAGAAACAATCGAAGGATCATATGGTGCACACATTCAACAAGGAAACTAAAAGATTTTATTCGTTAGTAGCAAAACTATTTATTCGAATTAAGATATCTTACGATTGTTAAAAGGAAACGTGTGACCCTGTTTTTTCGTTTTCAAGTTGACATGTGAAATGTTTTTTAGGCAGGTGGGGGAATGTCCTTGTCACTTTGTTCTATTTTAATGTTAGATGGAAAAGAAGTTAGAGATTTCCGAAATAATGATTCGAAATCTAATTTGTAAAGTTCCAACTTTTTTTAAGTCCAAAGTTTAACTCGGTTCATTATTTCTGGAATTTCGAAATTATTTATTCCATTTGAAGAATTTTTATTTAGAACACTGAATAAAAGCATAATATCGAAATTAAGGAGAATTAAAGTTTTCCTCTTGATTTTAATCGACTATAATCATTAAAAAAATTTTAGACTACAAAATTCTGTTTCACATATTCAGCGGGAGTAATCAAGGGGAACTTCTTTTCTATCATTAAGGCAAAGCTTTAATTTCGAACAAATAACGTTAAGACAAACATTAAGATATATTACTCGCTAATCACTTCTGAAATGATTAAATCTTCGACTCTCAGTCTTTTAGCTTAGAAAATGTTATAATTTCCACTCCTCTGAAACTATTTTATAGAAATCGTTGGAATTTATTTTTTTTTTAAATGTATAAATTTGTTGTCATTCGTTACAAGTAGCAGTCTGGTGTCTGCTCGATTGCAGTCAATTCATCGGCCGCCTAATTTTAGGATATATACCCTGTTTTTTAGTTTTAGAATGATACAATTTATTTCTTTCTTTCTTTTAGGATCCAAATAATAAGGTGAATTAGAAGAGCCGACAATCAATTGTTGGCCCTTTTTGGAATTGATATGATCTTGTTCCACCCACCCACCTCCATTTTTTTTTTATATTTTCAAATCTTCCACTCCCATAAAAAAAACCATAAATTTAAGCCACTAAAGTCATAGTGGATGAATATTTAAAGATTTTTTATATATAAAAAAAACAAGCCACTAAAGGTCATGTGGATAAATATTTTATACATGGATGGGCCATGTGTAAAAATTAAAAAGGAGCTGTGAAAAACTTGTTTTGAAGGTCTGTCATGGATGTAATGGGTCTGAACCAGACAATTGTCTTTAAACCGTCCCAAAAACCTTTAGTTATAAGAAAACCTAATTTTATATACATTTACATAGACAATGTAATGTCATAATCTTGTGTGCGTAATAAAAATATAATGATATACTGTCTCTCCAGATTAGGGGAGGGTTGAGTAGGAAATGTTATAATATGCACGTGTTACATCCGAAAGATGTTGTAAAGGGGTAAATCTGTCTCCGACCAAATCCTGTACTAATTGAAATTTGCCCCATGTGATTTTTATACATGTTAAAAGTAGTAGTGGTAGGACGTATTTGGGGTCGGTCACTTTTTTCCTTTTTGGAACCAAATGGCTTTGTCGGTTGAGGAAGGGTTACACATAAACAAGCGCTCATGTGATTAGTTTTAGTCACTTGAGATCCCCAGCGCAAGCATGAATGATGAAGAAGCCATCAAAGCTCATTCCTACCTGTGGAACCTTACCCTCAACTTCATGAGCTCCATGTCCCTCAAGTGCGCGGTCGAGCTCCGTATCCCCGACGCCATCCACGGCCACGGCCGCCCCATGACGTTGCCCGAGCTGGCGTCCGCTCTGTCCATCCCCGAAGCCAGGATCCCCTTCCTTGGCCGACTCATGCGTGTGCTGGTCCATACTGGACTGATCGCCGTGGAGGAGGATGAGCGGACGTTTCCTAAAGAAACCCGTTACGCGCTCACTCCCGCGTCGCGACACCTCCTCAGCTGCACCCCTCTTAACTTATCACCTCTTGTGCTCTTTGTGTTGCATCCGGCGCTCGTCGAGTCATTCCACCGTTTGAGCGAGTGGCTACAGTGCCCTCCTGGGGCTGGCTCTGCCACGCCCTTCGCGACGAATCACGGGATGTCCCTGTGGGGGTACACGAGACAGGACCCCGGGTTTTGCCACGCCATGCAGGAAGGGCTGGCGACTGATGCTCCTTGGGTTGGAAAAATGATGCTCGAGAAATGTAAGGGCGTGTTCGATGGGGTAATGACCCTTGTAGATGTCGGAGGAGGGACAGGGGAATTGAGCAGGATGGTAGCAGACGAGTTCCCGGAGATGGATTGCATCGTGATGGATCTTCCTCATGTGGTCTCAGAATCAACTACATGCGGTAAGAATGGAAACCTTAGGTTCGTTGCAGGGGACATGTTCGAGGCTGTTCCTGCCGCGGACATGGTGCTACTTAAGGTATGGTCCTAAACTTTCTCATCCCAATCTTTTAATGGACTCTGGAATCATTCCCAACCGTGATCATACATGTTCAGTGGATATTGCACGATTGGACTGACGAAGAGTGCGTGAAGATACTAAAGCAATGCAAGGAAGCTGTCTCAAAAAACGGTAAAGTAGGGAAGGTCATCTTGATAGAGGCGGTGATGCGGCCTGATGAGAAAACTGAGCACGACCAGATGTCGCTGGAGATGACCATCTTCTTTGACTTGCTGATGATGGTCTCTGTCACCGGAAAGGAGAGGAACGAGAAGGAATGGGCCCGTCTGTTCGCAGACGCCGGGTTTACTGACTACAAGATCACGCCGCTGGTCGGATTAAGGTCCCTGATCCAAGTTTATGTTTGAAGATTGCAGTGTTCTGTGTGCTATCAGCAATGTTATTGTGATTTGAATTTGCAGTCTGTGTAAGTGTCCGAACAAAGTTAATCGTACTTGAGAACACTAAAATCTCGCAGTCCAAAATGTTAGACCAGAAATAGTGTACAAATTGCCGTATTAAAGTATAAACAGGTTCGGTCCTCGGGCCGAAAGATACAAAGCATCTCCTTCTTCTTCTGTACAATGAGAATATGACAAGCCTGAGTTGATCCCTTTCGATCGATTCCTAGGAATCAACACCTCTTGTCCAAATTGAAGGAAATACATCGCTTCGTCATCCAACTTTGAGACAGTCAGCACAATAATTCACTGGAATCAGAACATCGTGCCAAGGAATTCTTATCAGGAAAAACTTTGGCCAAAGATCCTGTCCGATCCATTTATCGGCTTGGAAAGTCTCCTCTTCGAAGAACCTGCTGCAATGCAATAATAATCCGCCTGGAATTATCTCCCACATGCCAAGTCACGAGAATATTCGACGACAGACGCAGAAAATCATACAGACAGTAACTCAGAGCGCCCGATGCAGTATCATCATGGATAATCTGAGTTTGGATTTGGAGTCCTTTATAGATCTTATGCCAATTGGTAATAAGGATTTTATATCTGAAGAAACCATTAGGACTTCCATTGAGGATTGGGACAACTTCGAGACTCTGGCCTCATTCGACCCAATCTATCTAGATGATCACAACCGGCAAATTTCCTAACGATGCAGAAAATCTCTACAGAATCAAAATGCAGGGCGATGAAACAGCCAAAAGCACAAGCAGAACGACAATTGCGCAATCAGTGATATGGCTAGACAAATCCTACCTCTCTGTCATGCCCGCCCGACTTCGGCCTGATCAAAGCCTCCTCCGGCCTCTCCTCCTTCCCCACGAAACCCGGCCTCAGGTGGGGCGGTACGAACCTATCCAACTTATTCGGCAAGGGAAGCAGAGAAGAGGATGGCAAGGGAGTGGGAGGGGGATTGACAGGACACAGTGAAACCGGGTCCTCGTCCGGTTGACCTCGAACGGGACGCAGAGGGGGTTGTTGCGCAGGCCGCGGGAGAGACGGGGCAGATGTCGGGGAACGAGAGAGGAGGAGCATACGGCCGTGGGAGGCGAGGTGGGACTTGTAAGAGGAGGAAGTTGAAGAAGTGGGGGTGGCGGTCTTGGGTTTGGGGGACGAGGTTGTCGGAGTTGTGGTTGTAAACTTGTCGAAGATGTCGTTGAAGTTGATGGAACTGAACTTGTTACTGTTGCTGCTGCTGCTGTTGTTGTTGTTGGGTCTTGCTGCCGCCATTCACAGACTACGGCCGATGAATAATTACTGATATTTAACAAAAATGATGGCAGCTGTTTGGGACACAGATGAAGTAAAGAAAGGGAATGTTGGGATGGACCGGGCCTGGGGGGACCCAAATTGCCCCAACTAAAAGCACAGTCTCAGTCCTCCATTTGAAAGCATTGACATGAAAGAAAATTCCATCCCCATGTGCGTACAAAAGAGCAACCGAGATCGATTCCAACATGAGATCATACAAGCTCGTCGAATAAAATAATGTGCTGGTGGTGGACCCGGTAACTAACGGACGAAAGGGACACCGTCGGCCATGTATCGCGAGAGGGCGCGCGTCGATCTCGCACTATCTATATCCCAATCATGGTAGTAGTTGAATTGTTCGTGTTATTATTGTTACAACTTCTTGTTCTTCACGGTCCAGCCAGCGGGATGCGATGCCTCATTTTTAACAACCTCATTGAATGTCAGGAATCGATGATGCAACTGGAGTTGAAGTTGCTCTGTGGCGTACGTTGACTGTTTTGCCCCAAATACACGACGTGAAGAATGAAGGAGGATTGGTCTCTGTGACTGTGATGAAGCAACAAACACATCACGGATCCTGATCACATCCCTAGTTTAACGACCACATGATTTCTGAATGAATGACCAGATGAGCCTGGGAAGCTGGAAGTTGTAATAAAAGATCATCTCGTTCTGTCTGTCCGGGTGGGATACGGTTTGTTTCCATATAATTCCAATTCCAACCTGGATTCCACCATCAGTCATTCATCATACACAACTCCAGCTCATCTCATCCCCATCAACTCCCCACTCTTCTTCTTCTTCTTCTTCAGCCACTACTGTTGTATAAAAAACGCCCTCAGTCTGAGAAAAAGGTCCTTCACCCATTATTTTCACAGCTCATCTATCTGCCTCCCCAACACAATGTCTTCCTCCTCTGCCCTCTTCTCCCTGGCCCTCCTCGCCGCGCTTCTCTCCGTCCCTTCCTCCCTCGCCCAGACGGCTCCATCCCCATCCCCTCCCTCCGGCCCCCCCAACCTCACCGCCATCCTCGAGAAGGGTGGGCAGTACACCTTCCTCATCCGCCTCCTCAACACCACCCAGGTCGCGGCCCAGATCGAGAACCAGCTCAACACCTCCACCGAGGGGCTCACCGTCCTCGCCCCTACCGACAACGCCTTCAACGCGCTCTCAGCTGGAACCATCAACAACCTATCGCCCGAGCAGCAGGTCCAGCTGGTCCTCTACCACGTCCTACCCAAGTTCTACTCCCTCCAGTCGTTCCTCACCGTCAGCAACCCTGTCAGGACCCAGGCCAACTACGGCCTCAACTTCACCGGCCAGGGTAACCAGGTCAACGTCTCGTCGGGGACAGTGGAGACCCAGCTCAACAATGTGCTGTACTCGCAGTTCCCTCTCGCGACCTACGAAGTGGACAAGGTGCTTCTGCCGGCGCAACTGTTCGAGTCTCCTCCCCCTGCCTCGTCCCCTCCGCCACCGTCGAAGAGCGGCGGGTCGAGCACGACAGCCACAGCGCCATCCACTTCGGACAAGAGCAGCGGATTGGTGGGTCGGAGCTGGACCAGTGGGGCGGGAGTGGTCGTTGGGGTTGTTTTGATGGTCCTCATGGGCGGTGGTCTTGCATGAAAATGAGATCCTTCTTTCTTTTCCTTTATTTGCTATCTTTTATCTTATTTTCGGTCTTATTTGTTTTTTTTTTAATTTATGTTTAAATTGGGGATATGAATTGGTTCGGATCATATTGATATGGATTTTTCTATTTTTTTTCATATGAATATGTATGGGGGGGGGGGGGTTCAGGGATGTGATATTGAAATCGATTTAAACATAACGATTGGATGAACAGTAAATTTGGATCACGTGTCTGGGGTCAACTTGGTTCTATGCATAGAAAATACAGTCGGGACTTGTTGGCATGATGCGCGGATCAAGGTCACATGGAGAACTTACTTATGGGCGATCCATGCATCTGTGGAACATGTTCCACGTTACTCGATATACATGGACTTGTCGTTTCATACATGACCCAATAATGGATAACTATTCAATAATGTCGGGGAATAGATTCGACTCGGTTCGAATTTATAGTAATGGTAAAAAAGAAAGGAATGATGATTGATGTTCGTTCATCTATTTGAGCGCAACGTTGGGTTTTCTATGTTCGTAGCCAGCCTGCTCTGTTGGAGCGCAACATTTTCACCGCGTTGGAGTTCGTCTGTACATAGCGAATTTCTCGGTGGTGAAACTAGCCTAAGAATGCGCTGTGACTTGTGAGCTAAGTGTCCAGGGTTGGCTTAGTGCAGCCGAACATGAAGGGTGTGCTACGAAAGACGTCAAGGCGGCGGGGGAGAGCATCGTCAACATCTCGGTCTCGGAGCACGTTCGGTCGTGCAGACCCTTGCATATCGCTCATATTCCGGGGGTTCAAGGATCAAGAGATCGATCGAGTTAGATTTTCTGAATCGGCTTATTTTCCGAGCTTAGGGTATAATCCCATCGATATTTAACTTTAAAATTAACGTCTTCCTGCTGACCACGTGAGGAGGCCCACCCAAAAGCCCGATCTGCCTGGTAGCTCCGGACACTTCCTGACATATTTTCTCAAATCTCATCACACACGATCCGTCCGTCATTCCGATCAACAATCCAAGAATTAATTATCGCTGTCACATCAGTTGCCGTGGCCTACCAGGCCATTGTTTTAGTCCACGAAATACAACAAGCTTTTGAAGCTATGAAAAATATCTCCTTTCGGAGTCATCTCCTTCGAGGGTCAATCTGGAAGGTAGATAGATAATAAATATCTTCGTTTGAGCTAAAAATTTATGTTATGGGTGAGATTTGACTAATATTATATAATTTAATAAATAAATTGAAGTTACTTTTGTTTTAATTCAAAATTAAGAATACACGGTGATTTTTTTTCCCCTTTTCTCACTTTAAATTTGTGTCTACATTATTAGTACTTTGTTGACGAAGAACAGCAGAAAATCGGATAATTCTGTACATTTTAATATGACATATATATTGGGTAATGGGTGATGCAAGCGCCTAAAAAAGAAGGACGATGTGATCGGACAGACTTACACGGCCACGGTCGTCCACCGCCGTGTCGCTATCATTTTAGCACTGGGCGTGACTCACGCTTAATTTCAAGTCGTGTTTATTTTAAGAGCACGGGTTGGCCTCGTTCCTTTCCGACCAATCGATTCGTTTCACTTGTTTCCCCACCCCCACCCCCACCCCCACCCACGTTTATATCTTCCCAATCATGGTCAATTTCCATATTAAGCGGTTCACGATCACATTGGCTGGAAATCATTAATTACATGACGCATCTTCACAAATTAATTAGGTTAGATGTGTGTATGTGAGGGAGCTCCCTTTTAATCTGAAGTTATCTGTGAAATAGTGTTGTTAATTTCAAAATTCAAAATCGAAATTATAAACTTATTTCTGTTTCTATAAATTTCATTTCATTGAGGTTTTCATTTAGAAAATCGAATCGGTTCACTTAATTAAGGAAATCAGATTTGTCAAAACTAACTGAAAAAACATCAAACAACGAGGAAATCAGATCGGTTCACTTAATTAGGATTTGACAAAACCGACTGAAAAAACACAAAACAATAAGGAAATCGGGGTTATTAGATCCGACTTCCTTTATAGTCATAGTCGAGAATATTATTTGATGAATTCTGAAACTAACTACCATATTTCGTGAAATGCTTTTGCGATTATAGTTAAATTAAAAAAATATGCGTGTATGGAGAAAACACGTGTCACACATAAAATACGACCTACCGTCCAATATCTCCCCGGTGTGATGGCTTGATTGGAAAACGGGGAGTAATAAGTTCTTTGATGGGTCGACCAGAGATAATTGGGAATATAATTGGATTTGGTCATCGACGTTGTTGTTGTTGGGTGAGCTGGGATGATAATGTTTGAGATTTTTTTTTTCTTTTTCTTACCATACGCAGACGTCACGAAGATGTCGGCATCTCGCATCGTGTTAGGGAAAGGAAAGATCCAATGAATGAGATAAAAGAGAAGCAAGAGAGCCACGAGAGTGAAGTTGAAGTTTCTACGAAAAGATTGGTCGTGTCGTGGGGTTGCAGCCCACACCACAGGCGCACGACGTCACCTGATGCCGGTTGTGACGCCATCTTATATTATTTAATTTTAACAAAAAACAACTCATATTCATGCATTGACATCGCCTTGCCGTGACTCATCCATGAATCGATTTCATTGGTGTATTATACTATATCCCATGGATAAAACGCTCTCTTCTGGACAGGCTTTATCAGCCACCAAACAAAAGTCAGACTCTGGCTTTTGGGTGTGTCCATGAGTTCCTGAAGCGAAACCCCCAATCCCAACCCATTACACGTCCTAAATGTGCGAAGGAATACAGGTTTGAACAGCTCCATGACAATAATCATGACACCAATCCCACGTCACCCCCACCACACACCATGAACACATGACGCTTCCCTAAAAGACTTAAAAAATGTCCAAGATCCCTTGGATCGGATATTTCGATTATAAATCAGGGGCACTAAACGTAAGCCATTTGCCCCTCCTCCTCCTCCTCCTCTTACCACTTGTTTATACCACCGGTTTCCCGTTTCCTCCTACCTAAGATAATGCAACAAGCTATTGCTTATAAGACGTGGCAGCCCTCCGCAGCGGAAGCAGCAGGGGGAGGAGGAGGAGGAGGAGGAGGAGGGGAGGTCGCCGCCACCACCACGGACTTTCGAGGATTCCTTTCGGATAACGTGCTCGTGGTCCTGGGAAGGAAAGGGTGCTGCATGGCCACGGTGGCCAAGCGGTTGCTCCTTGGCCTCGGGGTCAACCCCGCTACGTATGAGGTGGAAGGGGAGACCGAGGAAGCGGAGGTCGTCGCTGAGCTTCGCAGGGGTCGGGAAGGCGATGGAGCTAAGGGGACGGATCTTCAGCTCCCCGTGGTGTTCATAAGGGGGGAGCTGTTCGGAGGTCTGGATCGGGTAATGGAGACTCACATCACGGGGGAGTTGGTCCCCATCCTTAAGGATGCGAGGGCCTTGTGGCTATAGCTGATTCGAGATTCCCGGGGAAAATTTCCAAGTAATAGGAAGCAAGTAATCATCAGAACCTGTGGTTTTAGGTGGAGTCCTTCCTGTTTGTGGTCAGTCTTCAGGACAAGTTTTCTTCCTTTTCCCAATTCATAGATGACCCAACTTGCCCTGTTTGTGCCCCCTAGTAATTGCGAGGTCGCCGGATTGATAATGTGGGACTAAATCAAAGATCAATATCAATGGCGCTTACCGGGAACAGGCGTATCTCGTCGGAGTTATAGGGTACGAACGGAGAAAAAAGAGAAGAGTATGGCATAGGCTGCCTGAATATTGGTGGAAAGGACCCGACATCAGTGGAGCCCTTTTTCCACCCTCCATATTCTCGTGGGAATCTTTTAATGTAAGAATTCATGATGTCTACTCTTGCCACGACATTGTTGGATATCTATGAACACGAACCCTTTCTATGTATATCCCGGAGTAAGGGGAAAGAACCCGAAGGCCCATTGGGCCTGATTAAGGGCTTACTTTGGATGGAACCCCCATCTTAGCTCGGGTTAAACCAAATATTAGCTTAGTAGTTGATGAACATAATGAAGGTGATGAACGTAATAATGGCACGTCACTGTCGATGTAAGGACCCAATCACTGAAAAGACAACGTCCTCCTCATTCGTGACTTACTTACAAAAGTGTCGCCTTTTCCATAAAAAAATATAAAAAAAATCAATTTAAATATCTCTCCATATGGCTGAAAATTAAAGTCGGTCTGTCGTCGTGTTTCTGGATTTTATATTCCAAATTGGCCCCCCCAAGTGTTCTCCCTTCTTTTTCTTTTATAAAAATAAAATATTGATTCCTTTTATTGTAAATGCGATCCTATCTGGATGTCATTTTACGTTTTATATTACATAATGCAAAATATGAATGATCAAGTCGTGAGGGGGTTGGTTGATGATGATGTACGTGTGCGTTGAGCTTTCGTTGGGTTGATATACTCATGAATAAATTTGTAGAGTTATAGATAGATTGGAAGTTGGTGTGAGCCTGGCTACAATCAGGAATCGGTAACATGTTCTCGAATAGATTAGCTATATTCTAACTTTTTGAGAGAATTGATAGCACTAAATATGGTTCTAGGATCTCACGAAACCAACTTTGAAAACTCGAAACCCGACATATGAAGACCATCAACCCAAAAATAGTTTCAAGATCGTCGAGCCTTATTTGAGAACCTATTCTGATATCGGTTATACGGTAGAATTTCAGTTTTTCTCAGACACCTTGAAATTGATAAATAAATCACAAGTAAATTTTATATACACTAAGTGATATTCGGATTAGATTTTTTTTCCTTTTATTTGTTTTGTCCTTTAATTGTAGCTTTTCCCCTCCTTCCCCATTACACAAGCCTTCGACTCTGTTTCGCTCCGGAAGTGATCGCGGGCAAGCCGGATCCGAACACGTCGGAAATCTCTGGCACTACGGGTCAACTGGTGCCCGGATGATTTGTTGAATATGTGGTCGCCATATGAAATGAAAGAAAGAGAGAAGAAGACAGCAGACGAACACCCCTAAGCGGAAGCACTTACGGATGCCATCGACGATGCCTTCGACAGTGAGCAAGAAAGCAGGAGCACACAGAGAGCTTGAATGCTGGAATGCTTGAAATGTTAATAAATTGACAATATATGTCCGTCCGTAGAGAGGTGTTGATGTGTATGTACAATGCCTAAGAACAACTATTTATACTAAGCTAGACCTATGTATATACGGTAATATAATATTGCACATATATTAAGCTTCATTTGTTGCCAGCAAAATATCTTCTTTCCATATGAGCAAAATTGGCAACATTCTCCTTTCGAATCCTGAGATCTTCTGGAGCCTTTCTTAATAACTGACCGATCGATCGTGTCGCTCTTTGGCCTTCGCCGTAGAGTTTCCTTGCTTGCCTAGTCTGACCGTCGCTTGTCACTTCGCTGACCCGTTGCCCATCGCCTGGTAGTCCCGTCGCTTGGTGACTCCGGTGTGCATCCATAGTGACCTCCTTACTGGATTTTCATCATTGGGCCTGTGTTCTGGACCGACGATCCACGGATATGGTTGAGATCTGTGACTTAGAATTTCTTTTGCTAAACAAACTCCCGTCTCGGTGATCCCGCATGATCAGCCGTCGGTTGATCCAGCGGAGATGGTAGTGGTTAGCGAGAGCGAGGGGAGCTAGATTTTTTAGGGCCAGATCTTCGTCCTTAGTGAAATCCTCTTAGATATGGTATGGCGTTTTGCTAGTTTGCGAAGCTCTCAAGGATTTGGTGGGGGTTTGATTTTCCAAATTTCTTTGATTTTTTATTTCTTTCTGTTCGGGGAGATTCGTCAAATCTACGATATAAGTTGTTGACATTCAATGTTGTGGTTACTTAGGCGGTGTGGTGTTATGACGAAATTAAGAATTTTGGGATAGAAGAAGGAAGGGGTTGAAATAGAGAAATGAAATACATGAGATTAGGTGTTATGTGTGTCAAAATCGAAATTGTTATTAGAACCAGCAGAAAATTAGATTCTTGAATACTATGTCCTAATTATAATTAACCCACACATTATACAGTAAATTCGAAATTTCACGCACGAGAAACAGGGCGTGGTGGTATTGTAAAAAAAAAAGAAAAGTTATGAAAAAATCACATGTTAAAACATCCCCCCATTCGAAATATCCCAAACAATTAAATAAAAACTTAGTTTACCCCAACCGTCATCTCTCTTTATCCCCAGGAAAGCAAATTAAAAGAAATAATCAATCTGCAGTGGAACTCGTGAATGAGACCGACCGGGGGAGGGGGGCATGTTGTACGTAGACAGTACGACCCCATCATTTAAATCAATCGGCCCAATCCGGGTCGATCGAAATCATACCAAATTAATAATCAATCATCCACCAACTTGAGCTATCCCTTTCAATGATTTTTCTACCCACCATGGGACAATAAAACTATTAATTGTATAATACTAGAAAAAATGGCAACCACAAGAACCCCCTAAAAGAGACAAAGCTCCCTCCTTCACTCCAATTTTTATTATTTGCATTCGCATCACTTGTTTCTTCATTTTCAAATTGTAGTCCAACTAGCATATACCAACAAATGAGAATCCCATCTAATTTACAAAAGAAACAAAAAAAAACACTTAAAAATACTAAGTTTCTTATAAATCAGGATGCGAATTCCGAGTTTCTAATTCCGATTCAATTTTAAAAGTTCGTGCCACCCTCTATATTTTACCTATTTCCTCCTATTCAAAAGGGATATCAAAAATTCAATTTTTTATTCTTTTTTTTTTTTTGTAATTTGAAGTTGTTTCGAGTCAGTAGTGTTAAAGAATTTGAACACGGAGACCGACGAGTCAAAATATATGTCCGTTCCAAAATATATGTCACGTCACCAAACTAATCTCCACAGTTTTGCTTCATTTCTTCATGCACCGCGACTAGTTCCTGAACCGGGGTTTCGGTTTCTAGCCACGACTCCTGTTTGCGTTTCCTCTCGGACGTGTGCTTCCTTTCGTGTTCCAGATTAATGCTCGCCGTATCCCCGTTGAGGCGCCATGACGATGACACCAACCGAGCCGGGGGAGGGTCGCAGGACGTGGCGGCGGTCGTCGGTGACTTCTCGATTGGCAGCAAGGGCATCGACTTTTCGGAGTTCTATGATGGCTGTCTCCTCGATAGCATCATCGACTTTGACGGCATCTTCGTCGACGGCGATGTGCTCCCGGATCTGGAGGTGGATCCGGAGCTCCTCGCTGAGTTTTCCCATAGCGGAGGGGAGGAGTATGGCGCGTGTTTCTTGTCGGTTTCCGTCGATAGGGGGCCCGACGAGTGCAACGACGCCGGCGAATCTGGACATCGTCCCCGGACGGAGGAGGGAGGCGATAAGTCGTACTCGAGCTCGAGGAAAGCGGAGGAAGACGCGAGCGACGGGAGGGACGAATCGGGGGTTGTTGACCCTGCCGTAACTCCAAGGGACGGCGGGAAGCCGAGAAAACCGTCTTCTTCCGCCGGTCACCACTCGAAGAACAACAATAATCCTCAAGGAGGGAAGCGGAAGATCAAGGTAACGCAACTTTTTCGCAGAAAGAAATTAAGCGAGAATTTGAGAACAAAATCAGACATGTTTGTGGACTCAATCTATCATTATTAGGGCAATCAGCACTAATTTTGTTATTCAAACCTTGGTTGGAAAATAATTGGGTAATCATTCCTCCTAGGTCCACGGACAACATCGGACTCGGTCTAAATCTAGAGATGTTGTTAATCTGTTCTTGCTATTGTTTATTTTATTTTTTTTCTTGAGGTGTGTGCATAACATTTTTTACTGTGTATGGACAGGTGGATTGGACGCCAGAACTTCACAGGAGGTTCGTTCAAGCAGTGGAGCAGCTCGGTGTCGATAAGGCTGTCCCTTCTAGGATTTTAGAAATCATGGGCATCGACTGTCTTACTCGCCATAACGTTGCTAGCCACCTCCAGGTAAATCCCATCTTAACTCCTAGAGTTTTGGAACGGAACCCCGAAATCTGGACCTCGGACTAACTCGATTCCCGGGGATGTTCGCAGAAGTACAGGTCGCACAGAAAGCATTTGCTGGCGCGGGAAGCGGAGGCAGCAAGCTGGAACCGAAGGAGACATTTGTACCGCGGCAGCTGTAACAAGCTGAGACCCGATGTTGCTCCTGCGCCTAACGCCGCTGTCAGCACCGGTCCTTGGCTTGCCGCGCCGCCTACCATCGGATTCCCTCCCCCGGTCGTGTCCCCACATCCCGTGCACCCTCACTTTAGGCCCTTGCATGTCTGGGGACACCCATCGGTTGCCCAGTCGCTGGCCTACATCTGGCCGAAGCACCTCCTGCCGCACCACTCGCCAATCCCTCCTCACCGTCCTTCGCCTGGTTGGGTGTCGGGGGTTGCCCCGCACCATGGCCCTTGGCATCCTCACCAAAGGGTAAGTATTATTTACCTGGCCCTCAATTTCACGGCAACTTAACGTACTCATTTAAAAAATTCAAATAATCAAATAACAAACACGTGTCGAACTACAGTCTCGAGTATACAGTTTCGTCAATTCAAAATTATGTTGCAATTTGCAAAACCAAGACATTGTTTCTTACAGCCATTCAAAAGATGAAGACAATGTTGTCAGCGTAGACTTATTATTGATTCGAGTGTGTGTTTGGTGGTATATTGAAGGTGGCAGCAGCAGCAGCAGCAGCAGCAGCAGGAGGACTAACTCAAGGGACGCCATGCTATCATCCACAGATCCCGCTGCAACCACCGACGGTGATTACTCATTTTCCTCTGTACATGTTTTTTTTTTTTTTTTTTTTTTTGCTTTGTTTCCTTCTTTCTTACACTTACTTTGGATCTATTCCGACACTGCATTACATTGTTTGGCATGTAGTCGGGCGTTTTGGAATCTTTCTTTCCTCGGGTCCCTGATTCTCTTTCTGGGTATTTTGCTGTTATTCCATGCAGCGGTTCGCCGCTCCCCAGCCGCCGCCGTTCCCTGGCTTCCACCCTCTGTATAAAGTCGACCCCCATGGTTTTGCCGTCCAGCCATTGCCAGGGCAGTCCCCTGCTGCCCCTCCATTCGACCTTCACCCGGTGAGTCTCGGCCCTTTCTTTTTCCTCGGTCTCCCGGCAAATTCTCTCATAGGAACATGCCATTTCTTTTTCCCTGGGGTTGCGTCTCTGACGTTTGATGATAATCATGTCCAGTCTAAGGAGACCATCGATGCCGCCCTCGAGGACGCGTTAACAAAGCCGTGGCTGCCGCTTCCTTTGGGACTGAAACCGCCTTCTCTCGACGGGGTTTTGGGCGAGCTCCACCGTCAGGGCGTCCCTGACATCCCTCCTCCTTCCTCGTCCTGAGACTGAACTCCCTAGCGAGATGGACGGAAAGTTCAATGGCATTCCCAGAAACCTAAATTCGACGACATTTCCAGTGTTAGATGAAAAAACGGCATCTAATGAGAGTTTATGATTCGACGCTGATCGTTTTCCCATCAGCGTACCGCGTCTTTCATTGTAACCATGGACTTCATATGTCTTGATTCTGACGTTCCCTACCATAACGCGAGATAATAATGATAATGAAGGCACAACATATGCATATCATTCATGTTTGCGGCCACATTTCTCTGTTCACATTCATATGCCAGAATGAACTACAGAGAACATATTTTTCACGATTCTGCAAAGTTTTTCGGTGAATCGTTGGACATCTTGGTAAATTGCTGTTCTTTTTGTTTGCTCCGTCTCGCACAAAATTGACGGATCATCTCCAGAGTATCAGCACTGGCCGACAGCTAGACAACCTCAGCAGTGTGTGAGGACCCTTGTTTGCGTCCGTGTCCCACACATCCGCGGCCCGTCTCCCTGTTGTTTGTGGTCAATGTCCTAATCCGACTCCTGTGTGCTACTAAATGCTAACATGGGGTGGGGCCGCGTAATTATCCAGAAGCCCTGAGTAGTCGACTTCTGAGGTTGTAAAGAAGGACCACAACGTTGGACAAGCATGCCCCAATTACAGATTGCAAATTCGCAGTTAACTTCTGCCCTTAAGATTCTTTTCACGTGTGTGTTGTTAATTAAGAATGAGTACGCTTTTAACTATGGAAGGAAGCAGCACAAACCGGTGGCTGCGGCTAGCCACAGAATGGAGTTGCAGCCGCAGACCATGACGGTGGTCTGAATGGCGTCTTCACCAACAATGAATTCAATTTCCTCGTTCGCCTTCTATTTCTCGCATATTTTTAGCAGCTGACTTTATTTCTCCAACAACTTTGACTAGCCTTCTCGGCATTTTCACCATTTGTCTGCCAATTGCGATTGGAGCCTCATCCTGATTCCTCGTCCTTCCGTCGGAGCACATGCTGCGTGAATTCAAGGATATCGATGCCCTCCTTGTGTAGTCTTTTCTGAAATATTCATCGTTATTCCATTTCTCCATGAAGGTTGCTGTCTGAAATGGACTAAGTTAGCATCATCAGGTTACATATCCCTCAGGAACCACAAGACAAAGAGGGAAACCGTACCTGTTTCTCGCATAAACAATGTAGGCTTGCAACATCTTTTTTCTCGGCGAGCCTCCTAGCATCGTTCAATAATGAAACATTCTGATTATAGCACACGTTCTGTATCAAGGAAATAACCCGAAACTTAGTCAGTTGCCATTAGGAAGGATAATTTCTGTCGATAGTAGATTATACGTACAGCCTGTTGATGCTCATTCCTCCATTCAAGAAAGCATTCATATGTGCTTCCCATGATTTCGTCGATGTCTGACAGTAGTTTGTCCATACGAGCCAAGTCCTTGTCCACATCTTTGAATTCTCGCAACTTGAAAGCAGCCTCGGCATTGATTTTCAGATGTTCTCCTATGCTCCTGTCTACATTATCTTGCATGATCTGCAAATTCAAGGCAGTCAGATTAGCCGGAAAATGAACTCCGAAACATTTCTGTCCTCGAGAATTAGACTTGCCTTAATTTTCTTCTGAATTTCATCTTTGTCGCCCAATGATTCCCAGATCTCCCCCTTGCAAACAGCATTCCAAACAGCTTCCTCTTTTGCGAATTTCAGCTCCAATATCTCCTTCAAGATCTTCTTCTTCTCAATTGCCGAGTCATGCCTCCCGTAGTCGAAAGTATATAGCAAATTCCTGATCTGATCTTGTCGTCAGGATTCAATCAATTACAGAACACGAGATGAACAAGTCAAGTAGGCCTTACCTTACTGTCATAATCCTCCAAGGTCAAGCATGGATTTCTGTTCCTTCGAGTTGTCTGCAACTTCTTCAAGATCTTCCTCTCGTCTGCCAAGTTGTTGCGGCCATGTAGCATCCCGAAATGCAATCCCTTGATTTGTAGTGACCACGATCGATAAAGGGAGAGTTCAAGACATCAAAAAACGGACAGATTAACGAAGCTAGCAGATAATTCCTGCGAGTTCCCTCTCTTACTAGATTGTCGATATCCTCCACAGGGGAATTCGGCCTCGCGGCCTTGATCAGGCTCCTCTTATTCCCGAAAGTGAGCTTATCCAGAGAAACCTGCAACGCCCTCAAATCCTCGTCATGGCTCGAACAATACGAGTAAATATAAAGCTGGTCTTTGTACACCTGCGGGACGAAAAACCGAAAGAATGTTTCAGAATCTTCAGTGGTATTATTGATCTGTTATAAAACGAAGGGGAACAACAGATGCCTAACGTACAGATTTCAGCCTTCTGGCTTCGACAATCACGCGCTGAAGACGGAGGAGCTCTTCAGCCGCGACTAGGTCTGGGTTCCGGAACTCCTGGAGCTTGACAAGGTAGAACCTCTTTGCCGAATCCATCTTCTTGTTCCTCCACCTTTGAGTTCACAGGATAGCGACTTTTTCGGCAGCATCAACGGAAAGCTATATAACCTCTGCATACAGACAGGGTCAACTACTAATACTTGGTTCGCAAGGAAAACTTTCTTTCCACCTACTCCCCACGTAAAACTGGAATTCTTTAAAGTAATCAAACAGTTCTTAGATGTACGTGACTCCACGAGACTAGTAACTACACTGGAAAATTTTTGACCTTTCATTGTTATTTGAGTAAAGGACGAATATAATAATTAAGTGATTCAAAGAAAATCTAATTTTCCAAATCATTACAATATAAAAATCTCATATTCTCCCAATAGAGAAAATCTAACTCAAAATCTAATTCCTTCCTCTCTAGAAAAAATATGGCACGACCCGAATATTAACACATAACACATCAACCCAGAAGTCAGATACTATGTCTTTATCTTAGTTTTAGAATAGAATCTCTAGGCAATTTTTAGAAAATCTCACTTTTAAACGGCAATCTTTCAAAACACCGAAAGGCTATATGTTTGTAATCTATTTTCAAAAAATGGAAGTAAACGATTACTCTTTGTTTGAAAGTTTTGGGGACCATATCTGTTTAGAAACTTTTAGTCCTCGTTACATGGTGTTTTTACTTGCAAACAACTAGTTCGTTTGAAAACTTGATACGTGGGATCCACGCCAGTGACATCAACCAGGCAGCTGCGTTTTGATTGCTTTTTCCAGTGCATTTTCTGCGTGAGGTCCAAGCAATGGAACAGGGTGCCTTTTGAATTGATGACAGCAACTAGGCCATTAATTTTGACGATTTTATTATTACAAAAGCAAGTCAACTATGAGTTGGCGCCCCACTGCAGGGGAGCTATGGCGTTGGCGCGAATCCCGTTGGATTTGATTTCCTTCATCGTACGGCCACCAGCAACGTTCGGGTCCTCGTCCTTCCATCAGGGCACAGACCGCGAGAGTGCAAGGATGTTGAGGCCCTCCTCTTGTAGTCATCCCGAAAATCTCTGTCGCTGTTCCATTTATCCATGAACATCACTGTCTGAAACGGGAGTCCATTAGCACCGTCCATTCATAACCATGAAACAGAGAGGGAACTGTACCTGTTGCTCACACAAGCTCCGGAGACTCGCCACATCCTTTTTCTCGGCACGCTCTCGAGCATCATTCGAGAAAGAAGTGTACTGACTATAGCACGCGTTCTGAATGAATATCAAGGAAATAACCAGAACTTTATCCGGCTGCCTCAAACGTAAAAGGAAGGATGATGATATTTGGTTTATTTATTAGCCATTACGTACAGCCTGTAGATTCTCCTTGCTCCATCGACGAAAGCTTTTGAAGGCGAGACCGATGATTCCTTCAGTATGCAACAGCTGCTTGTCCAAACGAGCTAAATCCTTGCCTGCTGCTTCGAATTGCCTTGCAGATTTGGGTTTGATTCCCAGATACTTCGCTTTGCTTGCCTTTATGTCCTCTTGCAAGATCTGTGAATTCATGGTCGTGTTAAAACCAAAACCGAATACCTTAATGTTCCTTTCCCCACGATCGCCAAACTCACTTTAATCTTCTTCTGTATTCCGTCTTTGTCACCCAATGATTCCCACATCTCCCCCTTGCAAACAGCGGTTTGAATAGCCGCCTCTCTTGCTAATTTCAGCTCTGTTATCTCCATTAAGATCGGCTGCTTCTCCATTGCCGAGCCATGCCTCACAATCCCAAGACTCGACTGTAACTCCTTTATCTGACTTCCTCATCGAGATTCGATGAATTAGAACTCCTCCAATGAGTCAACTAATTTCGGCAACAGAAAAGCTCTCACCCTACAGTCATAATCAGGCAAGGTCGTGAGTGAATTCTTCCTCTGCTTCAACCGCGTCTTCTTCAAGATCTTCCTCTCGTTTGCCAAGTTGTTGCACACATGAAGCATACCGAAACGCAAGCCCTTGATTTTGTGACCAAGATAAAGAGGGGATTCATGACAGAATTACAAAGCAAGAAGACTGCTACTGAAGACTTTCCTTTTTCTTACAAGATTGTCGATCTCCTCCGGAGGGGTATTTGGTCCAACGGGCTTGATCAGGCACTTGTTGTTCTCGAAAGTAATCTTATCTAGAGAAAAGTGCAACGCCTTCAAGTCCTCCATCGCCCTCTTCCAACCTTGGTCGTAGTAGCTCGAACAATATGGGGATAAACGGAGCCGGTCTTTGTACACCTGCTGTTGGAGAAAAAACGAATAAAGAAGCGTCAGGATCCCAAAAGGTACTGATCACCAATGAGAGCCGTGGATGATGGATGATTAAAATACAGATTTCTTCCTCCTGGATTTGAGGATCACGCGTTGGCGACGAAGGAGCTGTTCAGCCGCAACCAGCTTCGGGTTCTGGAACTCCTGCAGCTTGACAAGATAAAATATCCTTGCCAAATTCTCACAGTTCGTAGGATGATCAGACATCCGATCATCCTCGAGGCTGCCCTGAAAATCCATCTTCTTGCTCTGCCGGCTGCCGAAGTTCTACAGATTACCTCTATATATCGACTAGGTCAACAACTCAGTACGTTAGGAAGCTTCCTTCCCATCTACCCCAAGGAAGAAAAACTCTTGTTATCTCCCATCATCATTTTTCCCAATACTCTCATCATCCCATAATAATCATCAAAAAATGGAAACTACAAATTCACTGGGTGGACTTCCAACATCGAAATCCCTAGTCAGCATGACGTCACATGGACTACTGCTGTTGTTTGCATTCCTGTCCTCTTCCCCCTGATGAAATTAACCATGCCAGTGGATTATTGCAGATATAAAACATCAGACTCCAAACCTGCTGAATCTGCCAAAGAAGCACATCCATCTCATGAGATTTTTTAAAAGAGAGAAAGAAAACATGGCTTCTCTGCTTGATTGATTATTGGAACTTCAGTAATTGAATTTTGAATACATAGCGCTCTGTTGTCATTGTATTACAAGTACTTTCTTCTTCGGTGCTGTCTATACGGGGAGGGAAGAAAACTACAACATGACCCCTTCACTTCTTTCTCATTGCACATTCAGTTCAAATGGTCTTGAACACAATCTACATCATTAGCTCTGATCATCTTAAGTTAGTGGCAGCTGCTGTGAAGGAAACGCCACATTGTGTTGCAATCACATTCATGTCCTTTCTCCGGAGAACTCTTAACTTCGGAGACTTGGCTTTGGTTACTTCTTTCGAGGATCTTCAATGACAATGGAACATGTATTTGATCAGTTTGTGGAAAACAGGAATTTCAACCGTACATAAATTTGTGTAATGGGTTCCAAACCGTACCTCTGGGGATGAAATGGGTGGCTAAAATTTGGCACTGGCTTTGCATGATGAACCAACGTCCTTCTAAGTTGCTTCAAGGCTTTTTCTTCCTCCATCTTTATGAAACAGAACACATCCTTAGAGGCATGGATAATAACATATCATCATTAATCTATTAAAAGAGGTCGGCCTCAGATGGGAGATTACCATTTTGGCTGTCTCAATCTCTTCTCGAAGTCTTTTGTGCACCATCTCCTTCTCTTTAATCTGCAATAACAAGTTCAATCAAACAAAAGTTCGAGGAACGTTCACAGCTTCTAAGGGGTCATCATCCTGTACCTTCTGGTCATATTCTGCCCGGTCCATTGCCCGGTGATCCGACTGAAGATTGAATTCTTGGACTTGAGTGAGAGGTCGGCGGACTTTTTCAGGCACTGGAGTTGGATCCCTACTATGATAAAGAAGCAGTGAAGTAATTAGATACCATGTTCTATAGTGAACCTAAGCAGCAAATATGAAGATATCCTTACTCTTTCAAAATGGGATGTGCCTTGAAGATCCTCATCTCAGCTTCCTCTTTCTCCATTCTTTTCCTTTCCTCCATTTCTTTATGAAGCTCCACCTCATGCCTCATGAGACTTTCCAGTTGAAATGGTTCTGGCTTTGTGCATTGCTTGGGTTCAGGTTTAGGTGGGACCTATAAGCACAATTGTCAATTCTAAAACAGTTTCCAAAGCAAAAGCTCTAAATTGGGAAAAACATATACTGTACCACAGGAAAATCTGTTGTGTAAGGATAAGGACTGGCATTAGGAATCCTGGCTTTTTCGTCCTCCAACTGTTTTTGCATCAGTTCTGTCCTAAACCTCCTCTCTTTCTCAGCTCCTCTTTCCTGGAAACAAGAAACGGTGACAATGAAAAGAGGATCCAGCAGCATATGTTTCCTTTCACCAACCCACATGTCAAGAATAGCCATACCTCTGTATGCAGATGAAAAGGATTAGGTGCTGTTTTTCTAGGAAGTGGGTTCTCTTCATGGGGCTGAGACTTCAAGGAAAGCTAAACGGCAAGGAAACAAGCAGTGCAATCAGTCAGGGGGAATCGGCATTGCAGAAAAATAGGCTACCAGTAATAAGAGTAGACGTATACCTTGTCAAATATATCACACATAGCAGCTGGAGGAGGAAATCTTTCATCTGTTGCAAAGTGGAACTCTTGAGGTACAGTAACGAGCTTCTTTGCATTACAAAACACTCCCAGGTTTCCTTTGCTTTCAAATATCTGAAACATTTAAAGTTTACAGTGCCATGAGCCACTTGATGTTCATTACAGGAGGAATTGTGACTAAGGAGTTCAGTGCTAACCTTCTTATTCAAAGGTCTAGCCTTAAACTTTGGGGCCTTTTCCAGTTCTTCTTGCTCAACTTCAGCAGAACTTTTCACACTGGGTGGACGAGCCCTCAAGGATGTCAATAGAGTAGGAGCTTGTGGTTCAGTGAGACATGGTTTCCATTCATGCGTCTAAGCCATGTGACAATAATTTCAAAGATTTAGATTCGGAAATTAACGTAACGTAGAGGCAAAATCTAAGTGAGTTCATCTTAAGACCTGGTTTGATGTTTCTGTAGACGCCATTGAGGCTGACTCTGCATTGTTATTTGCCCTCTCCATAGTCCTGAAATGAAACTCCTGCAATCATTATGATATAATTAGTTTTCCTGAGATGGGAAGAAGCTGGTCTTCCATAAATTTGCAGTACTTATTACTTTGATTTTTACCTGAAATTCCGGCAGCTTGAGTGCACTTCTTTGTGGTGCTGGGGTAGTTGGAGCTTCCAGAATCTATAAGAGACAAAGTATAAGGCCAAAAGTCCAGAAGCTAGTAAGAACAAATAAAGAATGCAGTAACTTGCCTTTTTATTCAGTGGCCGAGCCTTAAATTTGGGAATCTTAGCCAGGATCTCTTCCTCAATTTCTGCAGTACTCTTCAACTTAACTGGACGGATACGTTGTGATGTTTCAAGCTCTGGCACTTTTGGCCTTGTAAGAGTGAGTTTCGACTTTCCCTATATGACAAAACAACATAATATGAAAGAATGTTAGGTGGCTTAAAAAATGACTGGGTATGAAAGCCATGTTGATAATCACTGTGCTCACTCTCATTGTCGAGTTACAAGGTAGAGATACTTCTCTAGTGCTTGCTTGAAACTTCTTTATCATCTCCGCCGTGGATATGTATGGAACGGTCGTTTCCCTAATATACATCTGTTACGACACGGTAAGTCAGAAGCCGTATCATAACCAACAAGAGGACCACTGCTGATCAATGCTCCAGAAGGATTTTACCTTCCGATTCTCTTTCTGAATCTTATCACTAGCTGCCGAATTACCTATGTTGGATAGGCCCGTGTTTGACTTATGAGGCAAATTATGTGGCTTGATATTCAAGATCTGAAAATAAAATGGGTCAAAATACTATCAATTTTAGCAAAAAAAGGCCTCGGCTTTACTATTAAATGTTTACCTGTCTAGATTGCCCTCCTTCCAACTTCTGGCGCTTGATTGCCTGATTTTCTTGGGCCAAATTAGGAGTTGCAGAGGGATTCTTCATGTTGATTTCCCTAGATATTCAAGTACAATCAGTAAAAAATTATCCACAAGAAATATTAATGTGGCTTGAGAACGAGAGAATGACAATGAAAATCCATTAACCTTTTAGCTGCGACAGTTTTTGAATTGGTCTTGCACTTGACTTGAGAGGACTGTGATGGCTTCAATGCCGATGGGTTTGTTACAAGGCTGGCTACCTTTTTGGCAGCCAACCGGTTTTTGGAACCGGTGGCTAATGCTTTCTTTGAAGTCGCTTGAGGTAAGGGGGTGTGAACTTCTGCAACTTTAGAAGCAGGTAAAGCTTTCATCTTCTCGCTAGAGTGAACTTCCAATAGCCCCGTCCTACAAAACCGGCACCAAAAATAACAATCATGCCTATGCTATTCCTGGATAAACTATACCCACAATCCAATTAAGTCTAGCGCAGTACCTTTCCTCCAGACCAGAATGTGGACCATTGGTTTGGCCTTGTTCTTCCTGTACAAAGATCAGGGCATGTTTTGAGTCAGAGAACAAGTAACAGGTAAATGAAGCCAAATGTCCTCAAACCATTACATGATTTTCTGAGAGGCAGGCGCCTGAGGCTTTGCTGTCACTGATTTCCTCGTTAGTAGTAGCAAAAAGCTCAGGTTGAAGCCTCCCACCAGAACACGTTGCATTTCCATTTGATTCTGATTCCTGAAGCAATACCTATTGATATTAATTTGATCTTCCTCTAATGTCCCTTCTAGAATAAGGGAAACCTTTTCTTACCTTCTGTTTCGTTTCGACTTCTCTGAAATCGCACAAAGACTCTACTTTTATGGACCTAGTTTTCACTCTGGGCATAGATGCTGCAACCAAAACCAAAATGATGATTAGTCATATAACCATGGATTTCTACAAAATAAAAAGAATTCATGAAATCCTGAACCCAGACGCCGAATTATGATCATTTTTCCCAGATTTCGATGTCCACCTCCTCACACTAGACCTAACTAAAGAAAATCATCCAAATTAATGACCCTTCTCGTGATCCTCTACTCATAAAAACCCTAATCAAAACATTGGGGACACCAATACGAATCAGAAATTTTGTTTCGAACCCTAATCCTTCCCCCATAAAAGAACCATCACAAAGCCGCACCGAACATAATCACAGACTCAATCCCTTGACTCGGTCCGAAGGAACAAATCGGAAGAATACAACAACTTACGAGAAGGGCCGTAGCTAAGTGCGGAATCAAACCAGAGCTCCTCCCTACGCTCGTCCTCCTCCGTCTCGCCATCGATGAAGTCATAGAATTGTGGTGCCGAGAACTCATACAGAGGATCAATAATGACCGTGGGATCATCACCCGTCTGTTCCTTGTTCGCGGCCATAGCGATCCCTCCGCACAACAATCCTCCCTCCTCTTCCACTTCCGCTGTTGCTACAAATACCACCGGGTGATGGCAGACTATTTTCTATGGAGAGGCCGTTGGCGCTATCAGGAGATTTGTGGGAGAGGAATGGGGAGTATAACGTAAACTAGAATGTCCCCAACGGTCGAAAAATATCTTTTTGAAAAGGCGCTGCGATGTTGCCCTAACGGCTATATTGGAAACATCGAAACGGCATCGTTTCCGTTCTATATCTGTTATATGACATGTTTCGATAAGGTAACCTCATATAATTATATATAATTTTAAATCATGTTTTATCCCTTTAATTTCTTTTGTGGGCATGTTTAGATACGTTTAGTCAATTTTACTATATCAATTAATAAAAAATTCATTTTATTTCAATTTAAAAAATACTACGTGATCAGGTAACAAGAAACAGAGAAAAATTTCCCAACGCAACTTCCGTTCCTCCCTTTGGATGTTTTATCAAGTCTCTGTCTTCGATTAATAATCATCCGATACGCGTGATGATTCGCTCATTAAAACGGTCCCGGGCACTCGTCCGAGGAGGGCCGAGAATCGCACGCTTTGCGAAATAATGTCATGCGTCCGCGTCATTCAGTTTGCGGTCGTGGCGCTCTTGGTTTTGAGTCCCACCGTGATGGCCTTCACCCCTGCTTGCGAGGTCGTGTACGAGTCCTTCCCTTCCTGCCTGGAGTTCCTGGTGGGTTACTCAGACATGCCGACGTTGTTCTGCTGCTATAACATCAGGAGGCTCAACATGGTAGTTTCAGTACACGTAATGACCCCGGGGTCGATCTGCTGGTGCATCGAAGCCATGGTTAGGGGTTCAGAACCCCCGATACTCGCCTCCCGAATAAAAAAGCTCAACTCATACTGCCACACTCACCGCAGCTTCCCCATCTCTGCGAGCATGGATTGCTCCAGGTAACAAGAAAAACGAAAATGCCTCATTCTCAGTTTCCTCGCTCCCCTGATCTCCCGAGGATTAACTTTTTCGTTTTCTTCACGCCGCAATGGGACAAGGCAAACTTCCTGGGGAAGTAAACGTAGCCGCAGCGTTAGACGCTTCCCCGAATTCACGTGTACTGCTGATACATAGGGATATTACAAGCTACGAGTTTGGAACACAGTCGTTGATCCTAATGATCTTCCAATTTAAAAAACTCTCTTATGGGTTCGCTCGTAAGCTATTACGGGCCGTTAGCCCAAAAACCGGTATGGGTTAGTAAGTCCATCAAATATTATTTTTATCTGCGACGATACTATTTTTTTTTTAATTTACGAAATACGATTTAAGTAGGTAAAATTACGGAATACCGCTTTTATTTCGTGGTCCGTGACTTGAACTTTAACATTCACTTTACAAAAAAAATGAGATTATCGGCCGCGACGCTAACTTTGAAGAAGGTATATTACGATTGAGAAGATCGGCTATGGCTAGACTCATCCACGACTCATCCACATGACTTTATTTTATAATTGAGATTAATTTTTTTAAAATATAATTTTCTTTTTCTGGTGACGGGTCTGCGAGTCATATTAATGAAAGAGATTGAAAAAAATAAGACTTAACAAAACTCGAGTGACACGTCGCGACCTAATACCAGGTTAGCTATATTAAATCGGTCCACATGTCGAGCTCAGCATACAAACTCAACGAGTTCCACTCTAAAATCAATTGAATATAAAGAGAGTAATCCGCTTAGACTTATATACAAGGCCGGACTCTTTTACCCTTTCGACGTGGGACCTGTGTTTGTCCCATTTTGGTGGCAACCTTTTCACAGCACACAAGCCCAGCAGCTGCGCCGAACCACCGGACTACCTCCTGTCCACGGCGGACCACAAACACAATGTTGAGCGGAGATGACCTTACCTAAGGGACACACACACCTATACACTCTGTGTTATGATGGATTCTAAAACACAATCCCCAAAAGATAGTTTATCAGTGAGTTGGCCAAAAACTCAGGCGCATCACATGCATCATCCATCATTCGGGTGTTTCTGTCGCTACTTGAGACTCGATCTACTTCTTTTTCTTGCAACCCAAGGATGATGTTGATGAGGAGGAGGTTGTGAAATTCAATTAGATTTCATCCGCCAGACGTCTGTCTGATTAGTCTCCTTTTCCGTCGACGTGCTCAATTTGCTTTCTTTTTTTTAATATAATCTTTTGCGAGATATTTTTATTTAAATTAAAATATCGATTTCGGGTACACTTTTGCCGATAAAAATGTCCAATTCCATCATACGTGTCCAACAAGTTTGTTATTCAGACACGAGTTTGTTGTTAAAACACTCCATGCATTGCAGTTTCAGAGTCCATCTCCCCCAAAACACACATAGTCGTCCGGATGGAGAACTGCCGAAAATGGAAGTTCCAGGGGAACGAAGGCCTGACGACGGCCTCCTCCATCAGCATCCGCGGTGTCCTCAACATGCTTATGGACAACCTCAACCAGGACGACCCCAGGGTCGTCGTTCCCCTGGGCCATGGCGACCCCTCCGCATTTCCCTCCTTCCGGACCCCCTCAGTCGCCGAGGACGGGGTTGTCCGCGCCCTCCGCTCCGGCCAGTTCAACTGCTACTCCTCCACCGTCGGTATCCTTCCTGCCAGGAGGTTGTTATTTTCAAAAGATTCCGGCTCTGTCCAGGATTTATTGTGATGCCTGTTAGCATGCTCTTCTGATCTAATGTCGAGATTCCTTTGACAGGGCCGTTGCGGAGTATCTCTCTCGTGACCTCCCTTACAAGTTGTCCCCGGATGACATTTTCATGACGGTTGGATGCACTCAGGCGATTGAAGTCGTGTTGACAGTCCTTGCGCAGCCGGGGGCCAATATTCTGCTTCCTAGACCAGGGTATCCGTTCTACGATGCACGCGCGTCACATAGCTGCCTCGAAGTGCGATACTTTGATCTTCTGCCAGAAAAGGGTTGGGAGGTCGATCTGAAGGCCGTGGAGGACATAGCAGACGAGAATACAGTGGCTATGGTTATTATAAATCCCGGAAATCCTTGCGGAAACGTATTCAGCTATTCGCATTTAAAACAGGTATCTTTCCTTTGCCGTGATGCTGACCATGTCTGGACTCAGCTGCGAGCTATATCATCTTGTACCCGAGTGCGCTGTAACCTTTTTATCGTTCCATCAATCCTGACATTATATTGTTTCTCAGGTCGCTGAGACTGCACGAAAGGTCGGGATTATGGTGATAGCTGATGAGGTTTACGGTCACCAGGTGTTTGGGAGCACGCCTTTTACTCCAATGGGTTTATTTGGATCCATTGTGCCGGTTTTAACTGTGGGATCTATATCTAAGAGGTGGATTGCTCCGGGTTGGCGACTTGGTTGGCTCGTGACAAATGATCCCAAGGGCATCTTCAAGGAAACCGGAGTACGAGAGCTACCTTGTTGCTTTCCTGTCCCAGTCTTTATACATTCCATGGTATTTACAGCGTGTTATTTCTTATTGCAGATCGTTGAGTCCATCAAAGGATACCTGAACATATCGTCTGATCCTCCGACCTTTATTCAGGTACATATTTCGCGATTCAGTAGCACCTGGTGCTGATTCCGGCACCGTCTTGGTAAATGTCCAGCAGTCATCCATTTTGGCTGGCTTGTTTTCCCCTGAATTCGATTGTGATTTTCAAACTACAGGCTGGCGTTCCTCATATCCTCAGCAGAACAAACGATGAGTTCTTTTCGAGAATCATCTGTGTTCTAAGGGAGGCTGCTGACATATGTGACGCGAAGCTGAAGGAGATCCCATGCATTAATTGCAGAAATAAGCCAGAAGGATCCATGTTCGTCATGGTATGAACCCGACCATCCGAGATTTATACTTCTTAAGCATTCACGGACATCATGAAGCGATCTAATTCTTGAGTTCAGGCTAAGCTGGACTTGTCGTTGCTGGATGGTATCAAGAACGACATTGATTTCTGCCTGAGGTTGGCTAAGGAGGAATCGGTCATTGTTTTGCCAGGTAAACTTCGATTAAGACGCTAAAGTTTCCAACAAACCAGGCATAGAGGAGTTAGTTGTTTTGATGACAAAGCGTTGGTCATCACAGGGGTTGCGGTAGGTCTGAAGGATTGGCTCCGCATAACATTCGCGGTCGAACCTACATCTCTCGAGGATGGGCTGAGCAGGATCAAGGCATTCTGCAAGAGGCACGCCAAGCGTTAGTTAGTAGTCGAAGGTACCGCTACCGAAATCAAGTACAGATAGCCAAGGATCACGTCAGTGGCGCGGGCAGGCGTTTGCTCGTGTCTCGCTGGCTGGTGTCGGAATAAGGCTCGTGACGGGACAACCACTGGTTGTGCATCCGTTATCCATCTCTATTGTATGTTGTAACGTCCACTTTGTCTAGTGCATCGTTTTCATTTCATCATCAAATGCCGAGTGACACGGGTTTCATGCCACGTGTCTTTTGGATGGCCCAACACTGTTTTCTCTGTCCAAATCCGGAGGTCACTGTGGTTGTGGATGTGGGTGGGGTGGGGACTGAACTGAAAGATCCTCGGCACATCCGATTCGGTGGGAATCAGGCATTCTAGGAGAGTGACAAAAAAAAAAAAGACAAACCCCCCCCCCAGCTGTCACTTTTGTTTTAACTCCTCAGACTGTAGTACAGCAGGAGAGATTCGGTCCAGGGAAGTAGGGGGAGGACCAAAAGGACAACTAAGGGATTTTAGGACAGTCGTAGGGTGGGGGCAGGCACAAACACAAGGCAAACACTCTTTCCACGTGATCTCGAAGTGGGTGTGTTAAACTAAAAGGGGTCTCATCTCGCCCACACACCAACCCCACCCACATCGTGTTCAATTTCTTTGCTTTTCTCCTCTCTTTTATATAGACATATACTTCATAACAATAGTGATTATGTAACAAGGTAAGTCCCCTCACGGTAATATTTGGTTTCTCTAACCGACGGAAATGGATTTGAAGATGGCTGAGAATGGAACCTGGAAATGGAGGTTTCGACTCGACGATGTGCAGAGGCCCGCGCGTGCAGTGACCGTCCGCGGGGTAGTCAACACGGTCATGGAGAGCCTTAACCAGGACGACGGGAGGGTCGTGGTTCAGCTCGGCCGCGGCGACCCCTCTGCTTCCCTGTCCTTTCGTACTGCCGCCGTGGCGGAGGACGCCGTCATGGACACGGTTCATTCGGCCAAGTATAATTGTTATGCTCCAGCATATGGCCTTCTTCCCACTAGAAGGTACGGTGCACCGATTTGGGTTTTGTTAATGTTGTATGATGCCGTAAATCGTAAGATCGTGCTGATAGTTGAGCGTCTTGTTCGAAAGGGCCGTCGCGGAGTATCTGTCTCGTGACCTGCCTTACGAGTTATTGTCCGAAGATGTGTTCATCACCATTGGATGTGCGCAAGCGGTTGACGTCATGTTGACCGTCCTCGCACGTCCGGGAGCCAATATATTGCTTCCCAGACCTGGTTTTCCATTCTACGAAGCACGTGCCGCTCATAGCCACCTCGAGGTGCGACACTTTGATCTTCTTCCTAATGAGGACTGGGAGATTGACCTGAAGGGTGTGGTGGATGCAGCCGACGAGAATACTGTCGCTATGGTTATAATAAACCCCGGCAATCCATGTGGCAACATCTTCAGTCACCAGCATCTGAAAGAGGTTCGATCCGTGTAGCATTTTCAGCTGTTCGGCAGACCACCTGGTCTAATTGTAGTATTTGCTCTTTAGGTCGCAGAGACAGCGAGGAAGCTCGGCATTATGGTGATATCTGATGAGGTCTATGGCCACCTAGCGTTTGGGAGCACGCCCTTCATTCCCATGGGGGTGTTTGGTTCGATCGTCCCTGTGTTGACTCTCGGGTCAATATCAAAGAGGTGGGTAGTCCCAGGTTGGCGACTCGGGTGGCTAGCAGTGAATGATCCGAGTGACTCTCTAAAGGACTCAGGTGTACGTGCTTCATCACTGTTTTACAGAAAGATTTTCTGTAGACAATGATGGCTGAGCGACGAGCGTATTGTTTTCATGTCCTTGTGCAGATTCTCGACGCAATCAAAGGATACATGGACATAGCTCCTAACCCTGCAACTTTCATTCAGGTGCGTAACCGGTCGGATTTAGTCATTCGCTACGGCAATTCTCCCCATATTAATGGGGATTAAGTGCAACAGGCGGCTGTTCCTCGCATCCTCGAGAGAACGACCGATGAGTTCTTCTCGAGAATCAATGGCCTTTTACGGGAGTCTGCAGAAATATGCTTCGAGAAGCTGAAAGACATCCATTGTGTCTACTGCCCAAAGAAGCCAGAAGGATCTATGTTTGTCATGGTAGGAATGGGAGGACGTCGACGATCCAGCATACATTCCAGAGCTGTTTTACCCGGGCCAGAACATTTGTCAAATCAGAATTTGATTCTTTCAGGTGAAGCTGAACCTGCCGTTGCTTGACGGAATCAAGGACGACCTTGACTTCTGCACAAAGTTGGCAAAGGAAGAGTCCGTCGTCATCTTGCCAGGTAAAATCGCACGGTCAAAAGGGGAATCCAAAATGGAAAAGAACCTTGACGAAAAAGCCGTGTGCTGCAGGGGTGGCGCTCGGGATGAAGAATTGGCTTCGGATAACATTCGCTATTGAGACTTGTTACCTCGATGACGGGCTGGAAAGGATGAAGGTCTTCTGCAAAAGGCATGCCAAATGAAATTAACAACAGCAAAAGGAATCCTCCTGCAAATGCTGCTGTTTCCGAGAAATCGTTGTCCTGCTGCAAATGCTTTCGTTTTGGCGGTAATCAATCGCATGGTCTGCAATATGTTCAGAAACACATCGTCGCATCTACGTGCGGTCTCATTATCTGACCCGTTACCTTAAAACGACGTCGCAAATCCACCCGAACAATCACCATTTTCGGTTCGTTCAGCCTCATAATCGTGATATTTGAATAATTTGAAGAAAAGGCTGGCCCCAAGAAAACTTAGCCGTTGTAAGAAAAAAGGGCCGCCGCCGCAGCCAGCCGTTCACCGTGCTTTTTACTTGGACTCTTCATGTGAAACGCCCAAAATACCCCTCCTTTCTCCAGAAATGCTTTTCAACGGCTAGTCCCAAATTTAAAAACCCGCCGGCAGAAACTCAACTCCACCACTGATCCAATCCCAAAGAAGCCCTATAATTCAATCAAATCAAATCCATTACATCGATCCGACCGATGGAATCGCCTCCTCTTCCTCTTCCTTCCCATTCCCACTACGCCCGCTCGAAGCCAAAGTCGCTGTCCCGCCTCGCCCGCAGTGTCGACACTGACGACTCCATCGACCTGACGACCACCCTCCTCTCGTCCACTCCTCCGCCCGTCAAGACCCGTTCCCCTCCCCGACAGCGCGCTCTTCCCCTCCAGAAGCTACTCCTGCTCTCTCCCTGCAAGCCTCGGCAGTCGTCCAGGTCCCGCCTCGCTGATAGGCTCGATGCAGCTGATGAGCTGGCTAGGCGGGCTCGTAGGAGGGACGGGGGTCATCGCCAGGAGGGGACCCTGCGTGGGTCTCCTAGGAGAGAGAGGCGGTCGCGGAGGGTCATGGATTTGGAGGGGAGGGAGGAGAAGGGGGATGAGTATCTTGGGAAGGTTCGGAGGAGGAAGAGGACGGGGTTGCATGGGAAGGATAAGGAGAATAGGCTCAGTATTGTCCCTTTGGTGAACACGTCAGCGTGCCTGTCTCCGAGTACGTGGATATCAATTTACTGTTTGATATCAGTTTCCATATTCCTTTAGGCACGAATTTGTACTGATTCTATTACGTTGTTGGTTTGATTAGGGGTTCTAGATGTCGTTGATGATGGAGAGAATGGTAGCCTGGATCGAATTGGACAGGTGATTAACGATTTGGTGATGTGGAGGGATGCGGCAAAGTCTACCCTCTGGTTCGGGCTGGGGTGCGCTTGTTTCTTGTCGTCTTGCTTTGCTAAAGGGATCAACTTCAGGTTCTGTCCAAAATCAATCATTTCTCTTGCGAATCTGCTCTGGATTTAGCTTCAGTACAAGGGAATGAAGTCTGGTCCTTGTGTTACCGGTTGCATTTTGCAGCATTTTCTCTGCAACGTGCCAGATAGGCCTTCTGTTTTTGGGTTTAGCTTTCTTCTCGAATTCGCTAAGCCAGAGGTACCAAATTCCTCTAATCAAGCTCGAGCATTTGTTATTGGGATCTAGGATGGTGTAGATGCTGTAGGACTTATGGCTTATTCAATTTTGTAGGAGTGGTGGTGAAAAGAAGCGTCATTTCAAGTTGAATGATGAGGACATAGTAAAAATTGCAAGACTTGTATTACCAGCTGTAAATCTGGTGATCTCGAAGACGAAAGAGCTCTTCTCAGGAGAGCCATCGATGACCCTGAAGGTGACTGACTATGACGATGAGACTACTTGAATTTTTGGATGATGGAACAGCACCCGGCTCTCAACCTCTAATAACTGCACCAGGTTGCTCCTTTTCTACTTATGGGTGCGGAATATGGCCAAATGATTACACTCAGAAGATTATGCCCTGTTGGTAAGAGTGACACTCTCTCTTCCACTCCTGGGTTCCTCGGAATATACAGTTCTGGTTTATTAGTCATTTTAGTGACCATGTTTTTGTTTGGGAGCAGGGTTCTTCGCCAGTTTTACCGTTCCAAAGTTGTATTCATGCTACATGACAAGCATTGACGAAAAAGGTAGTCAATCTTTCCCGGAGATGCACCAAGGATGTTAACTGATCTGGTCTAATCCATAGACACTGACATGTGCTTTTTTGCCTAATGCATCGCAGCCGAGTTCATGAAACAAAGCTTCAATGAGAAATGGAACAGATGCGCTCACAAGAAAATTGTTGCTACATCGGCGATAATGGCCTTCTGGAATCTCACTAGCATGAAAACACGGATTCTAACCGGTACTCTTCGGAAATTTTACTGGAAGTTTTGATTGTAGAGAATATGTGCCACCTTAATCTGAATGTATCTCTGATTCTTCTCTCAGCTTTCATATCAATAGTAATTGTACGTTACTATCGTCAGCAATCGCTCAAGAGTCGCGAAGCAGTGGTGGTGGTAGAGGAAGAAGTGGAAGCGAAAGCTCTCGTGATTTCAAATGATGTATCAAAAAGAATAGATTGATTTCTTTGCTTGCTTACTGTAAACAAAGCATTTTCGAGCATTTCGTGCATGTTTTTATCCCATTACTGCTGACGTCAGGCGATGATTCCATTTAACGAAATCAATTTCTTGATCTATGCAGAGACTAACACAAAACAAACTGCTTCAAGTTACAAATCCACTTACAGAAGTCATTAATTAGAACGGGGCAAAATTAAAAATAGCCTAATCGCTAACTAAGATGCAACAAGACCAGATGCTATCCGCTCTTCACCAGCCTCCTCGAAACTCGACTGTTGCCACCGCAGCTGCCATCCTTGGAGAGTTTTGCTAGACGAGGCGAAACCCTAAGCCGTCCGTTGGTATTGCGGACGACCACGATCTCGCCCTTATCGATCTTCGCTGGTTCAGGCGTGGCCATTACTCCAGTCCCAGATCTCTTACCCGTCCGTGGAGAAGTCCTCCGTCCCTCACAGTTGCCACCACTGGAATCGCCCTTCATTGCAACTGCATCAAACTCGTCGTACAGCTTCCTCTTGAGGCTCTTCCTCTTGCTTTCCGCCAAGACCTCCTCCTCCCTTTCCTCATCCTCACTGTCCTCCACCAGTCTCCTCCGCCTCTTCTGTGCCACCGGAGCCTTCGGGGTATGTCGCTCCTCCTCCTCCTCCTCCTCCTCCTCCCTCATTTCCTCCTCCCTCGCCTCCTCCTTCCTCACCTTCTCCTCCACCTTGCTCTTCTCCTCCGCGAACTCCTTCTCCTTCTGAGCACGGAGCTTGCTGATATTCCCCTCGATCCGTCCCTGGAGCCTCAGACGGGTGAAGCTCAACCCACCCATGGACCAGTGGGCCTCCTTGGCCCAGGACAGCAGAGGGTCAATGATGGACGGTGGAGGATCCACGCGGCTCTCGGAGAACTTCAGGTCGGTGTAGAACCGCGGCCGCGGGAGGGAGCTTCCGTAGAACTTACCCGGGCCAAGCGTCGCAACCATAGCGGGGGAGGGGGAGTAGATCGAAAAAGAATAGGATCAGTGAGCGAGTATTTGTTCGAAACAAGGGGTGCGAGGCAGCGGAATGAGGGTAATTGGCAGCTGAGATTTGGGAAGGTTATAAGGAGGGAGGGGTGGAGGATTTAGGCGGGACAAAGAAAGGGCGCGCTGGGAAATTCTGGGGCGGGTCGTCGATTTTGGGGTTGGTTGGCGCCAAAAAGGTGAAAAGGTTGGGTTGGTGGAGGCGAAGGGCGGGATTCCTTGGGCAGAAGGCCCATTGGGCTTTCATTATTTGGGCTACCTTATTGGGCCGGGATGTGGGGATACGAAGTCGACAATTTCTGGTTGGTCCGTCTATGGGCGTTATTGTGGGATTGCTATTAAATTTAGTGGTCCGGCCCTGCTGGTTGACATGAGAATCGGGAGGACATTGCGTAATGTCCCGAGACAGCAACAGGGGAAAAGAGAGAGCTCTCCCTGTGTTCATGTCAATTCTATCACACAAAGGATAACCCCTCACACTAACTTAAAAGGAATATGACATTGACACATCAATCGGAGCGTCGAACTCCTACCTTACCTTCCGCCCCCCTGTAAAGTGGGCGATTGTCGACCACAAAAAACGCAGATGTAACACCTGAAGTAGGAACTCAAGTGATGGTGAACTACAGTTATTAGATTCCTGTGACAAATTTTGCTGTAGTCTAGTTGGTTAGGAAACTAAGCTCTCACTCGAGCGACCCGGGTTCAATAGTCTACTGCGTGGACAAGAGTCATGTTTTATTTTTTATACATCGGCAAGGACGGTAATCAATCAAGGAAAAAGGACGATAATCAAACTCAGATACATTTATATTGATCGTCACCCTTAGGTTTTAGTTAACAGGCATCTAGACCCCGACCTGGGTGAACTCGCAAGGGTTCTTGGTCTTCACTTCCACCATCAGAGTGAGCAATCGTAGATCTGGTAACCAATATCCGCCTTCATCTCATCGTCTTAGTGAGCAACCGTAGCCTTGACACCAAAGCTCCGCCTACACTCCGTCGTTCGGGTGAGCAACCATTGCCCAGACAAACAAACCCCGCCTTCGATCCGTCACATTTGCCATTGCCTTCGTCCGCATTCCGTCCACAATGCCCCCAGCGACCAGATTCCACCGCTCCCGCTCACCAGTCTATGGCGTTAGCAGCGAGTCTGCGGCGTCACCATCATCCGTACCAGCAACTTTTATTTGTTTTTATGGTCGTAAGCTTTTCAGTTTTATTGTAAAACATCATTTGATATTGTTTGATCAATTCAATCTATCTTCTTTTTTACTGACGACCACATCCGAATCCCTGTAAGTAATCGTGTCAAATATTCCGAACGTGATCCGTTTCAACGCGAACATAATGTCTTAACGGATTGTCGTCCTCCCTTAAGACAAGCAAGACGGGAAGGTAAAGTGGTCGAATTCCACCCCCGATTCTTCCAACGGACAGTCATCTGTCGGAGAGGAATAATGTCCTTTGGTGGACCAGAAACACCCCCTCCCCCACCACCACCACCACCCAACTGCCCAATATTTTGTGGCCATTACTAGTCCTTCCATAGCAAACCCATGGAAAAATCCCCCACTTGCTATATAAATACACCACGACACAACCCATGTTACGTATTCTGATCGCCAGCCATTTCCTGATTCCCGTCCGATTCTGAATCCTTCCACAACCTTAAGTTTCCTCCCAGAACCCCCAGACAGATTTCTCTCCTTGCTGCAGATGAAGAAATCTGGGATCTTGGCCGTATCGGCAGCCGCGGCATCTGTCACCACCATCACATATGCTTCTTCTTCCTCCGGCTATTCCTTTTATTCCAAGCTCAAGATGCCGCCGAACCAGGTATAAGGTCGGCCCCCCTGTTTTTGTTTGCTGCAGCGCTTCCATGATCATGATGGAACTTCCGTGGTCTGATTGTCGTTACAGGAAACGAGTTTTGGCTCGCCCAAGGACGATTCTTCTCCCGGGAAGCCCGTGTCGTCGGACAAGTTCGCCCCCAGATACGACGGCCTGCGTTTCATCGAAACATTGGTGACCGGTCACAGATGACTGAATTCCCTGTAGTCAGTGTACTGCTTCCATGAGATAGAGTTAACGCCTGTAATTATCTTCTTCGGTTGTCTCAGTGCTAGTGCTTATGGTGACTGATCGCAGATCAATCAACCATGCAGATCCTTGAAATCCGAATTCTTTGTTGTCCATTACAAATCAATTACAGTAACCCTTTGAGCATAATCAGGTTGCAAAATCCCGGATTTACATTATCAATTGGTTTAGGGAGTTCATAACAGCTGCAGTATCAGCGCCACGAAACTGGAGATTACCAACAACCCGACGGACGTCGCTGTCGCAGCACCTCGGGTGCCGCTATTAGTGTTGGCGAGCTTCTCGGAAGGAGCAGCAGGCGGGACCGTGCTGCAATCAAGGCCGTCCTTGCCTTCCCGGCATTCGTTGGCGAAAAGGCCGGGAGGGTACTTCCCATAGATGTTGATGTAGCTGAACATGGTCGAGGCACAATCTGTTGTGAGGTCGTTTATTTGGTCAGCGAAAGGGCAAGCGAATGTCTTGAATGCCCCGCAGCAGAGGCTCGCGGGGTATTGTGGTCCTTTGCATTGACTGGCCAGGATCGAATAGTTCTGGTTCTCGAAATCAACAGAGCAACCTGCACAGACGAAAGTTAAGATAGCATCACATAAAAAGGCACCTTAACAAAGAGATTGACGTTGCTCAGTCACATTGGAGTCTCGCTCTTTCAAGCAAAACCAATTATCAAGGACTCCCCCTCAACAGTTGTACAGTAGATCGTTCATTTATCCGACATTGTCCGTGAACAACTTCTATAATCCATGCGCACTGAGATGACCCACCTCTTCATGGTATTGGCAACACTATTCTAATGCGTCTTTGGTTATCGAAAACTATCCTAGAATCGAATATTGTTCTTAAACTGAATCTCGAATTAATGCGGTTTGTCAAATGAATCAACAATTGCTCTCTGAAAACCATTTCGGAGAAGGATATCTACGCTCCAATCATCGTCATAAGTTCTGGAAAAGAGAACCAAAAACTGGGTGTGGGTGCAGGCATGTCAGCGCCTCGGAATTTCCACAGGAGGCAGCGCAGATAAGAGCAAACAAAATTCTCGATCTGAAGCAGCAGCAGCAGAATACAACGCCCATCGCCAAAACAATGGATGCAAAAAGGGGTGGGGGATGCATACTCTTCTTGGCCTGGAGCAGTGTACGGCCGGCGGCACCACCATCATATCGAAACACCCCATCTGCACAAAGGAAACACAAACCTTCCTTCAATCCAACGCCAAGGTGACGAACACCACGAGATAAAGAAATAGAAAGGACAAAAGAACGGCATCGGGAAATCGAGAATACCTGAAATGCCAGCGGAGGAGGCCAGACCGAGGAACAGGAAGAAGAGAAGGCAAGAACAGGGGAACAGATTCAACCTCATTCTTTTGTTAAATAAAAATTTTCACCACCTCGTGGATTGATTAACGGGGTGGTCGAATCAACGTGAAACCCAGAAAAAGGAATATAACAAAAAGGTGAAGGGAGTTTTTGTCTTGCTTTGTTTTGTTGTAATTCAACGGCCGTTCCAATAGAAGATCTTCCTTGTCTCCCCTGTTTCTATGACAAGTGGAGAAAGAGACAACCAAACGCGCTTTCATGAGATAAATGCCGCTGTAAGACAACAGTCCGGCAGAATTGGGACAAATTCAGTAGGACCAAATAACATATATGAACAAATATCATGAAAAGAGTTGGTGGCCTTCTTTTGGACAATGTCAACTCTGAATGACCAAGTACTTCCTCTCCATAAAAGATGTTACTAGACATTGCAGAATAGAAACAAAAAAACCTCCAACCGCAGTCAATGAACTCATACTCATGGAAAAATTATAGAGCCGAGAAACTTTTACTTGACTGAGAGCAACCGCGAATTGATTCCGCTCTGCACCAGCATGGAAACAGACCGTGTTACCTACAAACCATGATTTGGCTTAGAATGAGAGACTCTCGGAACGGGTCCTCTTTTAACTTCAACTGTTAATGACTGATCCATTGAGGGCAGCTAACAAATGTCTCGTCTGTGCCTTGCTTTCCGAGTGATGGATCTACCCATGCGGAGGCGCCGATTGGTAAGTGCCTCCAGCAGTACGTGCAGCGAATCCTCCACAGCTTCGGCATTTTTGTCCAAATTATACGAGCTAAACTCGGGAAGATGATGCATCTCGGATAGTAGCCCGACGGCTGCCGCTGCGGTACAGGTACGATCCCATGATGGCTGTGGCCTGCATTCATAAAATAATAATTTCGCAGCATTTCTTTTAAATAAACATCCCGATAGTAAGTTAATGAATGAATGACTTACCGGAGCTTATGCATTGCAGATGCTCCGGTCGACAAAGATATGCTAAGAAGATCATCTCCATCCCATACGGACTTTGCTTGCTCCTGTGTATTAGGAATTTGTGCTAATGTGAGATCCAACCCAGTGTAAACACGAAATTTTGCAGCAGTTAACATAAAGGTCTCGCTTTTGGGCAACAAGGAAGGCGGCTTCCCCAGTGAGATTCAATTAACCACAACCTAGGCAAACACTCGTACCTTTACGCGCCTAAACATTGCAGCAGAGTTGCTCCATGTCCCATCGATCAAAATGAAATTTAGAGGTCCATATTCAACATCCTGCATGCTAGTATCCTTCTATGAAACAAAAGAGATTTCTCTGTACAGTAGCAACACAATGACAAAAAAATCACGTGGTCGAGAAGTTGTATACCTGCTGAAAAATATACTGTTTTGGGTCAAAAGTTTCCTGAACAGACGTTCCTACAGAATCTTTACTTGGATAAAGGCACCAAACCCTTCTCCTTCCTAAATTAATGACAGATACCGGAGTCCATAAATAGAGAACAAAGTGGCTCAACACCAAACATAAAGATATACAAGATAAACAACAATTATCAACTACAACTATCAAATCCTCGATGATCAATACTAATGCCCATATAGTCTTTGCTCAAATCCCCAAGTGAGCATCAAAGACACATCATAACCTGATTAGGAAATAATCAAACATTGAAGTCCACCTCGAACACGTCCAACCCTACCGAAAAAGTAGGACCTAATCAAAAGAGAAGAACTCAAGCAACTCAACTGAGACTTCACATATTGCGCACACAGTAAGAAATTCCCTCGTTGAGAAAAGTTAAGCTGATAAAAAGACTACTAATTAAGACTGATACAGATTACAACTTCAGATTTTATTCAGAAGTACAGATATTTGTATGAACCTGCAAGCCTGAAAGCTTCCCACATGACATCTTCGTCTTCAGCAACACCGAAAAGGCACAGCGTAGCAGAATTGACTCCAAAAACTTGCCACAGCAACTTTCCAGTGTTGTTTTGCCTTAAGAAATCCTGTGCAGTGCAAAATCTTCTTGATCAGGGTTTACTTATGCAATAAATATACAACTGATTGACTGTTGGAGTTGGACAATCACACCTTCGGATGCATATACAACCAGAAACGCATCCCTTGCCACAAAGGACAGGGTGTTATCTTGGAGCACATACAATCCTCCATTGCAAGCCAGCACTATAAGAATAATAAATAAATGCGCCTCAGCAGCAGCAGGAGTGGTTCCATAAAATCTCTCTCAATTCAATGATAGAGGCGATAGCACAGGGATAAATAAACAACAACGCTATACAAGGAGTTCAACTACCTTCTGGCAAAGATAATTTCGACTTCCCAGCAATCGACATGCAACTTGGCGTGCAGCAAAATACTGAAGCTTTTTCTCCGAGTCTCCAAGCGCCTCATATTTCGCTCTGTGCTTTCTATCCTCCATCACTCTGAACTCTCCCTAATGAATAGAAAATAAGCTGACACAAATTCATAAAAAAAATTCGACAGCAAACGTAGTATTATCTAATTCTTACAAATGAAAATTTACATAAGATAATCATGATGAAACGGTAAGAGAAAACCCCAACCACGTTGATAATAATATCAAACTACATGGATCATCACTGGAAAAAAATGTCTCCAAGGAGGAAGCACAACTAAGCAGCAGTCGATCATGCAGGCAACTATCAATCACCACTGTGGAAAAACCAATCCTATGGATGCTGTACCCTAGATCTCTCTTAAAAAGAGAATTGATGTGCTGGTGGTATCAAGATCAACTACTGAGCTAATCCATATCACACTTCGTGATCATCATGAAGGAGGATATGCCCTATTTCTACATTATTAATGGGATATAAAACACCTCGGTCTTTCATCTTAACAAACTCGAAAACACTTGTAGGACTAATGCTGCATAACTAGATGCCCGTCCTGTCCTCTCCCTGCCCGGACTACTGAAGATGGCTTGGCATGACCCTGATCCTTACAACATCTTCCGCATTTCCACTCAAAAACAAAGACGAAAGATTAAAACTTTCTCCGGGCACGATCAAAATCCCCCCAAACAAAACATAACCCACAAAATGTAACAGCCAATACATTCCAACCAATAAGAACAAAAGAGATAAAAAACAGGAAGTCAACTTCCCGGGACATATCAAAAGACCTGGAGTTTACCACCAATGCCACCAAAACACAAGGGAGAATCCATAGACTTCTCAAGCACCCTCAAATCCTCGATAACCTCGGCCACCATCGAAGGGACATTCATCGACAAGCTCCCCCATCCCCGCCACTCCTCCGGCGAAACGGCCGGCCTCGTGCATTCGGGCCCTTCCCCACCGCCTACACCGGAAGTGGTGACCATCCTGTGAGCGGAGCGAGAGTTGGCGGCGAGGATGGAATCCATCCGAGAACGGGAGAGGGGAAGGGGAAGGGTCGCAATAGCGGCGCAAGGGAAGGGTAGCGCCGCTCTCCAAAGGGGAGGACTCATCTCGAACAGGCGGCAGGCCAAGTTATCGGGTCGGGTCGGGTCGATGTCGGCAAAGAAGGGGGAGGAGTTTCAATTGGGCCTAAGTGGGCCCGTTCAGAATGTGTAATTGGGCCAGTTGGGATTGAAGAACTTGGGCTCGGCCCTCCTCGCATATTCATAACAAACCTCTCAAAAATTGGACAAATGAGAGGTTTTCAGGCACTTAGCGATCCCGAGTGAGACTCAAAACGCGATGCAATTTAACCTAACCATATCGGAACGATTCGAGTTATTTGAGTGGGCCCTGAACCGTGACAATTTAGATGTCCGGTCCAGCGCACGCCTCGTCCCGTCGACTCGTAACTCTCATAATAGTCAAGCTCGTCGGAATGCGAGGAGAGGCAACCAAACGCGAAGAGACCAATTCTGGGCGAATTGTGTGGAAGGTGGACGCTAGTCAGTCCATTTTTTTGATCATATATTCAAACGTCTAGATTCTTTAACCAGAAAATGGTTTTCCAAAGTAGAAAGAGGTCGTTATCTGCATAAACAGACTATGGACCCAACAATGTTGAAACTCTTCAGGGGTTCCTTGAGATTCATCTCGTGTGATTGACAAGAATTCTTGAGAAGGGGGGGGGGGGGGGTTTCTAGAGAAAGGCCAGTGGAGGGACAGAAAACAAGTTGATACAGGTCCAAAATTTGACTCTTCAAAAGACCCATCGCTTCTAGAAAAAGTAGTAGTACAAAAAGCTTTCCTACTCCCTTGTCTTCCTCTCCTGACAAAGGAATATGGGCCCTTGTCTTTTCTCAATCAGCCGGTGGATATTTCCGTCATACTTTTCTCTTTGGGATGCTTTTGGTGAGAGGTACGATGATATTGAATCGTGACACAATGGAATGACAGTGGCGTGGACATGGCATGGCCGGTTGCCCTGCAAATGAATAATCATATCATCGGAGAGGATAAGTTAAAATAAAAGGCTGCTGCGGTTGTTGGTGGTGGTGGTAGTGGAGGGGTTTTGACAATGGCATCTTCGTGGTTGGGGGGGGGGGGGGTTATCATTGTTTCTATGCTCTTCCCGATGACTTCTTGTCGGAACCTGCAAATCTTATGAATCCCCAAGGGCAAGGCAATGATCATGCGGCGATGTATTGGAAAGACGACGAATTTGAGAGTGGTGATGCCTTTGTCTTTTTACATAGTGATGATGATATTAACTAAGCGTGCATTATTGTGTTTGCTTAGTTTGTCTGGAGTGAAGAACCTTCTGAGAGCAGAGAGATGGGGATGTTCCTCCGCCTCCTCTTTTTTTCTGAGTGGCAGTCAACTTCATGGCATCTAATCTACCCCGGTGAACTCGGGGGGAAAAAACTCTCATGTAAAATGATTACGCTTGCCCTAAGGTCAACAGTAATGATATTCACCACCACCACCACCATCACCACCAACAACAACAACAACAACATAAGCCGACGGGAGAGCCGCCCACGTCTCAATAATGATCTCAACTCCTTCAAACATGTTGGCGTGTATCAAAAGCTCACGCGATCCATTTTCATCACATTTCGTGTGACCTTTCCCTTTTTTTTCCTTTTCCATCGACCATGGTAGCGAATTCGAGCAATAATCTCGAGGGGTTGTGCATCACAAGACGTATCTGCTACTGAATATCATATGAATCTAGAATAGGAAAAAGTGGTGGAGAGACTAGGCGTTGCGTGTCACACGGGTGGCCTTTGGATCACTTTTAGGGTTCTTCATAAGCCGTATGTTTCCACAAGGAAACGATATCCCATGGACATACGGGATATTACGTGGTCGCCTCCCCCCCCTCCTGAATGATAGAGATGTTTAAAGACTCTTTTTTGCGTTGACCCCGTATTAATACTCCCAACTCAAGAACCCTAACTCCTTGTTACAATGTCTGACCACCACCACCGCCCCCCACTTGCACATTGATGACATTTGTATCATCAAAACTTAACCTCGTTGTAATATATTGTATCCATATCCGTAAATATCTACTGGCTCCAAGTGAAGTCAACTATCAAGAATTGGTCCCCCCCCCCTCCAAATATTCCAACCGAACCTTGCCATATTTTCTTACATTCGAGGATTTCGTTCATCCCGCCATTAAATATTACTGTCCGGCCATTCGATCTCAACGAAGAAAGGGGCACGGCATTTTTTTCTTAGGTCAGATTTAAGCTTAACTCGAAATCAAACACCTCAGATTTTTTAACAAGAAAAATGCCCCGACGAGTCAGACGAGATTGGAGATTGAGTGTCGGGTCAGCTGCTTGCGTGTCCATGGACAAACAATTTTTGATCCGTTCCGACATGGGAACGATAAGGAGTAAATAATTTCAATACAAAAAACGACGGGTAACGTAACTGGAAATATTGTGGAGTGGAGTGAGTTAGAATGGATAAAAAATGTGTAGGGTATGCGGTTGAATGATCAAAAAGAAGGGTTTAGATTAACCTCCATATATACGTATGCATTATTATAAAAGAAGACTCGGATAAATTCGTTTGACCGTATATACGGAGACACTACCACGAACAAGAAGACGGCGAGTAACAACCACAGTTTATATTTGATTTTTGCTCTTGTTTGGCATTATTTCATTTTAGGTTAGTCGTTTTCAATGTCCAAACAGAACAACTCGGTAAATTCTTTTAGCAATTAACATCCGAAATTTCCTCAATTAAATTACAAAAGAAATGGGACATGATAAACAGACAAATAGACGAAAAAAACTTTAATTTATTATTTTTTTAAAAAAAATGTTTTTGCTATATATATAGACGGGTGTTTCGTCTGTTGATCGCCATCCCCCCACAGCCACCTCCTCCTTCCTCCGCTCTCTTCTTTCTTTCTACCTCATACGCCTCCCCTTTTCCAGAAACATCTCCGGCATCGACCGTCTTCGTCGTCCCAGTTCTTTCTTTTCTGCTGGAATACGTAGGACAGGATCCCCAAGGACATACACCAGATTTCTCGCGTGCCTATTCCGCCTGGTGCGTTGTTCCCCCCTGTTCGTTATTTCGATTTCTGAATTCTGGGTTAGTTTCAAGTTTTGATCTTGGTGGGATTTTGATTCTTGTCTGGAATCAAAGAAATTAAAGATCCTTCCTGCGTTATTATTTTTTTCCTGGGGACTTTTGGAACATTCCAGAACATTTGGTTTCTGTAATTGGGATGGGATAGGGAGTGGTTACTGGGGACGTAGATCTCTTCGATTCCCGGGGGGGAGGGCGTAAACGACGTTTTGTTGGGAATTCGGATGTTTCGGCTGAAAAACGATCGTTCTTAATGATTTTCTGACATTTGTTTTCTTTGCGTGCCTGTAGGATTCTGCTAAATTACGGAGATGGCCTTAGACCGATCTTACCAGGACGACATAGTGCGAGAGGGTTGCGGCATCATGACCGATTCATGCTCTAAGGGGTGGAAATCTGTTGCTGCTGCCGCCTCCGATGCAGAGGATGACGAGCCTAACGCCGGGTTCGAATGCAATATCTGCTTTGATACGGTGCAGGACCCGGTCGTGACGCTCTGCGGTCACCTCTACTGCTGGCCATGTATCTATCGGTGGCTCCAAGTCCAAGAGACGTCCCCTGACGTGGATGAACTGCCATCTCAGAAGCAGTGCCCGGTATGTAAAACCGAGGTTACTCAGGAAACCCTGGTCCCGCTCTATGGCCGTGGCGGATCAACCAAGTCGTCTAAATCCAAGACCCATAACCTTGGGGTCGGGGTACCACGCAGGCCGTTTGGTCCGGCTTGCGGGGTCAACTCCCCGAGGCCACTGGGCATGGTATCTACCCTGCACTCAACTCGGAGGGTGCATGACAGGTCCCTTCTTCCCCAGCAAACATCCACGATCTTCCCCAATCTTCAGTTCCAGGGTTACTCGAGTCCAACCTTGGTGGACCCGATGGTGGGGATGATAGGGGAGATGGTGCTCGCAAGGGTTTTGGGGGGAATTCCAACCCAGATGCAGAACATGTACACGTACCCGAACTCATACCATCTAACGGGAATGAGCAGTCCGAGGGTGAGGAGGCATGTGATGGAGACAGACAAGTCCCTAAGCAGGATCTGCTTCTTCCTCTTGTGTTGTATAGTTCTCTGCCTCCTCTTGTTCTGATGAGTCGGAGTGTTTAGTTTTCGTATACCTTCTTCTTTGTACAAAGGAATTGCGGTCGAAAGGCTTAAGCAATCTGGGGGGAATACATGAGGGGCGCGCTTTGTCCGGAAGATGACTTCCCTTGTTTGGAGATGAGTTTTTCCAATGATATGCATATTCATTGCAGAACACGGTGCGCCGTCAAACTCTCCTTAAACTTGTTGAAGTTTTTGAGTCTTCTTGAAGTTTCACAATAAATCAAGATGTCGTCCATCACTAATGTCCATGGCCATCTCACGGAAGCAAAGCTTCCTCCTCTCTGGTGTTATAACCGGTCGGGGAGGGGTGAATTCATGAGACGCCAGCTCAGGTTTGGGTCCACAGCGGAGATGAGATGGTGGTCCCTCCGGTGCGGCATGGAGTCTCTAGTAGCGATCAAAGGTTGCCATGCCATACAATCAATACAATCGAACATGGCCCCATAACGCCGAATCTGGTCCTTTTTTGTCTTCTCTTACAACCGTGTCGAGTGTTCTTGGAAGTACATTGGAGGCTTCCGTTTTTCTTTATTTTGGGTGTTCTTTTTATTTTCAACGTGGGGAGTGAGTGGGAGATGTTGATGGGTGGGGGGAACAAAGTCATTTCCCACTTGACAACAATCACCTCTGATTCAAAGGAAAGGTTGGTTCCTAATCTTCCTTAATCATCTCCTCTAGTCAGGAACTGACGGTAACTATGGAATTCATTCATCTATTTATTATTCTAGACAATGACCGGAGGAGCAGCCCATGCTTTTCTTTGCAGATATTGGTCGTGATGATATGACGATTTCTTGTTTTTTTTTTGTTTCAAAAAAGGGATGCAACTTGGGAGTTATCAGTTGGGATCTGGGAATCCTGAGATTACCCATGAATGCAGTAATGTCAGTTCATTGGATGTTGTGATAAACTAAACTTAAACTTATTGAGAATAGGTCTGACCTGGCTTAGACAAGAATTGATATGTGGATAAAACCAGACACGCTTCGATTTCGGTGCAGACCAGACCAAGCGAAAAGCACACAACAGAGGTGCAGTAATCGTGTTCTCCGCCGCTAAGTACACCTCGGTGAAGTTTTTGCTCAAAGTGAAGCTTCTTCAATCATGTAATGAATGCAAAGGCCATTGGAAAAACTGGTAGCATTCGGAAAGGGTGGTGAGGAGAATAGATGGATCGAAGAATTATACCCCCCCACTCCAGGCAGATACGGAAGGATTTCCAGCAGAAGTTAACCTCGGAGTCTTCTTCTCAGGAGTCCTGTTTATCAAGCTGAACAGGAAAAAGGAAGAACCTCTTACAATGTCCCCTGATCAACATCTCCTTTTCAATCTCTCCCCTGCTCACGCCGGCTCTGTCGAACCATCCCAGTTTCTACATAGAGGTTTGACCTTATGTTATTACTTAAGAGGTCTATCTGACATGCCGATTCACCTAAGCTTCCAAAGAACGGGACCCGCTTGACTCACTTCCCTTCTCCAGCCCACTTGCAAGAATTTTCCGTTCGGAATGTGCCAAATGATCCAAAGAGCCCAGGGAAGTAAACGAATCCACAGGATTTGGGGAATATTGACAGACAGGTGGTGGAGCAAGGAATATGGTTTTGAGCAGAAAAATACTCATTGTCCATCCCTGTCTCGATCGGCATGCAGGGTGGAACAACAGAAGGCAGCTCCTCCATGAGTACAATAGTAAAAGAGCGAGGCATGGTATAAAGATCCATGAACTCAGAGAGGAACTGAAGTTACGTAGAGCACGGCATCTGCTCATGCAGATAAATGAGCTGTGCCTCACATCTCCATGGTAGGCCCAACCCCGGACTCTTCACTTGAGCAAGGATCTTTTACCATGGATCCCTCAGGCACCCATTTCCACGAACCTAATTTAATTGCTTTCTCCAATGCCTTCACGGCATTTCCCATTTTATTGCCAGCGTGATAGCTCTGAGCCATCAAAAACCACACCCTAGATTTTGGCTCCTTACCAATCTCTTTTAGCTGATTGATATAACCATCAGCTTTCTCCAGCAGACCTCTCTTGTGGAACGCAGATATAATGAGATCTGAAACCGAATGTCAAAATATGTTCTCCCTTGTCCCCACTCCTCTAAGAATCTTTCAGCTCCTCCATCCATGTCATCTAACATTATTAGCGAGGAGATCATGGAGAGATAATCATTATTCAGGAATTTTCGGTTGTGGCAATACTTGTCCCAAAGACGATAGACCTCATCTTTGTTCCCCATGCAAGAATAAAAGGTGACTTGCAGTCATTACCTGCTAGTCATTCCACTCTTTTCAGCTGGATCAATGTCTTCTCAATCTCACCAGATTTCAAGAATCCAGTGGTCGCCACTATGTAAGAGTGCTAGCTCATGGTACATTGAGGATCAAGTTTCATCTTCATCAGAAGCTCCTCAATAGATTCAAAGGCGGAAGCAGCAACATAAGCATTCATGCGGATGTTGTATGTATATTTGTCCCATTCGATGAATTTATCGTCCACCTCCTTCAGTAATAAGTCCATTTCAGCAGCTTTCCCTGCCCTTGAGTAGGCATTCAATGGCGAATTATATGGAAGAATTCTTTGTCATGAGTTCATCTTCAGGAGGACAACCTTTTCTAAATCACATCCTTCCAGGCATAGCAGGTTAGAAGAGCACCATAGACTTCAGGGATTTGCTCAAAATAATTCTCAGTACGTTCCAAGTCAAGAACTTTCACAATCAAATCCAATTGAATTGAGAGGACGATAAAACATGGTTCCAGTCATTGCTTATCCATTCAAGCGCCTGGAAACATATGCAGCGAGATTAATGACGGAAAAATGCTAAACTCATGGTCAAAACTGTTCAGCTTTTATTTTGGGTTTGATCCTGCGAAAAGCAAGAACCATTCCTCGCAAGGCGATCTCATCACACTCCGATGACTCTTCGCCAATTTTTTTGTAGTGCGAACTGCTAAGTCGTCAAAATCTCTAGAATTTGAAACATTTAAGAAAGAAAAAGCAAACCTTGAAAAGGGAAAGCGACATCAAGACAATCTCTAGCAAACGGTAGAACACCTGAAGGGCATTGGCGAAGCACCGTGGCTTCCTGAGTGTCCTAATTGTTTACGATAATTTTTGGTCCTCAATGGTGATCGAACATGACACAATCGACGAGTAAAACAGAAGTTAGATTGGAGCCTACTGAAGTTGACTGGAGCAGACCTGCCTTGACTGGAACCAGATGAGACTGGAGTCGTTATGCTTCGACTGGAGACAGTCTGATGAGATGGATTCAATCTACTTCGATTGAGGTCAGTGTGTGTCAGCGGGAGACAGTCATGATCGAAGATGAATGGATTCATAGTCGACTGAAGAACAATAGCGGTTAATTCTGCCTATAGTGGTTAGTAATAGTTTTCTTTAGATAGTCAAGTGTTTGACAGTTACTAGTCGGTTTCAGACCCTGACAGAAGGGCCCTTAGATGTCTACTTGTGTTCCAGTGTGTTTTTTGTGTAACCACGTTGTAACTTTGTGATTACTGCAATGAAAGTATGCATTCGTTCTTAATCTTTGTTCATTGTTCTCTTTTTATTTACGACGGCCACATTTCATCTCGAATTCATCTTTCACGTCAATATCGTAACGTGTTGGTCTTTCGCCCAAAAACGCTAACAATGGCGTTCATGAAGGAATGTTCGATGATGTTTCCGCGTTCGACCCACTCGTCACCGTCATGGAAGCATGGATCGTACCCACAGCCTGCCTTCAACTTAGCTCATGCCAATGGCACCTCATTCGTATCAGCCCAACACTTCGCGTTCCCTTCGAACATCAAAGGCACAGAAACACAGCCCTTCATTGCTCCAATCGACGCTATCGTTTCATTCAAACCATGCTGCTTAGAAATGAAAACTACGAGAGACAGCATGCATAACTGAATGAAGTTGGTAAAAGACGGATGAACAGATGGATTCTCCAGATTATCTCCTTTCATGATTAAACCAGTGCCTCGGCTCTCTGGACAGAAAGCCGACGCGATTTATCTAGTCTTACCAAACTTGTCACCACTGGCACCAATGCATGATGATGCCTTCTTCCTCCTAGATTTCCGTTTTGTTGCCGGATTCCCCAGGTTACGCGTAGCAGCTTCAGACTCGCCGAGAAGCACCCACTGGACCAGGCAAGGAGGTATTAAATACATGAAACGCCTCGATGTGCAAATCAGATCAAGCAAAGTAATTCCTCGGACAAATTCATGAATAGCAGACATGGCTCTAAAAGTAGAACATTTACCCCCATTCAGATTTAGGCGACTACATGCCGGTTTCCCAGTATTCATGTTCATGAAAGGCGGAAATGTCCATCCCCGGAAGCATTTTCTGTTGAAATATGTCACACATTTTCTCTGCAGCGATGCGCTGACGTCTCCTTAGCTCCAGTCAAGCAGCTTTGCTGGACATAATTCTGGAATTAAGAACTTCATCCCCATACTTCTGCAACAACAGCCCGGGATAAGAATTACTGGAAGCCACTGAATCTTCTCCTGATGAATCGTACTGACTGCCAAGAGATTCGCTCATATCCTCAGGGTCGGAGAGAGACCAATTCAACTATCCGTTCATGTCATCGTTACTACGGTTTTCAATTCGCAACACTGGATCAGAACAGTGCAACGACTTCACATCACCAACAAGTCCTTCCTACCTAAATCATAGTCATAGCAAAAAACCACAATAGCAAAGTCATGCCTAGGGACCTTGAGCAAATCAATGCCATCATCAACCACTCGCACCATATCCTTCCGATACCAGCCACAGCATCATCCTTTCCAGGGAACCATGATGTGATCTTTCCAAAAACCCAAAACGCCCACCAGCAAATCAGATACCTCCTCTTTGATCAGCACAATTGGTATCAGCAAGTTTCCTTTCCTCCCATCACCGTCCATTGCCTTGCAACCATAATTAGGAAGGACATTCACAGGCTCCTCTTCTTATGGTTCCTCTCATCATGCTCAAGGATAGCAAGGCTACCATTCTTGTGGGACTCCAGCAAACCATTACCATTCGCATACCCAACTTCAATTTCCTTAATCATTTTAAGATGAACTATCAAAGAAGTGAACTCCATCATTAAACGGCAACGGGTTGGGGCCGACAGGCATAATCCAGAGTACTCCTTCAAGCGAGCAATGGCGACATTTAGTGATCTCCTGGGCGAAGGGTCCAGTCCAGTCCAAGTGGCAGCAAAGGCTGTAAAAACCAGACGAAAATTGTGTAACATCGTAAGCCCATCCTTGACAAAAGAGCGATGTCAACATGCTAGCGATCTTCTGAACGAACGAGTGATAACGGATCGTGGTAGGTGAACACTGATCACTTATTCGTAGTCCATTTTTTCATTATTTCGAGCCTTGCGATTTAGCCTACTTACTACTTACAACAAGGTCAAGGTCCAAAAACGACAGGATTGAACAACTCAAAGATTGAATATCTCCCCGTTGCTTGTTGGCCTAAACCACCAAAAACTTTATGACATCAACACTTTCTCTCATGTCTGCTGTCAGAACATATGAAATTAATCCCACAAATGGTAATAATGTAGGCTCTAAAAGTTGGACGCTAATAAATAAATGCTCTATATCATCATTGTCGTCGTCTCACCCACTTGGTGTCGGTCATACAGCAGTCGCACAAATCTATCCTGTTACCACAAAAAAATAATAATAATATATGTTTGATCTCTGGACTGCACAACGTGTTTGGCCCATGACCACACATGAAATTACGTCTATCCAAAAATAAGACATTCACAAAGAAAATGACGAGGGTTAATAGTCGTGCATGGTGAATTGTCTCGTGTGGAGTCGACTTCTTCCGTAGGATTTATTAAAAGGTTTGTCATGTATTAAACCCAAACTCACATCGGATTGAGAAAAGAGTCTGGCCTAATATATGTAGTCTAGCGAACTATTTCTTCCACGGCCAATTAGTTTTAGAAAAAAATCCCACTAAACTTACATATTAGACTCGGTACATGAACGGTCCGATATTTTAACAACATTAACCCCTTTGCCAGGGTCCATGGCGACAGAAAGTGAGTCCCACTTCAGTTAATATCTTAACTCATCCAAGTTACATATTTTTTATTCACTTTAGGGGGTTTAGATTTTCGGTAGTCGCCCCCGGTTATGCCTTCCCCCGTGACTTTCGAAAACATTATAAGATTTTAGATAGATCAGAATATCATTATATCAAGATGCTGTTCGTTATCCAAAAAGGGACACTTCAATGGTAAAAGACGCCGAAGATTCACCTTGAAAATTCAGATTCGAATTTCAATCACAGTGCCTTATAATACCTGATAAGTCCTAATCATGATTAGCTTGATACTTACTCGATTGGAGTCTTACAACAACCTAAGAGATGTACAATTCCTTTAAACCGACTTTTCTTAGAAAAATGTCGTTAGTAATTTATAAACTATATGGAAATATCTCATCACGTGCCGATAGAGTTCTATATTTGTTTTGTGTGGCGCTTAAATGGTCAAAATAAAAAATTAAGGTTAGTTGGTTTTCCACAATGTTCGATGTCGTCTTAATATTTAATAAAAAGTTCCACGTGTTTTTTTAAGTAATCCTTTCACACCCTCTTCATTTTCCCACCACGCCTCCGATTGCCTCCTCCCTTCCACTTCCCCTATAAAAATCCAAAACAAAAGCAAATGCGACGACCTGAAAATATCTCTCCGACAAGGAAAAGGAGAGATATGGGAAGTTCAGAGGTTGTAAGAAGGCCTAAGGTGATATTAGTCCCATACCCTGCCCAAGGCCATGTCACCCCGATAACCAAGCTGGCCCTCGCCCTGCACGGCCGTGGCTTCGACCCTATCCTAGTCGTACCCAGCTACCTCCACCGCCTGGTTGTCCGGAACATCCCCCAGTCCATTGAGTGTGTCCCCATCCCCAACGGCATGCTCGTCAACGACGGCAGTGCTCCTCCCGACTTCTTCGCCGTCGAGAGGATCATGGAGGAGAACATGCCTGCTCAGCTGGAGAGGCTCCTGAAGGATCTCGATGGGGTGGCATTCGTCGTGGCGGATCTGATCGCGTCGTGGGTGATTGAGGTGGCCGACCGTTGCGGTGTCCCCGTCGCTGGGTTCTTCCCCGCCATGGTGGATGTCTACGATGTGATAACGGGCATACCCGATATGGTGAGGGATGGGATAATCACGGAACTAGGTATGTGCGTCATCCTTATGATGAAAGTCAATATTGTTAGTGCCGTGATGGGACAGATGCGACCACGTGTTATTTCTTGCTTCTTTCGAGGCAGGATAAGAAATGCGTCGGCTGTCGCAACGTGAAATGTTTTTTTTTATATATATTTGTGGAAAGTTTCCAAGTTTACGTCTCGTGTTTTGCTTCCCATGTATTTAGCAAAATGATGAGTAAACTATGGCTTGGAAGTTCGGGACGAGTTCTGTAAATTTAACGTGTTCGGTACTTGGCCAATAATGAAATGATGCAGTGCATTTCAATTTCATGTCATATATATTATAGTCTTCTTAGTCAATATTAGAATACTACATGCATAATTCTGACTAGCTTGTCATGTCCTGTCGTTTGGAATGGAAATTCATTGCAGGATTGCCGAGATACGAGGGGCAAGTGTGCTGTTTGAAGAAGATGGATAATGACCGCGCGCGGCCGATGTTGTCCACCGAGGATCTGCCTTGGCTAATCGGAACCCTGGCATCGAGAAAGGCAAGATTCAAGTTCTGGACTCGGACCTTGAATCGGTGGAAGACCCTGAGATGGATCCTTGTGAACTCGTTCCCCCACGACGGTGTCAACTGCAAGGATCCCGAACGTGACCACGGCCACGCCAGCCACCCAAGGGTATTTCTCGTTGGACCTCTTGATCTGATCACCGTGACAAAAAGCCCTAGCTTTTGGGAAGAAGACGAGAGTTGTTTGAGTTGGCTAAACCGACAAGAGACCGGTTCGGTCATCTACGTCTCGTTTGGGAGTTGGGTCAGCCCGATTGGAGAACCCAACGTGAACAACCTGGCGCTCTCACTCAAGAAATCGGGGAAGCCATTCCTGTGGGTGCTCGGGAAGAACTGGAGGAGTGCCTCCACCGCGGGATACTTGAATGGGGCCCTAGAGGGGGGAGGGAAAATCATCTCATGGGCGCCCCAGCTCGAGGTCTTGAAGAACGAGGCAGTAGGGTGCTACTTGACTCATTGCGGGTGGAACTCGACGATGGAAGCAATACAGTGCAAGAAGAGAATGATATGTTACCCGGTGGCGGGGGACCAGTTCATCAACTGCAAGTACATCACCCGAGTGTGGAAGGTCGGGGTGCAGATCAAGGGGTTTAGGCAAGAAGAATTCGAGGAAGGGCTGGCGAAGTTGACGGAGGACGAGGGTATTGGCTCTCGGCTGGAGGAGTTGCATGACAGGGTTACCGGAAAGGTGGCCATTACAAGAGTCGAGGACAATCTCAACGACTTCGTCGATGGGATGCAGAGATGGATCGGATCGACTCGAAAAATAATTTAAGGAACGTGTCCTTGACATGAAATTTCTTCTAATATTTGATGAGGATGAGGCCGACATGAAGCCCGACCCCAGTACTTGCCTCTCCTCTCTTCTCCCTGGTGGCTCAATCAAGACTCCAAACGATTCCCACATGGAACAATGCCGGTGTTATCTGAAGTGGGTTCAAGGGAAAATGTTCGGACAAGATTTGTCTCGATTATGTCTGTTGTGCCATTATGGAAGTTCGAGAGAGGTTGTTCAACTCCTCTCATGCCGCTAAAAAGTAAAAATTAGCAAGTGGATACAATATATGTTTACATATTTGGCAAATGGCATGTCTCGACCTGACTTGTAGTGTCTTATATAAATCATTACAAACAACAATCACGAGCTTCCAAAAATACCCTCGATTCTGACAAAAATCCGGGATTAACGCCGGCAGCCCCGTAGTGGCAATGGCATCCCTCCGTAAATAACCCCGTCTTTCCTGCCCACTTTCCCCGATGCCGACACCAAAACGCTGCCTTTCCGTCGTCGTTTTCGCCCCCAAATTAAATTTGCGTCCTGCAACGACCTCGAACTACTCGACCAGATCGCTCTGTCTACTCAGCCCTGGATTATCTGTACGGATTTATCTTAGTTTTTAAAATAATTTATAAAAAATAATTCGAGTTTCGTAAATTACCTCAATACCGTCGAGGGGGCGCCTTTTAAAAACGCGACTCCCAAATAACAAAAAAAAAACCGCCCTCCATGTAAAACGGCAGGGGCGGGTTCTCAAAACCCGCCCCTCCAACGCTTAAAAAAAAAAGGAATGTTTCGGCCCGCCCTTTATTAAGGGCGGGTTTTCAAATCCCGCTCTTTTAACTGTACCTTTCACAAATTAAGGAATTACTTTGACCAACTTAGCTAGAAATCCGCCCTTTATTTACTTATTAAAGAGGCGGGTTTTCCCCGAAACACTCTTTTGTTTTTTAAAGTGTTGGAGTGGAGGGTTTTGAGAACCCGCCCCTGTCATTTTACAAAACCCGCCCTCTTTATTACTTGGGAGGCGCGTTTTCAAAACGCACCCATTCGACTGTATTCTGGTAATTTACGAAATTCGGACCGTTTTTCGTAAATTTTTTTAAAAACTAACGGTAAATCCGTACAAACCTCCTCAGTTAAGACTTCAGCCGCCAGCAATGCGGGACGGCAGGGAATTCGCGGCGGTTGCCATGGTCTAGAAGGTTGTTGTCCCTTCTCGATCCCCTGTTGGCCCAGTTGATGGCGGACTTGCAGTGGGAGGCCATTGTTGGCACGGCTTCGTGCAATGCCTCGCCAAATATTTGGCAAATGAAAGTAGCGGCTCAAAACGAAAAGAAAATTGAGGCCATCGTAAAGAAATTAGGATGTTGACAATGGGACGCTGATAAGAATATAGGAAAGATTCACCGTAGGCCAACGCCATTGCCGGATCAGCGAGGAAACAAGGAGACGATCAAAAAACGGAGACAACCAGATTGTAGCTTTTCAGTTCGGAAAAAAGTGATTATCGTATTTTATTTAGAATTAGATACGCGTACTTTATAGCATTACTGCTCTCACGGCATGTAAAAGAACATAGGTTCGTGGCACGTTATGGCATTTGAACGTGCTCTTAAAGACGTGTATTTACTACGGTAATTGTCCAACATTATAATGTGCATCTTTACGATGGTAGCCATGGTTTAGAACATATTCTCTTAACTTGTTCTTTAAAGATTCTCAATCCGCTCGAATTCTCGACTAGTTTGTATCGTCGTCAACCAACTTGTCTCCTCCATGTGCTTGCTTCACCTCAGGGCTTTTTGGGCTTTAACAGGTTTCTTTCTATTTACTCGAGCTCAGTTCGAAAATCCAGACTCTCAGTTTTGTTACCTTCTCTATCCAAATAGATAGTGAATCAACACCCATGGATGCAAATGGATCCAAAATTGTGTTATCGTGTAAACACTCACCACGGCTACCTGGTACGGTGACCCCGAAGGAGACAGCAGCAAAAGTAACCATTTCGGGCTTGCATGTTGGCAATGTCGGCGGGAATGCCCACTGTATTTAATCTGTTTTTACATTTTTTGGGGGGTTTGTTGGCAGGAGGTGAGTGCGGCTATGGGACGCTGGTGGAAGTGCGGCCGCTGAGGGAAACGGTATCTGGTGGAGGACACTACTATGCTGTTCTTCTGTGAGTGGTGAAAACAAGAGTATAATGCAAAAGAGATTGCTCTGTTTTTCCAATGATCTTCTCGCATGGATTGTGGGAAATTTTTCTGCCCCTGTTTACTGTGGTGTCAACAATCATTTGTTCATGGTTGGTTCGTGGTCGGACGAGGTGCAAATACCCTGGGAAGAACATAGCTTTCCATGCAAATCAATGGCTGTCCCTGCTGGTGGAATTCGAGGATGGTGATGGTGATGTTTGGGTTCCATGCACATTCGCCAAGTATGCCCTGTTATCTCTTATTACATAACATGTTTCATTACTATGAATTTGTACCCCGGATTTATCCATGGATTCGGTAACTTTCCCTCGTTTCTTTTTTTGCTAGAAAAATAAAAGAGGGTGATTAAAGTTGGAACAACACCTCTAGCCTCAACTTCTCCCAAGAAAGATAAACGCACCGTGTAATCCAAAGTTCTTGCCCGGCCCTGCCCTCTCCGAAAGGGGCAGAGACCTGCTTCGTGTTCTTCAGTGTTGACAGACAATTTGAGTGGAGGTTTTCTGCATGACAGATGCGTTGTGTCTGTTTGATTTGGGTGATTCTAATATTTGTTGGAAATATAGGTCCTCCGTTTTCCTCCGATCAAGTTGATCACAAAGCGTAGGGAAGAAGAAGCGATCATGTAAAAGAAGGTAACGGAAAACATAGAGTGCTAAACCGAGACTCAGATGAATGACGATGGAGATGGAATCAGATCTCCTGCTTCTTCAGAAATGAAAGGATGAGGTCGTTGACTTTCTCAGGGGACTGTTCGTGGACGAAATGTCCGCCTTCAGCAATGTAAGCAATGTCCAAGTTTGGGACGAAATACTTCACAAGCCCGCCCCTTATGTAGTCCTCCATTCCGGAGAACTTCAGGATGTAGTCCTTTTCTCCCATCACCAGTAGTGCTGGAGCCTCGACCTTTGGATTCGTTATTCCTAGATCCTTGGTCATGGTCCTGCATCCGAAGGAGTGAGTTGTAATGTGAATTCTCCCACAGATATGTCTGAGACAAGAATGTGGTGCATTGTGGTAGGTTTACCTGTACGGAACCTGCAATGGATAGCGGAATCCAGATTTCTCGTACAGGCTGGCATACTCTGCAAGATCTTCCTCGGAGAACCACGTGGGTAGCGGAGTGGACACATCGACCAGGTCCATGATTTCCTGGTTATCGTTGGCTGCAGGTAGCTCACTTCCTGAAAACAGGATGTAGATGTTTCGTATCACTGTCTTGACATCCAACCTTCCAAAATCTGCTTCTGCACGCCCTGGTTCCTGCCACCGCAGGATGTAGAACCCCCTTGGGAAGTGATCTGCCTGTAATGAGGAAGAGCCAGGCAGCATGAAAGGGGTGCCTAATGTGATCACGCCATGAACCCTTTGAGGGTGGAGTACGGCGACGAGGTATGCCGGCAAGGCTCCGAAATCCTTCCCCACTACAAAAACCTGGAAGCAGCATCCTCATGGACATCTTCTCATGATTAACTATGTGCAAAACGATTTCCCTTTGTTTACCTTGTCGATGGTGAGAGCATCCAGAAGACCAATGACATCCTCGACGAGGTCCATGAAGGTACCCTCCTCTGGCTCTGGTGGCTGATCCGAAAGCCCATATCCCCTGAAGTCAATGGCAATAGTTCGGTACCCGGCATCGGCAACTGCCTTCATCTGGTGCCTCCATGTGTACCATATCTCCGGGAACCCGTGCAAGAACAGCACCACTTTTGGGCCTGCAACACCACTGGGTTCCCTTACGATCCTAAAAAATGCAAAACATTCCTTATGATCTGCTAAGGTTGATACCTAGTCCAATCTCGGCAACATGAAGACTCAGTCCTCTTACGGGTATGTGAAAGTGCTTGATCTGTTCCATCTTTCGCTTTCCGGAAGGGGGGGAAGTTCTGGGATTCAGACAGTGAGGGAAGACTGCAAAGAAGAAGGGAAGAACATTCAATGACTTGTATGCTGCCTGCCCTTCTGCACAATGCCTCTTGTTTTTATCCTCGCTTAACTTCAATTAGTTTAATTTGAATCGAGTGGGACTATAAATGACGAGGCTCTTTCTAACCAAGTATTCGAACATGGTTCTTGGCTGTTTTCCATGATGCTGGAATCCGAGCTCTCGAAGATGGAATCAAGGGTGCCCATGTACTGACAAAACTCATACGAGCAAGGCTTAACTCTCTCTATTCATCTGATTTTCTTTATCCAATATCTGGTCAACTTTTGCATCATGAACAAGGCTGAGCTCATCTGTAAGGGAATAAGCATCTTTCCCCATTGTCATTCAGAACTAAATATTGCTCGAAGAAGAGTTTTTAATTCGATGAAATAATATGTCCGAATCAGAAGTTAGGTAAGAACAGCGGGTATGTGCAGTAAACAGAACAATGATTCCAGAATGAGTGAACATTAGGTGGTCCTTATCTTACAGACCTCACTGTAATATGATCATTCATATCTGAAAAGAGATTTCTGTTTCCTCTAAACTATGGTATGTTATGTTATGAAGTTGGCGAGCCTTTCGGAATTCTTGGACCCCGCCCTTTTACTCCAAGCGGTCGATCATGGACGATTGCATCAAACAAGATCTTGAGTTAGGCCAGATATGGGCTAGCAGTAATTGGTGTGACTGGAACGAATTGAATGGAATGCGACCCATTACTCGTTCTGATGATTGGGATCTCCTTCGATCTCCTCGGCTAACTTTTGAGTCAAATGATCTGCTCGGTCATCATGTCCGCCTGCAAAGTTGTATACCTTGAAGGCGAACTGAAACGCTTGCCAGAGCATCCTAACACAGGCCTTCGATTTTACAGCATTGCTGCTGCCATCACCGGTTTCGGCAGCCTTCACCCCTCTCCGTTCCTGAAATGGTTTGTATGAACCATCAGCACATGAGCTCATCATGTCGCCCTGCAATTGCTCAACTACAAGAAAAAACTAAGCACCTCGAGCGCTAACTCCATGCAGCCCGAAGAGACATCAACCATCGACTCCTTGATCCGGACCAAAATGTCGAAATCGAATTCGATTCCCTGGCTCTTAAACTTCTTCATCTCTTCCTCTTTGATCCTCTCAAGTGCCTCGATTTCCCCCTTTATCTGCAGCCAACAACACATGTTTGGTGTGGTGAGTCCGGTTCCTCGTCGATTTACAAACATCAAACCGAGAGAAAGACCTTATTAAAGTACGACTCGGCCTTCATGAGGTGCTCTTTCAAAGGAGGGACAATATTCCAGTTTTTTAGTTCTGCCACGATTGCATCCATCTTAGAATAAAGAGCTGCACCGGATCGAATTGCCTCCAGCTTTTTAGTCGGGAAGCCTTCAAATCTCGCCAAAACCTGATCTTAACTCGTTAAAAGGGCGGCTCAGATGAAAAATAACAGCAATAAAACGTTTTATATTTCATCATCACCTGCGTCTCGTCGGTCAATTTCTCAAGCTTCTGCTCAACGTGCCAATGGAACTCAAGGAGTTCCGCCATGTCCTTTGTTTTGAAGTTGCTAATCGCAGATTTCATTTCCATGATCAAGCTTCCATACTTCAAGACATCCTCCTCGATCTGCTTGAAATAGGTTGACCTTTTAGCTATCTCGGCCAGCGCATCAGCCATTCCTTGCTTCGCTCCGGAAGACCCTCCGATCCGATTTCTTCTACCGAGAGAAGAGATCTTATTCAAGTGACCGCCTTCCACTTTCCCCTTCAAAGTCCTATACAGCTTACCTATACTCGTGGATCGCTTCAGCTTCGTGGCCGCTTTCTTGGCGCGTAACACTTTCACCAGGCTAGATGGAGGCGGAGGCGGAGGCCTTGCTCCTGGCCCTCGCCCTGGCTGTAATGGAGGAGATGGTACTGCTCCGGTTCCATTTACCAGGATTGGAGAAGGTGCTGGGATGAGAGATCCTGTCAAAGATGGAATGGGCGGTGGAGGTGGTCGTGGAGCTATAATCGTGTTTGGCAATGCAATTGGCAGAGGTGATGGCGGAGGACCAGGCACCGGAGGAGATGTACCCAGTGTATTCATAAAGGCAGTCTTTTGCAGTTCGCTTATTCCCACTGATTGAGTAGTTGATGCCTGATTTGATTTTCTCACAGGCCAACACTTCACGTCGAAAGGCAGCAGGTTGCTCACTGCTTGGATTCTGAGAGGCAACAAAAGTGGCGGAGAGTACGAGGTGGCTGTGAAATTCCGTGGTTTCACAGCCGCATCAAACTCGACGGGGGCATATCCGGCAGTAGTGTTGGGAGATATACATGAGATCATGCTCTCATCGCTCTCCGGGTTCCTGACGTCCTCATCCATCATATCCGGCATTTCCTTCGCAATGCCAATTATGTGGTTTAGCCGCCTAAGAACCTTTCCGCCTGTCCTTGTCATAACAAATGAAAAAGGAAAAACATCATCGGACAGATTGCTCAGTAACAGGACAGCTCTAGGTATGGTGTTCCTAAGCTGAGGGATTACCGAGCTGATCAAGTGGTAGATTCTCCGGGGCATCTTCCTCCATGGCATCCTCGTGATCAGCAAACCTTCTATCGTTTCTGGCCCAATGATACCACAGGGATTCGAGAGCGCCATAGAGACAGAACAATCCCTGATAAAACCTCATCAGATAACTGGGTCATGGATTTTCACATGCTTGCCATGAGAATACGACTCACTTGATGGATCGACGTCTGCGCCGAGTCAGGCACTAGGCCGAAGGCTGCCACATTTGGACACAACTTCCGAAGATCCTCCACGGTAAGTAGCACCAACTGATGGATGGGAACAGATTGATCGACCGGAGACAGATCAATATAATCCCTCAAGACCATTATCTTCTTCCGGAGCTCGGCCATCAGGATGATGCTCTGAGCCCACTCGTAACTATTCCGCGCCATCTCGATCGCTTCCTCTTGGTCGCGACCCATTTCCTGATACCCAGCCGATTTGTTCCGGAAGAGGCTAGGGGCCATTCCTAAAAACAGGCGAAAAAACGACACTCGTTCTTCTCGGTGAACGGTCTCGTAAAAAAGATCGAAACCTATCCCGGAATGCTGCAAGACGAAAAGGATGGCGATCTCGAAGGGCGGTCTTCAACGAGGGGCGAGGGATAGTCGTACCAGAGGTCTCTAGTCCCTTATAAATGGAAGTTCCTCCGGCAATGTCGGAGGCCTCCCCCGCGCCAGAGGATTCGGAGGAGGGCTCGACACTTAAACTGAAACAAAGCAAAGTGTCGTTCCTCTCCTCTCCTCTATAACCGAAGGCCCGCCTAAATCGCGACTAATTTTTGTTTTAGAGTATAATTACGGCAAAACCTTTCTCTCTCTATATTATTTTAACTTGATTAATTTTGATAGAGGTATTTTCTTTTATTTTAAAATTAGGCTTATTATAAAGTGCAAAAAATGTAAACTTAGAAGTAGTTTGTTTTATTTTTCTAAATCGGGTGGCAGCCTCCCATGTGATTTGGCACGTTTTCATCGTACCTGAGATTATCTCATTTGTAATCCCATTTCATTCATATCACTTTCATATTCTACGAACCAAACACCCCGTAACGAAATTAAATCATTAAAAAATTTATTGCTAAAAAAAGATAATCACGCTTGTATCATTCTTATCTCAGCCGATTCCTAAGATCAGACCTAAATAACGCCATATCACGCCGTACTCAGTGCTCGAACCAGGCCATTGTCCGCGATCTTTGTGCGGAGTTCCTACCAATGGGAAGGTCGGTGTCCCTCGCTTTTGGAGATGTTGAAAGGGTTTTTTGATGTGCGAGGATATTAGGCACGTCGCTGTCCTGTGAAGTAATCGAAGTCGTGGTGCTGGACCTGGAGCTGCTTTAGCCACGATCCGGCCACGCTGGATAGCGATGCGAGCCGCTCCTGGTGCCTTCCCAATGCCCACACGTCGCCTTGCATCTTGTAAGTGGCCAACCCAAATGGTGGTAGGGCCACCACCCCTTCTCCTCCCTTCACCTTCCATGTTTCGCCCCACTCAATCTCGTCCACATCCTCCATATCTGTTAACAATGGCAGAAACAACCAGCAAACTTCAATGCCAAAAGGGCTAGGATCCACAGTAAGACTAAGGACCACTAGATGACACCGTCCTCGTCAGACCAGGCCTAATTTGCATTCCGGCGACAACGCGACACTGGATTGAATCTATACCTTGGAAGGAGGAAGAGAGGGTGTGGTAAGTGAGGAAGCACGTGGACAAGTCCTTTATAGTTCTTCCCATTGGTATGTGATAGATTGGATACCTGCCATCCACCGAAATCAAAAACCGATTGTCTCGACACTCTGATGGCTCTGATGATTCGAAGTAACGAATCAAAACCAATGGCATCAAGGAAAAGTAAAAAAAAGAATGTAATGAGAGATAAGGCCCACCAAGCGACCGCCATCCAACTGGCCGGCGAAAGGTCAACGCTCCTCAGTGACAACAGACCCGGATGCTTCTGAGATAAATCGTTGATCTGAAATTGCGTGATCGAGTGGTGCATTAGATGAAAGCTAGGAAATGTCATCAAATCTATGCCTGACTTTGTTTTACCTTATCCATGAGAGGTACTCTTGCACAAGGAGCTGATCTTTCGTAGTACTGGTAGTAAAGGCAACCCAACCGATCGCTCAAATGTTCCGGGCCATCGCACCTGTCCTCCAACAAGGACCTTCCCCCATGACCCAGTCTAGACAGCTTCTCGCTTCCCTCGCTCTCGTCACTACACGAGTCACTGGAAGAAAAATCCCACAACTCCGTCTCTTCCCTTGAAAAACCTGGCCCCCATCAATCCCCATTTCGATCCAACAGAACATATGGAAATCTGAACAACGGCAACGACAACTATTACCTGAAGCTGTTCACTAAGTCGCCGCTGGTGTAGACTTGAACTGCTGAGAGGTAAGGGACGTAGTACTGAACCAAGGCCTCCCGTTGGTTCAGGACAATGGGGACCCCCGCGCCATACGCGCTCCACTCGTCGTACCGCTTCCAGAGGTCCCCAAGCACGAAGAACTCAACCCTCTCCCTCTCCCAGGGATTCCACAGCCTGTTCAGGTCCCTGATTTCCGACTGTTTCATTCCCAAATCCAAGGAAAAAAAACAGAGCACCAAACAAAGTCACGAACTAAATAATCCTCACACCACCCAGGAAAGAATCGTGAAAAGTTCATCACCTTGGGGAGGGATTGGGAGGGGACGACTGGGGTTATGCATCGAAGGAGGCAATCCAGGTTGGATTGCATTGATTCCCATTCAACAGCCATCGCTTATTCTTCTTCCTCCCACGACCCCTGCCCTTTGTTTTTCTGCGTCTACCCACTTCAAGCTTTTTTTAAGAAAAACAGGGGAAAAACAGAGCACAAAGAAAAGGAGGTAAATTGGAAATTTACTCTTCCGTAACTCCTAAAAACCAAAGCCTTGAATGCGACGGAGAGACAAACTGACCACCCAAAAACAGAAACAAAGAAAAAAGAGAGTAATGTGTCGCGTTGTGTTGTTGTCGGAGGTGGAGATTTTTGTCCCCTTCCTCCTTCCCCTGTTTTCTCCTCCTCCCTTCTTTGTTTTCTTGCCTCCTCTGTTCTTCCGCCTTTTTAATCTTAAAAATTTATCTAACCCTCGTTCCTAATTTTACCATAAATGCGGCATGTTTTGGTTGTGGGAAGGACCACCCACCATCACCCCAAGTTGTACTAATGGTGGCGAATTGCGAAAACGCATCATGAATGTTATTAAAGTTTTCAACTACTGCTAACATGGATCGGTCCAAATGATAAGGAGCTTAAAGTCACCAATTGATTCATTATCGCTACATGTTTTACTCGAGTCAAGTTCAAATTAGTCGGCACGAAAATCCAAATAACGTGGTTAAAAAAAGGATTCCTCTTACTATGAACATTTTAAAAATAACTTAAGAAATGTCCATATTATAATATTTCATTCTTTTCGAGAGTTTAAAAGGTAATCATTAAATGAGATTATTAATATGCATGAAACTAACCGATGGAATTTAATAGTTAGGGTTCCTATGAACATGAGCCTAACATTACTACATTGAGGACCCAACATCAAAGTTGATTAAAGGAGGGGAGGGGTTAATTATGACGAGGTTTGTATTTCGTACAACTAATTTTGAAAAAAATTTACGAAAGTACAATTTAAAGATATCTAATTTATTGCCCGTAAGTTACTGATTCAAACCACAAAACTAAAATTATAAAGGAATTGTTGTTTGAAACAGCGAAATAAGGGTACCATTTGACATATTATTACTAGGTAAAACCTCCCTCTTAACATTAAATGAAGAGATTAGTTCAAAAAGGCAAGGCATGGCACTTAGGAGTGGAGATGGAGGCCCATTCCGTGATGTTATCGGGCCCTAAAAAGATGAGAGGAGAGGAAAGGAAAGGAAAGGAAAGGTCCCACCCTGATTTGAACTCAGATTACTGAATTCAAGGGTAGAAAGGCCACGATGCCTTCTAAAACCTCAATAGCTGAAAGCAACGCCGATCCATTTATGGTGATCAGCATCGCGAGTGAGTGTGAGGAGCCATAAGTGCTCCGATCCCGACTAGCGTGTAGCTCATTTCGTACGGACGGGAGGATTCGGACTCCTCGCAGTGTGACGCGGGTCTCGTTGTTGTCCTGGAGCGTTACGGCTCGAGAGAAGGAATGCTCTTTCACCTGAATTGTCCGGCATTTTATAGTTTGTCCCGACAGAATAATCCCTCATCAAGTGGCGTGTCTTAGGACAACAGGGAGTGACTTCGTACAATGAAGATCGGATCAACTCTGCGAAGTTAATGAAGCCCTTTCTGTGCTGTTGGCTGTGGCAGTTGCTCATGTCAACAACCAAAACATCGCGATCCACCCAACGAGTTCCATAGACAACTTAATAGGACACCAGAATGTTTCCTCAATTTCGTCAGTTACTTCCTAATCCACCAGGAAAGATGCATAAATGTAAACAAGCTACTTGTCATGAACAACTAATCTTTAAGTTGCACACTTTTATGACAACGTCGACGAACACACATACATAAATGCCGTGTGGTAATGCGTCGTCCCGTGTTCATCGTATCGAGCACTTCCCCCCGGTGCGTCTTGTCCATTTTTTATTTTCCATGAAGTCGTCGGCCCGGACATGTGAAGCAAGATGAGACGTGCTGTTTGTATCATAATCCCTATTAGGGAAGTTTGTTACTCGTCTTCTTTTTGGACTTGTCCCCCTTAATCGATTATTACATTGACCAGGAAAGCTTCATTTCTCGAACGATTCCATTCGATTTTAAGAGGAAAGATGATTATTAGGGTTACAGGCCATAGTAATTACTGATTTCTAACAAGGGATGACTCGGAAAGAAGCCAGTTCGGATCGAACTATTCCAGTCGAAACTCAAACAGTCCCAGAATGGTTTACAACAAACTCCCTATGTAACCGTTGCAATGCGAGACTAAGCCGACATGTTCCGAGGACAAGTTGGTGTCTGGTCCATTGCCCTAGAAGAGGCAGTAGCTTCAGTTTAGTTAGCTGTTAAATGAACGTTTTGGCCAAGTTGGTCCCCCCCCCCACCAACTTGCTTTAGATTTCAGGTCCATCCATGGCTTCGACGAGGAAGGGGGGAGGGTCTCTGTTGAGAAACTTGCTTAGAAAGGAAAAGAAAACGAGACACAGTACTTCATGTTTGTGCGCAGACATGTGGCGTGTGCTTGAGACGATACTATTTCCAGAGCCCCTGATCCGGAAAATCACAGCTTCTGCGTACATCGAACTGACAATCCACAACTGATTTGATAATGATTGTAAGGATCAACCACAGATCGCCTTGGCCAACTTGAGAGTCTCCCTACTTCACGCCTCCTCCTCCCCTTTTCTTCCTCCTCTTAACTAACTCCCAACTGCTTTCCTCCTCTCTTTTACAGACAAGCCCAAACTCTTTTGTTATTCTCCACATTAACTAGCAGCTTCTTCCCATCCTTCAATTAGCTCATCGCATCCACTTCCAGTTCCACACTGCTTTAATTTCAATTAAGTCCTTCAAATCTTCCAATTTTATCCTCAGCTCCCTGCAACCCCACAAACCCCGCACCACTCCAGAGATGAACTTTTAACCATTAGAAATTTTTGATTTGCGCTTGTTTATTTTTAACTTTTAGTTTTATTTATTTTAATTTACTTTATTTAAGTATATTTTTCAAAACAGATTGAAACATAAGACAATGTATAAAATCCTACTAAACTATCGTGATCGCTAAAGTTATTGTGATATGCGTACCTCGTTTGTTTAATGTGGTTTACGGTTAGATGTATGCTATTTTATAACCTAAGGTCCATTGATGGATAACACATAGGATACGGTATATTACGGCTAGGTCCCTTCCCCTGTCCTTCAAACCATTATTTAACTAATGGATAAAACTGACATTTTATAAAAGGAAATCTCATGTAAAGTTTTATGTGGTTATGCTATAGTTCGTTTATTTTGGCTTCCTCTATTGAGAGCTTCCGTACAGAAGGAAAAGGGAAAGAAGTTCTACGCCGATTAGGTTACTTTCTCATGTTTAAAGCATGACGTTTTCTTTTTCTTGATTTTTCTCGGTGACCGTAAACCTGCGTAATCGATTCATTCTTTCGCTGTTTTCTCGGTTTTGTGGTTTATTGTGTGAATCTCGAACAATAATATCATCCATCACCTTCCTTACGTGTGTTGTGGATCGGTCTGTTCAGTAACTGATGGGTCGAGATCTGTGAAATGGGTTTTTCCTTTCCCCCTGTTTGCGAGCAAGTCCAGCAACTCCACGGGTGTCCCTCATGCACGGCTAGAAAAGTAGCGCCCTACTTTAAGCCTGAGCGCAGGGAAAAAAGTTCAGAGGAGGAGACTCAGGATGGGAGTAGTGGAACCGTTTTTTGTTATTTCTGTTAATCCCCTAAAATGTATTATCTTACACCACATATATATAAAGCCATGTATTATGGGCTTCGTAGACTAAGCCTACCAACTTCTACAAACTACTTAACAAACCTTTTTCAACTAATGAAGCCCATATGCGGCCCATGTTCTTCCCATCTTCTCTTCCTCCTAGCTCCTTTGCTCTGCTTAATTACAGCATTTGAGCACACTTGCTGACAGTTTTATCCGGGTACTTTCTTGTTCGGTTGTTGTGTTGAGTTCTTGAGTTGGTGGCTGAGGCGTTGTTTAGGCTTTATTCCTTTCGGAAATGTGCAGACTGGGGAGTGAGATTTGGAGTTCTTGGGACGAGGAAGGAGTATAGATTAGTTTAAGATGATTATTTGGAGCAAAAGATCTGCGTCCTTGTGTGTCCATAGTAGATTCAGGCAAATTGCTGAAGTTGCAGCTCCTCCTGGAGATTTTATTGATTGGTTTTGTTCACTCGTTGTGTGCATTCACTGACACTGGAGATTTGTATGTTTCTTCGAATCCCTTAGATTGACCAACTGTTTTGTCTGTGTCGTAGTGTAGTCTGGAGTGAAACCTGGGGTTATACAAGGGTGTTGGCGATTGCTTGTTCTTTATAGCCAGGAAACCGGGAAATATTGACCTCCCTTGTTCTTGTTGTTGTTTGTATTATCTGAGTCGTCTCCGTCAGTTGAATTGAGACTTCAGAGCTCTGTTCTTTAGATCAGTTGGGTTTCTCCACCATTGTCATCTCTCAGACGCGCATATGTATCCATAAGATTTGGTAAATGCTGACTGATATTTGCAGAGATTTGAGCAACAACCTTACTGGTGGTAGCATTCCTTCGAGCTTACCAGCCGCCATGCGAGTCGTAAGTACGTACCGAACCATGAATCGTTCTCTGTCACTTAACATGCCAGATGCACTAGACTTTGATTTGTTTCTTCAACATCGGGCATCATTTTGTTTGACGATGATCTTATTTTAGGGCAATTTTTTCGGCACAGACAGGCTGCTGTGATCTGTTATTGTATGTCCATTGTTCAACCAATCTTAGCAAGTGGATATTGAAGCTCTGGATTGAGTTTGGTTGCCCCATAGGAAATCAAGCTGATCGACAATGACGCCTGACATGAAGGAGCTTTACTGGGGGATTAATCTTCTTTGGGAGACACCAATTTTAGATATCTCTCGATGATCATTGAGGGGGAGAAGTCGGTGAAATAACCTCTTTCGACGTCCAATCCATCCTCCGATGCCAGCATCTCAACCCGACTCTGCACCCGGTCAGCCCCAACTTGGTTTGGCTCCAGAAGCATGCAAGCAATCTCGGTGGAATCCTCTCCATGAACCAGACCCAGAGTTTGGACAGTCGGGAGGCCTCCTCCTCGGGCGCTAACCCTTCGGGCTATCCGACGGGCAGCGGAGACATCTGTGGACAAGATCGGAACGTTGTACAGGGTGACCCAAGGACGTGCACCGATCATGGTGATGCCCCTCGATCGAGAAACCAGGATGGGTCCTTCGTCTGGCCTCTCAGGGAGTACCTCGGGCATGGTCCATCCGGCCCACTGGTTGCCTCCGAGATTAGGCCGGAAATAGCCCAACTCGCGCCTGATGGTGTCGATGGCCTTTCCAGTAGGGTGCGCCGCAGCATATAGGAGGACAGGCACTGTTCATCAAGCAGTCGAATTCAGTACTGTGAAACAACAGTGTTGGTCAAACACGCCACATCCACATGGTACCTTGGAATCTGCTTCCGATTTCAGATGCGACCGCCTTGGCCAGCCAGGCAGCTTCGTCGAGGGACGCCCTCGCCAAAGGATGGATCAGGATGTCGTCCACCACTCCAAGCCTCGGGTGTGACCCTGAATGCAGTTCCAGGTTTATAGTCTCGAAGGCTGCTTCCACCATGGACAGCAATGTCTGTAGAAGCGGGGTATACACTGGCTGCCCCATGCAGTCGTGGACGATGTAGGAGACGAGGGTGAACCTGACCCGATTATAGGCTCGGTCAGGGAACTTGTTTATGATGACAGTTTCCGGTTCAAGCCGGGCCGCCCGTTCAATGAAGTCGAGGGTGGCGTGGTTCTGAGCCTCGGATATGAAGATCTTGCAGCACAGCAGCATGCTGTCGCTGCTGGCCCTCTTCTTGTCCTTCCATAAAGAAAAAAAGAAAAATGAAACACACAGATCTCTCCCGAATTACGTTTCATTACTTAAAAGATAATGTTTGGTTAGCAAAAGGAACGGTGAAACACTTGGACGACTTCCCGTAATAGAAAATATATTGGGCCGCGACAATGGCACGTGGACCAGTAAGAGTCGAGGCGAACGGTGCGAAATAGTGCGTCCACCGTCGTCCCAAAGTCTCTCATCAGAAGCCGAGAGAGAGAGAGAGAGACCATTCAGACGCTCCGGAGAAGGCAAGCCCAGCAGATGGCCAATTCCCCGAAAACATGAGTTTGAGTTAATTTTTACCTTGAAACTTTGGGGGAAAGCCATTCTGAATGAGGAAAAACAACTGCTCTCTTCCAACAATCCGACAGTTAGTGCCGGGGGGGGGAGAAGAAGTTGATGTTTCTTGTTGTTCTTCTTCTTGTCCGTGTTTTGGCGGATGTAAGAACGAAGGACAGACGGATGAGGAAGAAGAAAGAAAGGGAGAGAAAAAGGAAAGGGAAGAGGGAGAAGTAAAAGGGATTGTTGAGTCAGCACCGACGCATCATGCCATAAATATTTAAGACAGTGGGTGAGAAGAGAAGAGGCTTCCACATCCGCATCCTCTTCCTCCCCTCCACCACCACTCGACACACCATCATGCTCGTATCTACACTCCTCTCTATTTTAACCTTCGAAAAGTTTGGGGGCATGTGAAAGGGAGCTTTTCTTAAACTTGTTCTTCATTAGGGGTGGGTGCCTTTACGGGTCCCCCAGCTACTGGATACTTTTGTCATCTTATAAATTCCACCAAAATGATTAATAAATCAAATAAACGAACACCTTGACCTTTTCTCATCCGACCTAATCTTTCATTTTCTTTTTGTTCCTTTGGATGCCCATATATGATAATAATGACCCACAAAAACCGACGGCGAGTTATTTTGTAATGAACGCATTTTTAGTCAATTATTACAATGGGCCGGCCCTAATCATATTTGGGCTTCTGTCGAGATTCCCGGATGGAAAAGCCCGCGGTCCTTCCCAAACCCTAAACCCATAATTAGGGTTTCTCCCTCCCTCGCCCTCCTCCTGCCGCCGACTTTAAATATGTCCCCGAAGTTCCCATTCGGGATCCATTCTTCTTCTTCTTCTTCTTCATTCCAACTCTTCCCGTTTGTTTTCCTGCGTTGCACTGGGTTTTCGTTTATTTGATTCGTGGGTTTTGATGCCTCTCCACACCTTTAGCTTTGTTTTCAGTTTGTGTTTGTTGGAAGCGAAGCTAGTCATGGAGGCATAGATTCATCTTTGTAGGCGGTGTTACACGTGGGGGCTTTCGTCCTTACCCTGACTTTGCCTCTAAAACCATCCGCTACATCTCCTCTTACCCGAAAGATTCAATCTTCCCTTGATACCACGACTGGGTTCATGTATTTCTGGCGTTTTAGTATGGTTTGCTTTGATGGGTGCAAATCGGATGTGATGGGGGAGTCTGTGATGATTTTTTCTGTCTGATTCCAGGTGTAAAAGGCGAACACCCCCTACTTGGGGCTGCCTTCGTCACCCTGGCGTGATATAAAAAAATTTAAGGGATTTACCTGAGACCCCTTTGTTTGATTTGCAACTCCTGTCTTAGTTTCACATCTGTGGCGACTGTATGTGCTTTGGAGCGTGGTTGATGCTTGTGAGTTGTATGTCTGGTATTATTGTTTGCGGTTTGTGAAATTGGGATGATGGGAGTCGGTGATGATTCTTATCCAATCTGATTGAGGTGTAAGACAACCCCAAGTCCCTGTTTCAAGGGAGAACCTACTTGGGACCTTCACCGTGCATGAGATCATTGGATTTAGCTGAGACCCCCAACATGATTTTTGTTCTTTACACTTCAAGTTTATATTGATGATATTGATGGAGCTTGTTTTGTTTTGTCGTCTTCTATTATCACCCTGTTGATTACTGCAGTGTTTTTACTAATATGACTTCGGTGTGAGGTGCATGTTTGATCCTGAGCTTTTTCCCAGGAAGCTTCAGTGCAAGCTTGTGGCTGAGGAGACATGGGATGGAGATCTTGATTGAAATTCGCTTTTATAGTACTGATCATGCTCTTTGCCCTGGCTTCTGGATCTGTGGTTCTGTTGGTTGTTGGGAGTCTTCCGAGAATGTAGTTTACCCATCGCATTAAGTTTTGATAACATGGTACGACGTTATTTTCCAGATTAATGCTGCCTCATGGGGTAATGATCCTAAACAAGAATAATTCATGCTTGTAAGTGGCTTGGCATATTGGCTTATGTACCCTACTCGGCCTCGCCATCTTCTACGAAACTCTGACTCCGACCAAAACCATCTTCTTGCCCACCACCCTCATCATTTGTAAATTGCTGCCCAGCCCTTCCCTTTTTTAACTCGGTGACCTCTTTGCTGCCCCGGAAACCCTTGGACGCCCCCTAGTCACCCGCCGTGGCTTGATTCTTCTCTTGCCTGTCCTCCTTACTCTGCATCCTTGAACAGCCTCTTTGGCTGAATTGAGGTGATAAAGGTATTCCTCCTTCCTGTCCTTCTTGGATACAATCTAGGTCAAGCCTTGCTCCGGGGACTGGACCTTTGGTGCAATCTTCTCCTTGTTGGGTCTTGGACTCATCGGTGCCATGCTCTTCCTCCGCACCTTAGTCACTTTGAGCTCGAGGATTTCATTGAGATTCCAGAAGCAGGACTTTCTTCAACTCTGTAATGTGATCATGGGGCTGTTGGCTTGATCTTGGTTCTATCTGATTCTTCTTTCACGGTGGTGTATCTGTATCCGTAGGGTTGATCTCAACCTATCTTACACATCTATTCAGCCATCCCGTTTCATTATTTACCCTTCCGGCGTCACTCCATTCTGCACCCACAATGACGTTCCCCATCGTTTCGGTATTGAAATCATTGTCGACATCCATGATGCTGTCTCGAGATGTTTAGTGTTCATCTTAAACTCTCATATATGAAGTTAAGTTACTATCTCGATATTTGACATACTAATTTCAATAATGATTCATGTCTCAAGATCTGTTCAACATTTCGAGATGGAATACAACTTTTTTGCCTGTGATTCTCGATCGAGATGTGACCTTGCATTGTCAAATAGAGATCTAGTGCCATATTTTCTCAAGCCAAGATTCATACCTAAAGGAAGTCCTTCAGCTTGCTCTTTTGAAGAATTACTTACTTCCTACGTAATCTCGAGACTACCATATGAAACAGCAGTTAAGTTTCCTTAAAATCTTCCTTGAGGTGATAAATACTTTTGTGTTCTCTCTCGAATCGGTGCACAGATAGATGGCTTAATTTCATGCGTCAACAAATACGGAGGAGAAGGGAGAAAAAGGAATGGTCAGAGGCAGAGGGACTTCTCTATTAAGGGGGGGAGTAGGGGGAATCCGACCGCTGAAGCGAAAAGGGTCGCTGGAGCGGAGGGTGAACATCAGCCGTCAGATTATATAAAAAGGCCGCTCGAAGGCACTCCTTCCGATTTTTTATCTTTTCTTCTTTTTTGAATTGACGGCGAAATTATTACGTCAAATAAGTATTTTATTTCAAATCATAGCATGACATGTCTTGATGCATAATGTAAGCTTGGGCCCAATTTTATGAGAATGCCGGATCTTCGACAATGACTCTAAAAACTTAGTTGGCCAAGCAAGTGATTTTTATCAATCGGTGTCGTAGATATTGACTTCCATATAATCCCATAGTGCAAGATCAGCAGGGCTTTTTATTGGTACTCTCCAATAGAAACCGGTCCAGGGCGGTCCGGAATCTCGACCACAGAAGTCGCCGTCAGTTCCGATCCCGACAGCGGACGAGGAAGCGGGGAAGAGAAGTCCGCCATCAGGAGATATCGACAAATCCACGTGTCAATTCCTGAGCGGCTCCCCTCCTTCGAATCCAACAAAAACCCCCGGACCAGACTCTGGGTTTGGATAAGCCTGCGTGTTCCCGAAGGCCAAAAAAAAAAAGACTGCTTCCCCCCGTGGGCTGAAGAAGGGGGAGTTTTATACTGTCCAGAGAAGACTCGATTTTTCATCGCGATTCGGGGCGTCTTTCCCGCTTGATTCTCAACAATGGCTGCCATCGCTTCCCTGTCGTTCGCCGGGATGAGTCAGTGCTGCGAGAGGAGGGGGGTCTCGTCGTCCGCGAGGAGCTTGGGGTCGAATATCGAGGGGTTCGTGTTCCGGTCGAGCGTGTTGTTATCTGATCTTGGTGGGGTTAGGGCGCCGTCGTTGTCCAGTTCGGCTCCTCGCGGGGTCGTTCGCTGCATGTCTGCATCGGCCGCAGGTTAGAATGATTTTTACCAAGTATTGTTTTGTTGGAGGAAAATCTGGATGGATGATTTTGAGATGCTGGCGATGATATCTGAGGCTGATTGGATTGTATTGAACTGAATCGGACATTATAGTAACGCATTGCTATTGTTTCCATGGGTTTTTGCCTTGTTTAATCTGCAAGTGCGAGATCTAGACGTTGTGTCGGATTGCGGGATTGTCGTGTAAGTGTGGAGATGTATGAGGGGGTTGTTTGTCTTATGTTGGGAGGTGCTGGAAACGTGGGCGCATCTTTGATGCCTTTACTTGTTGCCTTGCCTTTCTACTGGGCAGAGTTACCCACCGTAGCGGAGACAAAATCGAATTTCCTCAAGGCGTACAAGCGCCCTATCCCTAGCATCTACAATACCATTTTACAAGAGCTCCTTGTTCAGCAACATCTTATGCGTTACAAGAGGTCTTACCAGTATGATCCTGTTTTCGCCCTCGGCTTCGTCACCGCGTACGATCAGCTTATGGAAGGGTACCCAAGCGACGAAGACAGGGAGGCCATATTCAAGGCTTACATACGAGCTCTGAACGAGGATCCTGAGCAATACAGGTTTCTCCCCGCTGTTTGCTGTTTCAGGATTGTACTTCCAATGCATCATCTTCTTTATTTCGGATGAAAATAAAGTGTTGCAGAGCCGATGCGCTGAAGTTGGAAGAATGGGCACGGAGCCAGAATCCCGACACACTTGTCGATTTCTCAGCGAGAGGAGGAGAAGTTGAAGAAATCTTGAAGGACATCGCAGAAAGAGCTGGCGGCAATGGTAGCTTCAGTTACAGCCGTTTCTTTGCTGTTGGACTTTTCCGTCTCCTTGAGCTGGCAAATGCAACTGAGCCTACAATTTTAGACAAGGTTTGTTGTCTTCCCTATCGTTTCTTTCTTTCTTCTAAGATGTCATATTTGCCGGACGAACAGCTATTAAACTTGCAATCGGTTAGTTCACTAGGAGCTGCAGGATAATCATGATTTCAGTTCAGAGGATGTTGGATTTTGTCGTCATAGAAAGTTTGATACTTGCTTTAGGAGAGGGACTCTCTTGGCTTTCTGATATGAAAACCTCGAGCCTATCGGCTGATTAATTCGCTTCCCAAAATTAATGGGTTGATTTGGCTTATCAGCTCTGTGCATCTCTGAACGTGAACAAGAGAAGTGTTGACCGTGATCTTGATGTGTATCGGAATCTTCTCTCCAAGCTGGTTCAAGCAAAGGAGCTCTTGAAGGAGTATATTGACAGGTAACGGGAATTATGTTACTTCATCTTGACATCTTTTCCTGTGGCTGCATTACTCGCTAAATTAACCAATATTGCTTCAGGGAGAAGAAGAAACAGGAAGAGAGGGCCGTAGAATCTCAGAACGCCAACGAGGCCATCACAAAATGTGTTGGGGAGCACCAGCCCGTGGGGCAGTAGTCCTACCGAACGGCCCGACCTCGTCCAACCTGCGATCTCCGATCAGGGCTATCAACCATCCGCCCTTCTCTAACCGTGAAGTGGATCAAGAGGGACGAAATCCAATTTGTGCTCTCCTCTCAAGCTACGTGCATCCAACGATGCTTGTATAGGCGAAAGCTTGTGTCTGCACGTACATGGTATTTGTCCTCCGACACGCGTGTACTTATATCGAATCATTTCATATGACGAGGCTCATGAAAAACGTTACTCGGATTTGGATCCTGCCTTGATGTTCCAAGGTCCTCGGCACCTTGCAGCCCTCTTGTTTCCGTTCTCACGTTACTGTCTCCGGCTTGTCCGGCAGGATAAGATGGTTCGTTGTTGCCCACTAAACACCTTCGGACAAGAGCCCATAGGTCCCGTCCGTACCCCTCATCTTCCCTTTTGGATAAGCTGTTCTAGAAATTCACGGGTTTAAAGTCAAAACTTTGTGAAGATTGAGATGATAAGATCAAACAAAACGCACCATTAAAAAAAACGGACAACATACGAACATGTCGTGCTCTCGTTTGTTGTGGTCATAATCCCCATGCAGATCCGCGTGTTACGTCGCCTACGTGATCCCGAACACCATATGCTTTTAAATATTCGATCGTCTACGATCCATCATTAGTACGATCAGATTTCGGGGATACGCGTTCGAAGCCGTGGCAGCTCTTTTCAGTGTTAATTAAAAAAAAGTTAATGATACGATTTGCATGAGCAGAATCGGTAGGACAATCTTAATATTAGTTTAACTGCATGACTACGTGGTCGAAAGTTTAGGAGACAAAATCCTGGCCACGCGTAATGTTCGCCTTGTTAATATCCAACCACAACGACAGTCATTTCGGGGAACGAATGCTCCAGATGCAGAAGTAGAAAATCTCGTGTTTTATCGGGGCAAGTCAACTATGTTAGGAACACAAAAGCGTGAATGAGTGTCAGGAATTGCCATGTCGTAGCCACACGAAGTAAGGATGTAATGTAATGTCAAACACTTCTTCGTCAACTTAAAAAGTTTGATGGATTCACCATGCACGATGAGAACCAAGTAACATATATACAACTTTCTCCATAGATTATTTGAGCCCCTAGACCAAATACACAATTCTCCACCACCCATTTGTTAACTAGCGTTGACAGAAGGACCCATGCATTATTCTATGTTTTATGCATTGCATGATTTCGCTTCTACCATCGAGTGGACACTTGTTCATAATATTTAGAAACGGAGCTCGAAATTTAAGGTGCAAATAATGGGGAGGATGCTGGCATATTAATATGTATAACAAAAAAATGTCATTAATTTTGTTTTTGACCGAGTTATTAGGGATGTATGTGCTGAAATATGTTAGATGAGAGTGGCCGCCGTGACCCAGGCACACCCGATTTCCTTTGACCTTTACTAAGTAAAAGATATGTCGATGATTTTCTTCCTTTCACACTAACAATGAGTTTGTTAATAATGCAGTAAGACAGCCGTGCTAATGACGTACACATGTTGATTTGGTTCTAGAAAACTGAGTGTTAAAAAAATTAACAGGACAACTGTCTCTAGCGGCGCGGCTGACTTACGTGGCTCCATAGTAACTGGGTGTCTCGTTTACTGTGAATATATATATACACGGCACGGGCAGTACTCATACGATGTCACGGTTCTATAACAGTCGAGACACGTGTGTCGACATTACTGTATTATCAGGAAGGTCCCGAAAGAAAATGATTTCGGTTCGTGTGCCTGTCTTGTTTACGTATATCTGCATGCATATCGAAGCAGTCGGCCACACAATCTTAACTCGATAAAGAATTGTCACGCACATTTCATAGAACACTTAAATCCCCCACCCCTACGGAGCTTCATCATTCAAGTCACATTTTAAGAAAGTTACAATTTTTACTAAATAAAACGTAACATTAATATTATAATGTCGTAAACCAACAAGGCTTAATGATTTGGGCTCATCGTTACCTCCTCCCGTGGTTATCCACATTTGCCTGCACGTAAGTACATCATTGCGTCATTACACAGTTAAAGTTCCGCTGTAATAACACGAGATCAAAAGGGGTTTCTAGAGCTAGTAGACACGTGGCAATGAGGCCGGCGCCAAATCCTGTTGACTCTCCCCTCCCCCAACACGCCCCCACACACAAACCTTTTGCTCCATCTATAAATTTCGGAAGTCTGCCCGTTCACATCCTTAAACATCATCATTCAAGAGTCACTAATAATATCACTTTCTTTGGCCCTCCCCCATCACAATCGCCTTCTTCTGAACTTGAATTACATCCTCAGACGTATCAATGGGAAGGGCGCCATGTTGCGACAAGAATGGTCTCAAGAAGGGCCCGTGGATGCCGGAGGAGGACGATAAGCTCATTGCTTATATTCAAACCCACGGCCCCGGGAACTGGAGGACCCTCCCCAAGAACGCAGGTGATGAGTCGGTTTTGTACGTGATGTCCGGTCGAGGGTTGTACGTCGTTTTCCCTTATGGTTTGGGTAATCTTGGAGGCGGGTTCTTATTATAATAGGTCTTCAGAGATGTGGGAAGAGTTGCCGGCTTCGTTGGACGAACTATCTTCGGCCGGACATCAGGAGAGGGAGGTTCTCATTCGAGGAAGAAGAGACCATCATTCAGCTCCACAGCGTCCTCGGCAACAAGTATGGAAAACCTCCCTCTCATAATTATGTATTATAATTAAATAAGGTGAACGAACAGATATACTAAAATCGGCATATATCACGCTTCTGAGGTATTCGGCTCTTAGCTGGTTTAGGTAAGAGTTGATGATTAGTTATGTAACCAAAGATTTGGAGATAACTTAAAATAGAAGCGACAAAAGTCATATCCACTAATGTAATGAAATCGAAGTTTGCCCTCGTATTAGTCAGTTATAATAAATGTAACAAATTTCAAGTAATAGCTTTAGGGTTATGTTCTCAGACATACTATTTTGTAACATTAGGTGGTCAGCTATAGCGGCTCGATTGCCGGGGAGGACCGATAACGAGATCAAGAACTACTGGAACACCCACGTAAGGAAGAGGCTTCTCCGAAATGGGATTGATCCGGTCACGCATGCCCCTCGGCTAGACCTCATGGACCTATCGTCTCTTCTCAGCTCCTCCATGTGCAACCCCTCGCTTTTGAACCTGACCAGCCTGTTGAAGACCCAAGCGCTGTTGAATCCTGAATTACTAAGGCTGGTGACCACCATCTTAGCCCTACAGGACGGGAGCACCGATCTTTCACTGCGAAGCCTGCCAGAAAATCACTCTCCCGATCCTGACCCAGCAACTGGCTCCTCGGAGGAACAACCATCTGTACCTTTGCCAGAATGCCTCAAAGTTGGAGATGTTCTGCCAAATATTTGCGGTTTGAATGATCCGGTTCCACGACAAAGCTTGGCTTCGCCTATGTTATTGTGTCCAGATTATTATTTTCCGGATATAGACTTTGATCAAGGCAGCAACGGACTCGACGAAAAGATGTTTGGAATTGATTCATTCAGATCTACACCTGTTTCAGGTTCCACGCCATTGACCTCGTCGTCCACAATGGTCAACACGAGCTCCGAAGATGAAAACGGGCAGAGCTGCTGCAGCAATTACTTGTTGGATTTCGAGAGTTTCGACATGGGCTGCTTCATATAGTCCTGCAAAACAGATTTTCAGATTTTGTGCTAATTAGGGTTTTATAAAAGGGGTTCTACTTATTTAGATGTAAGAACTTCTCATCACCGTTTAAATATTTTACACTAAATAATATTTTTATGGCATTCGATTCTATTAATTAATTTACATGCATACATCAAGAAAAAAAAAGTTAAATTTTTGTAGATAAGGTTGGTGGTGGCTTAACCTTCTTTACACTTGAATTCAAATTTTCCAATGGCTTGCCAGAAAATCTGAAGTCAAATGAAAAAAAAAGTCAATGTTATTATCCAAAAGTAAAAAAAAAGAAGAAGAAGATAGCTAACATAATACTTAGGTTGTAAGAAAGGTTATTGTGCAGTTAAAGCCCCCTAGCAAATCTTCGTTACCAGTTATTTCAAAAAGTTCTTCCACGTTAATCTTTCCCCTCATTTTCCCACCTAACCAAAACACACAGCTCGGGATGACGATATATAAGTCATCAAAATGTCATAAATTTCATTACCTACCTAATCGATCGAAATGAATACGCTGGTCAACTTAACCAAATAAAAACCCTTCTCTGGATTTGTAATGTTTTTATTTTTGGTTTCGGACACATATATTTTCGTGTCTTAAAACCAGCATAAAAGAGGAAGATAAGGAATACACGCCATTACGCTGATCGCTGGTTTTTCCTCCTTCAATTTTGTGTCCGGACAGAGAAATTTTTTGAATTTCAGACAAGGCTGAATTATATTTTGAAAGTTTAAAAAGTTTATACTATTTAGATAAGACTCTTAAATTTATTAAAATAAAAATATATAATATGTCACGTTTTTATTTAACAGTTTGAGTTTTTAAGATAATTGACGGTGCATACTATACAAATCTGTTATTAGGGTCAGCCTGCCAATCACCTTATCAAGGCAACAACGGACTCGACCAAACACCCAGCTCAGGATGACGATATATAAGTCATCAAATCTAGATTTGTAATGTTTTCATTTTTGGTTTCGGACATATATATTTTCGTGTCTTAAAACCAACATAAAAGAGGAAGATAAGGAAGGAATACACGCCATTACGTTGATTGCTGGTTTTTCCTCCTTAAATTTTGTGTCCGAACGGATAAATGTTTTGAATTTCAGAAATTATATTTTAGAAAACAGTGAAAGTTTAAATATATATATATATATATATATTTGTCATCCCCAAATCGAATTTCTGCCGTCCATTTCTGCATCAGCGGCTCTCCGAGACCGAACCCTGCTCGGACTTACTGTAACAACAATACACACTCCCGCACCCAATCGGACCCAAATTACCTTCGTTAACCCCCTGGCCAACACACCCCCAATTTACTTGGAAAGAAAATCCGAAGCGGAAAATCTGGTGCCCTAACTGTCCTCCGCTGCAGTGATCGGCCTAGGTTTTCCTTTAGTAATCGCGTTCTCCTGGGAGTTGTTGTGGAGATGGTACCACCTTCCATGCATTGTGCGGAGGGAAGCCGCTCGACGACGCTGAGGGGGAGTAGACCCGCTGCGGGGACCGCGTCGGAGGCTCCTGTGAGGAGACGGAGCTCGCGGTTGATGGTAATGGAGCAGAACGGGTCGGAAGCTGCTGAAAGGGTAGCTGTAAATGAGAATGTTGGCGGGAGTACGAGGAAAAGGGGAGGACGCGGAGGAAGAGAGGTTCTCGCCGGGAAGAAGGCTGCCAGAAAGCGCATGGCGGTGGAGACTGGTGAGGGCGGGTGTGAGGTAGTGGGAGGAGCGACTGGCGAGGAGGTGAATGGGGAGAGCGTCCAGGTTGCGAAATCCGAGGACTGGACGAGCTACGAGGAGAAGGTGAAGGTGACTATAAGGATCTTTAACAAGACGTTTCTGCATTGTGTCCAGGTTTGTCCTGAGTTGCTCTCTTAGTTGAGAGGGTCAGTATTTGTTTTTCAGTTTGTCAGGTTGTCTTTGTCTCGAGATGTTCACGTTCGTCTTTTCTTGATTGTTAGGAGGAAGAGGAGAGGTGCGGTAAAAAGAAGGTGGAGGCCAAGTCATCGGGGCAGAAGGGTTCTACTAAGGCGGCCAGGAAAACAAATCAGGCGAGTTTTTGTTTTTGTTTTGTCTTCTAAAACAACAAGTCTGCTCCATGTTTTAATTTGTTTGTTAATGCGATGTAGAGAGCTATAAGATAAATATGAGAGTACCCCTTTTATTTTTGAGCCCTGAGTTTCTGGTAATAAGTTTTATTTTCAATTAAAACTGCGAGCTGTCATAAATGTCACTTCTTTGAAGATTTTCAAGTGGGTTTGGAGGATAGGGTCAGCCATAAGCAGGTGATCCCATGGGTTGGATGACCCAATCATCAAGAGAAGTTTGCACCGTTTTGTAACGTTATGCGCTCGACGATGACTATTTGCTTGAAGTTAAGCATAACTGAAAAAGCCCGTTGAAGCCGTCAGAAGAAACGCGCCTGATGCTGCTCATATTTGAGCTTGTTGTTTGGGCAACATGGTCTTACTTAATTTCTAGGTTGATTGAGCAAGATGGCCTGATAGTGCATTACTAATGGAAGAAGTGATTATTATTCTGATACATGTTAACGCACTTTGCCAGCCCATCAGTTTAGTTAAAATGATTATGCTTGAGTTCTTTATATCATCAGCATCATCGTCTGTATTGTGCACAGCACTCCTAACAGGTGTGGACAGGAGGAGGCTCGGCATATATATATGCAACCTTGTCTTTGCAACTAATTTGCACAGTTGTTGTTTTCACACCCTGAACCTACAATGAGGTTCATTCCTGAATTTATTAATCTAGACATAAATGGATGTGGAAAACAATAGCAGTACGACTTTGATTTAGTTCATTACTATTCGACGGATGGATGAATAACCCTGAGAACTGAGATAGAAAATAGCTGTTTAAAAGTTAAAAAAGGAACATGACAGGTACCCTGTCCTAGCATTATTTATACATGCGTTATTTGATATATAGATCACTGCAGTTTAATTACCTTCTCAAAATCCTCTTTTTTTTTTAAATAGCTAAACATTGTGAAATCATTTTTGGGAAAGCCTTCCTGTTTGTGTGTTTATGGCCATTTTCTTCCTTTAATTTGTTTTTTGACGAATGCCATGCAAAATTGATAATTAGTGGTTTTATATTGATCCTTCTTGTGTTATTAATGAGGTTGCTGCTAATATAATTACCTTGGCTGCTGGAAAAATAAATTTTATAGTTGTCGTTTCACCTTTTCCTTGTGGAGAGATGATCTCTTAAAATGGTTGATACAGAAAGGGAACTCTTCTGGAAGAGGGGGCAAGAAGATGGCCATGAGGCCAGATTTGAAAACCATAGCTAAGGCAAGTTGACCTAAACTTTATAATTTGAATGTTTTTTATGGTTACCATGTTTCTCTAAAATGTTTCGTTTCATAGAACGGAAGTATTATCTATCTTGTGGAACCATCATTTGCCCATGATCACATTTAATCCTATGCCTGGTGATGGCTTGGCATTACTGGTTATAAAATTTTTGTATTATTCAGTTACACTCTTATTACAGTCTTCAGCTGTGTTGAATTAGTAATTGCATATATATTTTATTGTTTCACTGCATAATGTTATTGATCTTTAACTTAGGAATAGTCCCATCCTATGGTGTTGTTTTGTATTAAAAATGAGGTGCCCTCAATGGGCAGAACTCTCCCTGGCTTGTGCAGAGTATGGGTGGATAGACATACTTCATTCCTTTTGTCACAAACAATGTATTTCTCACATTGAACCTATGATCAATAGCATTTTGAATGAGCAACTTTCTCATTAATCCTACGCTAGCACACCTATGGAGTTCTTTTTGATAATAAACTATATTTACAGGAACCTTTGATTACTAGTACCAAATTGTGAGTCTTTGTTCTATTTATGATTTGGACATTTCTATCTTTTTTTAGTTGAAGCTATCAGTTATTTTCTTTATCCTTCTGTAACTCAGATGAGGAACATGAGCGCCCTCTTATTTCCTAGGAAAATGATTGGAGCTATCCCAGGTATGTGACTGGTATTATAGCAATATTGGGGCTTTGTTCCATTTTACAGTTAGTGCAAAAAATTCGCGAAATAGGGTAGAAAGTTTCAAAATTCCTGAAATATAGCCCCGAAGTCGAATTCTATAAGTTCGACTTGGCCTAAGAAGGAAGTCGAACTCTGAGTTCGACTTCCAAAATGTCCCCTTAAGGAAGTCGAACTATATAAGTTCAACTTCCAAAAATTAAAAAAGTTTAAAAAATAAAAAGGGAAGTCAATTTCTAGAGTTCTACTTCCTCAGGGGACTTTTTGGAAGTCGAACTCTATAAGTTCGATCTTCTTTCTTGGGCAAAGTCGAATTCTATAAGTTCAACTTTAGTGCTGTAGTTCAGTAATTTTGAAACTGTCTACCCTATTTCACGAACTTTTTTTACCGACTTACCTCATTTGGGAACTTTCCTCGGCAATATTGCTGTCATTTTGGACAGGCATATTCATAACTCTATTATTTTTACTAAATTTCTGCTTATTTCCTGGCAGGTGTCAATGTTGGGCATAAATTTTTTTCCCGCGCGGAAATGGTTGTGGTGGGGTTGCATTGCCATTGGTTAAATGGCATTGACTATATGGGCCAGCACTATAAAAGGGTAATTTGATATTTTCTCAAATGCCGTTTTGCCTTATTAGCCTCATTTAAAAGGTTGATTTTAACTTGCTTTCTCTGTTTTTTTTTCTCAATATGGCACACTGTCTTTTCTATTTGATACAATTAATACACTTTGTGGTATATCTGGGAAAATTTCCGCATTTACCTGTTATTTTAGAGTATAAGCTGCCTAGTCTGCTGTTTCAGAGCTATAGTTTCTTTTTGGATCAGATGCTCATATTCAGTGCAGTGTTATTAAAGGCGAGCCCCGGGCGCGCCTGAGGCGGCGGGGCGCGGCCGGACCGCCCTGGAACTCTCCGGGCGTGCGCCATAACAAAGGCGCGCCTGGGGCGCGCGCCTTACCCGGGGCGCCACTTGAGGCGCCCTTAACAAACAGACCGGGGTCTGTTTTATGTTGCCCTAGTGTCTGGCGAGGAAGGAGGAGGAGAGGCGAGCTTCTGGGGAGGAAGAGGACGACGGGCGGGAGGGAGAGGAGGTGACACTGGCGGGAGGAGGAGGAGAGAAAACCCTAGAAGCAGGGGGCCTCGGGTGAAGGAACAAGCCCCTCAATCTCAAAAAACTTTTTTCAATTTGGTCGGAAAAGTTTCATTTTATGTTCAATTTGGTTCTAAAAGTTTAATTTATGTTCAATTTGGTCCTAAAAGGTTAATTTATGTTCAATTTGGTCCTAAAAGCTTTTTTATGTTCAATTTGGTCCCTTTAGCTGGACTGGGTTTAGCATGCGCCTTAATTACTAAGGCGCGCCCTGTGCCTCGTGCGATTTGGGTGATTTGCGCCTCGGGTGCGCCTTGCGCCTTTACAACACTGATTCAATGTACTTAATTTGTTGCATTATGATGAATTCAACTGCCTCATTATGTAAACGCACCATGCTAGCAGGGGTTGAGGATGGATGTGTATATGCACAAACTTACCCCTTCCAAATCTTTGCAAAGAAATTCTTTGCACATCTTGAGCGGGGAACTAATAGGTTAACAAACGACTAACTTTGTCATTGTGCATAGACTATCCTCAGATCCACTAATTTTGAACTCAGCCCTAAATATTCAGCATGAGTGATTGCAGATGATGTTGACGAATTCTTTAGTTTTCATTGCCATCGTGGGGTTTTGGCTTTTGAAAATACATGAACTTGAATTATGACTAATTGTTTTAAAAAAAATGTAATTTGTGAAAAATTGCTAAAAATTGTTAAAAATCTCTAGTCTAGGAATAAGAGAGTACAGAATTGGAACTGCATCTAAGACTTATGAAATCATTAGTCAAGCAAGAAACATCTTAGCAAAGCAGTTGGAGTGAAAGCATCTTCCTATACCTTCAATTTGTCTTGGTTGTTAAACTGTAATGTTCAAATCTGTAATGGAAGTTCTCAAAATTTGGCAAGAGCTTTACTTTATTTTAGCGGCATGAATTGTGGTATCAGGTGTGCGTGGAATTCTACATAAATTGATATTTGAATTAGTCTTTGTGCAATAATAGGTTTGGGAATAACCACATTCCGATGGTACTTCTGGAGACATATATGCAATCTTTCCCGTACTGCACTAGTTGGGGAAATTCAGGAGTGCTCAGCACAATACAAACTCTGGCTTGCTAGTTTGTTTGTGAAGTGACTTAAGTCTACCAAGCTAATAAGTTTAATCGTGTTTGATGGATGCTTAGGACTACGGGAACTATAAACTCCCTCTTGCTGTTGCAATTGTACTATCTGGCGCATATGAAGATGATCTGGATAAGGCTGAAGAAATTGTATATACTGGTCAAGGTGGTCATAATCTGACTGGTAATAAACGTCAAAAAGCAGATCAAGTTTTAGATCGCGGAAATCTTGCTTTGAAGGTTGGCTATATTGTCTTTCTCATCTATTCTTCTTGTAAATGAATTCTGTTCTACTGAAGACGTTCAGGCTTTTAACTGAATCTCCTTAATAGATATTATTACCCTTTGAGGTGATTACCTTCTTCTGATGACAGTCTACTTATCGTTTTTTCCCCAAGTTGCTCCATTAACAATTTTCGTGCTTTGTTAGGAAAAGCTGAAAACGTTTTCACTGGAAAATATGCCTCTGGAGATGACTTTTCTTTCACAATTTTGAAAATTCTTTATAATGCTTTCCATCCTTTCTTCATCTATTTTTTGTGGGACAAGGTGGGACCGGTGCTCGCTGCTATTTTCCGTGTACTTTCTGTTGTATAGCATCCAAACACAACATTAGTCTGAATTTCAAACTGTAAAAATCATTCTTAAATAAAAAAATGCTAAGAAAAAGCTGTATCATCGCCAATTCCCTCTTCCCCCTGAAGTTTTACTGGTTAAGGAGAACCTTTGTGCTTGGAGAAGACCTTTTCTTTATCCCACTGTCTGTTACAGCTCTTTTCATTGCAGTAGTGCATTTTATTAGGTGTTTTGCCATTTTCATGCTTTTATGTTACTGCCTTATTTTTTGTTCATTTAAGTCTTCATAAAGGTTGTTTCCATGCACTTCTGTTGACTTTATGTCAAAATGAAGTGAAAATGGACATTTGAAGATGAAATTTTAAGTTGAATTAAGGGTGACACTCTGGCCTCCTGAAATTAAATTTAATTTTGGATGTGATTTCATATTTGAATAAATTGGCATCTTGATTCGCACTCACCTAAAATTGTCTCCATCCTTTGCAGAACTCAAAGGAGCATGATCTGCCAGTGCGAGTAATTCGGGGTCATGAGTCAGTGAACAGCTATTGTGGCAAGGTCTACTCGTATGATGGGCTATATAAGGTATGAAACATATATTTCGTGTAAAGAATGCGTCTCCTTTGGTTTGAAAATAAAACAGAAGAAAACATTTCATGGGGAATCAGACCTCTTATTCGCTAAAGTAATGTTGGCTATATGATCTCTTTACTCAATGTTTGCTGTAAGGAGATGCTGATCCAATTTTAGACCTTTGTATTAGGCTATTTTGATTCCTTTTCTGATCTTTTTACTTATCAAATTTGTTGTATATTATCAGTATTCATACATATACATACATACATATATATATATATATATATTATGATTACCAGTATACAGTTTTGGAATGATGCTGCAATTTTAGCTCTACAAAAAATGCAGTGGGTTTTGTTAGAACTCATAAGTTAAACGTGTTTGGGTGAGTAATAATAGAATAGGCAACTCTCAAGAAGTCCTCGCACCCCTAAATGTTTTGGCGGATCATTTTTTTGTAATTATATTTTAAGGTAAGATTACATACATACATGTCCCTTCTCCCCTAACCCACTTGAGTCAGGTGCACCAGGATGCCCTTCTAATGTTTGGAATGAAATTTATCCTTTACAAAAAATGCAAGTTGTAATGTTGTATTCCTCTCTATGGGTTTGACATTTGCTTTGCACTATAGTGTCCTTATGAATGTGAGAGACATTTGGGATCTCGTGGTTAGATATTTTATTATTGTCTTTTAGGTTGTTGATTATTGGCCGGAAAAGGGAATCTCTGGATTCACAGTCTACAAGTACTTGCTGAGACGAATGCCTGGGCAACCAATTTTGAGAACTAATCAAGTGAGTGGTGCTCCTCCTGTGATTATTATTTATGCCTCGTCATCTGCCTTATAAGTATCATATAGGTCATCAGATCCTTGGGCTCATTATTGATGAAACAATAGCATTTGGTCGAAGTTTTTGAAACTGTCAAATTTAGCCATATGTAGCCCCTTCAAGATTTTTAAATATGAGGCGAGCCTCCAACTGGAGAGATTAGGGTTTAGGATTGGCTTATATTATCTTCAGATACCCTTTTGGATCGAAATATATGGTTCGTTGGTGCAAATGGTTGCTTTGTTTAGCTCCTTCTAAATTAACCATGCTTTCGTGATTTCATTTATTTTAAGCACCATCTTAATCCTGGCAGGTTCAATTTGCCTATGGGCGAGTTCCTACTTCCATTTCAGAAATACGTGGGTATAGTACATAAAACATAACACCTGTTGATGTTTTCTTTTCTTGGTACTTAATCCTGTTTCACTTAACTTTGTTTTAAGTTTGGTTTGCAAGGACATTGCAAAGGGGCTCGAGGACTTTCCAGTACCAGCCACAAATCTGGTTGATGATCCTCCTGTGGAACCTACAGGCAAGCATTTTTTTGGGGCTGAAATGTTTAGATGGAGTTAAATAGTTTCCTGGTTAAGATGTGCCATTAGCTTTAGTAATTCATTTTGGCAAGCTTGCTCTATCGGTTCTCTGTGGGAAGATTAGAATATTTATGTTATTTTGTTATCGAGCTTCAACATGTAATTGTAAATATCAATGTCTACTTTTGAGCCTACTCATGCTAACTCATGACTTGTAAGTCCAGTTTATCTTGTCAAGATATCAGTTCAAAAGTTTCTAGTCCATCTATTGTAGTCTAGCTGTGCTTATTTCTCCCCACTCAAAGTTAAGTGATTGTTAACCTACACGTCGCTTTTGATGACTGTAGATTACAGTATTAATTTTTTACTCGATTACCTTTGCTAATCTGTCTGCCTCTTCTGTTTAAATCATGAAAACAAGCTTATATAACATGGTAAATTTCAGGCTTCACATATGTGAAGAATCTGAAAGTTGCAAAGAATGTCGTCCTTCCAGCATCTGGCCCGGGTTGCAATTGCAAAGGAAGTTGCACGGATGCCAGGACTTGTTCATGCGCAAGACTAAATGGCCATAATTTCCCTTATGTTCAAAGGGATGGCGGCAGGTAGAGTTTTGCATATGCTGATTTTTATTAGTGCGAGATAGGACAAATGATGAGATTTATTATGGGTTTGTGCTTTCAGGTTAGTAGAAGCGAAAGATGTAGTCTATGAATGTGGTCCTAATTGTTGCTGTGGACCCGATTGTGTGAATCGGATTTCTCAGAGGAAATTGAAGTATCGGCTAGAGGTTGTTTTTGTCGCATAGTATATTGAATAGACAGGTTCTTTTCATTAGCCTTCAGTTTTCTGATCCAAAAGTGTGAATCTAGGTTTACCGAGAACCACGTAAAGGCTGGGCCGTGAGGTCCTGGGACTATATACCTCCCGGAGCACCCGTATGTGAGTATATTGGGACTCTCCGTAGATCTGAAGATGTGGAAAGTTCTTTGGAGAACAACTATATTTTTGACATTGATTGTCTGCAAACGATGAGGGGGATTGGCGGAAGAGAGGTAATCTGAAAATATACGCCACGTTTTCACTCTTTTGACATGAAAATACATGGCACACCTTTCAAATCCTTGCCCTTTGTGTTCTTCATTGTTATAATTCAAAACCAATTATCTACATAGCATGCTTGACCTTATTCAGCTAGATGTCGTTTTGATTTCTCAATAGAGGTAGTAGATGGTCTGCGCGTATGTCCTTGGCTAGTTGTTGGTGTTAAAAGAAGCATCTGTCAATAAGTTTACCGATTTCACACTAGTGTTTTTCCTTGTAATCGGTTGATAGTTTGTTTTCTACTTGTTTTCAATACAACCTTCATGTCCTGTAGAGAATATTGTTACGAAAATTCGCTTTGACTATGTTTTATAGGAGATTACAATTTCTTTGGGCTGTCCTTGTTGCTTTCTCGCTGATGGTTTTTTTCTTTCTTTTTCTTTTTGGATAAGTTGATCGCATTGATGTTTACAGAAGGTAGTTTGGTAGACTTACATGTGCAGTTTGAATCTTGTTTGGGGCTGTAATACCCATTGTTAATTCTTCTTGATATGTTTTAACAGAGAAGGTCACGTGACGAGTCATGTCTGCCCATCTGTCACGCGAACCAGCTTGATCCAAAACTTGATGCCCCAGAGTTCTGCATCGATGCAGGATCGACTGGTAACGTCGCAAGATTCATCAACCACAGCTGCGAGCCGAACCTCTTCGTTCAGTGCGTCTTGAGCTCACACCGTGACATGAAGCTTGCGCGTGTGGTGTTGTTTGCTGCTGAAAACATATCTCCGCTTCAGGTTATCCCCTCTGCTCTCCCATTACCTTTTTTATCTTTATTTACCTAGGCAATGTTCTCTGGTGACCGAGATGCTTTCGGCTCGAACGATCCCGTATCGCTAACAATTTAAGCTCTTATCGTTCACAGGAGCTGTCCTACGACTACGGTTATGTACTCGATAGCGCGTCGGGCACCGATGGGAAGATCAAACAATTGCCATGCTATTGCGGCGCCCCCACTTGTCGGAAATGGTTGCTTTAGGCGAGCTCGACATTGCATTTTGAAACATCAAGTTCCCTCTCAACCTTCTGGGAGTCTACATGCCCCCCCAGCACTGGTGGTCTTCTGCAATTCAGTATTTGACTGAAATCCCGCGGGAGAAAGAAGTAAAGGTTTTACTGATTCTGGGTGCCATGGAACACCTCCTTGTAAGCCGGCTGCTTACTAACTTGTAGCAGTTGTTAAATGTTATGCCTTAGAGAACATTGGATTGGACGCAGGCCATGAGCGTTTCGTTTCCTTGAAGGAAGCTTCTTGATTGATCATCTTTGGAAGGGAAAATCATTCAAACAAATGGGTGGAAAGCGAGTCAAAAGGACACGCCAAACAAGGAAAGGTGTGCCCACAACGTAAAATGTTTTTTAATTGCTGCTAGTCACACTCTCTATTGAAGAGAGTGAAGTGAAATGCCTCAACAAGATCGAAGCCCGACAACTCCCAACACACTACTAATCCTCTTTTTTTTCTAGTAGTAAGTGTGCGTGATGCACGTTTTTGGAGACATGTCCCAAACCCACATCAACATCAGACATGCTTTTTCTTGATAACATCTAAAGAGCAAAGCCAATGCAAAAGTATTCGATCCTTTCTGGTTCATACATATTCCCTTTACTCTGTGTCTCTCTCCATTGGGAAATGGGTAAAGTGGAGGGAAAAAAAAAAAGAGTAAATGAACATCGAATGAAAGGCTGCTGCTGCTGCTGCTTGCTGGCTGGCCTCCTCCTTGCAATTCCCTCCAACTGGTCTTTGTAATTTATTATTGGTGGGTCTTCCCATGAAAATCTCCTCAATATTATTTCTGGAGATGGCCAAATCTATGCACACATATACGAACACACACATACATACGACCACTGCTTTTTTTGTTATTTTTATCCTTACTCGTTCGGTCCCCCCCGATTGACCCCACTCCCCCCTTCAGGCAGCATCCGATGCAGACATTCCCCCCCGCCCCCCTTTATCTTGTTAGCGTAAAGAACATTTTCTTTTACCAAATCTTCTCCAACATTCCCTAAATCATCGAACCTTCTCGCTTTCTCGAGGTTGTTGCATTCTGTTCCTTCTATTTTTTGTACGAAACATCGGCTCGTAGACTCGTCTCTAAACCATGGTGGACTGTCTGGATATACGGTATTGTGTTTACGTTCTCGACGTAATCCTTTTGTCGATCAAGGCAAAGCACTGAGGGGGTGTTAATATACAAAGGGGTGGGTGGGTTTGGTGTGAACAGTGTAATGACAATCGAAACAGTGTGATCCACACAGCAAGGAGATGCTGGGGGGGGGGGAATCCAGAGTTGAATTGTTTCGGACTGGTTATACAGATGACGATGCTGTTCGAGAGTATTTACTCCAATGGAAGACAAAATTGCAGGGCTGGGGTGGTGGGGGTGGGGGGACATAGCTGGGGAAAAGGAAAAGCCTGCAGAATGAGGTGGTGGTGGTGTATTGACTGTGTGTGTGTGGGTTGTACCTTTCCTCCTTATTTATTCATTTTTGTCTGTTGGGTTTGGGTGATTGGCAACATGTTGTATTAATTGTGTTTGTCTTCTTCTTCCCCCGTACATATTTCATAAAGCGCTAGTAACATCACAATCCCAACATCATATTGTGGGGGCACCCAGCCATGTCCATGGAGATATCCTTTGGATTCATTCTTGTCCGAATCATATACTACCGAGTCCTCCGAAGGCAACCGATGCGTTCCTACTAACCTCGCCTTATACATTCCTCGCTGATATCGAGACAATTATACGCACGTAGGTCCGCGAACCCGGAACTGGCTAGGACTCATTTGCTTATAATGAAGCTCTTGGGACAGAGAGGCTTTCCTTCTTGTTGCACTCCCTCCTCTTACTCCTCATAATCCTCATCATCATCATCTTCTTCTTCTTCTTCTTCGTCTACAATGGAGTTTTGCCTCGAGCAACCGTTATCGTCGTCGTGCTTTCGGGGAGTCTCCGCAAGGACTCAACAATTACAGCGAGATTACGACGAAGACCGTCATACCTCTCTTCTCTTGCTTTTCTCGGTGGAGAAAGATCACATGCCGGCTGTACAATACTTGACTAGTCTCGAGGATGGTGCGTTTGGTGATAGCATCCGTAGGGACGCAATTTCTTCCATCTCCCGGGTAAGAAGCTCCGAGTCTGGGCCTAGCTCAGACGGGTGATCGTGTCCCCTCGTTTGGTCATTCTATCTGGGTCAGGAACTAATGGGATGGTTTTCATTTTTGTGCAGTTATCATCCGGTTTCAATCCGCTTCTGTGGTATCTTGCTGTCAATTACCTCGACCGGTTTCTGTCAAGTCAAAGATTAAAGGTAGAAGCGACATTGCACTAATGGTTTCTCCTGCAGGTGATCTTATTGCTACTGCCTTGTGAATTTTGCAGAGAGCGAAGCCATGGTTATCGAGGCTTCTCGCCTTGTCGTGTCTCTCTTTGGCTGCCAAGATGCTCGGGGTAGAACTCCCCTGCGCCCTCGTTCCGGCAAGACAGGCTTACCTTTTCTCGGCTGTCAAGATACATGTCAAGAATTTGATTCGAGCTGATTTCAATGCAGGGTAACGATGGGCTGATACATGATTCGCGGACCATTCATCGTATGGAGTTCATAATCCTGGGAGCTCTTGGATGGAGGATGCGTTCCGTGACTCCATTTTCATTCCTTCCCTTCTTCGCTTCTCTGTTCGAACTGAAGGACGGGCCATCAAGACGGGCTTTGAGAGCACGGGCCATTGAAATCGTCCTCAGAGCGCAACACGGTGAGGAGCTTGCCTCCGAACTGGAAAATCCCAGAAACATTGGGTAGACAAACAAAGCCGTTGTTGATTCACTATAGCGGTTTTTTCGCAGATGTCGAGATGTTAAGATTTAAGCCCTCGCTCATTGCGGCTTCAACATTGCTCTCAGCGTCCTTCGAGCTGTTTCCAGTCCAGTTTCAGCGTTTTTGGACTGCGATCTGCAGATGTTCATACATAAACGAGGTATTTTCACCAATCCCCCGACTACCACACGTCCGCGTCTAGTTTCAATCGCCCGATCGGCATTTGAACATCCGATTCTCCTCGGTCCATAGGTCACGAGAAATGTTTACTGTTGTTTATAGGAAGAGCTGGCCAAATGCTACGGCGCGACACAAGTGGTGGCGATAGAGGGATACGAATCCGCAGTCGTTGACGTAGTCGACATTTCCGGCCCAGACACCCCACAAAATGTGCTCGACCAGCAGTCCTCGAACGCGTCGTCGTCGTCCATGGATGACGTGGTACTCGGTTCCGGCACGGATAGATCCCCCAAGAGGAGAAAGATGGATGGTGGTCTATCCGAATGAATGGTCGGTGACTGGGCTTTTAGAACGAAATTGGGGAAGGATTCTTAACAGAAATTAATGCCCAGCTCAAATAACGTCAAATTAATTAAAAATTGATTAATTTTGTTTTTCAAATGAATGATTTAAAAAAAAATCAATTTTCTTTAGTGGGTCCCTAGATCAAACTAAGTTAAAAGCCATGCCCATCCCATCATCATCTACATACACTCCACTCCTGCTGAATGGATTATCAGCTTAAATAATGTGCTTCCTTTTGTGGAGGGCTACCACACTCATTCCCGGACTCAATAATATTAGTCATTGGAGCGTTTGATGAATCTCTCTGGTCCCCAAAATGGAACGTGACCCATGGATGACAACCCACCCTATCTCGTTCACGTACCGAAAATACGCGACAGCAACCACACACGCCCCCGCCTTCCCGCTCCTGTTCGTGTTCGGAGGCAGTTGGGACATTTCATTTCATTGGTCGTTTCTTATGAACACAAAGAAGTCCTACTATTGTGTGATAAATGCCTGCTGCTAAGCTGCTGGACCAATTTCATTATTTGATAAAAATAGCACTTGACAACATCTTTGATGAATGAAATGAAAGCCCATCTCTGTTGGTAAGCCGAGTGCTTGCTACCAATAGCTTTGGAGTTAAAAAGGATAAATAATATTAATAACAGGCAGGCATTCTGATCCAACATCCTGATTCCTAATTGTATGGAGGCTTCTTCGCTTATATCTCAACACTTCAAAAACTCTCCCTCTTGTTACACTTCGAAAACTCGTTTGTCCTGCGTCCCCTGCGATTTTCTCTGGTTCGACGAATTCCTTCATCCCCGTGAAGGGGCTGAGTTTCCGAAACAGCGGTTTGGTTCTTATATGCGATGGTTGATACGCTGGTACTGCTTCTTGTCCGCGAACTCTGGCTCGAGGACGATTCCGTGAAGAAAACTTTGTGCTCTTGGTTATCGGCGTACAGTAGCAATGCCCTCAGGACCGGCGGGGCATGTTCACCTCGAGTACCCCTTCTATGATCTGAACCACCTGACCCATTGTCGGCCTGTGGACCTCTTCGTCTTGTATGCACCAGCAGGCTACTCGGCATATTTTACTGAGCTCGCCAACGTCTGCTTCTCGACCCAGCATCGGATCCAGAAGATCGAGCAGATCCCCCCCTTCGACCAACTTGCTAGATGCCCATGTAGGGAAGAATTTTATCTGGCTATCCCCGGCTGGCTCAGCGTTCCTCCTCCCGGACACAATCTCGAACAGCATCATGCCGTAGCTGTAGACATCGGCTTTGTTGGTGATTGGATCAAACCTGATATGAAAATCTTAGGAAATATCTTAGAAAAATCTTAGAAAATATTTTAAAGATTTTATAGGAGATATAATATCTATTATTTAAGATTTTGTTGAGATTTTATTTGATTTCTTTAGATTATTGTTGGAGCTATAAATAGGGCTTGTCCTCATATGTAACAATTCACTTTTGATTTTGTTCAATAAAAGTAGAGAGAGTTTCTACTGTGAAGAGGTTTGGTTCCTACACCGGGAACACCTACAATTGGTATCAGAGCGTTTTGTGATCTTTCGGGAACTGTGGAAGTCTTGTGAAGAATTTGATATTTTTGCTTTTCGTCCAAAAGAAGGAGATGGAGGCAAGTGCAAGCAGTTTATCTTCTACGACGCCACCATTGTTTGATGGGGAGATCTATCAAGCTTGGGCGGTGAAGATGAACACTTTCATGGAAGGTAGCGATTTGTGGGAAGCAGTGGAAGGTGACTATACCGTGGATGCACTCCCCGACAACCCTACTATCAACCAGATTCGGTATCATAAGGAAAGAGTCACGAAGAAGGCAAGGGCGAAGTCATGTCTCTATGCTGCAATGTCGCCTACAATATTCACGATGATCATGAAGTTCCAGACTGCGAAGGATATTTGGAATTTCTTGAAGGAGGAGTATGAAGGTGACAAGAAGGGCATGAAGGCTTTAAATTTGATGAGAGAATTTGAGAGGCAACAGATGAAGGAAGATGAGGCTGTGAAGGATTTCTCTGACAGATTGATCAATCTGGCTGACAGAATCAGAGTTCTGGGCACTGATTTGAAAGACGACCGTATCGTACAAAAGGTTTTGGTGTCGCTGCCAGAACGTTTTGAAGCTACGATTGCTTCATTGGAGAATACAAGAGATCTATCGGACATAAAGCTGGCGGAGTTGCTGAGTGCGTTGCAGGCTCAGGAACAGAGAAGGCTGATGAGAAGGGAAGGTCAAGTTCCTACTGAGGAAGCCTTACCAGCAAGGTCGAAGACAACAAATTCTGGAAAAGGGAAGAAGCCGTGGAGTCAGCAAAAGGGGACTGCAGAAGGTTCAGGCAGAAGTAGAGGTTCTGGTGAACAGAGGCGGCCTACTGCTGATCAGAAGAAGAAACTAGATCCGTGCAAACACTGTGGAGGCAGAAGTCACCCACATTACAAGTGTTGGAGGAGGCCAGACGTGAAGTGTAATAATTGTCGGAAATTAGGGCATATTGCAAGGTTTTGTCAGGAAAAAGATTCTCAGCAAAGTGCTACAGAAGCTGCTGCAAATCATGAGGTAGAATTGATGTTTACATCATCTTGTTTTGCTACCGGATTGACTCGTAGAAGCTGGCTGGTGGATAGCGGATGTACCCACCACATGACATATGATAAGAAGGCATTTGCAAGTCTAGATCGAAGCTTCTATGCTCGAGTAAGGATCGGGAATGGTGATTACATTGACGTTGAAGGGAAAGGAGATGTAGTCATTGATGGTCCAGAAGGTGCAAGGCTAATCGGTGATGTTTTGTATGTACCTAAGATTGACCAGAACTTGTTAAGTGTAGGTCAACTCGTGCAAAAGGGGTACAAGGTGATGTTCGAAGACGGGTTCTGTATGATAGCTGATTCATCTGGAAAAGAGATACTTAAGATTCAAATGAAGGAAAAGTGTTTCTCTTTCGATCCAGCATCACAGAGTCAAAAAGCTTTAGTGGCTCAGATTGATGAAGCAGAACTTTGGCACAAAAGGCTGGGGCATTTCCATAGCAAGGGCATAGAGTTTCTGCTGAAGAATGAGATGGCAGTTGGACTTACAATTCTACAGCAGAAGGATGCATCTAACTGCAAAACGTGTGTGCTGGGAAAGCAGGCGAGGCTTCCTTTCAAAAGTACGGACTGGAGAGCTAGTAAAAAGCTACAGCTTATACACACAGATGTTTGTGGACCGATGTCGGAGGCTTCCATAAATGGAAGCAGGTATTTCATCATTTTTATTGATGACTTCTCCAGAATGTGTTGGATTTACTTCTTGAAGGCTAAGTCTGAAGTTGCAGAGACTTTCGGGAAGTTTAAAAATCTTGTGGAAAATGAGAGTGGGAGGAGTATACAGATTGTGAGGTCTGACAATGGGACAGAGTATACTTCTGCCAGTTTCAGGTCCATCTGTGAAGATTTCGGAGTGCAGCATCAGTTTACTGCACCATATTCACCACAACAAAATGGGGTGAGTGAACGGAAGAACAGAAGCATCATGGAGATGGCAAGATGCTTGATGCAGGAGAAGGAGATGCCGAAGAAGTTTTGGGCAGAAGCTGCAAATACTGCAGTATTTCTGTTGAACAAACTACCTACAAAGTCGGTAAATATGAAGACACCTCATGAGGCTTGGTATGGAGTCAAGCCTACTATGAAGAACCTGAAGGTATTTGGTTGTGTGTGTTATACACATGTTCCTTCTGTGAAAAGGGACAAGTTAGACCAGAAGGCAGAAGCTGGTATTTTTGTTGGATATAGCATGAAATCGAAGGCATATAAAGTTTATCAGCCACAGAATGAGAAGATAATTGTGAGCAGAGATGTCAAGTTCTTTGAAGAAGAAAGATGGATCTGGTCGGACAGAGAATCAAACTCTGAGCATACATGGCATGTGTCACATAAGCCTATTTTGGAGGAACAAAACGTTGAGGAGCAGAATGCCGAGGGACAGAATGTCGAGCAGCAACTCAGTTCTGAACAACAAATTGATGATCCACCTGTAAGAGGTACGAGATCATTGACTGAAATCTATGAACGATGCAATGTAGCAGTATTAGAACCTGCTGGATTTGAGGATGCAAAGGAAGATAGAAGATGGCTAGTTGCAATGCAGGAGGAGCTAGCTATGATTGAGAAGAATCAGACATGGGAGCTTGTGGATAGACCTACCGATCGAAAGGTTATAGGAGTTAAGTGGGTCTACAGAACGAAGCTTAACCCAGATGGTTCCGTGAACAAGCATAAAGCTAGGCTTGTTGTGAAGGGCTACTATCAAGTATGGGGGGTAGATTATTCAGAGACCTTTGCTCCTGTGGCAAGACTTGACACAATCAGGTTGATACTTGCAATTGCTGCAGAAAAAGAATGGAAGGTATTTCAACTTGACGTTAAATCCGCATTTCTTAATGGGATTCTGCAGGAGGAGATTTATGTAGAGCAACCAGAAGGTTTCTGGGTTGCAGAACCTGAACAAAAGGTGTACAGATTGAAGAAGGCTTTGTATGGGTTGAAGCAAGCTCCAAGGGCTTGGTACAGTAAGATTGATAATTATTTGGTTGAGTTAGGATTTGAAAGAAGCCGCAGTGAGCACACTCTGTATGTCAGGAAGGTTGATATGAGTGTGATTATTATTTCCTTATACGTGGATGATCTTCTTGTTACTGGAAATGATCATAAACTCATACAGAAGCTAAAGCAGAATCTAATGCGGATGTTTGAAATGACAGACTTGGGAGAAATGTCATTCTTCCTTGGCATGGAGGTAAATCAAAGTCCAGGTGAGATCTTCCTGTGTGGAGAAATTTTGAAAAGATTTCGGATGGAGGAGTGCAAAAGTGTAACAACTCCCATGAATCAGAAGGAGAAACTGAGCAGAAACAATGGTTCTGCTCCTGCAGACAATGCATTATACAGAAGCTTAATTGGTTGCCTAATGTACTTGACAGCAACTCGACCAGATATTTTATTTTCTGTAAGTGTGCTTTCAAGGTTTCTACATTGTGCTACAGAAGTACACATGACAGCTGCGAAAAGGGTGCTCAGGTATCTCAAAGGAACGAGTTCCCATGGTGTGAAGTACAGAAGGTGTCAGAAATTTGAGCTTTATGGTTTTTCTGATAGTGATTGGGCTGGTTCTGTAGATGACATGAAGAGTACTTCTGGGTATTGTTTCTCCTTGGGATCGGCTTGTTTCTCATGGTGCTCAAAGAAACAAGAAATTGTAGCTCAATCGACTGCAGAAGCTGAGTTTGTTGCAGCAATAGGTGCTGTAAATCAAGCTATTTGGTTGAGGAAGCTTCTGGATGATATGGGTTACAGAATGGAGAAGGAGACGAAAGTCTCTGTTGATAACCAAGCTGCACTGGCGATTTCAAAAAATCCAGTTTTCCATGGTAAAACAAAACACTTTAATGTGAAGTATTATTATCTTAGAGAAGTGCAGCAGATGGGAGAAGTAGAGCTGATTTATTGTCCTACAGAAGATCAGCTAGCCGATATTTTCATGAAGTCATTTCACCAGAGCAGGTTTGAGTGGCTTCGACAGAAAATTGGCGTGTCTATCAGCTCTTGATCCAAGGAGGAGTTTGTTGGTGATTGGATCAAACCTGATATGAAAATCTTAGGAAATATCTTAGAAAAATCTTAGAAAATATTTTAAAGATTTTATAGGAGATACAGTATCTTTTATTTAAGATTTTGTTGAGATTTTATTTGATTTCTTTAGATTATTTTTGACCCTATAAATAGGGCTTGTCGTCAAATGTAACTTTTCACTTTGAGTTTGTTTAATAAAAGTAGAGAGAGTTTCTACTGTGAAGAGGTTTGGTTCCTACACCGGGACCACCTACAGGCTTTCACAGTGATGGCAAACCCAGAGATCCATACCGGGGCCAAATATCCCCTCGTGCCCCGCATCGTCGTCAGAACTCGGCTGAATTCCCTCCCCATGAGCTTGGCTAAGCCAAAGTCTACCACCTTCGGGACGAACTCGACGTCCAGAAGGATGTTCTCAGGTTTAATATCAATGGATGATGCTGTCCCTACACTTCTCGTGCAGGTATGTCAATCCTCGAGCTTTCCTGAGAGCAATCTGATACCTTGTCTTCCAATCAATTATCCTTTCCATTGAAAAGATGAGCATTCAACGACCCGTTTGGCATGTAGTCGTAGACCAACAGCTTTTTATCGCCTTCCGAGCAGAATCCGAGCAACCGGACCAGATTCACGTGTTGTATCATCCCGATTGTGCTCACTTCCATTCTGAATTGTTTCTCCCCCTGGCTAATACTCTCCGATTTCTTGACCGCTATTTTGGACGAGTCCGATAACGTCCCTTTGGACACTGAGCTGAAACCTCCCCCTCCCAACTTCTCAGAGAAATTCTTCGTTGCTGCCTGCACGTCCTTGTACGCAAACACTATCCATCTCCCCTTCATGGCTTTTGTTCTCGTCGACCTTCTCTTCCGTGCCCAAAGTCCCAAAAGCGCAATCTTTACTAGAGCTACTGCACCTGCAACAGATCCGCTAAGGATAGCAGCGACATTCAGCTTGCTGCTAGGATTCAGTACATTAGAAGCCGCTAGCTTGATCTGCCCGATCGAGGGGTCCTAATCATCATTATTACTAGTGTTATCGGACTTTAATACCATGTAAATAATATCTGACCTGTCAGAAAACAAAGTCCAATATACAATCCCAACAAGATTTCGCTGTAAGAGTAATCCGCTTCGACTTATGTCAACTATTTTCTCTTCGCGACGTATTATTTGAATTTGTCCCATTTTTTGAGGCATTCTTTCAACATATTCGACATGTTCCAGAATATGAAGTACTCCCTCGAGGGCTGGAGGGAGTACAGACTGACCGCGGGGTCGTCGGCATTCTTCCAGGATGTCAGTAAAGTGGTCTCGTTCGTCCTCTTGTTAGTCCTCAGCTTTGCTCCTGGGAGCCACGTGTGCGCCGGGTGGTCAAGCTCTGCCACAGGGGGGCCTTGGTGGACGAGGAGTTCGACCCTGATTTGAACATAAGGTTGCCGTCGTCCCCAAGGACTGCAACAACCTCCCCGGAGGAGCCGGTCAGGTTGGTCGACCAGGCGTGGGATTTGGAATCGTTGGTGAGGACGAGGTTCCCGTCGAGGATCCTGAGCTGAGTCGCGGTCTTGTAGACAACAGGGGTGTCCCTGTTCGCAACCCAGACGATGTCCAGTGGAGGAGACCAGCCTGTACCAGATGCCGATGTAGTAATAGGAGGATGTGTTCACGGGGAGAGGAGGTGAAAAGTCAAAGGCAGTGACTCCCACCTCCACATCCCCACCATTTTTATCTTTCTTGGGTTTGAAAGACTTTTTCCTCGGATCAACTCTTATATTATTATTATTAAATAAACTACGTGACATATTTTTGTGGCTCTAATATTATTGTACATCACGTATTTGATATAGTTGTACAATAATTAATGTTAATTATCTTAAAATTTAAATTATTAAATAAAAGCGTTTCATACTTTATATTAAATAATGGTAATTGAGCAATGGACGTCAAGTTACTCTGGAAGGGACTCTCCCTCTCGGCCAGGTCATCCGGGAACTAAGCACTACTTTTAACTTCTTTCGGCTTCTAAATCAATGTCTAATTAACAAAATGATTAACCGCGATGATTTCAATTAGTTACAAGAGCTAACCAATTTGCTTTCCTATTTAAAACAATCTTCATCCCCATATTATTTCCCGAATAAGAGAAATATGAGGGAGTGGGTTCCCCTGCTCGTCCCCGTCCTCCTTTCGTTTATTCTCCTGTCAGGGGCCGAGGTGAGGCACGACTATGGCGAGGATCGGGCGTCCCAGGAGTGCGGAGGAGGGACCTACGACCTATCCATGTCGTACTCCGTATGCGTCAACCTGCTCGTCAACTACATAATTAAGGGAACTCCTGCTCACGGCTACGATTACGCCACGTCCTCCAGCTTGATGAGTGCCAACTGTTACAGCTATGGTAAGTGTGACAGGTCGCTCACGAGCTCGGACTGCGAGAACTGCTTGAACGACGCCATTGCCAATGTCCTCAATGAGTGCAAGTTGAGGTTCGAGGCTAGGATTGAACTCGCCAAGTGTCGGATGGGATACCAGTATTATCCAATCAAGGACTGAAAATTACTGTCCCGAAAACAATAAGGTGTTGGCGAATCATCGGTAGATCGTCACACATTACTGTTCTCTTTGATAATAGAGGGCACCTACAACTTATGTATGTTGTAACAATGAACCAGATATTGAAGGAAGAATCAGCTGCCATAAGTTTGTGCAAGACAATTAGTTAAACACAACAAGAAGGATTACGTGACTTCTGAAGTATGTCTTAAAGTTACGGCATGTAATTGAGACTTTTGAAGAATATTTCGAGGTCGTGTTTACGACTGTCGTAAGTTTGTCGAGCAGATAAATGAATTGAAGGAAGAAGTGAAAGGTATGATCAGCGATGGGCATAAGCGAGCTTCGGACAGGGGATGGTTCAGAGGCTCGGGCTGGGACAGAAATCAGGGACGCAATTGGCCTTATTCAAGAACTGCAATCGAATGGCAGAGGTCCTGAATTCGGTGATCTCTACTCCGAGGCCCTCCTGTTCAGGCGGCTCTCACGACAGCACGGGTTACAGATTTGGCGAGACAGATAAATTCCATCTTAAACGGTGAAGAACATAATATGTATTCTTTTCTTTCGTCGTTCTCGATAGTGGTCTCTCTTTTTCTAATGGATCCGGGAGTGTTTGAAAGATTCTTAAAGAACGACTGAGTTCAGGGGGAGTGCCCGAAAGAGGACGTCAATAAAGAGGTGCTTAGCCTTTACGAAGCTTCTTTCTACGGGATTAAAGGAGAATCCGTCGCCAGGATAGTTGCCTTCAATTGCCTGAAGAATCTACGGAATCTCCGAATATTCGAGACTAAAATTGAATCGGGAGAGTCAAAACGGGAAAATTTACGGACATAACCCTAAACCCTAAATCCAATTTAAAAAAAATTCCAAATGTTTTTAACTCTATATTTTTAGTATGTAATATTTAGGTTACAAAATTCTTATCCAACCTTGTATTCACCCGTGTGTTTCAGGGTCCGAAATCGGGATTATTAACTTCTATTTTAAAATATTATTTAATAAATTTTAAAATTATTTATTTTATTTTATAAAATATTTTCACGGTTAAAGTTAAATTCGTTAAACTTATTACAGGCCGATATAAAGGAAAAGCACAAGCCTCGTATAAAGCCCAACATAAAACGATCAGGTACACGCACTTTTGGGCGGACTTCACCTCAGTACGCGGTCATTGATGTTGCTTGTGCTAATTTTTACTCGGAGTCAAATTAATGCCCTTTTATTTATGCATTTGTCTATTTCATATCTCCGCTTCTGCTTCATCTTGGAGAAAATATTCCACCCTTAAAGAAACAATACATCTCGATCTCGACACAATTTCACGCCGTTGCGTAATTTATCGCACGACTTCGACGAGACTTATCCTACTTCCTATCGTATCATTTCGTCTCAATCCGAAATCATCTAAACACGATCGTATATTAAATCTAGCACGCAGAACAGTTGTTTCGCAGTGTATGAACTCGTTATACGAAGAATGCTACACGTGCATACGCACATTTTCGTGAAAATGATCTTATTCGTCTGGCTGCATTCTCACGTCAACCGTTCAATCAAATACATATTAGTTAAAATTTGCGTAAAATAAATATCACATCAAACCACCAAACGCCTTTAACAACAATTTCACATTAGTGTCCATATTCTTCCATGAATAATTTATACGACCCTAAGAAAATTCTGTCACACTCGAATCTTACTATTCCCCATTCTTTTAAAAAAAAATCATGTAACGATTGCTGGTTTATTATTTACGGAATTTGTTCAAATTTTACTATGAAAAGGGAAAGATCAGGTGGGCATTCTCGGTCCGATCGTCCGACAGTGATTGGCCTCGTGAATCACGCATTTTCCTTTTGCCCACAAAATCTTATTGCTAGAGATGGAAGCAAACCCCTCGACCATTACGTATTGGACCCAATTGATACTTAATGATGTCTCGATTTAAGTATCTTGGTGAATTTGAATCAGCATCATCCTACTTGTACAAGTAATGGCAGGTCCACCCACCCTAAGTGATTGTGATACTCAAGCCTGAGAACAATAAGCTAGTCATACCATACCATTGATGTTATACAATAATTAACGCCAACTATCTTAAAAATTCGAATTTATAGGTGAGAGTGTGGTATAATATAAATTTTCATTTTCAAAAGCGTGCATAAACATAATTAGTATCTATTTTTTTTTTTTTGTAGTTTGTGGATCCCTTTTCGATGAAGTAAACTTTAACGTGCCATGTAATTTAGTTATTAGTTTTGTGCAAGTTTAATATTTGTTGCTGGATAGGAAGCGATTTCGTGTGTAATGACGAAAGGTGGGACAAAAAGTTTATTTAAGATAATTAAATTGATTAAACTAGAGAAATAGATGAAAAGCTGGTGGGGGCTATATATATATATATTTATAAGTGCGTGGTCCGCCGTGATCTACATGCAGGCAAACCGCCAAGCTAGCCCAACTCCGATAGAATGGCTCTTCGTGCGATCCTCATCCCGAGTCTGGCTGTCCCTTCAGGCCGTTTTCAACCGAGGAGCAGCGTGCCGAGGTTCCGGGTGCGTGCCACTGTCCAACAAGCGACGCAAGGCGTGGCGGGGGAAGATTGCAAGCAGGATATTAAGCGGCGATCGGCAAATTGGCCCCAGAACTCATGGGACGTCAAATTTGTGGCATCACTCGGCACCGAAAACGGGGTAAGCTCGGAGATATTTACGTGGCCTAGGACATGTGAGTTCGTATTTGTTGATGTTAGCTTTCCGGTGCAATGTTGCTCGTTGAGTTCAGGAACAGCGTTTCGTGGATCAGATAAACGTATTGAAGGAGGAGGTAAAGGGCACGATCAATGATAGGAACTCTGGAACTCTAGATAAGTTGGAACTCATCGACGCGGTTCAGAGGCTCGGGCTGGGGTACCATTTCGAGACCGAAATCAGGGACACTCTGGGCTTGATTCGAGAGTTGCAGCCGAATGTCAACGGTTCTGAATTATGCGACCTCCACTCAACTGCTCTTCGGTTCAGGCTCTTCCGACAACACGGGTTCCCTATCCAGCAAGGTGAAATGAAATTCCATCATATGTCGTGGACGAATTCGACGTTTTATGTTAAAAGTATTTTCATTTCCTGTGGATCCAGAAGTGTTTGAAAGATTCTTGAAGAAGGACGTATTCAAGGGAGTGCTCGAAGAGGATGTGGTTAAAGGGGTTCTTGGCCTTTACGAAGCTTCTTTCCACGGTATAAAGGGAGAGTCCATCTTGGACGAAGCGAAGATCGTCTCCTCAAAACTCTTGAAGAGCCTTGATTTGCAAAAATTGGGAACCTCTTCCCGTAACCTGGCAAGAAAAGTTGAGCGAGCATTGGACATGCCATTAAGGTGGATGACGAACAGGTCCGAGGCAAGATGGTTCATTGATATTTACGAGCAAGACCCGGCAGTGAAGCCAAATTTGTTGAGGCTAGCCAAGCTCGACTACAACTTCGTTCAGGCGCATCATAGGACTGAGGTCGTTCAATTTTTACGGTACGTCCAAGATAATGATGAACGTGATGAATGTGATTCAGCTAGCCTTGTCATCCTTATCACTGTTGCCATGGTTTTTGGGAATGCCTTGGTCTATTCTAGGTGGTGGTCGGAATTGGGCATCGAAAGGTTCAACGTCTTAAGGAACAGGCCGATGGAAAATTATTTATGGGCCAATATGATGGCATTCGAACCACATTGGAGCAGCTCCAGGTTGGCGACGGCTAAAGTGGGTTTTCTCCTAACAGTAATTGACGACTGTTATGACATTTTCGGAACCGTCGAAGAGCTAGAGCTCCTGACTGATTTCATCCGCAGGTTTGGCGCACAACCTGCCCTCTTTAACTTCTTAGCATATGACCTTCTGTTGCAATATGAACTATCTACTTGAGTTGCAGGTGGGACATCACCGAGATCGACAAGCTTCCCCCGGTGATAAGGTCTACCTTCTTGGGCTTGTATAATTCCACTAACGACATCACCTACCAATTCATGCGGGACCGTGGGGTGAACGCCCTTCCTTTCCTGAAAAAGATGGTGATGACGATCGCCTATCCATCTTAGGTTTAAGCACTCGGCCGTAGTAGGTTGATCGTTAACGAAATGTTTACAAATTGCAGTGGGAACTTAATTGCACGGGATATCTACATGAGGCAAGGTTGTACAACAGTGGATCCGCCGCCCTGGCTTATGAGGAGTACATGGACATGTCCACAAACTCCATCGGGGGTTTCGTCATGTCACTCACTTACTTCCTCGAAATGGCAAAATCCCTCGACAAGGAGACGATGGGTTTCGTATGTGACATCCCTCCAATCTTATACAACTCCTGCAAGGTTGTACGCCTGACCAACGACTTAGGCACCTCGTCGGTAAAGGCCCTTACCTTGGTTACTTTCAACGTGGTTATAGTCAGCACCTTCCTCCCCCCCGTTCAGTAAACTCGTGTTCTTTTTTTGTTTTTTTTTTTTGCTTCTGTGCAACCTTTACAGTATGAATTGGCTAGAGGGGATAACTTTAAGGCGGTACAATGCTACCAGAACCAGCACGGGGTTTCCGAGGAGGAAACACGAGAGGCCATATGGGCGATGGTGGACGAAGCATGGAAAGACTTGAACCAGCAAGAGTTTGAGGAGTACCCGAGTTTCGTGACCAAGGAGTTCCTACACGCGTGCATGGGGTTCGCGAGAGCGTCTCATTTCTTCTATCAGCACGGGGACGGGCACGCCCTCTCCGACAAGGAAACCAAGGACTATCTGATGTCGTTGCTGGTCAATCCCGTTCGCGTCTAGGACGTACCCTCGTTGGGCTGCATAATGCAGCATTCCTTTGAGGGATTTCCTGTGGTTCAATTACTCTTCCATCAATAATATTTCGGTTGCTCTCTTTTGTTACGTGATGTTTGCCCCCCCGGTATACCTCAACGGTGGTCTAATCGCGAGGAATACTGAAAATACAACAAAAAATATGAAATGAATCATACTAATTGTTTAAAAAAATGATCAATTTTTTTTCCCCCGATATTTTCCTTTAGTTATTATTTTCCAAATTTTTTTATCGGACGAAATATCGATTTATGACCTTGTACCAATTTTTTTATTTTTAACATTATGATTTTATTACCAAATTTTATTTTTATTTGATTTTGACCGATTTTAAATTTCATTACTTAAAAGCCAAATAAGCCTTAATGAATAATGTCATTTATCGACTTAAAAAAATGAAAAAAATTGAATAATATTGAAATTTTGAAGTTGAAGCTCAAATAGTTGTTGATGCCGCTAAAAATGCATAAAATCTATTAAGGCCAGATGGGTCAACCGTGAAACTGTTGCTTAAGAGTAAGGTGAAAGATGATACGATAAAATACGAAAAGAAGGCGTTGAAGTTTTACTTATTATAAAGTCGGGAATGCGTTATTTGGAACGAAATTCAAAATTTATCGAAATTAATATAAAAATAGAATCTTTTTATAAAATCACGTAACTAGTAATTGTTGTCTATTTTGCCTCTGGTCAATCAAATTTGGTTTATCCCATCGTCCGTTCCGCGCAACTCAAGTGACCTCAGCAAGCTAAAATGGGCAGAGCCACGTTGGGCCTTAATCAAACAAAGAGAAGGACTAGATGGGCCCGGCCCAACATAAGAACTGCAAGCCCTTCTCCTTTTGATAAGAAACAACCCCCGCCTGCCGGTGGAGGGGGGTTAAGGAAGAAGAGAGCCCGTTGAGAGGGACGAGGTTGAAACATCAGACCGAAGGGAGGCGACGAGCACCGAAGCTCAACCACCGCCGTTGGAAACCGCCGCGCCCGCCCGCCCGCCTACCCGTCCCTACTTTAGGCGAGAGAATGTCCCCTTCATCCGAAATGATAACCGCAACGTGATAAGGATCGTCGCGTTCCGTTGTCCATCGTCTCAAACTATATAGGATAGGAGGATGGGCAATCGGGGAGCAATCTCCGACAGAATTCACGGTCATCGTTTTTCCTTGGGGGCCTTGTCTCGACTCAAGCCTTGGCTTCTTGGCTCGGCAAGGAGTGAATTGATTGCTAGACTTGGGGGTAGGGGTTTCAGGTCCGTTAAGCTTCTTCTCGTTTGTCATTGTATTGTCCAAAGCATTGATTGCGTGAATTGTTGACTGGGACTGAGCATCCTGCTCTCTGATACGTTTTTTTTTTAATTGTGTTTACGGTCAAATGATGCCCTCGAATTTAGGCTGGGATTAATGACAAAAAGCAAGGGATCGGTCATTTCTTCGTCAGCCTATATGTTGTTTTAGTTGCATTGTTACCGGGTTGTTGATTGTTTTACTAGCAGGTATGGCGAGAGGGCGGAGTAATTTGGAGATCGTCCTGATCATGGCCCCCGACCTGGCTGTCGTCGTTCTTATTACAGTAGCTCAATCCCTGAGCTGTAGAGGGCTGATTCGAGAAACTAATGTATTGAAAATCTTTGCGGTTGCTCTTCTGTGTACGACCCATCTGCTTGCCTGCCTCTTGGGTGCCTGCATCGTTTCCCTGCCGGATGACTCTGAGAAGCCCTGTTTGCACCGGAGAATTGCTAGGGATGCCCTTTTGGGCGCCTGGTAAGGGATAACTTATGTTCTCTTCTGTCCTTTTGTTGATGTGACATCTCCCCCTGGCGTGAAACTGAGACAAATCGGAATGCAGGGTTGCGTTTATCACCGCAGTCGTGGCGCTGGTATCGGCGCTGCCACCTTATTCTCAATTTACTTCATGTGGGGATGGCCGTGTAATTTTTGTGGGGCTTTATTCCATAATGCACGGGATCTTCCTAGTACAGTATTACGTATCTCGCACTGCCTCTGATGAAGAAATGGTTGAATGGATGGTTTGATGGAGGGCTCTAATTAAAGCGGCTAGACGGTAGCCCAATCATCTGCATCGACCGACGGGTTCAAGGAGTTGGGTGGATGAGTGCCAAGAGCAGCTGTTAGAATAATTTTTAGCTGAACAACAGTATAGATGAAGACTCTATTCTTTGATAGGAAGGATTAAAGCTATAATTGCTGTATATTTAACAGATGCTGAATTGATACCGTGATTAATAAAGAGATGTAGATCATCACCTTTTTGAATTTTGCAACAGCAAAGTCCTGAGCATGAACTAGTTTTCTCTGCTCCTATGACTTGACACCGAATATCCAACAGATCTGTGGTAAAATGATGATATAACAATTTCGGTCAAGCAAAATGCAGTAACAATGGTATTCCTCACCTTTATCTCACGCTTCTCTTGTTGTGAACACGCTGGCGCCGAAGATGTCGTCGCCCTACTGCTTTCCGAGTATTGTAGTTGAAAATGGGAATGAATCTACTTTTCTGCTCCATCCACCAGGAGAAAGGAATCCATCCAAGTGCTATCGCTAAGGGAAAGGTGCAGAAAACAAAGTGGGAAAGAAAAGCAGGCTTCTTTCTCTAAAAGTCACTTTTTGATTTTCTCCCACACAGCTAATCAGATGCTTATCAAACCCTTTCTTTGGTCTATTTAACTAAAGCCTTACACATCAAACAGCCCCCTATCTTGCTTTGTAGTGATGGTGAAGGCAGGTGCAATTTTCGTTTGCATAAGCCGGGATCCTCGGACTGGAAGCCGAGGTCCAAGAGAACAAGGTGAAGCATTTGCGGTTGTGGGTATTCGATTGCAGGCAGCCCAGCCAAGGAGCATTCAAGCTGGGACTTGACACGGGCTTTCGGCTATGTGCAGCACCCGTGCTCGCGAATCTCCTTGGCGGCTGCTACAACTGGGTTTGCACCCAGGAGGAACTCCAGAAGGCCTCTCCGAACCGGCAGCTCACCATGGCCTGCCTCATCATCACCTGGTAGGATGTTCTTTTCGATGTGGACTGGATCTGTCTCCCTTTTACAAGTTGGTGAGGTGAAATGCGTGTTTTCAGGGCCATACTCGCTATCAGCCTGTCCATGATTGTGTGATAGGGACGCTGTCCAACAACAAGTCGAAGACCTCATGCGGCTTCACTCACCACCACTTCATGTCAATCGGCGGCATCCTTTGCTTCGTCCACGGGCTGTTCTCTGTCGCGTATCTTGTGTCTGCCACCGCCTCCCCGTGGCCCGAAAAGTAGGAAAGATCCGAAAATGTCCACTGATCTTTCTTTTTTCTTACCTTGTCCTTTTCCTTCGGAGGCCGTGTAACGTATAGAAAAGCTTTCCATCGTGCATTGCATTGTGCGATGAGGATGACTTCATTCGTGAGTGGAAATGGTGATAAAAGACAAATCTGTGTTTAGCGGAGATTGGCAAGGATGATCAAATATTCTCATCGCACGAAGCATTTCCGATTACTGACCAACTCCGACAGAAGTCCTTTATAGCCGTTTTAACTGTTTTAACGAACTCCTATCGTGGAGACAACCTAAGCTCAACTCCAACTCACTTGTCCTGACCCAGCTGCTTTCCCCTGCTCTCGTTGCTGATGAACGTCTCGCGAGGCCTCGTACTCTCCAGGATCGGCCACCCCATTTCTCGTCTCCGGAATTCGGTCATCGAGTTCCACCTACGAGGGCGATCACCTCGCGAAACGCTGAAATATTACGTTGAGATGAGGGGCGAGGGGACACCCGGGGATTCGCACACTTGCGCGTTTGTCTTGAAGACTTGCGGGATGACCAAGGGGTTGAGAGAGGGGAGGATGGTGCATGGTGAGGTCGTGAAGAGGGGTTATGTGAGGGATTCGTTCGTGGTGAATGGTTTGGTTGGGATGTACGGGAAGTGTGGAGAAATGGATTGTGGGAGGAAGGTGTTTGATGAGTTCGGAGGGAAGGATTTGGTTGGGTGGAATATGATGCTGAGTGGGTATGTTGGGTGTTCGATGATCGAGGAGGCACGGAAGATGTTTGATGAAATGCACGAAAAGGATGTAGTTTCTTGGTCCATCATGATCAACGCCTACGGTAAGGTCTGTTGTCGACACGGCAACGCAGTTTGGCCTTGTCGAATTGATCTCGAACAGCCGTAGAAGGTTCTGACTTTGATTTGATTTATTTGGTTCGTCTTCAGAAGGTTGGAGATATTGAGATGGCCCGGCAGCTCTTCGATGATATGCCCATAAGAGATTTTGTCGCATGGAACTCCATAATCTCTGGTTACGTCAAGGTAGGGGATCTGGTGACTGCTCGTCAATTGTTTGACATGATGCCCGAGAGGAACATCGTTTCGTGGACTATCATGTTAGATGGATATGCCTCTCAGGGAGATCCACTAGAAGCGTTGAAAATCTTCAAGGGGATGCTTTCTAAATCATTGAGAATTGACAAGTTTTCCGTGGTTGGTGCACTATCAGCTTGTGCCCAACTTGGGGCTCTAATTCAAGGAAGATGGATACACACTTACATCATAAGGAACAGAATTGGTACAGACATAGTCATCGAAACGGCCCTCTTGGACATGTATATGAAGTGCGGAAGCCTTGACGAGGCTTGCAGGATATTCAGTGGCATGCATAAGAGAAACGTGGTTTCATATACTGTAATGATGTTAGGATTTGGGATGAATGGTCATGGAAGGAAAGCTTTGGAATATTTCTACCAAATGTTGGCTGAAAATATTCAGCCAGATAATATGCTTCTCCTTGGCGTACTCACCGCCTGTAGTCATGCAGGTCTTCTAATGGAAGGTATTCATATCTTTCACCAAATGAAAAGATTCCACGAGATTGAAGCTAATATTGAGCATTACTGTTGTTTGGTGGACCTCCTAGGCCGCGCTGGGCTACTAGACTATGCTTTATCTGTCATAGAATCCATCCCACTGAAATCCTGTCCGGCACTTTGGGGATCTCTGCTCTTTGCCAGTCAAAAGCATCAAAATGTTTCAATGGCAGAGATTGCAGCCCAGAATCTTATGGAGCTGAAAGCTGACGATTGTGGGACATATGTACTTTTCTCCAAGGTCTATGCAGATATTGGTTTGCGGGGAGAGTCATTGCGAATTTGGGATATGATGAAGAATAAAAAAATGAAGAAGGAAATCGGATCCAGTTCAATTGAAGTTGATGGGAACATTAAAGAATTTGCTAGTGGGGAGTGTGACTTGAGCCAAGAACTTAAATGGTTTATCTTCAGCTTGTTCTCGGTTGCCACAGATCTGTGGTGAATTCTTATGTAGTACATTACACAAGAATTTGTTCAGATTCTAGCAAGGCATGTTCTTCCTTTTCGATGCATAAAATGAAAAGATGCAGTTGAACTTATTGGGAGATCTGAAATTATTTTTGGATTTAGGATCATTTGCTTGGTCGGCATATTTTAAACATCTGAAATTCAGGATGTTACATCACTTTTTGTAAATGGCATACTGAAAGAGGATCAATGAACAACCTGGAATGGTCTCCCCCCCCCCCCCTTCCCCTTCTGGTAGTATGATTTTGGGAATGTGAAAATGCTTTAGAGTGCTTAAAGCTCCTCCTGCGATACCGTGCAGAAATGTTGAGAGCAGGAAGTTCCGGACAAAAGCGGGACTATAAATTTTTCAACATCTGAAAATTCCTTTTCTGGGTAAGACTATTACTGAGATACATGTCTAAATGTTCTTAGCTTTCAGACCAGTATAATTACTTGGCTCTCTGAATCACTTCTTCAATTCCTTGTTATCATGACATAAAATCTGACAGTCATTGTTAGTGAATTACGTGTCCTAAGTTAATTTTGCAACCGCTATCTTAAGAATGCCTGGGTTTTCTTTTTATTGATTTTATTAGAATATATTATGAACAGTTCTCTACATTCACAATTTCACTCCATACCCTCCTACAATTGATTGGACACTGTTTTCCATTCTCATGCTTATTTGGCATTTCTAGGATGATACTACTGGTTATAGGATTAGTAGGGTCATCATCAAATTTACAAGACCTGTTTGGTAGTTTGAATCTAAATAATCATTTGGTAGAAGCTCATGTCTACTACCTTATGTGTGATCATTATAAATCCACTGTGAGAAGGAATACGAGTCAGAACAATAGAGTATCACATGATATTCTTCTTTCACCGTTGTTATGTTGAGTTGGGATATTGAGCACAATATAAGCGAATCCCACGTACTTTTGTGGAACACGGTTATCAACTTGAGTTTTTCTGGGCAACATCAAAAAGGGTTTTTCATTTCTCCTTCAAATGATGGAGGCAATTATACAGGTGCATTCACTTACCATGAGAGTAATCAACATTTGAAAGTGTATTAAAGCAATCTGTGCTTTTTCTGTGATGTAATATCATCATCGTAAGCTTAGTAAGAGTACAGATTAGATAGATCCTTCATGGTGAACTTAAATAAGATCAGAGTCAAATGATGCTTAAATATCCGTTGGCTCTAATCTGATCTTCTTTGTTAGATTACCGACAAAGGGAAATTCCTGTACAACTTAATCTTTTAACTAGGAAGATGACAAAAGTTGCGAAAAGAACTTCGCCTCTATGCATTTTGGGCTGCTTGTTGCTTTTGTCACAGAGACTAAAATCCTACGACAGCACTAGATCGTTTCACCGTGTGCTGTCTTTTGGAACCTTCCAGCTCCAAAAGACTTCTTTACTCTAAAATCTAGCCCAAAGTTAAAATTTCCATCATTGGATAGAAGTTGGCAGAGGACTCCTCATGTCCTCATTCCTTTTCTTACTTTCCATATTCTCCCAGCTCCTTGAATTAACCTGCAAAGGATAGCTAGTATAGCTGACTGTCGTGATATCATGGAATGTGATACTTCTCTATCTCATATTGTAATATAATCCTGACTTAAATTTGATAGTATTCTTTCTTAGGGGAGTGGTTACCTTTCAAAACTACGGGGATGGACTTTCATCATCTGAACTAGATGTGTATTGCTGTCTTTCTAAGATTGCTGGAAAGAGCCTCTGCCGGATATCAGATGTCTGACAATTATCTTGAGTAGGTGATGATGCAGGGGATTCTTTCCTGGCTGTCCTACTATTGTCCTTTGTTCCCGACTCTTTAATTTCTTTGCAAACCTTATCTAACATTATCAAGAAGTCCCGAATAATTGCAAACAGGCGGAAGCCTTCAGACTTTCCTGCGCTTCCATGGAAATATGCTGCTGTGCTCTCCACCAGTGCCAACATCCTCTTCTCTTCCTCTTGCAGTGATGTGACCTTATATTCCATGTCATCCACAAAACTCTCAAGACAATCACAGAATTTGCACTCCTCGACACCTTTCAGCTCGGAATTTAGGAATTCCTTCGTTGTTCCAAGAGACTGATTCAGTTTTGAAATCGAAGCTGATACATTATCTGCATCTATTATTGCTGCTTTTTTCACATCTTCGAGTTCTGCGCTTAATCCTGAAACGATGTCCAGGCCGAGAATATGGTAATGATCTGCTGATTCTTGATTCAAGTCATTGATTAAATCTTCTGACGTCACACTAGACATGCTCTGGCTTTCTCTCATGGTGCGAGCAGCTCGGATTCCTTCAGATCGGATAATTTCCTGAGCAACAAAGTGCAATAGTGTTGTTTTCCCGTCTGTCCCTCTGACATCAGAAAGTTTTAGCAGCGTATCAAGCCTAAATGCCTGTGCACCTCCCCGGAATGTTCCGTCGTTCATTCGGTTACCGGTTTTGAGGACTGCTTCTAACAGCTTGAGGAAAAGTCTGCTCTCCCTCAATTTACTGCAGGCTACCTGGAAATTTTCTCATGAAATTTAGCTGAACATCAAGCATTCACACAAAAAGCTGTCCATTGGAAATCTTTGACTTGCTAACATACCTCCAAAGTTTCAAGAGATTCTCTAACATTTGATTCTTCCTCCTCAGCGTCTGTCATGAACAGCAGCGCTTCCACTCGTTTAAATGCAAAAGGAATTTCAATCAAGACTTTTAGGAATCTTTCTGCAGGACCCAGCTTGGAAGGATCTCCTGTGTACATTCTCAGTTTTAACTCTTCATCTGTTGATGGAGTAGCCTTTAGAAGAGTCTGTAGAAGCTCCCCAGGAAGTTCGTTGCCTGGAAATTTCATAAAAGGTTAGGACTCCCTAGTCAGAGGATTAGATGTAAGATTCATGCCGCCTAGGATTGTTTCTGAATTCTCTTTTTTCTTAGTGACGAATATGCTGCTTAGTGATCAATAAGATATGTAATACAAGCGGATTGCATCTGGTGAAAAACTACTCCAAGAAGACTTCTTTTGTCATTATGGTCTCTTATTTGTCTTGGGCATCTCAAAAGACTTGTATACTTAAAGGAAACACCAGTCCGAAGCTGCTTATCAAGTGCAGTTTATGATTTCCTGGCTACTAAATCATATGTAGTTTGTGTTTTTCCATTTCTGGTTTGACCTGAAATTAACTATGAAGAGTCACTGAGATCGAGAAACTTACCTTCCGTGAGGGCATCACAAACTTCTTCTGTTGTTAAATTGAGGGCTCGTAGAAGAATTGACAGATTTTGAGCTTTTTTTGAATCAATAATTTGAATGTACTGTGGTGTAGTATCTCCTGATAGTGAACCTTTCTTATTGTCCATTTTGCTCTTATCTGTATTGTAGCCAAATAATGATTCCATCATCTCCTCGTTAAACCTGCAAAAAGAATGATCCGTGTAGACATTGATATCTAACAAGTACATGAATGTCAGGGACGGGACAATCGAGTCTAGTTTTGAGCCTTACTGGAAGGAGCCGGATTTGATTTCGTGCCAGACCATCGAATGATCAGGACTTGCAAGAACCTTATCCCAGAAAAACGGTTTCAGCTTGGTCTTGGGAGCCTCGGTGTCTCCATTGGAATCATACCCATTGGCTGAAGCGCTGTTCCCCCTTCCATGCAGCCCGAGTTTGGGAGGTGGTGCTGGTGGTGGACGACAAACTTTCGGAGGTGGTGGGGGTCGGGGCTGGAGTGGAGGCTGTGGTCTAGGTGGTGGAGGGGCTTCCTTTCCAGGAGGCGGCTTTAGAGATGCCTGTGGAGCAGGGTCTGGTTCAGCTGTATTGGACAAGGTTGAATCTGGCCTCGGTGATTTAGGATTCTCCAATACTACCGATATGGGCGTGATAGATGATGCTCTTCGAAAATTTGAGCTCATATCTTTATTGCTGGTGATGCTGAGAGATCTCTGGGAAGAACCTGTGAGAATTTCAGGAAGTTTTTGAAGTCCATGACTGCGTTCAACTGCAACCTCATTCTGCAAGAAAGCTAAATGGCGGAATTTTTCATGCTTACCAGCAGAAAAATCACTCGTCAGATTTAGAAGCGGCCTGTCGTCCTTCGGCAGGGCCTTGGGACCATTTCTCTTCTTATTGTGCTTGACACAGAGTGTGAAAAGTAGAGCAAGCACCAGAAAGGTTATCGCTGAAGACACTGTAGCGATTATAGCCATCTTGGCCCACTCCTTGTTCATATCAGGGTGGGATAGTGTCTGCGGCAAACCTCCTGCTGTCGTCGCATCATCTGGCTGGGGCTTCGAGAGCTCACTTGATATCGGCGCGAAATCCTCCTTTGGTGGTTCTGCAATGAAATTCTGGTCTGGGGTCGGTGCTGGAGTACGACTATGCAGCGACTCTGGACCTGCAGATGGAGAAGGGCCTGGCACAATGTTCCAAGCCAGAGATGGCTCTGGAGCATGCCCCACTCGTCGTGATTTTTGGGGCACAATGTTGTAACCAGGCGATGGTGATGGTGCTATGCTTCTAGTGTCCGTGCTCTTCTTTTTCAGCAGGTACCTCCTGGGAATATCTCGTCCCCAGTTTACGACAAGCATTATAACATTGAGGAACCATTCCTTCGCTATATACTTTTTTTCTTCAAGCTGGATTTTCTGCCGCAGGTTGCGACTTCGCAAGCATTCCAAGAGCTCTACTTTCATCCGCTGTGGAAGCGCGCTTATTGTCTCCATGAAGTTTGTTTCGGTCAGTGAAGATGATGTCCATCCATAGGCTACTTCCATCAGCAAATGTCGGTCAATATTTCTGATAGCTCTCCCTCTTTTTATCAGTTCATTCCTGCAATATATCCATGCTTCCTCCATCTGAATCACATGAAACGTTACTTTTTGCTGAAATTGATCCATTTTTGCAATACTTATAGGCACATAATCAAACAAGAACATTCTATGATCATTGATGAAGACTCAAAACTGTTGCAGGGAGAAGGATTTCGCATACCGTGTTTTCCCTAACTACCGGAAATGCAGATGAATCACCTACATTGTCGAAAAACCTATCTCGGGGCCTCCCTTGGGCCTCGGAATGTCCCGGAGCCAACGCGCAGAGCAAGGTCACGAGGAAAACTGCCGTACCGGTCACCTTTGACACCATCCTTCTTCCCAGGTTGGCAAGCCTTTCTCATCTCATGTTTCTATCCAAGGATAATTCAATAGAAACCCTTCATTCCAAGCAAAATTGAATCCACTGATACAACCTGAAATCAAATGCTGGAACATGAAATTGTTTCACGAGAACGTGGCTCCAACATTTTTCTTCTCAGATGATAAACTTTTGGATTAGATACTTCTTTTTTTTTTTCAAATACCTAAGGTTGGCGGAGATTTGGGTATTAACTTTTGAAGAAGAAGAAGAAGACGTGATGGTGACAAATTATGGAAAAGAACTATAATATTGGAGATTTTGTTTTTTCTCTTCTTGTTTATTGTTGCATCATGCACCTCTTAGGCTTTAATTGCCACTTTTGGGATGATCTAAAATCCTCATGAAATATCGGAACCACTAACTACAAAAGACTGGGGGAAAAGAACTATTAAAAAAAGGATACTTTCTGTCCTAACATTAACTGCCATGATATTATGGAACCATTATGGTTATATTACCAACTAATTGCTACTATATTTTCTGGAGTTGTGCCTTGATTTTGTAACCTATTATCGTTATTAACATCTTTTACTCATTCCCATATATGAGATCTACAAAAAATAATATTATGATATGTTTCGTGTGATTGACAAATTTCGAGGGGAGAAATTAAGTTGGTCTGAAGTTTTTCTGCAGAATGGTTGGTGTAGGTCTTACTTTGATGGGTCTTGGACTGGGAGCAAGAACCAATTGTTAAGACTGTCTGCCCTTATTGATTTCTGCTCATAAAAGTGGAAGTGTGATGCATCCTCAATCATCTTGTGATGGAAAAGATAGGTAGTATATCACCTTGCTTTCAACGAAGTTGGTCGGAGAAGGCGTTGTGCCTGTCAGTGGATAGGCACTCTGGTGCCGTCTGTTAGACCATGGCACTCTTTGATAACATGAAGAAGGTTATATTAGATGAAGCATACAAACTTTGAGATGATACATGGCCCTGCACTGCTTTACATCTCTCTCACAAGTCAAAATAAGGAGGGAGCAGAAGTTTCAGCTAATGACAGTCTTTAAGGACTGACTGGTGGGCAAGGTTGGATATCTATACTTTCCCACGTAGATGCTGCCCATGAATGATGACGAAGGAGTTAGGGGGACAAGGAGATTGCAACGAGGTCTTTCTGTCATGAAGTCCGCCGGTCACTTAAAGATAGAGGCGATTATGTCAAGCAAACCGTCCAGGATATCTGCTAACTTGCCACCAACACTTGTATCCGTTTCTTTATCCCACGGGAATGGCTTCATTGGTTTAGTCGCCTCGAGTAGCTCTTCGATTGGTATCTCTGGCTTTGACCGTTTCAGAGGCAACACATCTTGGCCATATCTTCGTGAGTTGGGACAGTAGTCCTGCAATACACGAGACACATGGCACATTTCTTAAGTGAAGGCGAGTATTTTGATCCTGTCCTTGGGGAAAGATGATAACCTCATCGGCATGCATTTTCCTCACGAAGGTTCTGAATATTCTGAAGTTCTTGTCTTGGAAAAGCTGATCCGATAACCGGAGATACGTCACCCCATACATTTTATGTTGTGGTGGCCCATCATTGTTCACTCCATTAGGCCTTGCATTTAGCAGGATCTGGTTATAAGCGGCCCTGTCGTACCTTGAAAGTGCATTTTCTCCGGCTACTTCAACATGCTCTCTCCAACCTGCACTCAAAACCTGCTCGTATGCATTAGCAAATCATTGCCCAATTGTTAAATGCTGTTGAGGTGTTACTCACCTGCTGTACAAGCTTCTCGGGTCCACTTTTAGCCTTGGCTGGTTGCTCAATGTCCCTCATCTCCAGACACGTGAAGTTTAGCATGGCATAATGCCTCGATAGCATTCTTGCTATGGGTCTGTAGCCATCTCTATCTTTCAGGTTGTAGTATCCTGCAGTAAGTTCCGCAGCATGGCTGTCATCTTTGTACCACCAGTGTATTCCTGATACCTGCTTATAATTTGAACTTTTGCACATCAAGCCCCTCACAAGCCAACTAAACATTCCTTCATGACAAGTTCTGCTTATGATTGGAGCGAGAACTCACTTTACTCGCTAACTTTGTTTTACAGCCCACGAAGACTTTGTTGGCTTCATCGAGTATGCAATCACCGTGACGTAGTAGCTTGTTAGAATACCATGTCAAGAAGAACTTCCCTTTCTTCGTGAGGTACGTTCCATTATCTCCGAAAAATTCCGTTGACTTAGGGATGTCGTTGTAACTGCCGGCGTTATCTGGCAACTCCCAATCACGATGACCCGCACTAGGAGCAGCATCCTTGAAATCTCTCTTCAAATATTTGTCATAGCACTGCAGTTATAGGGAGAACTTCTGCAATTGATTTGCCGCATAGAAAACAGGGGATTGGGGTTTGAGATTCAAAAGAGATCTTTGGAGCGATGGCTTACCTGGAATTCTCCAATCCCTGGAAAGAGCCACCCTTGAGTCGCAGGATAAGAAGGATACCGTAATTCCCCTGCAGGACCAAGACCTACTTCGATGTCCACGATGGATCCTTCTTCCAGAAAATCTGACATCGCCTCTCTGAAGCTTTTCATGTAGTCGCTGTACATCTGCTCAGATCATTCACGGGTTTAATGATGATGGTTTTAGTCGGCATTCTGCCCAGGGATTGAAAGATTCAACTCCTGAAGTCTGGTGCCATTTACCTGGATGGCAGTGCGTCCTGCGAATATTGGTTGATCGTCGACTCCAATTGTGAGGTACTCCCGGTTTCTATTTCCAGACTTATCGGTGAAGAATATATCCGGATTGGTCTGTCCAATATCCAGTACCCATTTAGGTATCGGGATGTTGACGGCATCACCGATGTTCCCACCACACTGGTGAAATGACATGATGGCCTGCAAATTCAAGTCGGATTCCCGAACGACTTGAAACAAGTCCCTGTAAGCATTCCAATCATACTGGCGTGGGCCTTTCGACTCGACTATCCCCCACCACACGTCAACCATTACACCGTCCACGCCCGCTTCTCTCAGCTTGTTCAGCTGCTTTCTCAAAACGCCCTCGTCGACGAGCGCATTGTCGTTGCTGACTACCCCCAACTGCAATATGATGTGGGAATCAATCAGGAACATCATTGCCCGACTTTCTGTAAGCCAATCTACCGGCATTGCAGAGGTTGGAGTCCGCGTACCGGAAGCATCACGTAGATTGGCACGTAGTTCGCCAATCGGGCGTTCCCGTAGTCACTGGGCATTCGATCCGCGGTACTCGTTTCCGACAGCTGAACGGCTATCCCTTTCGGCATCCCACCAGAGGGGATCATCCGGGACATCCCGAACCTCAGTTTCTGGGATGGACGGACCCCGCGAGCATGAACTCGACCGATCTGCGGGGAGACCCTACCATGTGCATCTGCAAGGCTTCTGGTAGCGGCGGATGGCAGGATGCACGTCATGACGCCTCCTTTGGGCGAGACTTATGCCTCGGCCATCTTCACATCCTTCCCGTGGATTGAAAAGGGCCAGAAGGGAATGAAAAGAAACACAGAAGAAATATCTGCTGATTGCTTATGTCTTGGGGAGGAACTGACAGACGGGTTGTCCGGAAGACATCTGTCCTTACGATTGGACGGCGCAGCTTTTGAATAATGGTTAGGCCCAACCAGAAAACTGGGTCGAAAATTAAAAAACATGTTGGGCTTGGGCCCATGAATAGGCCCATACGTAGGAACTGGGTGAAACATTATTTTTTAATATACCGTTAAACCAGTTTCAGGTGACGTTTTTAGTATGGCTTAAGCTTAAGCTTTTAAGTCAGATCGTATCGGTCTTAAATTCAAACTCAAACCAAGAAGGGGTGTGAGGGGAGGTGTTAAACTAGCGTCAAATGCTAAGGTTTGGACGACCCCTGCTCATCTTAGTGATCAGGAACATCTCGTATCTGAAGCTGCAGCTTCCGCAAACAACCCTCCCCCCTCCTGCCCATCGCAGCATTTTGGAAGCTTGCCGATGATCCAATCGAGACCCTCCGCCATCGAAACCACTTTGTCTTCTCATCGAATGCCTTTGGGTTTCACACGGTGTTTTTTCTCCACTTGTAGAACTTGTTCGCCTAGTCGATCGTTCCAATGAAATTCACGTCGCTATACTTCAAGCAGTCATCATATCAGATCGCCGCTACCCTGTTGGAATGACACGGATAGACGATATCTGCGATCGCAGTCATGAGGCAGCTCTCGCACCATGAGGAAGATATCTCTCCTCGGCGCAACGTCAGTCTAAAGGAAATGTAGACTTGAGGGCTCTGCCAGCGAACACCGTACAAGTATGCAGATGTGTTGTTGAGGTCAAGACTCCACCAGGCCCTCTTCGTAAAAGTCCAGGAGTCCTGTACTTCTTAGGGGTTCGCACATAAATGGAAGAGCGGGTCGGGGCGATTCAAGGAAGAAGGGGTGCGGCTAGATCAATAAACGGAAGGAGACTTGTGGAGGACGAGAATAGAGGAAGGCATGATTTTGGGTTAGCGTATACAAACCAAGCTCCCTTTACTTGCCAAAGGATGTCTTGACCTCGAATTCATTGTGATAAAACTCTTGCACTAACGATTTTAAGAATTGATTTCTTCAAGTTTCAATCGTATAAAATTAAGTGAAAATACAAAAGAAGGTAAGTTTGCCCATGGGCTTCTTCCTGCAACCGTATTCAAGGAGAAGGCGCCCATCGAGGCATTCTTACGCGTAGCAGCGTGCCATCCCCACATGCCTTGCGTTAGCATCTCATCAGACGCCCGGAAATCACCTTACCTCTTTCCGACTACATGTGCTAGTTGTTCACCCCACCCCCATCATACTTTAGCATCAATGTATCCCTGGCATTCCGTACGTAGGCGAACAACAGAGCGAAAGTAATTCCGCAGGATGTAAGAATCAGGCCAGTTGGGCCAAATCTGCCCGCAAGAGGGACAGTGCCCGGGCATGCTCTCGCATGAATTACCGAGTTGTCCAAGTGTATAACAACAAATTTATCAAACGTTTTTCAGGAACCATGTCAAACTTCAAACCTCAAACCTTGGTATTTGAACCACGACATTAAGGAAACGTTCGTCTAGCTCCGCAATGCATGGAAACCATATTTTTCTCGTTACAATAGGTTCTATAAACAGCCTAAACCTTGACTGATGCAGGAGTTTATTGACCTCAGCCAATATCACCAATTGGTTTTGGTCAATAACCATGTTCCAGTCTCATCAAGATAGAGACAGAATCATTAACATTCACAAAATTGCTTTGGTTGGAATATCAACGTCTTAATCAATACTCCAACGCTACGACAGCCCAGAAGCTTTTAAGACTTCTGATCCTTTCTGAGATAATATAATATAACACATATACACAAACCTGTTCCCAAAATATTCCTGCAATACCACAAGGTCAGACGGATGCGCTCGTGGACAACAGGGTCCTTGGGACTGAATGACAACAACCTCCGGATTGGCAAGGTGTGGTGGCTACTCAACGACCTGCATTCACTTAAGTTGCATCAATTAATCAAATAGTAAGGACTGCGGTATGCATTTCTATCTATCAACAATAACTTCCAGAATGTATAAGAAACAGTTAAAACACATGATGGACTACTATTAAGGGAACCGAAGAAAAAGTGGATACTAGGGAATTGATGGACTACAACAATTTGAAGTTAAATTTCCAGCGACAAGCGAGTAGTTCATCTCAGCCTTAATGCAAACCAAGCTGGGAGAGCAAGCAAAATAAGTAACATGGATTTTCAGCATCACACGTTCGCCAAGAAAAGATTAAATGTAAAGGTGGAATTTATTTGTATGATGTGATCCATCATCAATAGTTCATGATGATATAAAGCTACTTGACAAGGCCAGACAAGAATGTATGCCCAGGAGGAAAAAAGGAAACTAGCCTCTGAAGGATGTCGATGACCATGAAACAAAATTTGAACAAAGAAAGTTTGAGTTCAAATCAGAAAACTAATAATCAAGATGCTACATGTAATCATCACTGAGCTTAAAAACTGAAAAAGATGGATGAAAAGTGACTAACCTCTTAAACGATCATCCAAAACCAGAGTCTCTCCTGGTGTCAGCCATTACATTGTTCCTCTCCTGCTTCCAGAGATGTCATTGCGCACTCATTGAGATTACTTCATACTCCCCACACCTTCTTAAGTGTATGATCATAGACCCATTAACAATAGGTAGAACATCACAGCACTGGCGACGAGGCGCCTTCATCTGAATTATTTTGCCACAATAGTTAAGTCAGCAGCAAGGTTCGCGTTACTAGAAAAGGGAAAAACAAAGCAAGGTTATCCTAAATTCTTAGGAAAATGTACCTCCTCAACGTGTTGTTCAAGTCTCCGTGAGAACACGGTAATCCTCTTCAAATTCCTCACAATATTACCCCTAACACAATTTCCAGATACGTGCCTTACATAGTCACTCTGAGCACCATTCTCCTCTGATATGATGTTGTCCAGGAAAAAGACAACTGGCCTCTCACATGGATCCCTCGGTAAGTCTCTCAGATTGAACATATAGTGGCTCTGGGCACTCCTACTCCTCCTCCAAGGAGAGAAGGACTTCTGAACTGAAAGTAGATCGGGAAGGGGTACGTTTCCTTCATATACCTGAATGACATATCCCCACGAAACTGAAACGGTTAACGAATTAGCCCTGTCGTAGCACACGTTCTGTTGCAAAATCCTGGCAGGATCAACATTGGCAGCCTTAAAAAGATGTTCCATTGCCTCTGTTTTGTTCATCGTTGGGAAGATTGTATCTACAGCCTCCATGTGGTGTAGTGACACCAGAGGTGACAATGGATGTGCCGTTAGCAACCCGAATAGATCTCCCCGCATATCTATCTGAAGCAAACAGTAGACATTTCCTATTTTCATACCAACCCGAACATGAGTATACAAATACAAAAAAAAAGAAATGCACCTTCAGCCGGTGTTGAATACACTACAAAGTGCCAGATACATTTATTCACTATGACTAACATTGCCATTAATTAACATGTAATCAAGCCAAATATAAAGAACACACAAGTACAAAAACAATAGTGTTTTTCTTCCAAAAGCAGCTGTTATATCAAGAACAAAATTGGAAATATGCAATCCAGAACAGGAAACAAGTCTTGTGCTGTTATATTATCCATAACTGCTGGCCGACACAAACAGACACTTCTGCTGCAGCGAAGAGGCTAAAGACCAACAATTGCTACGCAATTAGTCATAAGGTCAAGGTTCAACACTGCTCAATTTTTCATGCCTCAATTTGGGAACATTTTCTTATCAAACTACTCCTATAAACAAAAACAGCAATGGACCATAGAACCAACCACAAAGCAATGCAAAAAATGGAAAGTCCGCATTACCTGATGAAAACCAGGCTCGTGGGTTAACCCGACGCCCAATTCCGCGACACATGAAAACACCCTGGCATCACTCCCGTATAAATGAGCATACCGGACCAAACACCCGTCCATCACCCTCGCCAGTGCCTCCGCAAGGGAGCTGCTAATCACAAACCCACCCCCGCCAAACCCCATTTCGAAGGAATACCTGGCATTCTGCTCGTAATTCTCCGAATTACTCCCAACATAGTACCACCTAGTGTGGTCATACTTCCTGAGCACGCTCACCAAATTATCCACGAAGAACACGGTGTCGTCATCCCCAAAGACGTACCAGCGGATGCCGGGCTCCCGGCGGTCGACGACCTCCTTGACGATGCGGGCGAGGCGGACGGCGGAGCGGAGGCCGCCGGGGAAGGTGTAGGGGAAGTGAGAGGAATCATGGGAGGGGACGGCAGGGGGAAGGGAAGGATCGTAAGGGGCGGGATTAGGGTTAGGGTTGGGCTCGAGGAAGGCCAGGGCACGGGTTGTGTTGGGGGAGAACCAGAGGCGTAGGAAGGGGCCGCGGCGGGGGAGGGAGAGGGAGGAGGAGGCGATGGAGAAGAGGAGGTGGCTGCGGGTGGTGGGAGCGGTGGTGGTGGAGGAGGGAGGGGGGAAGTTCTGGAGGAGGAGGGTGGAGGGAGGGGTGCGGGCGTGTTGGTTGGCGAGGAGGAGGTAAGTTATGAACAGGAGAGACAGCAGGAGGAGGACGTTCTGCGTTCTCCACGGCGACAGGGATTTCATCCTCCAGGTCGACGGCGGCGATCCGGCGGAGGTGCGCGCAGGCATCGTCGTCGTCCTCAGTTCCAAGTAACAAGCGATTAGAGTGAGGATTTCGGCTTCTCCCTGACGGAACACCCAAAGGATGTGGCAATGTTTTCTAATGTTGTTGTATTATATCCCCAACCTCGTACTTCCCGTTCCCATTCGGTACACGCCAAAACACAACCATGGATGGATGGATGTGATCTCATTTCACTTCAAGTCTACCCCGTTTGTTCTAAACTACTCTCCCAGGGATGGGATCATCGCCCCTTGTCCTCCTCCTCCTCCTCCTCTGCCTCCGGGATCAGGTAAACACGAGAGTCTGGCCAACCATGCACCCTTCCCTGACCTCCACCACGAACAGGACACCAGTCATTGCCGTAACGTTTTGCCGAGACTTATATCAAGTCGGTGGTGGACATCCTGACTCGTCTCGGAGGTTGTCCTTGGGGGAGTCTAAGGTGGAGTCGAGAGGCATGGATTAGTCTCAATTAGACTTTCTTTTTTCAGAATAATAATCCAGTTTCCATTGCATGAAGATCATGAGTTTCACGTTATGACAGAGAGAGTTCATCCGCATTGTCAAATCAATGTGACGCAGAATCTATCTATACATTCGTAACATATAGTTCGGAATCTCATATAGCGCATTCAAGGGAGTTTCCATATGTTCATCTGCCTATAAAAATATGTTCCTTGGGTTACTTCATGGAATATATATAGACATAGAATCGATCTAATTGAGAAGGGAAATCCCCATGGCCAGAGGGCTTAAAATTCTGCCTCATCGGTCTCCGCAGTGATCATCGTGTCCATGTCCCTCACCGTTGGGCCGCCCGAGTTGAGAGGAATCGACCGAAAAACATTAGGGAGATCGGACTTCGAACCTCCGTCTTAAGCCGTGAGTTCGTGAAAGGGCTTGCTTACGATATTATCAATTGTCAAAGTAGGAACATCCATTTTCCCTAACTTAGCTTAAGCTTGTGTGATTTAGGGAGGCGTAATCCCTTCCGACTCCTACTTGATCCCATGCTAAACCATCTTCGTTGATGTTTATTCATTTTATTATTCTATCCTTTGACATCAATCTCACTCTCTCACACAACAACCACAATATGGGAACGAAAGCAGAAAAAAGAAAAAAAACACCTGAGAATCAGAGAAAAGTTGAACACTTGTATTGAAGCTGCAGTGAATAATCTCGACTCCTGTTTAAGCGCACTCTTCCGGGTGGGCGACGAGGTACTCCTCCACTGCCTTGAACAGTCCACTGGCCCTAAGCTTCCCCTCCTTGACCTCCTCCACCTTCAGCTCGTACCCTGCCTTCACGTGGTACTCGCTCGTCATCTTGCACACGCATCCCCCTCCGGGAGCTGCCTCGAACTTGATCTCGGTGACGACGGAATCGACCTTCTCAAATTCGATGTCGCATCCGATGAGGGTGTAATTGGTGTGCAGCTTCTCGACTTCGACCACGTCAATCCTGTGCTTCATGAACTTGAGCTTGCCGCCTGTCACATCACGTAATCATAAAAGGATCAACCATCACGAACGTTTCCCTGACATCCAACAAAAATCATGCACGCATGGCAGGCAATGGAAATGAACTAACCATCGACGAGGTTGGTCTGCTTGATGCTGCCGGCACCGCCATTGCCCTCGAGGAACTCGACACTCTTGATGCCTCCAGGGACGGCCTTGGGGATGAAGACGTGGGACTCGGTGACGAGGGCCTTGAAGAGCCTGGCGGGGGAGACGGTGCTGGTGAACTCCTCGGTGTAGCTGGTAACTGCCATTTTTCTTGCTGAGTCAAGAAGGAAGGAGGAGCGTGGATGACGATGATGATGCTGCAGGAGTCGCTTCTAAGGTTGGAGAGTGTGATATTGTGGATACAAGATGGAAGCCTTCCGAGCACATCGATTTATACGAAGTATGGAATTAGTGTGAACAGAGAGGTGGGAGGGTGCTATTTTGTCGGGAGCCAATCAACTTGGAATGATGGGGACTCAAAACAAGAAGATGGCATCAGAGGCCCTTGACGGTGTCCATCCAGGGTTGCTCTGAGTATTCAAAATCTGAGGGCTAAAATTGCAGTCCCCACACTTTAACACCGACACGACCACGCTTCTTATAAATAACGACGAATTTCGGTCTGGTCTCGCATCCTCCCAACAGCAACTCACACTTCCCTACAATTTCAGCACTTCTTACACTTCCAGAAAGAAAAAATGGCAGTTACCAGCTACACCGAGGAGTTCACGTCCACTGTCTCCCCCGCCAGGCTCTTCAAGGCCCTTGTCACCGAGTCCAACGTCTTCATCCCCAAGACTGTCTGTTGGTACACGTGGAAGCCCTCGGAAATGAGTCGAATCCGATCCAGTTCTTGATCGGAAGTTAAAGAAAAATAAAAAGACATAATTTACGTGATTCGGTTAATCGACTTACGTCCACGGACAGAAAAGAAGATTTCACTATATTCAATGGAATACAAACTTAGATTGAGACACTCTCTAACCCCTTCGACCTACTCGTGTGCAAGATCTCGCTTTTCTGGTAAGAAATAAAGTCGAAGTGTTTCCCGTGTTTCCCAATACACACACTTTCTTTACCGCCGCACTCTTCTATGCTCTAAATACCTATTGAATAGATGGTCATCAAAATATAGAAAATCTGATAGGTAAATATATTAGGTTATATAATCAAATGTCATTCAATATATCTAACCTAAGAGTTATATTCTCTCCCTTTTCGTATATTTATATTATTCAAATCGCAATATAACCGACTTCGGGTCACAAAATCCTAACACCGTCCTGAATCAAGAGCGTTGAGTTCCTCGAGGGCGATGGCGTTGTCGGCACCATCAAGCAGACCAGCCTTGTTAACGGTAAGAGTAGTGCCAGATTAGGATAACCTTGGTTGAATGTTCCTGATAAATGACATTCTTGTGGCCCCGAAATGAATCATAGACGGGAAGCTCAAGTACATGAAGCACAGGACAGACGTGCTTGACGCTGAGAACCTGTACTGCAAGTATCACCGGATGAGGTGTTGACTTCGAGAAGGTCGAGTCCGTCATCTATGAGGTCAAGTTCGAGGCCGCTCCCGGAGGCAGATGCGTCTGCAAGATGACTAGCGAGTACCATGTCAAGGTCGGGTACGAGCTGAAGGTGGAGGAATTGAAGGAGGGGAAGCTGAGGGCCAGCGGACTGTTCAAGGCAGTCTAGGAGTACCTTGTCGCCCACCCTGAGGAGTGCACTTAAATGAGGGTCGAGCCGCGGCTTCAGTACAAGTGTTGTGCATTTTTTTCCCCTTATCTGTTTCTTTGTTTTGGCTTTCTCGCCATATTGAGGTTGTCGTGCGAGAGTGAGATTGATGGAGTGACATTGTAATCAGATGGTTGAACAATTGGATCAAATAAGAGCCGATGAATGTTTTAGTGACATCCCATGACTTTCCCCTGTCTTGCTAGATGAACTCAGAGGATTTTTGCTTCCTTGACTTAATCATCATTTAGTACTTGTTTCTTTCCTAATGGTTACTCCAAGGTACTATGGGTTGAGAATGTAGAAGTGGATGATAGAGGAGTCCATAGCCTGTACCGGCAGCTGGTTGACTCGGGTCACACATTTGGCACGAGATCGTTGGGTGGCAACACTGGATCGGCAATGTGCACATCCTGCGAGCACCATGGCCACATATATTACCTCTGGTGAATCGGTTGTGATGACTAAACAAGAGCGGAGAAAAAGCATGATGAAATTAGCCGAGAGGAAGGTCATGATCTTTCGCACGGGAGCGAGCACCTTGACTGCTCACACATGGACAACACTGTCAGAGGATGTTCAAGTCTCGACGACCCTGGTCGACCACCTGGCATTGTGCTGAGTGCTGCTACTTCATTCTGGCTTCCTGTACCACCGAAAAGAGTATTCGACTTCCTTTGAGATGAGAACTCGCACAATGAAGTAACTAAAACTTCCATACGCATTAACAGTGAATAAAATCGGGCTTCTGAAGTTTTTCTTCTGCTTTCGTTGTTCTGCAGTGGGATATTCTTTCCAACGACAGGGTCGTCCAGGAAATGGCACGTATTGTCAATGGCCTGCGATACCGGCAACAGTGTATCCCTACTTCGCGTAAATGTCAGCCACAGAAGAATTCTTTATCCTCGTCTGAGATTTCTGGGATGCCAAATTAAATTACTTAACCACAGCATAAACTTCTACAGAGAGCGAACTCAAGCCAATGCAACATGTTCATCCTACAGGAGAGCTGCACAGACTCGACAGGGCTTTTCATGATCTATGCATCGGTAGACATCCTGGCCATGAATGTCGTCTTGAATGGTGGAGATCCAGACTATGTAGCTCTCCTTCCTTTAGGATTCCCCATACTCCCCAATGGCTCTGCCCCAAATGGGGGCGACCGAGCCGTCGGATCTGGAGGATCCCTCCTGACAATGGGCTCCCATTTCCTCATAAAATGTAAGCCCAACTGAGAAACACATCCGATCAAGCACGAGCTACCTTCTTCTTCTCCTCTATTCATCGCACCTTTATTTTTACCACAGCAAATAAAGGTCACAAGGGAGAGGAAGGAATTCAAAGAAACGACACAACGACAGACAGACAGGTATCGAAGTGCAAAAAATGGATTGATCCTGCCCAAATTGCTTACAAAATGCTTAAGAATGGAAGGAGGATTAGAGGTTCGGGCATTGACTTCCCAAATGACATCGAAGGTCAACAAGCTTCAAACAAGCATGATTAACTTCCTGTTGTCGTAATCTTTTCTTCGTTTGGGAGGCTGTTCTCCAAGTCGCGCATGAATTTGAATCGCCAACTCTGTTTCTTAGACATTCTTTCAATGGTTTCTTCGTTATGGACTAGCCGACACTAAGTATGTAATTTTCTTAGTGCACATCTGTTCAATTTCTCCAACCAATTGAAAAGGGAAAATCTTAAAATGACTGTTCTTATCAGCCGATTTCTTTTATTCTACTCCTATTCACTTTCCATTTAGCTTCCTTAATCTCGGATATTAGCCAAAACACAGCGAAACCAAAGCTTGAAAGAAAGAATAGATCAAAACCAGAAATCACAGACCTCCTTATTTCCTGAAGCACCTAGCAATACAAAAAGATCCGTCGTCTCGATACAATCAAAATAAATTCCACTCCAAGTTAAATTATGTCTATCTAAAGATACAAAATTCCTTGTCTGACGATGGAAAAGGAAGAAGGACATTGACCTTGAAGTTGCTGAAACCTTCGGTTTACATCTCACGTCCTCTTTTTCCTCAAGAACGAAGGCCTTGAGCCCCCAGCTGAAAAAGGAGTCTTCCTACTATGCGACAAAAGGCCGCGTAGCATGGCCAATACACCGATGCCCAAGAAGGGGGAATAGACCATCACAAGCTTATCAGAAGACTTTGAAGACCACATCAAATCGGGCAATATAGCTGCCTGCAAATGGGTTCAGCACATTAAAATGCTTTGACAAACTCAACAAGCCCCTGGTCAACAAGGCCTACCAGTAACAACTAACTACGTCTTCCTCCTAACGAAACGAAGTCTCCAAAAGTTCCAATCTTAGCCCCAATGAATTCAACCTAACCAATCACAGAACCAAACCCACCATCAATCAAATGAAAAACTTACCATGGAGGTAACGAGGGAGACACCGTAGACGAGACAAGTAGTGGGGAACCAGGGCTTCGACCCCAAGATCCCAACCAAGTTGGCGAGGCAGAGGGGCCAGTGGAAGGCGAGCTCAAGACCGACCAACCCAACGAAAAAATGGGGCCGCTCGGCGACGAGGTAGTCGCCGTACTCTCGGGCGTAGATGTCCTTGAGGTTTACGAGGATGTCGGGGAAGAAGGACCGGGGGATGCATGACTGGCCGTCAAAGAGAGGGATGATCACCGCCATGAAGAGGAAGTAGACGAGGAGGAGCCCATCGAAGAGCTTCTGGAAGCATCCCATTGCTTTCCCCCGACAGGATCTTTGCGGCGCTTGGAGAAAAACTTTGAGAGTGATGAGATTGGCTCGGGGGAGCAGGTCTGAAACGGAATCTCTCCCTCATCGATCCACGTGCACATCACGTGGGATGCTGCATTTTCTACCTATCAAGTGCACCCAAATAGGGAAAAAACGAGGAAAAAATTTAAATTTATCCGACGACTTTTAAAATATCTTAATTTGTAACTTTACGGGATAAATTTGTCATTTCAATCGTCACTTCAAAAAACGCCTCTATTTTACTCAATTTTTTTTTTCCAGTAAGGTATTTGGTTGCAAAACTCCAACAACAATCGAGAACAAACTGCCGCCTTCTATTACTAAGTTTGGTAGAGACACGTTCTTAATACAATTGGAGACTGTCCCCGCGGGGTTGACAATATCCGCTAAACGTTTGAGAGAAAGTGGTAAAAGCTAACTAGCCAGATTAAAATGAACGTGTCGTTGTTCTACGGGACTTCAGAATGTCTGCCGAAGGGTAGTTTTTGGGTTGGCGATCAGATCCTCCCCCTTGCTGTCCTCTGGTGTCTGCATAGCATAGCAACGATGAAGAGCATGTCAGGCAGGCATTACGTGGTAAACCAACACCCCCACCCTAAACATTTACCTTTTGAGTTAGAAGTCTACCTAAGAGCTTGTTTCTTCTTCTTCACCATCATTGTGGACCTCAGAGGTCGATTTCTCAGATGCAGCCTGTGTAGCCTTCTCTACATTGCCCTGCTGCATCATCACACAACCGATTTGGTTGACAGGTTTCCTGGGGGCCAGAAAATTATGCAAATAGGACTGGAAGAGTTATACCGTTTTGTTTGCAAATTCTATCTTTGCTGTCTCATATTCTGCCTTCTTCTTGGAGGCTTTCTCAGTGTAAGGCGCTTTTTCCTTCAAAATCCAAAGCAATTTGCAGCCTAAGATGGTTACTTGTAGAAACATAATAGTTTGCCAGGGGAGGATAAGATTTGTCCTTACAGACTCGGACAGCGATCTCCATTTCTCTCCACCAGCTTTGGTGACCTGTGCAAAACGATGCATGTCATGAGGGCAGCAAAGATACAGGTGACCAACTTTATTCTGCATGATGCATCAGGCAGGCAAGTACATTCATTGGGATCAAGACGATAATCAATTTCAAACTAAGAAGTCTGACTCAGAGGAATTGCCACTGCAACAGATGCTTCAGAGCTCGGCAACAAAATCAAGAAAAGAATGCACACAAGCACAAAGCAAAAGGCTCAGCAAATGAATCGGAATTGTGAATACTTCATCGCAGACAGCTGTTTGACACACCGTTCACATCCACCGACCATCTAACATGATTCATCCACGCCATCTAAGGAAACAGCATGGAAAAGCAATTCCATTTTGCAGTTCAATAAGACTCACAGCAGCAACCGATTTGTTATCCGGAAAGTTTTCCTTGTAGGTCTTCCTGAAGTCCTCCCTATCATGAAAGTCAAACCGAAGAAAGTCAGTAAACCATAATAGCGTAAGGATAATGCAGAAAATGAAGAAAAGAACTGCCATATTCTGGATGAAGGGAAGAAAATCAAACAATTACTGACAGGAAGACAAAGTAAGCACTAGGAGGTCGCTTTGGAGCTCCTGAATCCTTCTTGCCGGCCTTCTTCTTTGAGGTAGCAGTGTTCTCCTTTGTCACCTTGAGCATCCTTCAACAGCCACCCAAGCACAACGTGAAGAAGACAAAAAGAAACATTTCCTTAGTTTCTTCCAGAGAAGTTAATTAATCATTAGAAAGGAACGTCATGGCTCTCAGAACGGCAGAGATGCACTTCCTAAAAGACAAAGTTAAAAGAAGCAGAGCATCACAGATCAAAGCAAGCAGAAGCACGATTTTGAAATAGAGCAAGCGACTCGAGCGCATCCCACAGATCCAGAGAACAAAACTGAGAAGGATAGGCGAAGAAGAAGCCAGCCAAATCTGATTCCAGCGGATGAAGCACACGTCAGGCAGATTACGCCAAGAGAACGTCATCAAAGCGACCGATCGTGGTTCGTCCACAAGGAAAACGGATAAACAACAGGAAACGAAACCAAGAACATCACGCGAGATCGTTCAAGGGCGGGGCTGTACTGTGAAGGGAGCATCTTCCGAGCGACGGCGACGTTCTTGAGCCCTTTCATGGCCTGAGATCTTTCCAACTGCCGAGATAATTGGGGAGAAGAGAGAATGGTGAAAACCGACTGGATTGTTGGAGCGAGAGCAAAGTTAGCTGATGGGGGAGCAAATGTTTGTTGCCTCTGGGCTCAGGCTGGATTCCGAGGCGGTTATCGCTTTGGCGCCAAAAGTGTTGAGGTGGGGGGAGGGGGGGACGTGCTGCTGGTCGTTTTGTCGACGTGGCAAAGGTCGTGGTGGGGGGCCGGGGCTTCCGGAATGTTTTAGCGTGATTTTTGACTGTTCTGCCCCTACGTACGGACTGACTAATGGGCCTGCCCTGGAAGCGGAAGGGGATGGTATTTGGGCCAAATATGGGCCCACATGAAAAGGTTGGTCCGAGCCGCTCAAGAAATCGGTGCCTATTCATCATCATTATCGACTATCAGCTAAGATAGAAGTATGACGACCAAGGGCGGGCGTCGCATGTTTGTGACCCCATGCAGCTGATATTGGACACCCGCCTATTAATTTCGATTCCCCTACTACTATATTACCCTCCATATGATTGAACAACATGTCATATGAGTGCCCTTCACGAAACCCCTGAAATCGGATTCCCCTAACCACTTCTAATTATTCCCGGGGGTTTCGATTAATTCCGGATGGAATTATTGGGAGAGAGATTACTTGAATAGATCCGAAGAAGAAGAAGAAGATGCCCGTCTTGTATATCCTACTTTTGGCCAATAATATGCTACTAATCATCATTAGGTTCTGTTCATGATTAGCCCCAAACCCTCCCAAATCATACAAAGCAGTCTTCCCATGTGAGAAAGGGTAGTGGGTGGGGGAATAAACCCATTAATTACTTTGAAAAATAAGAGCAGGGGGCGGGGGAGGTGGGAGAAAGACTATGTAATAACATGAAAATAAATGAATGAACGAATGAATGAAATCGATTCATCTTTTCTGGGTCAGGCAAGACCACATGGATGATGCATGGAGGACTGCCCAAGAAAGGGAATAGTATTATTATGGGGGAGCTAGCTTGGTTTTGGTCCAACGCTATAGAATTGAATGCAAACTATCCTCCCACCCACCCAAACCCCAACTGTTATTCCGTTCGAATTGGTTGGTTTACAATTAATATGATTGGACCTAACCCAACAAGAGGAACACACGATGGAGAGAAAAGTAGTAGGAGCTATACCACATGAATTGAATGCGCCGGGGGAGGCAGTGTTCCAAATACATGAAACTATCTATTACAGCCCAAGGGAACGGAGGAGATGTCGGTAGAAACTTTGGCGCCCGCCTTTGATGAGGAAGATGTGGCCACCACCACCAGCAGGGTTGATGAATTTTTCACCCCCCCATGTAAGTAGAGTTATACGTGTGAACATGATCAAATTCCCATGTGCAATCTAGAAATGGGAAGAAAAGTCAAGACAAGATCAATATTGTTTTACTATTTGTCCCCCAAAAAGTTACATTAGCTCGATCGAAACCATGTGATGGAAGGGCTCTGCAGCTTATGTGAATAAATAACACAGGAGTAGGGTTGGTTTTCCCCACCTAAAAGTTAAGTATTGTGTGTTGATATTCTCCATGAACTAAACGACGAATCTTTACCACTGATCCGACCTAACGCGTATCGACACCCGCCAAGAGACATGTCATCTGATGTATGTTGAAGATTTACTAATCTAAAAAGAGGGAAATGATGAGTGTGTGATTAGCAACCCTTTTAACATTTTTCAGGTCCTTACTTTTTCAAATCAAGCCGACATTGACTTTTATGTGTCATTTATATTTTCACAGATGGAAATACGCTCGTCCCACTAAGCGACATGACTTATAAAATGTGGCCCTGGGGATTAATAGATTCATTAAACCAGAAGAAAAGAAGAGTTCGTAGGCGGCCCAATGATTTAATTTTTTGGAAGTCTAAATCTCTCGCTCTAATGTCTAAATTCTTTCTTCCTTAGAATTGGACACGGCTAACCGTAAACCGACCAACATGATTGGATCCTACAAAGGGGAGGGTGATGGTAGAGTCACATGAGAAATTATTTGACATGTTCCATGTTGCTCCATACGCTGAAAAGATCTGTTGTAGACTACACACACTCTCTAGATCAATGAATTATTTCATATTTTTTGTAGTCAAACCCTTAAGAAAAGCCTAACCGAACGCCTTGAGAAACGGGACCCCCCTTTTCCATCATGTGCTCCCTCTGTAAACCCATCCTTCTATTCTATATATATGAACTTGCCCCTTACTTGTGTTCATTGAATGATATACTCGATTTCTCCTCTCTCCATACATTTCTTCCCTACCATTCAACGTTACCAAGTCCTTCCTTCTTACCTAGCAACTTAAGATGGGGAACTGCATTGCCAACAACAGGGTCATGTCCCGAGAAGCGGACGAGGAGGGTCCTCGCACCCCGTTTACGGAAGTTCAGTCGAATGGTGCGGATGTGGCCTTGAAACAAGGAGGAGGAGGAGGGTCCATTGTGAAGAAGAAGAAGAATAAGATGGAAAAGAGGGTGAGCTTCAAGTTGGAGGACGACGGCAAGGAGCAAGCAGTTGGACGGGAGAAACGAGGGGATCTCGGGAACGGGAAGGGGGCGACGAGGAGGGTGAAGGTGGTGGTGACGAAGGAAGAGCTGAGGCGGATACTTGACTACGCCGAGAGATCGTCACGCCCAGGTTCTTCCTCCGGCTTGGAGGAACTGATTATGTCTTTGAGGTCATCGAGAAGTGGAGGAAGGGCTTGTAGCAATGGAGGTGGTGATGTTTTGAGCCCTGGATTGGAATGCATCCCTGAGCATCGTCATTAGCTGCAACAAAATTTTATGATTTTCATTTTCTTTTTCTTTTATTGTGTACGAGAGTTGGGCTCAAATGAGTTGGCGCTATGGATGTACAACCATTTTGAAGCTTTATATGATGAATATCGTCATCACATCCTTCTCTATTTCGATTTCAAGGTGATGTTTCTCGTCTCCGTCTAATTGTGGAGTATTCGGTGTGTTCTGAGAGTGGCAGGACTCAGTAACGTGAATACAACTCCACTTGAATGATTCGATTCTCAACAATAACAAAGAGAAGCAACTTCCTGCCCCTGGAACAGCAGACAAAGATGTCGTTAACCTAGGCGTGAATCTCGCGCTTAAGAACAAAGGGAGGATAATCAGGCAACAGATAACAGTGCCCGAGTTTGATACAGTTCTGTGATTCCCAAGGCAGGACAAAATTTGCCTGTCAAAAAAACGAAATATCGTGATTTCGTGACTGGACACCTTATTTTTCTCCAATTCTATGTATTACAGAAAGGAAATGCCCTCGGTTGCGATCCAGCTGCTCAAGAACCTCAGACGTCTTTCATTTTCAGGTTATTACTGTTGAGTCAGGTTCCTGATGACGTACGGAAGAATGCCTCCATGGTTGAAGTACGCGAGCTCCACCTGAAGTACAGGCAGAACCCACTCAGTTTCAAATTGTCTGAGCAGTATAGGACCAGTGCCATTCCGAAGGGAAAGGTGAAGAGATGATTGAGATTACCTCTGTGTCAAAGCGGACAGTGCATGTGAAGGACTTTCCGGAGTCGGTCGTAACGGTGACATCTTGACCAGGTCTAATGTCGCTGATATTGCTTGGAAGGTCGATGGAGTACCGCTCATGACCAGTTAATCCCAGCGAGTCCGCATCTTCACCTGCCTTGAAGCAAAGAGGAATGATTCCCATCCCGACCAGGTTGCTTCTGTGGATTCTCTCGAAGCTCTTGGCTATCACCGCCTTAACTCCCTGTTAAGATATCAAAGTAGACCACTGTTGTAAGATGATGCAAGTCATACTACAGGAAGAGTAACGAGATCACAATCAAACAACTAGGAAGATTATGGCCCACCAGTAGCATTGGACCTTTGGCAGCCCAATCCCGAGAGCTTCCACTACCATATTCAGCTCCAGCTAATACGATGGTGTCATGGCCGGCCTCTTTGTATTTCTGGAATACATGAAACACATTTTAGTCACCCCGGGGTAGAGGAATTGGACTTCACATCCATCAGCTTGTTTACAGACGAAACAAAATAAGACAAACAAACAGGAAATAGAGCTTACTTGTGCTGCATCAAACACATAAAGCTTCTCTCCACTAGGAATATGAACCGTCTTCGGACCAACTTCGCCATTCAAAAGTTTGTTAACAAGGCGGATGTTTGCAAAAGTTCCTCTTGCCATGACTTCATCGTTTCCACGTCGACTCCCATAAGAGTTGAAGTCTTTTGGTTGGACTCCACGTTGCATTAGAAACTTGGCAGCTGGACTGTCCTTGTGGATGCTACCGGCGGGGGAAATATGATCGGTCGTGATGCTGTCACCAAAGTTCAGCAAGCAAAATGCATCCTTGACTCCATGTGCACCAGGGGGATCCATTGTCATCCCCTTGAAGTACGGTGGCTCATGAACGTAGGTAGAGTTGGGATCCCAGGTATACTTGATTGAAGTGGGTACAGAGAGCTGGTTCCACATGGGATTACCCTTCGTGATACCCTCGTAGGTACTTTTGAACATATCTGGTAGCACACTGGATTGAACAGCCTACCGACAGAAGAAAACATGTAAAGATCCCTCCGGAGATTTAAAATCGGACAATCCGATGCCACAATGATTTGCTTACCTCTGCTACTTCCTCAGTAGATGGCCAGATATCCCTGAAGTAAATACTCTTGCCATCCTTCCCAGTTCCAATGGGCTCCTTCTCAAAGTCAATGTCAACCTGTGTCGCATTAAAACTGGCTTAGGACCAGGAAGAAAAAACCAAAAAAATAAAATAAAGAAAAACAATGTGTACAGTACAATGGAATGCAGAAATGGCAGAAGCTACTGAGACGGAAAGTTAAGTTACTATCGGTAAGGTTTCCGGCCAAACTGGCGACAGCATGGTGATCTCTGTTTAGCTTAGTCCACTAAAACATAAGTTATGTGAGGAACTGGCCAAGAGGTTGCATACCGTGTCAGCAAGAGCATAAGCAACAACTAGTGGAGGAGAAGCCAGGTAATTAGCTCGGGTCAAGGGATGTACACGCCCTTCAAAATTCCGGTTACCAGAGAGTACCGCAGATGCTAAGATATCTGTAATGTGGCATAAAAAATGAAATTGAGATGAAAGAAACAAGGAGACAGTCTGCGAGACGGGCCTCTATACATGAGAAGTAGCATGATTTAGCTTCTAGGAAATGGCAAGACAAAATGCAAAAAAAATTTCTTAAGTAAAACATAATCTACCATTTTCCGTGATTGCGGCGGCGACTGACTCGTCCAGTTCCCCAGAGTTACCAATGCACGTGGTACACCCATATCCGACTATATTAAACCCTTGCTGATCAAGATACTTTTGCAATCCACTGCATAAACAAGCGACAATTGTTAACCCTCTCAGTAAAGGGGGTAAGAAGTCCCAAATAATCATACAATTAAGGCACATCAGTCACTCAACGAAGAATATTACCTCTGCTGGAGATACTTCGTGACAACACCAGAGCCAGGGGCAAGGCTTGTTTTGATCCAAGGTTTGACCTAATGAATTAGTGCAAGAAAGATGACATTCAAATGCATTTAGAGAGACAAGGAAACCCAATAGAAGAATAATAACTTTCTGGCTGGGCAAACCTGTAACCCTAGTTCACAAGCCTTTTTAGCAACCAGACCAGCTCCAAGCATGACACTGGGATTGGATGTGTTAGTACAACTGGTGATAGCAGCTATAACCACACTTCCATGCTTTAGTTCGGCAGGTTGTCCGTGAAATGAGAACTTTGCTAATTTATCTTGTGCCTCCTTTGGCACAGCGAAACCCTGCAATTATGCATTTCATTTCAATTTTAGCATAACGTTGCGGCTGACATGACAACTACAAAAATATTTACAAAATTGTCTACACAACTTTTTTTCACGAGGATCTAATAAATATCAAAGCCTATAAATTACAAGTGAAATAGGAGCTACAACACAATTACGTTTGATGAACAATTCGAGAAAGTGCATTGAGGATCACTCATAAATACTAACCTTGAATCCAACTTTATTATCCAGACAGGATTGCCAATCAGCCTTCATATCTTTCAAAGGAACTCTATCGTGAGGTCTGCGAAGATGGCAGAAAATAGAATTACTGGATCATGAGGAAGATATTCACCGTATGTTTAAAACTAACTGGTGGATCCGACAAAGGTGAGAGAAATTTATCATTAGGATGTCAACAGGAAATTGCCAGTTTGAATCAATTAGTACAAAAATTAAAAAGAAGATGCATCAGTCTGCAAGTTAGAAGTTAGTTACCTCTTTGGTCCAGAAATACAAGGTTCGACTTCAGAAAGATTCAGCTCCAGATATGACGAATAGACTCTTTCTTGTTGAGGCTGAATTTAGTAAGTACACAGTACATCAAAACATACACCACCTTTTGACAGTTACAAAACAAAAGATCAACTAAATCATTTATCAGGAAGAGTGATGATGGATGATGCAGGACATGAAATTGATAGGACAAGGAAAACAAACCTCGTTATAGTCAACAAACATCTTATTGGCACGTAAGTAGGCTTCTATCATTGCCACCTGGAGGAAATAGAAGGATTAACCCAGATAGCCTGAAAAGAAGACGAATGATATATATCAACAGCTCACAGTGTCATCACTTCTTCCAGTCAGCTTGAGATACTGAAGAGTAACATGGTCAACTGGGAAGAACCCCATTGTAGCACCATATTCTGGTGACATGTTCGCAATGGTAGCGCGGTCCGCCAATGATAGTTCACCCATACCATCCCCTGTTGAGGCACATCACCAACTAAGATAACAGTGTTCAATAAATCTTGACGTTGTTAGAAAGCAATAACAACTTACCATAGAACTCAACAAATTTCCCAACCACACCATGTTTCCTTAGCATTTGCGTAACAGTCAAAACCAAGTCGGTGGCTGTAACACCATTTTGCAACTTCCCAGATAATTTGAACCCAACGACACCAGGCAAGACCATGCTCATGGGCTGTCCAAAGAAGGATTTAAAATGAAAGAACTCAATATAAAACTGTTAACAGATTATCAGATAGGCTCTTTCTTACATGTAATGGCACTTTTGAAAGCTTTCAAATTCTCCAACAATCCTTGAAGCTACTCTATTTTTATTAGCAGTTTCATAGGTCAACATGTAATTAAAAAAAATTTAAAGGTATGTAAATTTAATCAATTTTCCCATCAGAAACAACTAATTGATTATAAAGGCAAACATATAACCACAAACAATATGACTGAGTATATGACATGTACCTGTCCCAGCATTGCTGCCTCTGCTTCAATACCTCCAACACCCCATCCAGCAACTCCAAGCCCATCAATCATGGTAGTATGAGAATCAGTCCCAACAACACTATCAGGATACAGTATGCCGTCAGTGTTGAAGACAACTCTTCCCAGATATTCAAGATTGACCTGAAATCACAGGATGCCAACATGTCCATCAATCAACAATATAGTTAAGGCATGTTATGCATTGACAGACATATCTGATGACAAAAGCAAATAAAATCCAAATATCGAAGGTTGGGAGAAAATAGAAAAACGTAGATTAGAAATGAAACCTTCAGTACAGTGTTTATATCAATAAACTCAATCCCGCTTTCCCAAACCATTGACCCTCATTATTTCAGTCCTACATTGACTTGCTTATCTGAAAACTCTAAAAGCAAAGCAACGGAAGCACTGAAAAACTGCAACTTAATGTATTTTTCTATCTAACAAGTCTACGAGATAGGACATTTGTGCATTTTGACAGAAACATGTCAAAGTTCAAAGGAAAGATAAATACTTCGTCTGGATTTAACAACATAATGTTTCTGGGCAAGTCACACTTCTACAACGCCTTACCTGATGTACAATACCAGACCCAGGAGGCACGACAAGCATGTTGCGGAAAGCATTGGACCCCCATTTGAGGAATGCAAATCTTTCCTTGTTCCGCTGGAATTCAAGCTCCATATTTGCCTGTACAGCATTTTCAGTCCTTGCAACATCAACTTGCACAGAATGATCGATCACAAGGTCTACAGGAACCTGCAGACAATGTTAGGAGAATTGACAGCATGAGAACAATCGGTGGTTGCTCGACTGAATCATAGACATGCTAAAATAAAATTTTTCGACTTCCCAGGTAATACATCCTTTGTAATCATATCATTGGAATGGAGCTCAAGAAGAACTGACAAGCATTAACAATGTTATGACAGATTGATTATGCACATCAGAAATCCTGGAAAGAGAAATGTAGGACATTTTCAGCTCTAGGCTCACCAAGGGGTTGATCTTATTTGAATCACTGCCGAGTTTATCCATTGCATCACGCATACAGGCCAGGTCAACCACAGCTGGGACGCCGGTGAAATCCTGGAAATAGGACAATAGTTATGAAAAATTCCAGTGTTAATCTCCAAACATCTAACTGTAAGGTGTTTGGAAAGACCTGCAAGAGGACCCGAGCTGGTTTGAAAGGGATTTCGACTTGCTTAGGCGAAGAGTTTTCCCAATCAATAATTTTCTCCACGTCATCCTTCTTGACTTGGAAGTTGTCACAATTCCTGATGGCAGATTCAAGAAGAATCCTAATGGAGTAGGGCAACTTGTCTGTTGAAACGCATGACACAGGTTTATCCCAAATGTCAGAGCTTTACGAATTAAGCTTTAACTTTTTTCAAGTTAAGTAGAACATAAATAGCCAAACTACTGATTAGCTAACAAGCAAGTTCCCTGGAGAAAGAGAAACACACATTCAAAAGCATAGCTGCGGCCGATATTCCAACGTTTCTGACGACTAGTTGCAGTTGTAAGTGTTTAATGGCAGTAAATTACAGCGAGATACACCACCATAAGAAATCGTAGAGAAGTAACGGTACCTATTCGAGGGTCATTCAGAGCCGGAAGGCTGTAGAATTTTCCAAAATGGCCACCTCCAGGCTTAGGCAGACTGGTCAAGATCTCCTTGAAAGGATTTTCAGCAGCTAAATCATATTTTTTTTTTCAGGAAAATAAAGGATAATTAGAATTCTCCTCTAGAGGGCATTTAATCGAACACAACACAGACATCACCGCCCAAAACAAAAACCCCCACCGGCGGTGGCGAAACCTCTCTGGACACGCTCGATGACAGGAGCAACGGCGCTGATCCGCGATCTGAACCCGGCCGCCATCCTCCAGTCGACCCCATAGGTCCACCTCGGAAGGGAGAAGAAAACGGAGGAACGGGGGGCGGCGGAGGAGGAGAAGGCGAACGATCTACCGCATCCGGAAGAAGGCGAGGCGAGTCTGGCGCCAGCTGGACTAACACAACAGGTGGACGACGACCACGAGGAGGAGCGGAAGCGGGAGGCGCGTAGGAGGAAGGAGGCGGAGGCGGAGCCGCCCCTTACGTACATGATTGAAGAGGATGATGATGTGATAGGTATGGGCTGCGTGTGTTTCGAGTCAATGAGAAAATGGGGGGGGAGCCACGCCACGGCTGCTTGCGGACGGAATGAGTTATTTATATACGCGAAAGGAGGAGTGTCAACCCCCACCCTAAACCATTTTGGACATATTTGTATAGAGTAAACAAATTACGTGGCAAGTGGAATTCTCTGGATTTTTGCTGCAAGTATATATTATTATTATTATGTGTCGTTCGTTAAGCTGAAGGTATTGGGAACCCCCCCCCCCCAAAAAAAACCCAACCAATGGAAAAGGATGCGAATCTCCTTCTATAATATTTTGTATTGAACATTTCTGTTATTAATAAGCACCGCCTTCATGACATGATCATGATGAACAAATAAGGGAAAAGGGAAGATGAAACAAAGAAAGTGAGAGACTGACCTGACCTGTTGGGGGGCAGTGGAATTATGATCGGTCTCACTGTCACTATGGTGGAGTTGATATAAACTCAGCTGACACTTGTAAACTCTAACTCACACCACCTTTAACCAAAAAAAAAAAAAGAGACAAAGAGAGGTAGAAAAAGCCCCTTTCGAGGATGGAGAACATATTCTATCCAAATTCTTCCCCCCTTTTCATTATTCTCCATGTAATAAATAAATAAGCAAAGTCCATTTTGGAAGAAACAAGGCGTGCCTAGTCGAAGAAGCCAGACTGGAGTGGAGGAGTGTGGCGACCTCGCGCTAACTGTCATTTCGGCCAGCAAATGCATTCAAATTGAGAAGGCCCAAACCACTGTCAATGGGCCGCCATGTACCAATTACTATCTTACTGGTTTGAGAGGAAATAAACATAGGTCAGCATTTCGATCCAACCCCGTAAGAAAAATTTATAAAAGAAAAAGAAAATTGTGGAAAATACATAAATAGTAGATGAAATTTTTGAGTTTCCTATGGACGCGACGTCGTTGCCAAAGGTGTATAATAAATACTATTGGTGCAATAGGGGGTTGGAGAGCATTGAATTCCAACCAACACAACTACCTAAAAAAGAGACGAGGGCGTTGGAGGTATTAATTCCACGTGGAACAGGAAAATCACGAAGAATTTATTAGGCCTAAGACAAACTAGGTTCATTTTTTATTTTCGTTTTTTATGAAAATAATAAAACACATTTCTTATTTGAAAAAAAAAACAATTTTCTAAATTTTCATAGAAAAACAATTTTTTAGGCTTTCAATTTTTCAAAACCAATTAACAAACACGGCCCTACGCTTTCATTCCAAGGGCAGCGACAAATCTCTAGGGGTTGAGGGACTATTAAGGCCGAGAAAATAAGTTTTGTTTTTATTTTCTATGAAAATAAGAAAATATGTTTATTACTAAAAAAAATAATTTTATAAATTTTCAAAAGAAAATTGTCATTGATAAAGGTAGGGATGTCGGTTTTCTCCATAAAATGGAAACCATAAACACCTTCGTTACCCTTAACTACTCGTGCTGTTTGGGTTTAATCGATAAAAAAAAACTGAAAAATTCTTGAAAACACATTTTTTATATAAATATTGCAAAATTAAATTGAGGAATTAAAAAATAAAAATAATTCTTTCCACTAGTATATTTTTTAGATGATAAAAAATGATCGATTAAAAGAGATATTTTGTGGAGATTTAAAAAGTCATTTTATTTTATTTTTTATGATAAGAAACGCATCATTTCTTCTGTTAGCCCGCTCATAAAGATGACAAATTATTTATGGAAATATTTATAAAAACAAAATAAACAGAACCATGACTTCGATTTTGAAAAGGAAAATTATGTGAGTTCACCTAATAATTCTGTCTGTTCACCGGTTTCCTCACCGGCCTTTGTAATTCAATCATCATCATCGCCTCGTTTCTTCTACCTCCCATCTCTTCCTCGTGTTCTTCATCTTCCCTAAATTCCTACCATCCCATCACGAGCCCTAACTACTAAAACCCTAATTTTAAGACAACGGAGATCATCCTCCCGAATAATCGATCCCATCGTGGCCTACTAGGGGCAACGCAGAACGTGAATATAAGATGCCCTAGGGTTCATGGAATATAGATAGTTTGGGCGGGGGGAAGGGAATAGATACGACTTACCAAACAGTCGGATCTTGAAGAGACGAAGAGGAAGAGGAGGGAGGTGCGTCTGAAGGAGATATTGACGCGGCTCAATCAAATGAACGCGGTTAAATATAACATCGCGGGTTGCTGATTAAGCACGTCATGAGATTGAGGCGCATCAACATCTCCGACCATGCCGCCCAGGAAAAGAAAAACATTAAGGGATGTGGGATGTCACAAGGTTAATGGATGGAGGGTGGAAGAGGGAGTTTTTGAGTCATAGATGAGTTGTGGAGTGGCTTAACAAACGGAAAGGGAAACCGAAGAAGATCCACGGACCACTCTTGTTTTTCTTTCTTTTTTTGCTTTTCCAAGTTCGTGCATCTTGCGTTTATATATGGGCGGGATTCGTTTCCTTTGCACAAGAGAGGTGTCGGCGGTCGTGAGTCGTACATTCAATTTCGGTAGGTTTTCACAAGGGGCGGGATCGAATCTCTGTATCAAGTTTCGAAAGTCATGGCAATGATCCGATGACAGCATTCTATTTTGAGACAACTCCCAATCTCACAGCATTTGATTCCAAGCGGTGATAAAATTAGGTCGGATTCACCGAATCAAACTCTACCAAATCTCATTCCACTTGGCTTCCGCTAAATCAACTTTGGGTCTTGTTATATTCATCACTTCCCCCCCTTCTCTTTGTGTGTGTGTGTGTGTTGATTAAAGAATAATATTTAAAAAGAAAGACTGACTTGAGAGAATGAACGGACAAAGCCTACCTACTCCAACTCCACCACTTCACTGTTTTTCTTTTCTTTATCTTTTTGCTCCATTTTGTTCTTCCTTCTTTCATTTTAATCAGTCGTATCAACAATCTTAACACAATATCGATTTGAAAAATAATTTTGTCCATTGTGGGTGCGCATGAAGATCAATACAAACTTAGCAAACCCTAATTCTATGGACTCATGAAGTGAAGAGGCCGAGCTCTCGATCATACCAAAACTTTTATACCGACTGATTACGGGTGATAATTTTATTTGGGATTAGGGAGAATGGCTAATCTTACTTATGAAAGTTTAGCCTGTCATGATGACATTAAGAAAAAAATTTGAATTTGTAGATCCAAATAGTGGGCAACAATCGACTGCCCCACATCCAATCTTTTCAGTTTCCCTTTATATTTTTGCTTTCGTGGGTGACAAAAGATTGCTTTGCGTGCGACCAACCTGACCCACAAACCAAACTCTTCGGACGAACATAATCAGGTTCATTATAAAGGAAATTAATCGGAAATATTCGGGCACAAAGATTATGTGGTATACATCGATTTCTCTTTGTTTTTTGTTTCAAACCTCCCCTTTTTCCCCTATATCTCAGTGTGTGTTTTCCCTTTGCATCACACGACTGGAAAACAGTATATGGTGACCACATTATCCGAAGACCCACCATGTTGATAAAACCCAATAATTTTATAGGAAAGATTTCTAGCAATGGGATCGAGCTCTTTGTCGTGGGTCACATGTTGTCGGATGGGGATGATCACATCTTGATATTTCTAAATTCTAACTGTAACACTCCACCCGGGCTCTATACAATTTGAAGTAATCCGAGGTATTGAAATTCAAGACGGAAAGAAACATGATGTTTGGAGGACGTGTTCGTTTAGATTGGGCTTGAGAGTAGTTTAAAATCAAAATGTTTGAGGCAAACTCGGCTCGTTAAGGTTCCTTTGGTTCCTCATTTGAGAGAGTTACAGTAGAGCAACTGCTGCTCGGAGGATTCATTAAATGTGTGGTCGCCGTATGAAATAAAAAGAAGAGAGAGGGGGAAGGCAGCGGATGAGCACCCTCAAGCGGAAGCACTTACGGATGCTATCGACGATGCCTTCGGAAGTGAGCAAGGACGCAGCTTGAACGCAGCTTGAACGCTAGAATGCTTAAAAAGATAAATTGACAATATGTCCGTTTGTAGAGAAGTGTCTTTGTACAATGCCTAAGAACAAGTATTTATACTAAGCTAGACCTATGTATATACGGTAAAGTAATATTACACATATATTACGCTTCCTTTGCTGTCGGTCTTCATGGAATATCTTCTTTCCATGTGAGCAATCTTGGCAACAATCTCCTTTCCTGGGATCATCTGGAGCCTTCCTTAACAGCCAAGTCGATCAATCGTATTGCCCATTAGTCTTCGTTGTAGAGTTTCATCGTTGGCCCAACTAACTGTCGCTTGTCGCTTTTCCTTGTCGCCCGTCACCTGGTAACCCTGTCGCTTGGTGACTCCTTCGCCTGGTGTGTTTCCGTTGTCACCTCCTTACTGAATTTTCGTCCTTTGGGCCTGTAATCTGGACTGTTGATCCACAGACAAGACTGAAATCTGTGACCCAGAATTTCTGTTATTAAACAGTACTCCATCTCTATTTTCAATTCATACTGCGAATGCTTCCTTTCTGGAAGTTTGGCAAATTTGATCCCTCAATCCCCTCCGTCGATTTCTTATAGTTTAAAACTCTTTCAACATCTGAGATGTTGATTATTCTGTCTTCTCCTATTATGCAGGAGGAGCATTCGGGAAAGCTGATTGGGATAGGCCGGAGGGTTGTTCAAAGCCAGTAGCACGCTTGTTAACACGTACTATATATAGAATCTTTTCCTAGCAGGATGGCGGCCTCAACACCAGGAGCCAAGCTGAAGGTTGAAGGTCTTGAATCCGCTCTTACAGCTATCGAATCGGATGTGCAATAACAGAGATGTTTCCACTAGGAGAAAAGTTCGACAACATGTTCGTGTCGGAAACGGATCACGTCGGAAATATTTGACAACGGTACTCACAGGGTTTCAGATGTGGTCGCCAGTAAGTAAATGATGAATTGAACTGATCAAATAAAGTCTTACAATAAGAGTGAAAAGCTTACAACCATGAAAATATAGTAAAGACGATGGTGTGGATGGTGGTGACGTCGTAGACTTGCTGCTAGGCGCTGTAGACTTGCGAACTTGGATGGTGGAATCGGGTCGCTGGGGCTTGCTGGACGGAGTGTGGTCGAAGGTAGTGGCGGATGTGGATACCAAGGCTACGACTGCTCACCCTGGTGGCGGAACGAAGGCGGAATTGGTTGCCGGGACTACGGTTGCTCGTCCTGACGGTGAGAGGAAGGCGAAGATTGGCTGTCGGAACTACGGTTGCTCGTCCTGACGGTGAAGTGCTGACGGAGTTTGGTTACTAGAGCTACGGTTGCTCACTCTGGTGGTGGAGGCGAAGACCAAAGAACCCTTGCGAGTTCGCCCAGGCTGGGGTTTCTACCTAACTAAAATCTAAAGGGTGACGAGCAATTCAAAGCTTCTGTTTGGCTGATTGATCGTGTTTTTTCTTAGGAAGATCTCCTCCCTTTTTATATTGAACTTTGTGGTGTGTGGGAAGTTTGACACGTTCTCAAAGAATCTTTCCAGGTCGTGGCTCTCTCAAGCGACCTCCAGAAATCTCAAAATTGGTTTGATCTCAGATTTGTGTCGTAGACATGAACCGTAGACATGGGCTATAGCACAACTCTTCGTGGGGTAAGATCAATTTAGGCCCAAAATTGGCTATTATGTCAACATATGTTTAGGATGTATGCCACGTTCTTAAGATATTTTATCAAGTCGTGGCCCTCTCAATCAACATCCTAGAATCTTGGTAACAACCTGATCCTGGTAGACGTGGGTCTAATCCACGTCTTAAACTTAACAGTTTCTTTTTTTTTTATATTAAATCAGAGACGTGTCCCAGATTTTCTCCAGCTGAAAATCTTTTCAAATCATGGGAACGTGGCTCCGTAATCCTTTTTTCAAAAATCTCGGAGTGAAGATCTTTTCTGGTCCTCATAAACTCTAACTCTCGTAGACTCTGACTCCGACAGACCTCTGTAGACCTAGTACTTCCATGGCGAGCTCACATAACAGTGGGCTTGTAAAACTTTATAAAATGAGCCCAAAATTTATGTCACGGTCTTGTCAGACTTGATATGGGTCGGCGAAAAGCATTTGTGGGTTTCTCATAAAAATGACATGAATTTATGGACTCCTCACAACTCGAGATTTTGCCATGCCAACACAACATCGGCTTGCATTCTTTCTTTATAACTTTTCCTTCTCTCTTACGGGAATGCCTTACAATAAAATAGTAGTAAGCCAGTTCGGTAGCTGTCCAATCGGCTCGGCAAGTAATGGACCTGCCTCTCTCTGTCCAACTCGCTATGCAGTTGATCGTAATAGAACAATCTCATGATTTTATCAATAATGAATTCAATCAAGACGAGAAGGATACGTCAAAAGTAAAAGAAACTAGATTATTCGACTTCGCGTAGCCACATACCTTGAATCTGCTAATAGGCTAACTGCTTTCTTCTCTTACTTCTTCTATTTATGCTCCACCTTTTATTGAGATCGAATCAATCAGCTGGCATACCTGGGATCTAGTCTAAATCCCATCTCTATCAACTATTAACGAATTCGATGTTAATGGGAAAGAGCGCTCTTGCGGGCATGGTCTGCTATATCTATCTTGAAACAATGGATCTTCACCCTTAGGAGCCCCAAGTAACGAATCCTAAGAAGTACATAATGATAAGAAGTCGCTATTGGCCGGCTGGTTGTCATTTGACGTTACAGAAGTGGAAGTATCAGTAGGTGAGTTACAGATTCGAATATGAAAGCATGGGCTTAAGAAGCCTTTTGTCTACGTCTGCATACCAGAAAAAAGGAGATGGTTGCTGCATTCGGTAAAGCAAATCTTTACCTCATTAACTTCCATCCTTCTCGTTGGATCTAGTGGTTACTCACTCCGACTCCCGGGGGATCTTTGACTTTCCTGGATATGAAGAAGCCACTTCTCTTCACATTTTATGCTGGTCAATCAGCTGAAACAGCTTTCGCCTCCGCCCCTGCCACCAATGGAATATGTAAGCGGACAATGGTGAGCTGAAAGGGGCAGTGGCTTTCTAACTTCACAATGGGTAGTTCCTAGCTATGCTTGTTCCCGCCCCTGTCAACTATGGCTATGCCAACGGAGCCTATGTTCTTTCTCCACCCGGGCCAACTCAAGCTGCTTCCAACTGTCACTATTGATGCTTAAACTGGAGGATCAACCTCATCAACCAGAACAAGGTGAGGGCGAGTCACATTCATGAAAAGCGAGTACCCCTACCATGGGTGGACTGACCAGCTCTAAATAGATCTTACTCAGGGCAAAGAGTAGGAGCATCTATTCGTACATATCATACGTCTACATGTCAGAAAAGGCGAACATCCCCGTTCCAAAACATTTAACATTGGTGATCCGGCAAGCTATGAAAAAATTAATTCGCTTGGATTACTTAACTTCCCCCTTGAATTGAAAGCCGTGTCAGAGAAATGTTCTGGTTTGTAATCCCACGTGAACTAACAGGAACAAAACCGCGTTGGGTTGCTATGAACTTCATCAAATATGTATTTTCGAAGTCGCTTAGTTGCCAGCCTTTGTTCTGAATGAAAGAGCCGCCCGACAGGTCTTAGTAGTCTCTCCGGTGAATGAGCTCCCAGATCATTCAATCAAATCCGGGGCTCTTTTTATCAGTGATGAGTTTCTGCCTGTGTTCACATCTTCTCCTTCCAGGGGAATTACAGACAGAGTCCTGTAAGAAAGACATCCGACGCCGACCAAGTAAAACTTATAACAGTGAGAGGTCGGACGGGAGACCATGTGTTTTTTCAATAACAGTGGTCGTCAACTTGGATGGACAGAAAGAAAAGGAAGAAGCACAACCTCTAGTCCGTCCGTACGAAAACGACGCCAAACTCACCACCGCCCTCCCTCCCTCCTAACGATATTCACGCGTGGATCCCTCTTTCACAATGATTTTCAGCTGACTGACTTTTATCACAAAATAATCACGGGAGTGATAGCATGATGTTACAAACATCCAATTTGTTTTTAGAAAACAAAGAATTCGATGATGTGAATATTAAGTTTCTAATTTTAACAAATTTCATTAAATAAAATCGAATTATGAGTTTTATTTGACAAATTTTAAATGTATATATTTTATTTCACGAATTATTTTTTAAATTTTAAAATTCATTTTTAAAGAAGAGAAAAGTGGGTTTTGTTGGTGACGCACTGAAAGTTGTCCGACAAAGTTCGTGTATGAAAATCGAGACGTTTAGAGAAGAAAGGAGGAAGGCAAAAATGTCGACCAGGTTCAATGAATCTTCTCCACCTCCCAAAGCAAAGAGTTAAAAAGGACACACTCCACTTTGGAAACCCTATTTAATTAAGTCCCCCCCTCCTCCTATGTTCTGCTGTTCGTTGCCTGTTGCAATATCAAATCCTTAGCATATCCTCTTCTACCCTTTCCGTATGAGGTAATCACCTCCCGTTCCCCGTTATCCTCCTCTTCCTCTTCCTATTCCTCCTAGTCTTATCGTTTTCGTGGTTAGATGATTTCCGACGTGTGGTTCATTCGGGCGTTCTCCTTCGGCAGGGGTCGTGCTGCGATCGCGAGCATGGATGGGGATGCTAACCGTCTCCCGAGCGATGGCTTTCGCGTTCTCCACGGGAGGTGGAGGCCGAGGGAGCCGCTACTGACATGGGCCCAGGGGATGACCCCGTCTCTGTACGGGTGACGCGGAACTACTTGGCTGACGCCCCGGGGTTGAGGATTCCAAGGGACTCACTCTCCCGTGGAAGGCGCGGTGAGTTCCCCTATCCAACTTCAAAAGGGAAAACACGGTTTCCTCGTTTCGTTATGTCCCTGCCTGTCTCGTATGCCAGTTATTACAGCCGAATGTTCGAATGATGTAGAACGTTAAAAAGAAATCCGACCGTCCGCTGGCATTTTCCCAAGTAATAATCTCGTATCATCCCCCAACAACAACAACAAAAGAAGTAGAGCTCCTTTTGTACAACATTTTCCTCCGATGCAATATTCCCCATCTTATAAATTCTTGCCCATACGAGATTGTTGCTAAATATGTTCAAGAGACAACGCGACCTTTTCCTTGTAACAACACGTCCTATGTTTTAACTATTATCAGGAAGAAAATATTTATACATTGGAATAAATGTTTATTCAATTCGGCAGAAAGAAATATTATTGATGACAAAGAAAACAAACATAACTTTTAGTATTATTGAGAGATATTCCGAGTCATATTTGTTTTTTGATTAGTTGAATAATGATTTAGACCGTGAACTTTAGGAAATGGGCTTCAGTTAAGGGCCCAATCATTGGCAGGCCGGGAATATGGGCTTAGATTGAATTAACCACAATGGATAATTGAGAATTGGACTAGTGGCCTCCGTGAATAACAACCGTCCAAATTCAACGATGCAGTGTCTCAAGATATATAATAATCGCACTGGATCACCATCACCTGCTACTACTGGGCAGTGGCCGTTGGCGCGTCGGAGGTCAGCAACGGTCCCTGGGAAACATCCCGGGATCGTGGAAAGTCTCAACGGCGACGAGAATGCGTGGCGTCGGTTGAGTTCAAGCCTTCTTCTCCTTGGGTTTCTGGACAGGGAACAGCAGCTTGAAGATCGTGGCAGCCAAGAAGGCGCCGACAAAGGGACACATCCAGTACACGTAGAAGAGTTCCCACGTCGTGTGCCATCCGTTCACGTACGCCCAACCGAACGCGTTGGCGGGGTTCATTGACGGACCCGTGTAGCTCGATCCGGTCACGACGAGGGCGACCGTAACTATTGCCACCATCGACATCTTCACGAGTAAGTTCCTCGGACCTCTGGTGAATATCGTAAGCAGCGCGAGGCAGAGGACGAAGGTGAAGGCGCCCTCCGCTAGCGCCCCGGTATGTGAATCTACCTTCAACGACGGGCCTACGCCACCCAATTAAACAAAGGGAGGGCTTAAATCGGCTGGCTGCACTCAGATCCACGGGGGGCTACTCGCGCGATTTCCCCACTCGCATCAACTGGCCCGTGGCACAGCTAATCGAACTCTAATAAAGAAGTCTGCACACGAAAGTTACCTTTAAGCATGTGCTTGTACTTGGAAGGCATCAGTTGAAGAATCGTAAGGGCACCGGCGACCCCGCCGGCGGCCTGGGCCGGGAACCTGACCCCCAAGGCCAGGAGGGTTGCGTCCGGCTTCAACCCGGCGGTCTTCAGAGCGACGGTGGTGGCTGGGTTGAAGCTAGCACCCCCGAGTAGAGCCCCGAGAATGGAGAAGATGAGGAGGAGAGCGGTGGCGAGGAGGGTGGTGACGGCGAGGCCAGGGGGGGACCTGGGGGAGACGCCGATGGCGGAGGAGACGACGAGGGTGAGGGTGCCGAGGGTGGAAGCAACGGCGACCCAAAGGGAAGTGAGGACGGCGTCCCCTACGGCGGTCTTGACGAGTCCCATGTGATTGTCGGGACGAACGTGGTGTGGGTTGGGTAAGGAGGAGGGAGGTTGATTGGTAGTTGGAATTTTTTTTTTTTTTTTTTTTTTTTTTTTTGGAGGGGAGCGCTAATGAGAAGAGGAAGGAAGATGATTCCGACGCTATCAACTCCTTTCCAGCCAGCCAGCCAGCCAGCAAAAAAACAAAACAAAATAAAATAAAAGGCGTATTTTACGTGAATAATAAAATACTGTGGGAGGGGAGGGAGAGCCGTGTTTACACGGTAAATTCATTTTGGGTCGTGATATTGGTAAAATACATTAGGTTGACAAATAATAATTTGGTTGATAATCGAAGATAACCGTGAATTTCAGTAGAAATTTGACTAAGTTTCAATTGACGTTCAAATATGTCGAAACAGACGCGTCGAAGCAGAATATGCCGAAGTACGGTCGAAGCGAAGTTCGATCGAGATCCCTTCATGCTTACTATCCCCCATTCTTAAAAAAATGAAGCATCGTCGAAGGAAGTAGTACTCGAAGAAAGAGTCCTAGTTGATGTTTCAAGACTTAGCTAATTTTCGATGGTGACTTTATCAGGACTTGATCGAAGTAGATAATATACAGTTAGTTAAAATAAAAAATGTGCAAAATGTGTATAGCAGTTGTGTTAGCGGTTACGTTAGCAGTTTTATTAGCGGTTATTGTCCAGATATGATCAAATGTTAGTATAAATTCATTTGTAATAAACACACGACAATCATTCAAAGACTCCGAAGGGCTACTTAGTTGTCTCCTTAACTATGTTTTCTGAAAATTGAAGTAAGTGTTCGCACTCATGTGCTTTTATTTTTGTTCTTTAATTCTGTGTTAGTACCTATTATATCGCGACGCGTTTTGTCCGCAAACAAGTTGTTTGTTAAGTTATAACGTTTGTACAAACGTTTTCATAAATCTATTGCAGAAAAGTCGAGTAAAAGTCTCGTGTCTCGATTTCGAATTCGGATGTTTTCAACTTTATAAATTGAATTCGTAATTGTTAATCTCGACTTATTTTTGAAACGTACTACTGATACGCCGAGTAAATTATTTTTATATAGAGGGGAGGGGTCGTTATACCTGGTGAATGCAATGTTCTTCGATAAGCACCAAACGAATAATTTGTCCAAGTTGTGACGCAGTTGGGTTGGTGTGATGTTCTTCCTTTGAATATTTATTCCCCCACTTTCTTTTTCTTTTTAAATTTGGGTTGTAATTGTTTGGAGGGTATTCCCTATTTGGCGTTCTCCAATCGTACACGTAAGTTTGAAAATGAAAAAAAAAATGTAAAATCGGGCTTACGATAATGTAGCGTTCTTATTGGGCCCTATATAGCCCATAAATGGCCCATACCCCCCATAAAAACGCTAGTAGGGGCAGGCACGTAATTTAATGAGGTTGGCAACAATGGGATGGTGGATTAGGGATGGCCAATCTTGTGTTGCCTAACGAATTTATGTACCCAAAACATTTCCCATTTCAATAAAATGGCCCGCGAGCAATGCTTTCTTCCGCACCCCCCGCCAAATCGACGATGTTCACTCGGAAGGTGTCTGCGTTTGCTCTCCACGTCTCCTTCGTGCTAGCGATATGCTTGCACACCCCGGAAGCGACTCTCGTCTCTTGCCCCCCTCCGTCGTCTCCCCCCAACACATTTGTGGTGTACGTGCAGGCCACTTTCGCCAACGGCACCAATAACTTCACTGCCATCCCGGTTGCCGGGATAGATGGGAAGGAGTTCAGCCTCGTGCAGTTTGGAACGATTTACGTGAACGACGACTACATCACCACGACCGCAAGCCCTACCTCGACAATACTGGGGCGAGCCCGGGGAACACTTACGGCTACTGCCCTGGCCGGGGGCAGATTTCAAATCTCCATCACCTTGGTTTTCACCTCTGGCGTATACAATGGCAGCAGCTTGGTTCTTTTGGGTTCTGCCAACCCCATACCACAAGTTAGCCAGGTTGCCATCATCGGAGGGACCAACAACTTCACTTACGCGACCGGTATCGTGGAATTTCAGCCGCTCAGCGGTGTGGGGCCGAATCAAGTGATAAAGACCACTGTTACCTATAAAATATAAAATGGAACAAGAAATCATATGGATTCGCTATGATACGACTTAATGCTTGCGTGACCATGATATATCATGTCACTTTATTCCAGTTTAAAGAGATATATACGGAAATATGGTTACTTTAAATAAAAATTTGCGAAATACATTTCGAGTTTCGTAAAGTATGGTTTTACCGTCGAAGGGGCGCGTTTTCAAAACGCGCTCCTTAAAATACAAAGATAAACCACCCTCCATGTAAATAGGTAGGAGCGGGTTTTAAACTCGCTCATCAACACTTAGAGAAATGAAGGGGCATCCAACGAGGGGCGAGTCCGCCCCTTCAGGAAGTGCATAAGGGGCGGGACTCTAATAAATGAATAAGGGATCGGTTTTGAAAACACGTATCTTCCCTTTTCTTCTCTCTCCTCTCCCTTTTATCCGCGCTTTCCCTCTCTCTCTCTCCCCTTCCTTTTCTCTTCCCCTTTCCCCTCCCCTCGTTCCTTTTTCCTTCTCCCCCCTCTCTCCCCCTTCCCTTTCGTTCTTTTCCTTTAAAAAAAGAAATTAAAGGCACGGCAAAACCCGCCTCTACCTATTTACACTATGGACGGATTTTAAAAACCGTCATCTTTGCATTTTAAGGGGCGCGACAGTAAAATTTATATTTTACGAAACTCGGATCGTATTTCACAAAATTTTTTTAAAGCCAACTGTATTTTCATATAAAGCTCCGAGTTTAAGTATTCGTTACGTTTCATGACTTCTGGCATGCATTCTTTCCATCACAATGCTTTGTCGTTTCATAGACATCATTTATTATTTTCTTCGGCCTAATGTTTTTTTAGAAGAAATAACATAATAAATTATTACTGTTAAAGTTCGAAATAAAAGCCACATAATATTTACGGGTAAAAATATAATAAAAGGAAGTAATTTTTCGTCCCTAAGACATTATTTATTTTTTCAATAACTTTCCGCTAAATTGACCAATTTAACATAGAAGGTTTGTATGAGGATGGAAGGATATTGTAACAAAATATCGTTTAAATCTTTTTGACAATGGATGATGCAGAATAATTCCGGTCTTCTTTTCTTCTCAAGAAATAAACAGAACACTACACATCCTGGGATTTTATGGCAGTCTAAAAATGTAGATAGTGTTTTATAAACAAATATATGTTTAAAATATAATGCAATGAATAAATCGGTTTATTAGTTTAGCAAGAAAATATGAGGAAAATATATATATTATGGGCTTACTTCTGCTAGGTTTTAGATTAGTTGTTTTGGCGTCCCATTTTCTTCTGAAGCCTTATGATATGTACTAAATTTCTGATACCTTGATGCCCTATAATATGATACGGATGTATCTCGAAGGTTCCTGATACCTTGATTCATGCATTGCATTCGAAATTTGATTCATATACATTGCATTCGATATTTGATTTATAGACATTGCCTTCGATCGTTGATTCATATACATTGCATTCGATCTTTGATTCATATACATTCCTTCGATTCAAACACATTTATTGTTTCTTATTTTTTGGCTAAGGCTCGGATACCACTTTTGGATTGGTTTTGCATAATTCGCTACAGGAAAGTGAAATATCTGACTCCTAAGCATTGCCACGGGTTTTTGGTCAGGTTAGTGATTTATTCTGTAGTTGAGTTGAAATCGATGTCGTCTCTATTGAGTTGATGGTTTTGTCATAATCAATCCGCATTGTTAAATTTTTGAATGTAGATCGATTGAGCATAAGATGTGCCTCTCAATCAATGAACTCGAATTGACTTAGGATGGTGGCGAGTAGATCAACTTATTGTGACAATAGTCGAATGCTTTGGAGTTGCCGGCTTGTGAATATGCACAATATACTATAAACTGTTCGCAAAGGTAGAAGCTAGTAGATACGCATTCCGGAAATATTGAATTCCTTGTATTTGAATCGAGAAACTAGACGCAAGTCCTAAACGAGCCAAATAATTTCGTTGCAGGTCCTGTATAAGATGATCACGAAGTATCTTTGAACATGTTTTCAGAGTTGAAGACTTTTGACGCCGAACAAGATCAGTTAGAAGCTTTTTCTTAGGCTCGGTGGAGCGGGAATATTGAATAAATAATCTCAAAATTCACTAGCAAAGTTGAAAAAAAGAATCGAAGAATGACAAAAATGGTCTAAAATAGCCAAAGAAGCCAATTCAACTGTAAATTTGGTTTGTATCACCATAAATATGCCTTCATTTTATTACCAGTATGAGCACGATTTCATAATGACGAGCCACAAAACACTTTTTCTCGCCCTGCAAGTCCTGTTCAAATGTCTTATTTTCTAGGGTTTTACAGAGCGGCTCAAAAGTCGTCGTCATGGCAAATGCACATATAATGTTTCTCCTTGATTAGAGTTACAAAATCGAGTGTCGCATGGTCATTGGGATATGTCTGTAAGCTTACTTGGATATCATATACCAATAAGTGATCTTCATGGCGATGACGAAAAGAACAAACACCTACCTTGGTCAGGTCCGCAGCCATTTTTTGTGATCTTTGTGAGCCTACTCTGTTTTCGCCCTACAGCACGCTGTACGTTAGGATGAATCTTTTGCTGCGGACCGTCGCCCTTGTCTGCTCTGCTTGCTTTTTCATTTGCAAGTCCTCAGTGCTCGCTCGCGTCAACGTGGAAATATCAAACAGGGAGCCACCCTCAGGTTTTGCCACACCTCTCCCCCTCGTCCCATATTCCTGCTGCAACCAGCCTGTGTTCTACCGTTACCTATGCACCGGCTAACAATACCAACGCCACACCACCCATTTCATAGTCCTAATGTAGTCAAGGACGACGGCATTACTACATGCGCGCCAACGGATTCATTACCGTCCCGGCCTTCTCGAGTTGTGGCTCCTTCTGGTCGCATACTAAGGATAGAAAACGTGCAGTGAAGTTGGATCTTCTTCTTACCGAATGGATAATGCATGCGGGTGGTGATGATGATGTTTACGTGGAATGTACCCTCCCAGGAGCACAGGGTGGGCGACGTGGGCTGGTCTAATGTCGACACGTGGGTTGGCTCCAGTTTCCAACCATTGTGAAGAGATAGATCATCATAAACAATCGAAACCCTCTCCTATTCGCGCTGGCTGTCTAATTATTATTGGTCCAGGTCCGAACAGGGCACACCGGCTTACGTGTCGGGGCAGCGTGGGACGGCATCCCCACCGACGTCGACCCAATTAAGTGTTTCTCCTTTTTTCTCCTCTACCCCGACCCAACGGCCGGTCAATCGGTGGAAAAACTTAAACCGTTTATGATTTTACCAAGATCCCCGTTCCGATCGGCTAGATTCACCTGAGATCCCTAATTTTCTTTCTTGAAAGATGATACAGCTGTTGTACACGGTGATCTTCGCCGAGGCGGCGTTGATCCTAACGCTCCTCTTCAAGACTCCGCTCCGGAAGCTCGTGATCCTCGGCCTCGATCGGGTCAAGCGTGGCAGGGGTCCCGTCATGGTTAAGACGGTCGCCGCAACCGTCACCGTCGTCCTCTCCTCCAGCCTCTACAGCATCGCTAAGATCCATGCCCGAACGGCGGAGGCCGGCGCCGTCATCGCCAACCCCACCGATCAGGTCCTCATGTCTAAGCACATCCTCGAGGCCTCCCTCATGGGTTAGTTTTTCCTTTGGCTCTTTTCGTTTGCCGTCCCGCACTGTTGTTTTATGAGTTGGCCGTAGATTCATCGGAAATGGCGGTGGGTTTGTTTATGATCTGATCTGGAACCTTGGCTTAGCATCGATTCGAACATCTCTGTGGTCGTATAATCCAGACCCATGTTGGAGAGGCTGTCGGATGCGGCATGTGATTGCAGCGTTGGCATTGTGGTTGTGGAATCAGAATCATTTAAGAACATTTTTGGCTTCTCAGTTGTTTAATTGCCATTTTGGTTAGTATTAGTTTGGGGAAGTACTTTAAGCCTCTCATTATTTTGGCTGTTTGCAGATATTTGATGTACATTACGCCTAACACTTTGAATTGCCAGTGCTCTGCCTCTCCTTATCTGATCATTTTTGGCGAGTGGTCCACCTGCCCGTAATGATCATAAGTTTTCCCTCCTCCCCTCTGCCCCGAGATAGCATAAACATGGTTTTGATGCTGTAGCCGGTGGAGTCTCTTCCAATCTGATGTCTGAATCTTAGCAAAGAAGTTACCTGTTCTGAATATGGACAAGCTCTGTGATATCGTACTTTTTAGATGCTCAAGAAGTTGGTGTTTGTTCAAGTGGAGTGGAGTGGCCTCAGAGTGTTGGCGTTTGGGTTGGTTGATGATTGTTCTTTGATAGTCGGCAATCGTCTATGTTGTGCTTTCCATGGATAGCATTTGTGATGTTGGGAATTGACTCGTTCTTCCAACTTCTATTTGGGCCCTCGTTATTTGCATGATCTCGGTTTTACTACTGACATAATTGGGATTTCTGAGTTTGTGCATAAGGTCTCAATAACTTCTATTGCAGGTTTTGTACTCTTTCTTGGCCTCATGCTCGACAGGCTCCATCACTACATTAGAGAACTACGGATGCTTAGAAAGGCAATGGAAGTGGCCAAGAAACAGAGTAGAGGTGCTGAAGATGCGAAAAACAGTGGAGAGGAGCTGAAAGGAGTAAAGGATGAGATCATCTCTTTACAGGCGAAAGTAAAGCAGCTTGAGTCCGAGTACGCACAAAAATCAAAGGAGGCTAAAGATGCAGAAGCTGAAGCAGAGGCTCTTAAGAAGCAATCCGAAGATTTGCTCTTGGAGTATGATCGTCTGCTCGCCGACAATCAAAGCCTCAAAAATCAGTTGGAGTCGGTCGACCATTCCTAGTTTGACTCTGATTAAAGAACATCTTGATGAGACAAAAGAACTAGTAATCTTACAAATGTACCGTAATGCTTGTTTCCGCTCAGTTATGTCAGTATCTGATTCCCGCAGGTGCTTTCCGTAATATAGAGTGGGTGTGGTCCTGGAATTCGGCGCGCCTTAATGTGATTGCCAGATATCTGATTTGAGAGTTTGCCACTGCCCATAGGCGATGAAAGGGTGGTCAAGCGCATGCCTAACAATAGGGAAAATGATTCGATGGCCACGATCATGCCCTACATAACCAGGCGAAATTCATTTGTTCCTCAGGCAGGCGAATTCAAAGATGGCATGTTATGGGATAATCGCGACTGCTATACCGGCTCTTCTCATTCTTTCCCTGGGGATCGAAGCTGAAGCCGCCATTTGCACCGCTCCTCCCCCTCCTCCTACTCCCATGAACACGATAGTGGTGTACCTTCAAGACTTCTCTGGCGGCATCAACTCCACAGTGGCTTTTGTCGCGGGAATCGAAGGAAAGCCCTACGACTTCCTCCAGTATGGCACGGTTGCCGTCGTGGATGACAACATGACTACGACCATAGATCAGAACTCAACATTTCTTGGCCAAGCTCAAGGGACCCTAGTTACGGCGGCCTTGGACGGGTCCAGCTCCCAGGTTACAGTCACATTTGTGTTCACAGGCGGTCCTTACGCCGGCGGCACTTTAGTGGTGCTTGGAATCAGCAAGCAACTAGCGCCTCTAAGGACGGTCTCCATCATCGGAGGAACCGGTCCTCTCCTGTATGCCACTGGTGTTCGAGACGGTCTTCCTGCAGCCGCCTCGTGACGTAATCAAGGCCACGCTCTCTTTCAAGTTTGCAAAGTGATGACAGCACCATTTCTATGCCTTTCAATCGGCATGAGAATGACTCCATGTCCATGAAGAAGAGAATGGTACTAATGCAGCAATTCTGGGTTTACCAGTATAACACATGAAAGGCCCCCTGTATATGCACCAGTTGAAACGTCAAGTTCCGCGTGCGTGGCGTAAAGGAAACTGTTAGTCCCGCCGAAGATGGATACTGTCCTGCGTATGAAACCACAAATTTGGATGAACAAAGCTGAAACCTAACGGAATTGGATAGGTTTAACCGAACTAGCTTGTGAGTACCATAAAAAAAATATATATCAGTAATAGTGCTGATTCTATTAAATTTTCCTCTCAACCAAATCAATTCTATTTCATTTTATCTCTTTGGCCAACCCAACACAACTAATGCCAAACCTCTCTTCTGAGCATTGCTTATTCTTTTAAAGCCTCATATTTTATTTTAATTTTGCTTGGAAATTTAACATTGCATCGCTTTGCCATTCATTATATCTTATTAACAAAACCTGAAGTCCTGGCATACATAACAAATGATTATTAAAATTTCAAAATGAGATGTACATTTCTGTTTAGATTATGTTGGAATTCGGTTGGAAAAATTAAAATTCAAGAAAATAACATGATTTCTTTAATTGTTTTATTTTCGAAAAAAATTGTAAATATGTCGTCATAAATAATAACAAATAACGCCCTTGAATTACGCAAATGCATATGCTCGAATCGTGCATATTCATAATAATTAATCAGGTGACGCAATACTCTATTTACATCGACTTCTTTTTTGGAAGCCACAATAACATTTTGGTAAAAATAAAATAACAATAAAATTCTAGATAGGCTCGATCTATTAGGTAAATGTGTGACATACTTTATATTTCATTTTTAAATCATCTATAGCTAAAGTTATGATTTCTACTTAAGTGGGGACCTTTGAACTGATGGTTTTATTTATACGATTTATCATTTTGTGACTTGTCATACCGTTTATATTTCGGATTTGTGATAATAAGCCTTTTCAGTAGGCGAAAACGAAAATCTCCCATATATAAGAAAAAAAATATTGTTAACATTTTACTATGCAAATGTATTTTCTTTTTCCTTCCTCTTCATTTTAAATTATTCTTTACGAATCAAAATATAAGGAGTACATGGACAAGTCTCAATGCAAATGCAGGAACGATAACTAAGGGCAGAAAACCTAACTTTGTTAGGCAATTATTTAATCACAGTGGAGGCCACCTGGACTTAATTTTGGGGACGATTTCATCCCTAACATATCGAATCGCATCCGATTCTTAATTGGAAGTTAATGAAGATAAGGAGATAAAGAATTTACGTGGGTCGGTTAATCGACCTACACAGGTGGAGAAGAAGATTTCACTATGGAGTACAAATTTTAGATTGAGCATACACCCTTTCTTTACCGCCGTACGCTGCCGCACTCTTTGCACTCGTGATACACCCTTTCTCTCGTCTCTTCATTCGCTTCAATAAATGGCTCGAAAGATATCAAAAATCTAACACCTAAATATATTAGGTGATATAATCAGATATCACCTAATACATATTTTTTCCCTTTTGTATATTTCATATTCTCTAAATCGTAATATAACCGGGTTACAAAATCCTAACGGCCTCTGGAAGATCGCCATACTTAGCAAAGCCAGAAGGCTTCCCATGATAATTAATGAGAAAGCAGGAATATTAATTCTTTATTTTGAGATGTAAATTTTCATTCCGATGTGTTGGTGTAATATTTTCAATGTGCATCATTTCAAGTATTTAAAATCATTATTCAATTAAAGTTACATGTATAACAGTGATTTTTTTATATATAAATTATATTTATTTTTTAAAAATGAAAAATCGAGGGCATGAGATATAATAAAGTGGAGAAAAGTCTCAAATGAGATAAAGAATCCAAATATCGAAGAGTAGAATAACAAACATGGAATGGCACGCGGAATAAAGTTTGGTTTCCGTACGTTAATATTTATTGTCATAAGTCAACTACTCTTTTCATCTTTCTTTATAAGATACATTATACGTCCAGATAACGCATGTGATTCATCTCAAGAACTAAAAAACCAATCCACGACATGACTTCCTCCGGAGTGTTCGCACCCTATTGGGGAGTCCCGTTTGTGCTAGCGGCACTCATGTACGCGTCTGAGGCAACCATCTTCCCTTGCCCTTGCCCGTTGCCCCCTCCCCCTCGCCAGAACTACACGACGACGTTCTACGCGCAGGTGATCCTCGCAAATGGCACCAACAATGCCGTAGCCAACACAGTCCCCGTCGCGGGGATCCAAGGCAAGGCTTTCACCCTCGATCAGTTTGGAACATTCTATGTCTACGAAGCCAACATCACTACCACCCCTAGCCCGAACTCCACCGTGATTGGCAAGGAGTACGGGACGTTTGCCGTAGTGGGCCTAAACGGGTCTGTCTTCCAGGCCTCGTCGACTTATGTGTTCACCTCCGGCAAGTTCGCCAGAAGCACATTGACGAGGGTCGGCATTATCAATCTGATGCAGCAGGTCAGTTATAACCCAATCGTGGGAGGAACTAACGCGTTAACCTACGCCACCGGATACTTCAAGTATGAAATAGTTGTATCTCAACAGCCGTACTTCGTCATCAAAGCTACCGGTAACTTTGTGCTTGATGCCTAAGTGCGGGCGGCACTTTGTCCGTTTTGTGGTATGGATCGACAACTACGAGATACTTACTATATGATAATGTAATAATAATAAGGGGAATAGCTGCCGAAGAGCACGCTTAAAAAGTCCGCCTTTGGAAATTACCCCGCGCGGGACCTTTGAAATGATATCTTTACTTACTTATATGGTTTATCATTTTGTATCTCGTCATACCATTCATATTTCGGTTTGATTGTAGTAAAATTAAGAACTTAATTTACAATTTAATCTTATAATAATGTTTCTGGGTAAATTCTAGAAAATGAGCCAAAGAATTTGGGTCTTGAGGAGTATTCAAACATAATCTTATCTTGACACTAATCATGGTTTTCTGGTGCAACACGTCGAGGAAGAGGGAATTGTTAGATTCAGGGCACGCGGAAATAAAAAATTTTAACTTTTATGCCCAAAATAATCAGATCATGGTACGTATATTATATTATAAGAAAATATATAATAAAATTCTTACCCGGAAACCGTACCTTGTAGTTTTCGACGAAATAAAACTGTAATAAGGAACAATCGATCGAGAGTCCGACGCGTGACTCCTCTAGCGGTATCCACGCGCACTTGATCACGAACGCTTGACGATCCGGTAGGTGCTAGCCTCTTGGATTGACGAAGAAGAAAAATCCGGAAGCAAAACTTTAATCTTACGCGCTCTTTTCTTTTGGGAAATTTTGTACACTTTTTTTAGTCAATCCCCTCGGTATTTTTCATTCGTCTTTTGATGCTGAGACCATCTGACCATCAGACAATCCCACGTCTAATTGCGTTTTTTCTTGCCATCAATATCTTAACGCATTAAAAAAAATTAAATTTCCATCCGTTACATTACTAATTAATCCTTAATGCCAAAAATGTAGCGAATGTAATCATTAAATAATATTTTTAAATTGATTCCCTTATTCCATGAGGTAGGAATAAAGTATTAAACTAAATAATACAAAATAGTTTCAATCATTACGTAAACTACATGCATTAATCTAATTAGATAAAATTATTCTTAAGTAAAACATCTTGGATACAATATATAAATAAATACTTAATATTTATCCTTTATTTTAATATAATACGACCCGAATAAATCTTTATTCGATCTTGGTCTATTTATTTGCTTCCGATATTTATCGATTAAGTGGCCCACAACGATTAAATAATTGCCTAACAAACCTAGGTTTAGTACTTAGTTCTCGTTCATGCATTTGTATTAAGACTACTTCTCCCTATACTTCCTATCGATAATCTATTGTGAAATTCTTTATTTGTTTTTTAATCAAAAGATCATTGATTAAAATTAAATGAAAGAATCATAATGAAAATTTGATCGAGTGAAACTAAATTAAAGGAAAGTAGTGTGGAAATCGTTGTTGCACGAGTAAGGTAAAAATTTGTGAATTAATTAGGTTGTCAAAAGATTGATGGAGGGAGAAGATCCGAACAACAAACTACACCGAAAGCTTGAGTGGTATTATTGCTAATTAGAACTTGACCTCGTAACTAATTGTACCAACAAATTCTTTTAATTTTCTTAAGCACACGAAACTTCCTTATTCGTCACGTCATTGTTATCATATTTTACTCTATACTTATTCATATTCCGGACACGCATGCTCTAAATAGAGAGTGAATTGACAGATTTGAAAGGGTCTCGTCTCCCTAAGAACAAATAAATAAATAATCTCACAAAAGAATTAGTAATGAACGAAAGCCATAATAAAATCTCAATAAGAAGAAGTTATGAACAACCCACTCCCCAAAACAATAAACCGACGACTACGAAATGTGCCCACAAAAATTTAATAAATAGTGCCAAACCAAGCCTAAAAAGTTTGGTTTTTTGTAGGTTCGGCCGAAATACATTCACATTTATATCATCGTCAAGCGACTCAATCGAGCAATCTTCTCTCAAAAACTCATACAAAAACGGGGTGGGGGTGATATGTGTGTTCGCCTATAGAACGGATCACGTCGGAAATATTTGGCAAAGGACTCATAGGAATTGAGTTGTGGTCGCCAGTATGAAGATGCACAATTTTATTGAAATAAAATGCAAGTCTTACAATCTTAACGAATTAAGAAAAACAGGGCTTAGAGCCATCAGAAATGAAAAAAGTGCAAGTGGTGACAACGATGTGGAAATATGTGACGGCGGTAAACTTGTGACGAAGGCCTTGGAAGCTCGCTCCGTCGGTGGTGGTCGCTGGCGGGAATCTGTGACGAAGGCCCTACGAGCTCACTCCGTCGGTGGTGTCGCTGGCGGAGGATTGACAGCAAAGGCCCTACGAGCTCACTCTGTCGGTGGAAGGGTAGTTGACCTATAAACCGGGTCAGGGTATCTAATTCCTAAGGTTGACGAACAAACTTCAGAGTTTTGGCTGTGTATGGTCGTGTCCTTTTCTTAAAAATTCCTTTGCTATTTATAGAGGACTTGTACGTGATTAACACGTAACAGATAGATCAGTTTGCAGATCGTGTTAGAGATCCTGATCCCGAATATCGTGGGAGTGTCCTAACAACCCCCTTGATATATAGGATCACGTTCCTGGATATTTAAGATCAGTTACGATCCTTCACAAACTTTTTTGAAAATGAATAAATTTATTTCAACATTGTCGACTTGACTGATCTGTACGGACTACGATCGACTTGGTCGACTTATCCAAAATTCCGTCGACTTGACCCTACTAGTAGGCCTAGCTACTGTCGAGTCATCTTGGTTGACTTTGATTACCATATTCTTTCGTTGTGAGTCGACCTAGTCGACTTCGTCATAAGTTGACCTAGTCGACTTCGTAATGAATCGACCTAGTCGACTTCGTCATGAGTTGGCCTAGACGACTGTATCTTGGGCCGACTCGGGGTGTGACTTGAGTGATTACTGGGTTTCTGTTCTAAGCCCAGGCCCAAAATTATTTGCCATGTCAACATAAGCCCCCCTTTTATGCTGGGTTGGCTGTGCCGACTCAGCAGAAATCATACCTTATATAAAGGAGAGTCATCGCCCTTTTCCCGCACTTTTGCTCAACACTTCTTCATGTTCTCCAAGAAGACAGAAACCCTCGCTTCCCAGAAAACTCTTCGTCTCCCTCCTCAAAACTCTTTCGATCCTTAAAAAGATGTCAACTTTTAAGTGTTTTGAGTTCCATAATCTGCGTGCGGGGCCAATCGGACCCGTTCCGGTCGCGGAGCATCAGGGGTCGGGCGTCACTCTTGGACCGATCTTGCCGGAGCATCTTTTTCCGGAGACGGTGCCGCTCAACTATCTCGTCACTGAGAAGCCTATCCCGACTTCATCGATCCCCTCAACTGGGAAGGTCAGGGATCCTTCCTGTGTTTTCCTTCTGCATCTAAGTCTGAGATGGTAGACTGGCTTGAGATGTGGGAGGAGCATTTTACAGAGAGGTTTAGGACTCAGAAGATTTTGAGATTTTTTAGAATGTCCGTGGCAGACAAGAACTGTGATCCTAGGGTTTGTTCGGCCATGCTGCCTTTCTGGAACTCTGCTGTCAACTGCTTCTATTTTCCGGAAGGTCCTATGTCTGTTACATTGGGAGATGTGAAGATTTTGACCAGGTGCAAAATCAATGGCCGCCCTGTTCGACAGTACTCTCAGACAGATGATATTAATCCCAAAGGCGCCCTTCAGTACATGGAGGTGGTGAGCAGGCATCTGAAAATGGCCTCAGCAGGCAAGAGGTCAGATGAGAAGTTGTCGACTGAAGGTTTTGGCGCCCGGGAAGAGGTCGAGTTCCTCAGCACCTGGTTGAGCAAATTTGTTTATTGCTTCCCTGGGAAGAAGGTTAGCCACACTTCTTATGCGGTGGCCAATTTTCTGAGGGAGACCAATGAAGAAATCTCCTGGGCCCCTTCGTTTTGGGTCTTCTTTACCATGATCTGGATAGAGCAACGACTCAAATCAAGCCATTTCCAAAACATCCAGCAGGAGGGTTGCTTTGGTTAGTTCATCTCTGGTCGGCCATGTGGATGCCAGGATTGACTGGGTTCAAGGGCCCTTCTTCGCCCCTCGAATCGTCCTATTACGGGGAGACCATCTTAGATCAGTGCTGCCAGCGGAAGGATCAATGGCTTATGACATCGATCACTGGCCACATGAAGCACATAGTCGACTTCGGCAGGGTAGATCGACGCGACTGGGCACCCTTTCCAGGCGGCAAGACGCTTGCTCAAGAAATCAATCCTCAAAATGCACGTGGCTTCTGAAATGGAGTGCTGACCAGCAGAGATCTGCCAGTCATTTTCGATGGCTACCCGACTTTTGAAGTCTATAACCCTCAGCTGTGTGCAAGGCAGTTTGGGTTGATCCAGGGTGTAGCAGTTCCACTTGCTGACCCTGCCGGCGGCTTGTGCGGGGACAGGGCGAAGAGGATTGCGTGCAAGTCAATTGACCCAAAGACCTTCGACTTGCTCAATCACAAGGCGCAGCTCTCCCAGATGGAATTCCCATCTGATACTTCTGCCTGTTTCGCCACGCAGTTCTTCACTGTGCTGTGGTCGGCTACCTATGAAGAGCTGCGGGCCCTGATGCATTTCTTGGAGGTTTTCAAGGAGCCTGATTTTTACGTAGATGACGCGCACATCAAAGCAAGAGGTAAAGACTTAGCTTTACTCTAAAAGTATTGGTTTCTTAATATTTAATTATAAGCTTTCTCCTTCTCAGGATCAGCGCTTCCTCGAGCCCCTGGAAAACCCAAGCCTAAAGCCCCCTTGCTCCTGCTCCTTCCAGACTCAAGTCGACTAGCAAGGGGAAGGCTAAAGTTGCGAGCCCCAGGGAAACAGCCGCAGGTGACCCCTCTAAGGTTCGATCTAAAAACGCTCCGAAGCGCAAGGCGGCCGAGGAAGAAGATCTTGAGGAGATGCCTCTATCCCAGAGGAAGAGGCTGGTGAAGGTGGCGACTTCCTCTCGGAGGTCGCAAAATATTGCAGCGGCGACCCCATCCAGGTCGCCAACCGCTTCAGCGGTGACCTCATCTACCAGGGTACCGGCTGCGGTACCAGTGTCTTCTGCTGTAGTCGACGCTCCACAAAAACCGGCCGCAGATGTAAGACTCTGCTGACTCCAGTTTTTGTTTTGAGTTTTCATATCTGACCCATACCATATTGTCTAGGGAGAGGCTTCAGACAAGGATGACCACCAGCTTATCTCCCACAGCTTGGGCCAAAGTTCAAAGGCTTCGATCGCCAAGGTAAGTTTAGCTCTCAGCTGGTGTATCCTTACCTTAGTTCATATATGAACTTTTGGTTTTGCGTCATACTCTGTTTCAGGAACAGCAAATCCCTGAGGCCTTGGTCCAAGAAGAACAGGCTGTCACGATCCCGGTCGAGTTACCGACTCGGTCGACTCGTGAGGAGGAAGACCAAACTATTCCTTCTCGTCCAGTTCAAACTCCCACACCAGGGATGGTATGGGTTCTTAAACAGAACATAGTATTACCATTGCGATCTTGATTGAGGTAATTATATCCTTCCTTATAGGCCCGTCCGAAGAGGGTGAAGGTGACTGCTTGCCGACAGAAGATTCCCACTCCTCCTTCTTCTTCGGATGAGAGCTCTGGGGATAGATCGCCTCCAGAGGTAAGTACTCGATCGCACGAGGTCGTTGACCTTTTTTTTTTTTCAGGGTATTGTTTAACACCATTTTGGCTCTTATTCTTCAGGATCCTGCTGCGGCGACTTCTAAGTCGACCAAAGACCCGTGGGTGAAGCTTCACGAGGATATCGAAGAACTTTGCCAACTTCTGCTCATTGACCCCTTAAGCGTCAACGAATTTAGGAGGATGCAGAAGTTGTTAAAGAGGATCGAGACATCCCCTCGGGTCACTGACGAAATATTGGGGGCTGCAAGAGCTTCAGGTCGACGTACTGGACCCGCTGGAGGGATTATTACGCCGACCTGCTCACTTGGACTCGACTGACTCGAAGATTCAGTCGATCAATGAAGCTCGAGGGCAGGCCTCTAAAGCTGCACAGGACGCCCGCCAACGTTTGGTCGACGTGCAAGAGAAGCTGACCGAGGCAGAGAGACAGATAGAGTTCTACACGAACCTCAAGAATGACCTGACTCGGCAGCTTGCGTCGATCAATACTCAAGAAATCGAGGAGCTGGAGGCCAATGCTGAGAAGGATAGAGAAAAGGTCGTCGACCTTTATGCCCAGCGAAACAAGGTGAACGCGAAGCGACGAGCTCGTAAATCCCTTGTCCTCGATTTCAAAGAAGTTGGCGGGTTATGGAGATTAGATTTGTAACCAAAGAACAATACAATTCCATTGTTTTTGTTTTACTGAATAAAACAAGTTCCTTGTGTCTCAAGTGAATTTCTGCCCACTATGCTCGATTCATTCCAGACAGGGTTACTGAAGCCTAGCGCGATTTCTTAGGAATTAAGCGCTTCCCAAATTAATGGAGTCCTTTGTCTTAGGATTTTATAGTGAGCTTCCCAGATAGTCGCGCGATAGGATTTGAGATATTTACCATTAACCTTTAATGGATGTCTGACCCCACTTCTCGTCATAAGCCGATAGCTATTAGATGAGTATGTTTCACATACCTCATGTGGACCTTCCCAATTAGGGGACCATTTACCCAAAACTTGGTCTTTCGATTTAAGGGGTAGCACCATCTTCCAAACCAAGTCGCCCACTTTAAAGTGCTTATGGACAGCCCTTTTGTTATAATGCCTAGCAATCCTTTGTTTATGCACCTCGAGTCGGCCTATTACATCGAGTCGCTTCTTCTCTAATTCGTCCAAAGCGAGGTACATTGCCTCGTCTTGTAGATCAGGATGAGTCACCCTGAGCGACTTGTATCGAACCTCAATAGGTAGGACGGCGTCTTGCCCATATACTAATGAAAAAGGGGTTTCCCCTGTGCTTTCTCTCTTAGTCACTCTTAAAGCCCACAAAGTGTCTTGTAATAGTTGGTGCCATTCTCTTGGATTTGCGCCAATCATTTTCTGAATATTGTTCTTTATGAGTTTATTGGTAGCTTCCGCCTGTCCATTCGCCTGAGGATAATAAGGTGTTGAGTTGGTGATCGAGAAACCAAACTCCGTAGTGAATTCTCGCATTTCCTCATTATTGAAAGCGGTGCCATTGTCCACTACAATATTCTGGGGAATTTCAAATATATAGATGATAGATGATTTAAGAAAATCGATCACTTCTTTGTGATCGATCTTCTTATATACCTGAGCCTCGACCCATTTAGTAAAATAATCGGTGGCGACTAGAATATAGGCGTCACCTTTACTTGAGTGCGGATGGATTTCCCCGATTATATCTAAAGCCCAAGACCTAAATGGCCAAGGCTTGACGACTGAGACTAAGTCGGACGCTGAGGCCCTTGTCACCGGACCATGTTTTTGACACTCTTGGCATCCCCTAGCCATTTCTATGCAGTTCTTTAGCATTGATGGCCAGTAAAAACCATGTCTTTGGATAGTCCAAGACATTTTGGTGCCAGATTGGTGAGACCCGCATAAACCCTGGTGAGTCTCTAACATAATTGGGGTCGCTTCGTCTAAGTCGACGCACCTTAGTAGGACTCCTTCTTTGGTCTTTCTGTAAAGTACCCCATCTATAAGGGTGTACGACAAAGCCTGAGTCTTGATTCTTTGGCTCGCCTTTTGTGTTGGGTCGGAGAGGAAGTTAGTGATTGGCCTCCTCCAATCCTTATCGCTGGTCATTATGTCCAGAGTGAACGCGTCGCCTTGGGGAGCTAGGTGGGAAACTATTTCTGGGATACAATCGCTTCCTCTTTTGGCCTTGTATCCTGAAGCCTTTTGGGCTAAGTCATTAGCGATGATATTTTCCCCTCGACCTATAAAGAAGAAAGTGATCGCTTCAAATCGCTCGACCAGTTTACGGGCGATTTGATGATAGGGTGTGAGTTTCTCCTGGCATATAGAAGTACCATTCATCTGGTTAATCACCAGTTGAGAATCCCCCATCACTGTAGCTTTCTTGGCTCCCAAGGTTAATAGTTCCTTTAGGAGCGTGATCAAAGCTTCATATTCAGTCGCATTGTTTGGTGTGATCTGCCGTCAAGCGGTACGCTAGACGAACATCTTTCCCTAGTGGCGAAAGTATGCGAAGGCCTATTCCTACGCCGGATTTCGCCGAAGATCCGTCAAACCAACCCTGCCAGATGTCCTCAAGGGATTCTTCCTGGTCGATTGATACGGATGGATCGTGGCTCACCAAGAAATCGGCCAGAGCCTGTCCTTTCACCGACTGTTGGGATTTGAATCGTAGATCATACGCGGATAGCACTAAACTCCATTTACTAATTCTCCCAGTTAGCAGGGGACTTTCGAAGAAATATTTTATGACGGGAGACTTGGTAATGACATGAACCTCTTGGGGATCCAATATAATGTCTTAGCTTAGTAACAGTATAAAAGACTGACAAGCATAACTTCTCCTTAATTATATAGCGTTTTTCTGTAGCGGTTAGTTGTCTTGACAAATAGTAAACCGCTCTATCAGTTTTGTCTTCCGCCACTTGGGCTAACATGGCACCGATGACTGATTCAGTCGCTGCCACGTAAAGCAGATAGGGCTTTCCTATCCGAGGAGGGGCAAGCACAGGCGGCTTCATTAAATACTCCTTTAAGCCTTCAAATGCTTTTTGGTGTTCGTCGCTCCAAATAAAATTTCCCTTTGCCTTTAGTAAAGTCGAGAAGACTTCTGTCCGTCCAGCGACGTTACCAATAAATCGCCTTAGATAATTGACCCTCCCTAAGAAAGCCTGTAACTGCTTCTTGTTGCTCGGAGGGTTCAATCTTTGAATGGCATTCACTTTGTTCTGGTCGACTTCTATGCCACGTTGATGGACTAGGAACCCTAGGAAATGTCCTGCTCTTACTCCAAAAGTACATTTGAGAGGATTTAGTTTGAGCTGGTGTTTTCTCATTTGGAGGAAAGCATTCCTAAGATCATTAACATGCGACCTCTCGTCTTTTGATTTGACCACTATATCATCTATGTATACCTCGACTGTTTTGGCAATCGAAGCATCAAAAATGGCGTTCATGGCTCGTTGGTAAGTTGCACCAGCGTTTTTAAGCCCAAACGGCATGACTACCCACTTGAAAATGCCTAAGGGACATCTGAACGCGGTTTTATGGATATCTTCCTCAGCCAAGAAAATTTGGTTATATCCTGAGAAAACCATCCATGAATGACATAATTTGGTGCCCTGCAGTCTTATCAACTAAGTCGTCTGCAATGGGCATGGGATATTCATCCTTTGGAGTAGCACGATTTAGGTCTCTGAAGTCGATGCAGACTCTAATCTTGCCATTTTTTTTATTACAGGGACTATGCTGGATATCCACTCGGTGTACCTCGATGTTCTTATATACCCGGCTTTAAAGAGCTTCTTGACTTCTTCGAATGCTGCCTGAGTGACTTCATGAGTCATTCTCCTTGGTGCCTGTTGGACTGGTTTAAATCCTGCTCTGATTGGCAACTTATGTTCTACAAGTCGACGATCTAGGCCAGGCATTTCAGTATAGTCCCAGGCGAAACAGTCCTTGAATTCTTCAAGAGTAGTCTTAATAGAATTGAAAAGTTCTTTATTCATTGAAGAACTAACGAAAACAATCCGAGGGCTAGATTCCTCGCCTAAATTGATACTTACAAGCGAGTCACATGGCATCATAAGTGACTCGCGCCCCTGGACACCGCCTAAGTCGGTATCAATGGACTTAGATAAGTTAGCCTCAGCATTTACATTGCTTATTTGGCAACCTAATTTCCTAGACTTCCTAGCATACTCCTGTAGTCGCTGGAGGACATCAGCGACTACATAGCCTCCTCCTTCGTCACTGTCCATACAACCCTTCGTGCAGGAGTCTATCGGGCTCCAACTCCGTCGCAGCACTTTCCTGGCTCTTAGGCGCCTCCCCCTTGTTGCCATTAGGACTGTTGTCTATCTCGCCTCTATCCTTGGTTGGGACAACTTCCTGCAGGACCTCATCCATGTCCTTGTCCGTGAAGTCGAGCCCCCATCCTGTCGGCGCGATTGGCCCTCATCGGGCTTGGGGTGAGAGGTGCCATAGCTCACAATGAAATCGAACTTCCCGGAGGGTTCACCTAGGGGTGAGGTCCTTGATCGTCTTGCATGTTTCTGCATGTAAAACGCCCTTGTCACAACAGGAATATTCATCAGCCCTGATAGTCTCTATTTCAGAATCAAGCCATAAAATCAACTCCCTATGCAAAGTCGACGGGATCGCGGCGGCTTTATGAAGCCAATCGCGTCCCAAAAGCGCATTAAACGAAGGGGCTATGTCAATTACGAAGAAAGCAGTTTCCCGCTCGTGTCTTCCGACGCCTAAATGCACAGAGCATATCCCCAGGCATTCGGACTTCCTCCCATTAAAGCCGCTTACAGCCATATCGGTTCGTACCAACTCGCTAGGCTTGTACCCAAGTAGTCTAAACTTGGTGAGTGGGAGAACGTTGACGGTGGCGCCGTTGTCTATTAAGACTCGGCCCACCAAAACGCCATCAAAGGTGGCTGTGATGTATAACGAGTGCATGTGCTGTTTCATGCGATCCGATGGTTTCCTCAGCCAGTGTAGAGGGAAGCCAGATGGAAAAGAAGTGACCTTAGAGTCCAAAGTTTTACCTTTCGGCGCCTCCAACTTGTCGTTGCAGGCGAACTCGGCAGGAAAGGTGAGAGCATTACAACTCACAAGGGGCCCCTGCTCTGCGTCGAAGTCGCAGGGCCTGTCTCCTCGTAAAGAAGTATAGTCGAAGCTTGAGCTCGGGTTTTCCGAGTAATCAGTAGACTCGACCCGTTCAGGCTCCTCGACTTGTTTCTCTGCGGCTTGGTTCCCTTCCGAGGGTAGCATCGCAGGGGTCATCCTAGGTCTTTTTTGGGCGTGACTAAGGCGCCTTTCCTTTCTCTTTTGGGCCCTTAAAGGGGGTGCAACCTTCCTTTCCACTTTCTCCACGAATCGGCCGTCGACTGGGTCATATCCCACCTGTACCGGAGTACTTTCTGGTCTATTTGAAGGTTTACTAGGGTTTGAATTACCTGTACCCTCGGGGTGGACCGCTTTCACCAGTATCTCCCCTTTTGCGGACAAGTCGACCAGCCGCAAGAAGTAGTTGACGCAGCACGCTGTGCAGAGCTAGGTAATAAGTATCCGATTATGGGCAATCAGCTTGCATTTCTGGCACAGTAGCTTCTCGTCCAAAAATTGGGCGATAGGAGGTCCGCTCCGCAATTCCTGGGGGTCGACTGTCTGCGACGCATAACGAGGCCTGCGACTTGTAGCCTGTTGGGGTCGGTCTACTCCCTTATGCTCTTCCACAGGTCTTATCTCCTTGACAGGGGTAGTCCTAGTGTACCCCTGCTTGACGACTCTTTGGCCGGACGAGTTTATAAACTCAAGTCACCGTGCTGGGCGTTCTGTACCCCGGGCGGCTGCCTCTCCATTCCCCCCATGCCCCTGGGAACCTCCTCTTCCTCCTCGCGAAGCCGGTCGGCGATCCACACTAGGAGGACTTTTGAGGACCTGAAAAGGTCCTCGGGGGGCAGTCAACGACATTGCTGCTTCCTCGAAAGGAGTCAGGTCATACCAGTCTTCTGTCTTACTGTCCAACAGGTACTTCTTAAATGTGTGGCATTGGTCCGTCGTATGAGTGTCGTTCAGGTGCCAGTGGCAAAGCTACTTGTCCCTTCCCTTTGGCAGGATGACGACCCCACGCTCAGCCAGCGTCGCTTCATCAGGGCATTAGCCACCAAGGTCTCGCCGGTTGCTTGCAAATCCTGCGAGGGTATAGCAGAGTCATTAATGACTTCTACAAGGTTAACCCATACTATCAAATGTATGAATGGCGACTTCGTCGTCAAATGGATTATCATCCACCATGGCGACTTCATCGACTTCGGGAAAATAGAGCTCTTTAGACTATTAAATCCTGAATTATATTTCTAAAGGACAGGCAGTCCTTGGTAGTATGGGTGAAGGAACCATGCCACTTGCAGTAATTCCTACTTTTTTCCCTTTCTGTCTGAGGGACTCGATGACCAGGCTTAAGCCTGATCCTTTTCTTTTGATAAAGCCAGTCAAAAATGGCGTCGACTTTATCTGTGTCGAAGGAGTACTTCCTTTCCTCGGCATTTTTCTGGGAGGCTTTGGCTTTAGAATTTTTCCTAGTCAAGAGGTCACATATAGTTGACTCTCCCTTAACAAACTCGGCTACGTCGACTTCATAAGTATCAACTTGGTAGGCTCGAGTCAGCTTGGCTTCTTCTGTTAGGAGCTGATAGTACTCAGTGGCTCTCCTTGCTAAATCATATAAATCGGCAAAGCGCTCCCCTTGAAGCTTTTTCTGGAAAGGAATGGACAATGCATTTAATGCGAGGAGCAACTGGTCTTTCTCCGGTATGGGAGGCCTACACCGTAATAAGGCCTTTCTAAGTTTCATTAAAAACTGCCCCGGGTGTTCCCCATTAGCCTGCCTAAGGCGCATAACCTCAAACATCGACATGGGGGTATCAAGTCGAGCAAAGGTTTTAACAAACATGGACTGCATCTGAGTCCATGAAGCTACTGACCCCGACGGCAAACCTGCATACCAGGTAAAGGCATCCCCGGTTAATGAATTCGGGAAGAGCTTTAGTTTCCAGAAGTCATTCCCGGCCGCCTCGCCAAGTTGATGAGTGAAGCGAGCAATATGCTCAAGTGGAGTCATTTCATCTTCGCCTGAGAAGCGAGTGAAGTCGGGCACCTTATAACCCCTAGGTAAAGGGAAATCCCTGTCAATGTACGCAGGATAAGGAGGCCTGTATAAACAGGTGTCATCTCGCCGAGCTATTCCGGGGACGACTTGCTCTATAACCTGAGTTATGGCCTCTCTTAAGTCTGGGGGTACACCGCCTATCGGCCCCTGCCCTGCGAATCGAGTTGGCCTTGACGGGCTATACGGAGGCCTTTCTCCCATTGTCTGGCTCGTTGGATCCCTTACATAAAATGAAGGCTCCTCACGATGATTACCACTCTGGGGTCCAGGCTCATAGGGACCTCCAACTGCGTCGACCATTGGCTCTTTTCCAGGGCGACGAGCCGGAATAAAATCCTCCCCGCGATCTGTTTCCTCTTGGAAGTCCTCTGCCTCATCCCAATACGTATTCGCTGGTCGACTACGTGAAGAAGAGGGTCGACCAGGGGAAACCAGATTCCCGGGTTCAAAGAGAGCATTCGTCCTTATCTCAGATTGCTCAAAAGTCACGTTACGTGGCCCTTGAGTAGTCCGACGAGCGTCTGCCATGAACGTAGACTCCCTAAAGGGGGCCTCTCTCATACGCGGCCTCACTTTTTCCTCGTCTCTCGGGCTAGAAAGACGCCCTATTAGAGTTTGGACATCGATTAGGATGCCCTTCATATCAGTCAACTCCTGACGCACATTTCCCAATTCCTTGTGGAACTCCAGTCTCGAAATAAATTCGGACGAGGCATGTGAATCAAAAGCGGATTGGTTTGTTGCTGCCTGGCCTCCTAGGGCCGGCGCTTGGGCGTGTGAATCAAAAGTGGACTGGTTTGTAGTTGCCTGGCCTCCTGGGGCCGGCGCCTCCAAGTTCATTCCCGGAGGAAGTTCCTGGTTTTCCCCATCTAAGGGATTCTGAGACTCACGGCTTCGAGTATTTCTCGGCATTTGAGACTAAGATCCCTTTTTTTTTCCTCAACGTTCTCCCAATGTGGTCGCCAAAAACGTGTTCGCCTATAGAACGGATCACGTCGGAAATATTTGGCAAAGGACTCACAGGAATTGAATTGTGGACGCCAGTAAGAAGATGCACAATTTTATTGAAATGAAATGCAAGTCTTACAATCTTAACGAATTAAGAAAAAACAGGGCTTACAGCCATTAGAAATTGAAAAAAAGTGCAAGTGGTGACAAATGTGGAAATCTGTGACGGCGGAGAACTTGTGACGAAGGCCTTGGAAGCTCACTCCGTCGGTAGTGGTCGCTGGCGGGAATATGTGACGAAGGCTCTACGAGCTCACTCCGTCGGTGGTGTCGCTGGCGGGGGATTGACGGCAAAGGCCCTACGAGCTCACTCTGTCGGTGGAAGGGTAGTTGACCTATAAACCGGGTCAGGGTATCTAATTCCTAAGGTTGACGAACAAACTTTAGAGTTTTGGCTGTGTATGGTCGTGTCCTTATCTTGAAGAATTCCTCTCTCCTATTTATAGAGGACTTGTACGTGATTAACACGTAACAGATAGATCAGTTTGCAGATCGTGTTATAGATCGTGATCCCTAATATCGTGGGAGTGTCCTAACAACCCCCTTGATATATGGGATCACGTTCCTGGATATTTAAGATCAGTTACGATCCTTCACAAACGTGTTTGAAAATGAATAAATTTATTTCAACCTTATCGACTTGACTGATCTGTACGGACTACGATCGACTTGGTCGACTTATCCAAAATTCCGTCGACTTGACCCTACTAGTAGGCCTAGCTACTGTCGAGTCATCTTGGTTGACTTTGATTACCATATTCTTTCGTTGTGAGTCGACCTAGTCGACCCCGTCCATATGTCGACCTAGTCGACTTCGTCATAAGTCGACTTAGTCGACTTCGTCATGAGTCGGCCTAGACGACTGTATCTTGGGCCGCCTCGGAGTGTGGCTTGAGGGATTACTGGGTTTCTGTTCTAAGCCCAGGCCCAAAATTATTTGCCATATCAACAATGTGCTCGTCAGTTTTCTATTCATTCATTTCGTGTTTTAGGAAAACAATAGACGAAGGAATGTCTTCCTCCTACAAGGCGCTCTTGGTCGCCCTTCACGTCCTCTTCATAGTTGCGACGCACATGTACGCTTCTGAAGCCACCCCCTCCCCTCCTCCTCTTTGCCCTTCCCCGTCGTATCCTCCCCCTTCCCAGGACAAGACGTCGACGTTCTACCTGCAGAAAATCCTCGCGGACGGCACCAATGACGCCGTCGCTAACACGGTCCCCGTTGCGGGGATCCAAGGCAAGGCTTTTGGCCTCCAACAGTTTGGGACGGTCTTGGTCTACGACGTCAACATGACTGCCACTCCTAGCCGGAACTCCACCTTGATCGGCCAGGAGTACGGGACCTTCGCCGTAGTGAGCCTAAAAGGGTTTGTCTACATGGTCTCCTCGACTTATGTGTTCACATCCGGAGAGCTAGCCGGCAGCACGTTGACGGTACTCGGTATTTTCGACATGATGCAGCCGGTCAGTTATATCCCAATCGTGGGAGGAACTAACGCGTTAACTTATGCAATTGGATACATTGCATATCAAATTATTATCCTGGAGCCACCGTACATCGTCTTAAAACTCACGGCTAACTATAAAATCGGTGCATAGTCTAAGTACAGCACGTTGTCTGTTTCGTTGTATGGATTTGCAGGCAAGCTACACGATAGTAAATGATAATGGAATAAAGGCGTACCAAAAACATGCACTATAAGTCGCATGTGTTACGAATTAAAGTAATGTTGTTTTCCAAGTTTCTCGATTAATTGAAAAGGGTGACAATGTTAAGTATTGTAAAAAGATTCTTCCACTTTCGAGCTACCACTTTACGAAGAGGAGGGAGCTGCAGTCTCCTTTTTATAATTCCTATAATGTTTTTAGTTTTATAAATAGTTATTATAAGGCTTACATTTTTAAGCAATTTTATAAAGTTTGTCTTGTTCTCAAATCTTTCCTTTTTTCCAATATTTTTCTTCATAGTTCGATAATCGACGTGATCACAAGAGTGCCCTAGAAACTAACATCATCAAATGCGTTGTACCTTGGAAAATGAGCCAAACGAATATACGTGCTGTCGGACACTCGTCGTAGTGCGGGACACACCACAGGAACAATGGGTCAATGATACCAATATGGTACGAGGGTAAGCAGTTTGAATTCGCTTAAAGAGATTTTCGGTTCAAAACATACCGTACGCAGTCACTCTTGTTGGAAAACTCACCCACTAAAGTCAGATGTCCTACTCGAGTCAAGTTCGGATTAATTGGAACAAAGCTCTGTGTCAGTAAGAAAGCAAAAGGAAACAGTGTGAAGTTGGATTAGATGATGACAATATTATGTAAATAAGAAATTCAGGAGAATAAAGAGACATGAGTAGAGAAAGGATCGTGTTGTAGGTCGAGGAGGTTCAGGCCTAATCCAGAAGGAATTAAGGAATGTTTCTCTTTGTATAAGGGCATGTTGTTTTGGGCAAGGAGGGCAAGAATGTAAAAGCATAAGTTTATTATGGGATCGTTTTACTTGACTGCACCCCTTCTTATATGGGCGTTCTGGTGTAGTACAGATAACACAGAATGAAAAACAACTTTCGGTTTTCCTTCTTCTCTTCTTCTTCTTCTTTCTCTTTTCTTTTCTGGGTTTGTTCCACATCCATGGCGTCCTATCTATCAGCTTCTGTCTAGTTGCACTCCGGATACCGAGAGAGCGACAAAAAAAAACGATGTGGTCACTGGTAAAGCTAAAAGACAAGAACAATGATCACATTAATCACGAGACAAGAACAATGCTTCACAAAACCGGAAGAAACCAAAGTGATGAAAGGGAAGAATGCCATGGGACAAAAAGTGTCTCCGCAAGGGTTAATGTTCATGCCTTACCACAAAGGAAATGATGTTTAATTATACTAAAAGAAACCACTAAAGCCGTCGGGACAACTGTTTAGAAATAGAAATTCTAGGCCACAGATCTCGACATCATCTGTGGATCAACGATCCAGAATGTAGGCCCGAAGTACAAGAAGCCATAGTAAGGAGGCGATTGTGGAAACACACCAGGCGAAGGCTTGCGGGCGAAGCAGTTACCAAGCGACGGAGCTACCAGGTGATGAGGGTCAACGAGGTAATCAAGCGACAGTCAACTGGACGAGCGAGAAAACTCTGTTGCGAAGGCTAGTGGGCGATATGGTCGATCAGTAGGTATTATGGGAAGATTTCGGACGATCTCAAGACATGAAAGAAAATTGTCGCCAAGATTGCTCAAATGGAAAGGAGATATTATCTTAAGACTAGCAACAAAGACGCGTAATATATGTATAATATTTTATTATCGTACATATGTAGGTTTAGCCTTGTATAAATAGTTGTTCTTAGGCATTGCATACGAACACCTCTCTATAGACGGACATATTGTCTGGCATCCGTGAGTGCTTTCTCTTAAGGGTGTATGTCTACTGCCTTCTCCTCTCTTTCTTCATTCATATCACAATTACACAACGAACCTCCGAGTACCGATTGCTTGTAATGTCGGAGATTTCCGACCTGTTTGGATGCGGCTTGTCCAGCGATCACTTCTGGAGCGAACAACAACACAAGAAAACGTGGAGGATATGTAACCACACCTCTACGAGCATAGTAAGGAATTGATGTTTGGAATGAACGTCGCGCCTGAGACAAAACAACAGAAAAACCTTAACCCCTGCGATTCTTCCTCAAAAGTAAGATCCGATGTAAGAGAAAACTTATTCCTATAAGCATTGGAAGCCAGCCATTCAAGGGGATCCGTAATATGAGTGTTATCGTCTTTTTAATTCAACCACGACAGCTCGTCAAAACACGTAATCAATCACAAGTATCACGAGGATTGTACCAACCTACAGTGGTCCACTAAAATATTTCCTTTTTCACCGTTGTTCGTTTTTATTTTTACCTTTCACCGTTCTTTCCCCTTTTTTCTGGTTTCTAATTTTAACTTCCCAAAACTTAACTTCTTATAACTTAGTCCTTCAAGACAATAAAGAAAATTGTTCTTAAGCGGGCTCTGATACTAATTAAAGACTGAAAGATAACTAGCCTGACCAATTTACTCCGAAAAGTTAAATATCAACATGCTAGATATTCTTCAGAAATGCCAGGAATTGAACTTAAGAAGATTTTCCCAATCGTCTTTGTCGTCGGCGTTCCACCATCCTCAAATACTCGTTTGAGTATTTTGAACTAGCCGTAAATCCGAGACTGGACTTACCTTCAAGGAAATATTCCTCAAATTCACTCTGTAATAGAGTCAGCTCTTCTAATTTCTTAGAATAGCTTTCTATAAGCGTGGATAACTGAGTTATCTGTGCTGATAGAATTTCTAGACGATCTACTACAGTATTGAGAAGACCAGTAGTAGAATCATTGCCCACCCCATGATCCAAATGGCATAATTTAGGATTCGGGCAATCAGTCATAAGAATGACTCGTGCACTGCACATGTCTTTCAAATTAGAAAGATCGGCATAAACAATCTTAAAACAAGATGCTTATCATACCTTAATCCAATGGATAGTTCTGAGGGTTCACCAAGCTTCCGCAACTTCTGGAAATCCAAGAGTGTCTCACTTCTCAAAGTTGAGAATCCTGTGAGGGGGAGAGGCTATTCTGTGTCCTTCTGAATGCCCTTACCTTGAGGGTCTTATATTGACACTCCTCATCCAAAAACAAGGTTTAGTCATGGAGACTTTTTCTTCAAGGTTTCGATTCGAAAATCTAACCTTAAGTTAGTCTTAATCGATTTTGATTAATTCTAACTACTCTTGATTCCTTAAGGTATTTTTTGGAGAATGATCAAAGAATTTTGACTCAGAGAGACGTGAGAGAAAATTATCTATTCAGTTCGCCTCCCCAAATGAGGTAGAGGGTTGTGAAATATATACACAAAGAAGCTGGTGCCTATGCACTGTTTGTCAGCTCAAAAGGTAAAAGAATCTACTTTATCAAAAGCTTACAAAAGCTAACTAGAGAACAAAATCGTCTAGTTTATCTTTACACAGTTTTCTTCTCCCGTCTGCATCATTGCTCTATCTTGGGAGATTCCTTCTTCTCTGGCGTTTGATGTCTCACCAGTTCCTTCAGAGAGTCCCTGTCTCTCAAAATTTTTTCGGGCTTTCTCTTCATCTTGCTCAAATCGCTGGGCTAAGGATTTGTCTGTGTAGTTAGCGATTTTTCTCCAGACTTCAAAGGTGTCCGTCCGGAGGCACAACTCAGAGTTTTCTCTCTTCCAGAAACTATCCAGAAGATCCAAAACTCTTTCCCATCCTCGCACCCCTGCCTATTCATCTGCATAACTGAGATAGGAATGGAGGATCGTGACAGTTGTCATCCCGTCACTGAGCACATAGTATAACTCCTTGCGGGCAAATACGTGCTCTAATACATCCTTCAAAAATTCAACCTTTGTGGCTTTTCTTACAGTTTTATCCTTGTAATACTTTCGCCATAAACCTCTCTGATCAAGGTCCTGTCGTTGAGGTTCTATCAGATGTCTACTTTCACTAGGATGGATGTCCCAGACTTGCATGTTGGGAAGAATTTCTTTCTCAAACTTTTCATGTTCTTCCTCCTCGATCATAGTGCTAGTAATCAATGTCGTGGTATTCTTTGATCCGTATCCAAGGCATCCGAGTATGAACTTTACCAAGTGACGCAGTGGTTCTATCTGTTCTGGTTCTGATCTGTCAATCTCCAGAATGTCGACAAAACCTGTATACAAATATGGTAAAGCAACTCCCACCATACCTCAATTAATCCTCAGGGATGGTCACTTCTCCGATATCCAATGTAGATACGGTTGAAGTACAGAGTTCTCCTCGAGTGAGGATTCTCTCATATCTACTTCTACCTTCGAAGTCTCATAGTCTTTGACCTCACATGGTAATATAAACATAGTCGTGGTGAGAATTTGTTGTCTATCCCTTACGGTTTTAGACAGTTCTTCTCCATCTGAAGCCTTATATGACAGTTTAGACTCCAAATCTTTGATGTACTCTATCGCCTTGGCTGCAAAAAACTCAATCTGACGTTGGTAATTATTTTTTATACCCCCATGAGTCATCCACAGATAACAGTGGCATCCCAAGATAGGGATCCATCTTCGAAAGAGTTTAAATCAAAAAACCAAGATCCATCTAGATCTTCATGACCTTTGTCATTGTGAGTTTGCTCACCAGGTTCTCTAACCGAACATCTCTCAAGAATTACTTCCTCAAGGTTCTTCTTCGAGTATGCCTGGTATTTCGTAATTGAAATACTCGTCATACTCCATTTCTGCCGCGTCATCAGGTTTTTCCTTCTGAACAACTGGCTCTCCAATGAAAGCTTTGAATTTTGCTTCCTCCTCAGCATACTCAGTCTCCATCTGCTCCTTCTCCTCCTTCCGACTTTGTAATAAAGCCTTATAAGATTTGACAGCTTGATTTATGGAGATTTTCTGCTCTTTGGCCAGGTGATTACGACAATAATCAAATTGTTCCGTGGTTAATGGGTACCACCAAGGTTCTTCAACCTTTCCATCCTTTTCAGGACCAGAAGACTTAAGCTGCTTCGCTTTTCTCTTCTTTTTGGTTTTTTCTTGGGAATCAGCCCGAGCTTCTTCCTTCATATCTACCATCTTCACCTTTCCTTTAGAGCTTACCTCTTCAGGATCAGCCACCCTCTCTTGAGAGTCTTTCATCACGTTTCCTTTGGAGTTGACATTATCTTCTCCTTTAGGACCGCCATTCCCTTCTGGGCATTTTTATCTGCTTTCCCTTTGGAATTGGTTATTATCTTTTCCTTAGGTTCAACCATTCCCCTCTGGGAATCAATTTTCGTTTTTCCTTTAGAGTTAGCCGAAGCTTTCTCTTTTGGATTAACCATCTCCTTCTGGAGATCTGTTTCTGCTTTTCTCTTGGAGTTGGTGACTACCTTATCCTTGAGATTAACCACTCCCTTTTGGGAATCTGCAGCTTTTAGCTTAGTTGGACATTTGAAATATCTATGTCCAACATTGGAACCAGCATCACTATGCTCACTTTTTCTCTTATTAGGACATACCTTCTTGGAGTGTCCCTCCTGCTTGCATCCCCACAAATCTTCCTCTTTGCGGCTGGATCCATCTGCAAGTTCTCTAGAGAGAGAGTCAGCTATTATGTTTCTGTCCGAAGAGATATACTCGACATCGAATTTATAATAGCTAAACCATTCCTGCAACCTCAAAAGTCTGGTCTGCTTAGCCTCCTTGAGGTTCAGGCTCATAAACCTTTTTACATAGGTCGAGTCAGAGCGCACTAAGAATTTCTTTGGTGCCAAAAAGATGTAAAAGGCTTTTATTCCATTTTTTAAAGCCAATACTTATTTTTCGTGTATCGGGTATTGGAGTTCGTACCCCTTAAAACTACCTGACCAATACTTACAAACGGGCTTAGGCTTTCTTCCTTTAATTTTAAGGACAGCACCCCAGAACTCGTTAGAAGCATCAATTTCCAGGACTAGCTCATCTTTATCAGATGGTAAAGAGAGTTGAGGTAAATTTTTAACCTTTCTCTTAATCCTCTGAATAGCATGAGTATCCTCATCTTCCCATAACCAAGGATTCACAGAAGATGTTTCCTTTGAAATCCTTCCTAGATCTTGGGAAAGATCTTTCACAAACTTCCTAGCATAGTTAACAAAACCACAAAACCTCTGGACTTGTTTTCTATCCTCAAGTCTGTCAGGAAATTCAATAATTTTCTTGGCAATATGGCTTTGTAATTTTATTTTTCCTTGTTCAATCTCCATACCTAGAAAATTAGCGGATTCCTTAAACCATTATATCTTTCTTTCTGATAGAATCATGCCATCCTGTCGGAAAACATCAGTCACCTTATCTAGGTGCCTCATGTGGTCGTCCCCAGTCTGAATGTAGACTAACACATTATCTATGTAGACCGCACAAAATTTTCGGACCTGCTTGAAAGCATTATCCATTTGCGCTGAAAGACGCCTGGAGCATTCTTCAGGCCGAATGGCATCACCAGCCATTCAAACATTCCTTGCGGAGCATTGAAGGCAGTTAGAGGAACCGAATCTTCTTCCATCTTGACTTGCCAGTATCCACTTTTCAAGTCAAATTTTGAAAAGAACTTTGGTTGGCTCAAACTAACTCTATCAATTAAATCTCCTGCTGTAGGAATCTTATAGCCATCGTCTTTGGTAGCTTTATTAAGCTGACGATAGTCTATAACCATTCGTGCTTTTCCTCGCACCTGCTCGGCATGATTAATTACCATAAAAGGCAGGACTAGAATATGGACTGTAACTGTCCCTAATCAAGCCTTTTCCAAGCAACTCAGGAATTTGTTTGTCAAATTCCTCAACCATTTCAGCCGTATATGTAATATTTCTGGCTCTTATGATGGTTCCGGGATCCTTTAATTCGAGTCTAGCCTTTAGGCTATTCCGACTCCAAAATTTTAATGGATCTTCACTAAAATTGTCGGCAAGTTTTACCAGGAACTTATCCCATTTTGTCCCGGTTAATTTTACTTCCCTACACACTTCTTGTTTAGGAAACAAGTCGTCATACCAGTTAGAACTCCTGGTATCCGTTGGAGAAAACAAGGTTTGCACCCATAAGTCATTTTCTTTCAACCGTATATCACCACGCTGAGCTCGCACTTTGAAAGCTCTTTCACATGGTGAATTACCACAATATTCTACCCGTTTGACCGGATATAACCCAAATTTTAACCTTAATTTAGGTTCTTGTAGAATACTTATCTTTACCCCACCTATGGACACACGATGGACATCATGCACAAAAGGTAAATTTTCCTTCTGTCCCTTTAGAAAAGCATTACCAAGAATGATATCTGCTTCTAATAAAGGATGGGCCAGGATCTCTTTAATGATGAACTTTTGTCCACCAATAAAGACAGGCACATTATTGTCCTGATGGCTAACTATTGTCGCCATTCCATCTACATTCACCATATGGATGGGTTTCTGCAATGGTTTCTACTATTCATCTGGTAGCGCATTGAGTCTAACACAGCTTATGCTACACCCAATGTCTATCAAAGTATTCAGAGAATATTCATAGTATCCAGGGAATTTGAAAGTTAGAGCTACATATGTGCTCAAGTCTTCTTTCCTTATACTAAAATTAATATTTCTGGGTACTTCCTGGGATTGTTCTATCATCCTCCATATTTCGTCTACTGGTATAGACCTTTGCTCAGCTATTTGTTCAATAACCTTACAAACTTCAGGAATACTGGATAAAGAGTTATCCGGATAGGTAACTCTCATCATCCGTATTTATTCATCTCTTTGTTGATCTACCGGATCTTCATAGACTGGTAATGATACCTGTCTATATCCTACGATTCTACCCGTATGTTGAGACGGGCTTCTAGAATCAAGAGATCATCGAGACATCTCCTCAACTAGTGGGGGAGCAGATGCTTCTGCTGGTCGAGACATGATTATGTCATCTCCCACATCACTAGCTCTAGAAGAAACCTCAGAGAGCATTTGAATTCTTGGCTCTCTCAGGATAGGTATCCTCACAGGCAGATGCCTGTCAGCTCTATCACTACCTCTAGACGGTTCTCCCAACATAATAGTAATCTCGTTACCTCTCTGTCGGATATTAGCCACACTAATCGGTCTAGAGCTATTACCAGGCTCAGTCATAACCCAATTTCTTGGCCAGGTTAATTCCAGTGGGTTCACCTCGCGCCTTTGAAATTGTTGGTAGTTATTATGACCTTCCTCGAACAACTAAGTAAATCTTGAGATGTTCCTCACACCAAGACTAGTGGTATTTACCAATCGATAAATTACCCTAATGTGATATGCCAAAAACTTGGCCTGGGAATTCATTCTATCCATATTCATTGATTTAATCCTTAAGGTCAATGAATTTCCCAAACAACGATCGTTCAGGGCCATCATGAAATTTGGATGGACCTGGAACCATACAGGACCATGTGCCAGGTTAGCCTGTATTTCTGATATCAACTGATCTCGAAACTCTCTCCATCTTTTATCGATTGCAGCTGCTACCACAGGACTATCCGCTGAAAGATGGAATAGCGGAATCAATCCTACTTGGATTAACCCAATGTGTATATAGTTATATACACCTCTCGCACGTTGCATGGTTTCCCTAATGCATTGTACGTTTAGTAATGGGATATCCAAAGTCTCAAGTTCCGTGCTTGTAACTTGAGCCGTTGCTTCTGTTTGTGAGATGTCTATTATAGATCTAAAGTTAAATCTTGAAACATTATAGACCTCTCTCACGTTAACATTAGGCAACCTCCATTCCAAGACTGACTGGGATGGATCTTCGTACTGGTGATATTCCTCCAGTACCTGATTCAATGCTTCCAAAGGAACCAACTCATCACCATCTCCATTTTGCTCTGCTCTCATCATGAACAGATGCATTTTCCAAAGATCTGAATCTTCTTCTGAGACCGTATTATAATTTGATACAACTTCATAGATAGATTCTACTTCCGAGTCTAAGTCAGAAATATCCTGTTCATCTATTGGTTCATAAGCCAGGATTTCTTCCTCATGACTCCTGTCATCCAGAAACACCATTCATAGTCTTTCCCTCCTTTGGTTCTTCTGAGGACAAGTATCTGCTTTGTGAGTTTTTGATCCACAAAACCAGCAACAATTGCAGTTGCTCAACGGCTTCCCTTTTGGACACTTAGGTTCTCTGCCATGCTTTCGCTTAAAGGCATCAATCCTATCTTTATCCTTAAGGTTAGTCCGTCTCCTTACAAACCTCCTTGGTTTGTAAGCAGGACCTCCTCTTTGTTTTTTTCTGGAGATCTCTCTTGGGCCAAACTTTCCTTTTATTGTATTCAACAAATTTTTTCTTCTTTGGAAAGTTTCTTGTTCTCAATTATTCTCCTGGAGTATCACATCCATACCTCCCAGGTACATATTCAATTTGAGAACAACAGCTCTTGTTTAAGTACGGTAGCTTTTTAGCCGCTTCCTTAACCTGGAGTACACGCTTTCCTCATTGCGTACTTACCCGCCTGAATTTTACCTCCGAGTCCTGAAACAATTTTTTCTTCACTCAGAAGTAATTCATAAGCCTTTTGCGCAACTTCCGGCCAGGGTTATGGAAGTTTTTACAAAAAAGGTTCCCAATATGAACTGTTGAGAAACTACATCCAGATTGTAATAATATTTCTGGAATTCACATACGTAGTTATCAAACAGATACATATTACAGATCGGTAGTTTAACAAGAGTAATCAACGATTGCTCCTTTTCCACAATCTCAGTGGATAACGAAAAACCACAGAACTCCCGTTTTAATGCATCAGCGATGATTGCTAATACACCATCAGCGGTCAGCGCCTGATCTATCTTTTCTTTGATGTCAGTATGTGCCACCAAAGATTTCCAGTATTTTTGCACTGTTCCCATGAGGGCTGCCACACATAATTCATAAACTGATCCAGGGGATAGTATACCTGCAGACGCAGTCATTCGAATTAGTGATAACCACTCATCTATTTTTTCAGATACATGCTTCTCACAGTCGCTTTTGTGAGTCTAAAATGTAAGGAACCACTGACTCTTTATACATTTCATCCACACTCTTGCCTTGATCCTGTTTGGAATTTCTTCCTCCCAGTTTCAATTTTTCGACTGGTTTTCCTGTAGTACTCTCTAGTCCAGAAGTCGCCTCGGCTTCAGGCCTTTTTAAACTTATCTCATGCTCAATAGAGTCTAACATCTTATTTACTATAAAACCTACTTCTCGAGCAAGATGGTTTCGGCTCTCAAGACTCTCTGTACTCCCTTGAATAGTTATCTGAGTTAAAATATCATTTATACTCTTGCTAATTCCATAAGGAGACATTTTAGACTCTGAAACGAACTCCAGTTGTGTCGGAGTTCCAGAAGAATTTCCCGAAGATTTTCCTTATTCAGCCATTGTCAATGACTTAATTAAAAGTTTTTCAAAATTTTGGGTTTTTTATGAAAATTTTAAAAACAAAAGAAATAGGAGCAGTGTTTTGGTAATATGAAAACTTCGATAAAAACCAAAATATTTTACTTTCTCGCGGTACTTTGGAACTATCCTCCAAGTATCACACGACCTTCACCAGTTATTAAATTAAAACACGCAGAAATGGCCACAGCCCTCAAGTAGGAGACAAAAATTTATCGTACAAATAAAAAGAATCACAACTGCATAAGGCAAATTTGTAGGCCCCCCGAAATCGATATTATTGTAATCGACTCTGGAAAAACAAACACATGAAGAGGAAATGACCCGGCACCCTCGTGTCGGTACGTTGCGAGCATTTCCTTCAACACATACAAGCATTAAGCCAATACATTAATAATAAAATGGACTAATTGTTCCTTTTTGGCAAAATATTAATTTATGGCCTTAATTTTTAGCCAACTTTCTGTTTTGTCATTAACTTAGTTTGTTATATAATTTTGTCACCAACTTTTATTTTTATTTTGATTTTGGCCAAACATGAATTTCTTCTAGCGAATGCCAAACAAGGCCTTAATAAATAATTTTCATTTATCGACTAAAAGGAAAAAAGATTTGAAAAAATAGGAAATAATATTGAAACCTTTCATTTATTTTTTTATTATAAAATTTTGATGAACAAATCAAGTGAATTGGAAGCCGAAGTTAACGATAGTTGCTGATGTTGTCAAAAAATATGAAAAATCGATTAATGTCGGATGATGTTCTATTAGGGGACGACTATTACGGATAAAGTAGATTATGAGACGAATGAATGAGATGTCGAAACTTCACTATTATAGGACACATGTTAGAGTATATTAAGGCCTTATTTGGCTTTCGCTAGAAGAAATTCATGATTGGCCAAAGTCAAAATAAAAACAAAAGTTGGTGACAAAATTATATAACAAACTAAGTTAATGCCAAAATAAAAAGTTGGCTCAAAGTTGAGGCCATAATCGTATATTTTGCCTTCCTTTTTTTTGTTTTGGTTTTACATGAAGATAAATTAATAATAATAATAATAAAATTATAAAATTAAGGCTTAATTATCAAATATATCCTCAACTTTACTCGTTTTTACTGATCTATCTCAAAGTTTAAACTGTATCTCTAGGTAGCCTGTACTTTCGACTTGTTTCAAGTTTATCCCTTTTTACTTCAGTTCCTAAGTTAACTTTTCTCAGACAATAAGAAACTTAATTCTTCTTAAGCGGCTCTGATACCAATAAATAGAAATCAAAATCGAACTTAAGAAGGGTTTCTTGAGTGTCTTAGACGTCGGCGCTCGGCCAACCTCAAGTACTCGTTTGAGTATCTCGAACTTGCCGCAAATCCAAGATTGGATTTACCTTCAAGGAAGAATTCCTCGAATTCACTCTGTGTAAGAGTCAGTTCTTCTAATTTCTTAGAATAGTCTCCACAAGCTCGGTCAACTGCGTAATTTGTGCTGATAAGCTTGCCAGACGATCTACTACCGTGTTAAGAAGTCCAGTAGTAGAATCCTTGCTAACCCCGTGATCCAAATGGAGAAGATCTGGATTTGGACAATCAGTCATAAGAATGACTCAGGCTCCTGCCTATAACGTGCTATTGCACCACCTTTACAATCTTAGTTAGATCGAAAAGGTTATCATAAACTACACAGCGGAAAGTTTATCATACCTTAATCGAATCGCTTAGAGGGTCCACCAAGCTTCCGCACCAAGAGAACTCTAAAAGCAAAGCTTTAGGAGTCTTCTCCTAAAGAGTTTAGAGAAAGCAGTGGAGAGCCTCTTCTGTGTCATCCGAATGCCCATAACATGAGGGACTTATATAGACACTCCTCATCCAAGGTTTCAGCCTGATGGCTTAGCCTTACAAGGTTTAGTCAGGATGACTTATCCTTCAAGGTGTCGATCCTCAGATCTAACCTTTAGTTAGACTTAATCAATTTTGATTAATTCTAACGTTCTTGGTTTCTTAAGGTATTTTTCGAAGAACAATCAGAAACAATTTTTGTTTTAGATTTTCTTCTGAAGGACAATCAAAGAATTCTTGTTCAAAGTTTTGAGAGAGAGAATTCTCTATTCAGATTGCCTCCCCAAATGAGGTAGAGGGCTTGTGAATATATACACAAGAGAGCTGGTGTCTATGCACTGTTTGCCACCTCAAAAGTAAAAGGAATCTAAACTGTTACAAAAGCTAGTGGGGTCCTAATGACTGACAAAAATGTCCTAGTCTAACTTTATACAGTTGTCTTCTCCCGTCTGCATTGGTGCGCTGTCTTGGGAGATTCCTTCTTTGTTATTGGTGCTTGAAAACTCGCCAACTCCTGGAACTTATCCTGAATGCCGTTAATATCAATTTCGTAACATTTGCCGATTTGTTTGATAGTCGACAATTACAAGGGGATATTTTCTCTATTTTTGTCATAGCTATTGCCGCAGGCTTCTGAGAGTCCCGGTGGGTCTTGGACCGCCTTAAGAATTTGTTGGGCTCTCTCATCATATTCAATTTGCTGATTTAGAGTCTTGTCTGTGAAATCAGCAATTTTACTCCAAACCTCGAAGGTGTCGGTTCGGAGGTGCAACTCAGAGTTCTCTCTCCTCCAGAAACTATCTAGAAGTTCGAGCATTCTCTACCATCCTCGGTCTCCTGCTTGTTCGTCGATGAGGCTTAGATTTGACCGAAGAATCGTGACGGTAATTATACCATCACAGAGCACGTAGTATTCGTCCTTGCGGGCTAACACATGCTCCAACACATCCTTAAGAAACTCAACTTTTATGGCCTTCCGGACTGTTTTTTCTTGTAGTATTTTCGCCATAAACCTCTCTGATCGAGGTCCTGTCGTTGAGGTTCCACCAGACGTCTACTCTCACAAGGGTGGATGTCCCATACCTGCAGATTTTGAAGTATTACCTTCCCATACTACGGATGGTCTTCTTCCTCCCTTAACGTGCTAGTAATCAATGCCGTGGCATATTTTAGTCCATAGCCTAGGCATCCAAGTACATACCTTACCAACATAGGCAGTGGTTCCATACACTCTGGTTCAGATCTGTCGATCTCCAGGATGTCTACAAACCCAGCATATACGTAAGGTGCTGCTACTCCCACCATGTCTGAATGAATTCTCAGAGATGGCCACTTCCCCGATATCCAATGTAGATACGGTTGAAGTACAGTGTTTTCCTCGAGCGAGGATTCACTCATGTCTACTACTACCTTTGGGACTTCATAATTTTTGACTTCCCCTGGTATGATCGACATAGTTGTGGAGAAAATCTGCTGTCTCTCTTTTTCTACTCTGGACAGCTCCTCCTCACCTGAAGCCATAATCGATAGCTTATACTCCAGGTCTTTGATATACTCAACTGTCTTTCTTGCGAAAAACTCAACCTGACGCTTGTCATCATGTTTGATGCCACCCATGAGTCATCCACAAACCACCGACGCATCCCAGCTTAGGGATTCATCTTCGAATGAGTCTTGATCAAAAAACCAGGATCCTCCCAGATCCTCTTGGGTTGCCCCAACATGGCCTTTGCCATCATGACCTCTATCACCGTGAATGCTTTCACCAGACTCCTTGACAGAGCCTTTAACAGGAATTACTTCCTCAGGAATTGCTTCCTCAAGGTTCTCTTTCCTTTCAAGATTACCTTCCAACGATGCGTAAGCACTTCCAAAGTCGAAGTATTGCTCACACTCCATTGCAGCCACTTCCTCAAGTTCTACCCTTGGTTCAGGGTCTACTACTTGAATTGGCTCGCCAATTAAGGCCTTAAACTTAGCCTCTTCCTCAGCATACTGTTATTCCATCTTCTCTTTCTGTTCCTCTTTGCTTTGTAACAAAGCTTTGTAGGATTTCACAGCTTGATTAATGGAAATTTTCTGCTCTTTAGCTAAGTGGTTTCGGCAGTAGGTGAACTGCTCCATGGTCAAAGGAGACCACCAAGGTTCTTCAACCTTACCGTCCTTTTTTGGACCTTCTTTTGCAGAATCATCTCCTTCGAGATCAGAAGACATAAGCCTCTTGGCTTTCCTCTTCTTTATGGCTCTCTCCTATGACTCAGCTTTTGCCTTGTCTTTCAGATCTGTCATTTTCGCATTTCCTTTGGAGCGTTCCTCCTCTGGATCTGCCATCTTCTCTTGAAGATCTTTCTTCACGTTTCTTTCAGAGTTGGTGTCACCCTTCTCCTTCAGATCTGTCTTCCCTTCCTGGGAAATCTTCGCATTCCCCTTAGAATTGGCTTTTGCCTTTTCTTTGGGTTTAGCCGTTTCCTTCTGAGAAACTACCTTCGCTTTTCCCTTAGATCTAGCCGCAGCTTCTTTGGGATTAGCCATCTCCTTCTGGAGATCTTGTTTCGCCTCACTCTTTGAGTCAGCTTTTGCTTTCTCCTTAAGTTCAGCCTTCCCCTTCTGGGAATCCGCAGTTTTCAGCTTCTTGGGACATTCGTAAGAACGATGTCCTAGTTGCTTACACTGCCAGCAGAGAACTGTTGCCTTCGTTCCTGAAACGGAACCAGCATCACTATGCTCACTATCTCCCTTGTTAGGACATACCTTTCGGGAGTGCCCTTCCTTCTTGCATCCCCAGCATATCTTTCTCTTTGCAGCAGGATCCATCTGCAGAGTTTTTAGAAAGAGAGGTGTTTGCAAGTTCTCTAGAGAGAGAGTCGGCTATTATGTTGTGGTCGGACTGAATGTATTCGACCTCGTATTTATAATAGCTAAACCATTCCTGCAACCTTAAGAGTCTAGTTTGCCTAGCTTCCTTAAGGTTCAGACTCATAAACCTTTTTACATAGGTCGAGTCAGAGCGCACTAAAAATTCTTTCGGTGCCAAAAAGATGTAAAAAGCCTTTATTCCGTATTTTAAGGCTAATACTTCTTTTTCATGTATCGGGTACCTTAGTTCGCACCCCTTGCTTCCCGATCAGTATTTGCACACCGGTTCTGGTTTTCGTCCTTTCATTTTGAGGACTGCTCCATGAAATTCTTCAGAAGCATCAAATTCCAAGACTAACTCAACCTTGTCAGAAGGCAAAGCGAGTTGTGACAAATTTTTCACCTTTGCTTTAATCCTTCTAATGGATTGAGTATCTTCATCTTCCCATATCCAAGGATTTGTAGAAGTGGTTTTCTTCGAAATCCTACTTAGATATCGGGAAAGATCTTTTACAAACTTTCTTGCATAGTTAACAAATCCACAAAATCTTTGGACCTGTTTTCTGTCCTCAAGTCTGTCAGGAAAATCAACTATTTTCTCAGCAATATGACTTTGTAGTTTTATTTTTCCCTGCTCAATCTCCATGCCTAGAAAATTCACCGACTCCTTAAACCATTCTATCTTTCTTTCAGATAGAATCATACCTTCCTGTCGGAAGACATCAGTCACCTTATCTAGGTGCCTCATGTGATCGTCCTCAGTCTGACTGTAGACTAACACATCGTCAATATAGACTACACAAAATTTTCGGACCTGCTTGAAAGCATTATCCATCTTGACTTGCCAGTATCCACTTTTTAAGTCAAACTTAGAGAAGAACTTTGGTTGGCTCAGACTTACCCTATCAATCAAATCTCCCGCAGTGGGAATCTTATAGCCATCGTCTTTTATAGCTTTGTTAAGCTGACGATAATCTATAACCATTCGTGCTTTACCTCGCACCTGCTCTGATTAATAACCATAAAGGCAGGACTAGAATGTGGACTGTAACTGTCCCTAATCAAGCCTTTTCCAAGCAACTCAGGAATTTGTTTGTCAAACTCCTCAACCATCTCAGCCGTATACGTGATATTTCTTGCTCTTATAATGGTTCCGGGATCTTTCAACTCTAATCTAGCCTTTAGGCCATTTCGAGTCCATAACTTTAGTGGATCTTCACTAAAATTATCGGCTAGTTTTACTAGGAACTTATCCCATTTTGTTCCTGTTAACTTAACAGCCATACACATTTCTTGTTTTAAAAAGAAATCGTCATACTAGCTAGAACTCCTGGTATTCGTTGGAGAAAACAGGGTTTGTTCCCATGAATCATTCTCTTCCAACCGTATATCACCACGTTGAGCTCGCACTCTGAAAGCTTTTTCACATGGAATATTGCCACAGTATTCTGTCCGTTTTACCGGATAAAAGCCAAATTTTAACCGCAGTCTAGGCTCTTGTAGAATACTTATCTTTACACCACCAATGGAAACATCGTTTTCATTCTGCACAAAAGGAAGGTTTTCCTTCTGACCCTTTAAAAAGGCGTTACCAATAATGATGTCGGCCTCTAGTAAAGGATGTGCAAGAATCTCTTTAATGATGAATTTTTGTCCACCAATAAAGACAGGCACGTTGCTTGCCTTATGGCCAACCATTGTTGCCATACCATCGACGTTAACCATGTGGATGGGTTTCTGCAGTGGTTCCCACCACTCATCTGGTAGAGCATTGAGTCTAGCACAAGTTATGCTACACCCAGTATCTATCAAGTTATCCAAAGAGTATTCATAGTATCCAGGAAACTTGAAAGTTAGAGCGACATATGTGCTCAAGTCTTCCTTCCTGACACTAAACCCAATATTCTTAGGTACCTCTTGGGATGGTTCTATCATCCTCCAGATATCGTCTATCGCAATAGACCTTTGCTTAGCTATCTGCTCGATAACCTTACAGACTTCAGGAATCTTAGATAAAGAGTTTTCCATACTGGTAACTCTTAACATCCGTATAGACTCCTCTCTCGTTTGGTCTAAAGGGTCTTCATAGACTGGTAATGATACATGTCTATACCCTACGATCCTACCCGTATGTTGCGACGGGGCTCTCGAATCAACAGACCTTCGAGACATTTCTTCTATTAGTGGTGGAGGAGATGCTTCTGCTTGTCGGGACACAATTATGTCTTCTCCCACATCACTAGCTCTAGAAGAAACCTCAGAGAGCATATGTGATCTTGGCTCTCTCAGGAGTGGCATCCTCACAGGCAGATGCCTGTTAGCTCTAAAACTTTCTCTAGACGGTTCACCCAACATTAAAGTAATCTCGTTACCTCTTTGTCGGATATTTGCCGCACTAATCGGTCTAGAGCTACTACCTGGTTCAGTCATAACCCAATTTCTTGGCCAGGTTAACTCCAGTGGGTTTACCTCTCCCCTACGAAACTGTTGGTAGCTATTATGACCTTCTTCGAACAACTCAGTAAGTCTCGAGATGTTCCTCACACCAGGACTAGTTGTATTTACCAATCGGTAAATCACTCTAGTGTGATACGCCAAAAACTTGGCCTGGGAATTCATTCTATCCATATTCATTGATTTGATCCTCAAGGTCAATGAATTTCCCAAACAGCGATCGTTCAGGGCCATCATGAAATTTGGATGGACCTGGAACCATACAGGGCCGTGTGCTAGGTTGGCCTGTATACCTGATATCAGCTGATCTCTAAACTCTCGCCATCGTTTATCGATCACAGCTGCTACCACAGGACTATCCGCTGGAAGATGGAATAGCGGGATAAGTCCTACTTGGATCAACCCAATGTGTATATAGTTATATACACCTCTTGCACGTTGCATGGTTTCCCTAATGCGTTGTACGTTGAGTAATGGGATATCCAAAGTCTCAAGTTCCGTGTTTGTAACTTGAGCCGTGGCCTCAGTTTGCGAGATGTCTATTATCGATTTAAAATTAAATCTCGATATATTATAGACCTCTCTCACATTTACATTGGGCAACCTCCATTCCAGGACTGACTGGGATGGCTCTTCGTACTGGTGGGATTCCCCCAGTACCTGATTCGATGCTTCCAGCGGAACCATCTCATCACCATCTCCGTTTTGCTCTGCTCTCATCATGAACAGATGCATTTTCCAGAGATCAGAGTCATCTTCCGAGTCTGTATCATAGTCTGATAATATCTCATAAATCGACTCTACTTCCGAATCTAAGTCAGATATCTCTTGCTCGTCAATTGGTTCATAAGCAAGGACTTCTTCCTCGTGACTCCTGTCGTTTAAGAACACCATACGGAGTCTTTCTCTCCTTTGGTTTTTCTTTGGACAACTATCCGCCTTGTGGTCTTTTGATCCACAAAACCAGCAGCAATTGCAGCTACTCAACGGTTTTCCTTTTAGACATTTAGGCTCTCTGTCATGCTTACGCTTAAAGGCATCGATCCTATCTTTGTCTTTAAGGTTATCCCGTCTCCTTACAAACCTTCTGGGCTTGTAAGCATAACCTCCTTTTTGCTTACGCTGGAAGTCCTTCTTGGGCCAAACTTTTCTTTTGTTATACCCAACAAACTTCCTCTTTCGGGGAAAGTTTTTCGTTCTCAATGAATCTCCTGAAGAGTTGCGAATATCGCATCCATACCTTCCGGGTACATATTTAATTTGAGAACAATAGCTCTTATTCAAGTATGACAGTTTCTTAGCAGCCTCCTTTACTTGGAGCTCAGTACATGCCTTACGCATTGAGTACTTAACCGCCTGAATTTTTCCTCCGAGTCCAGAGACAATCTTTTCCTCACTCAGAAGTAATTCATAGGCCTTTTGCGCAACTTCCGACCATGGTTCTGGAAGTTTTGCAAAAAAGGTTCCTAATATGAACTGTTGAGATACTACATCCAGATTGTAATAGTACTTCTGGAATTCACACACGTAGCTATCAAACCAGCACATATCACAGATTTGTAGTTTAACTAGAGCGGTCAATGACTGCTCTTTTTCCACAGTCTCAGTGGATAATGAAAAACCACAGAACTCACGTTTTAGGGCATCAGCAATTATTGCTAATACTCCATCAACCGTCAGCGCTTGATCTATCTTTTCCTTAATGTCTGTGTGCGCCACTAAGGTTTTCCAATATTTTTGCGCTGTACCCATAAAGGCTGCCACACATAATTCGTAGACTGCTCCAGGAGGTACTCCTCCTATAGACGCAGTCATTCGAATAAGTAATAACCACTCATCTATCTTTTCAGATACGTGCTTTTCACAATCAATGTCCAGAAAAGCACCAGGGGTAATTATTGGCTTTAAAACATTATCCCTTGGGACAAATTCTTGTTTAGTCCGATGAGGATAATCGGGTCTGTAAATTTCCCTCTTCGCAGTTACCAGTTCATTAAACGTTCTATTGTCTAAATGAACTGGAGTGTCTTCTGCCAGACCTAAGGCTTTCCTTAAGTCTTTTGTCAACTCCCCACTTTGGGAGTTCAAGTTTGCACTCACTTTTGTGAGTATAAAATGTAAGGGGCCACTGACTCCTTATACATCTCATCCACACTCTTGCATTGATTCTGTTTGGAATTTCTTCCTCCCAGATTCAACCTTTCGACTGGTTTTCCCGTGGTACTCTCCAGTCCAGAAGTCGCCTCGACTTCAGGCCTTTTTAAACTTCTTTCTCTCTCCAGAGCGTCTAACATGTTGTTAACAATAGAGCCTACTTCCTGTGCCATTTGGTTTCGGCTTTCTAAAGTTTCATTGCTCCCCTGAATAGTCAGCTGAGTTAAAATGTCATTTATACTCTTGCTGATTCCAAAAGGAGTCATTCTAGACTCTGGAACGAACTCCAATCTTGACGGAGTTCCATAAAGATTTCCAGAAGATTTTCCTTCTTCAGCCATTCAGAAAATCTTACTTTAGGACCCTGATGGATATTTTTGAAACTGCGTCAAAGTTTAGGATACGGAGAGATATTTTCGAAACGTTAGAATAAATTTGAAAAATTTTGTAATTTTGGGATAATTTTGATAAAATGGCCTAAAATTAATGTCACGAGATTTATGGAAGTTGTTTTGCTAGCCGCGTCACAGCTAGGCATAGGCGTGCAAGTCACGGCAAAATAAATAGTTTGCGCGTACTGATGAAAAGCTCATTCCAAAAGCTACACGACACCTGCGTCATAGCAATTATCATGATTCTTCTCCCCCCTCCCCTCCCCCGAGAAAAAATTGATTGGGTGAAATTAAAAGGAAAGAAAAACGACAACGGGAATTATTGGAAATCGGTATTTGCACAGGTGAGGCAAGATTCGTGTGAATAAGGTCGTCTGAAAAGAAAAAGAGAGAGAGAAATATAACGTTACGTAACCTCCGGCATACAACTGACACGTGAGAGGTGTTTCTTTTTTATATAATTTGAAATCTACTTCGTATTAAAAATAAATAGACAAAAATATTATCACAAATTTTTTATTTTTTATTTTTTATTTTGACAAATCTTGAATTTAATCGTGCGAAACTTAACAAGTTTTAATACATAATTTTTATTTATTGACTATATTGAAAATACTTATGTATTACTTTATTTTAAAATTTTGATAGCGAAATTAAGTGAATTGGAAGTCGAAGTTGGACGAGAGTTGCCGATGCTGTAAAAAAATATACAATATTAATGAATTTGGAGGTCATTTTTACGAGTAGAGTGGATAGAGGCTGAAACTCCACTATTATAAGACGCGTGTCAGATTACATTAATATCTTGTTTGGTCGCTAAAAAAAAAAAATTTGGCCAAAATTAATATTAAAGTAAAAGTTAAAGATAAAATTATGTAACAAACTAAAATAATTATAAAATAGAAAGTTGACTTAAAATTAAAAACATAAACATATATTTTATCAAATAAATAGATCTCAATAAAAGAAAATATGTATCACCACGTGATATCCTTTTAGTTTTTATCATTAAAAGACGCCGAGGAGAAATACACTCATGTTTCTATCATTGTCAAACGCTCAAGCATGCGACCTTCTCTCAGAAACTCGTATAAACAGGGGGGATACGTGCTCTTCAGTTTCCTATCCATTCATTTCGCGTTTTAGTATAACAATCGACGAAGAGATGTCTTCCTCCTACAATGTGCTCGTGGTCACTCTCCACGTCCTCTTCATAGTCGCAACGGGCATGTACGCATCTGAAGCCACCCCCTCCTCCCCTCCTCTTTGCCTTTCCCCCGCGTCACCTCCTCCCCCTTCCCAGAACAAGACGCTGACGTTCTACCTGCAGAAAATCCTCGCGGATGGCACCAATGCGGCGGTCGCTAACACGGTCCCCGTTGCGGGGATCCAGGGCAAGCTTTTCGGCCTCCAACAGTTTGGGACTTTCTATGTCTACGATGTCAACATGACCGCAAGTCCTAGCCGGAACTCCACCTTGATCGGCCAAGAGTACGGGACCTTTGCCATAGCAAACCTAAAAGGGTATGTGTTCATGGTCTCCTCGACTTACGTGTTCACCTCCGGGGAATTAGCCGGCAGCACGTTGACGGGACTCGGCGTTTTCGACATGAAGCAGCCGGTGAGTTATATCCCGATCGTGGGAGGAACTAACGCGTTAACGAACGCGATTGGATACATTGCATATCAAATAGTTGTCTTGGAGCCGCCGTACATGGTCATAAAAGTCACCCCAAACTATAAAATCGCGGCCTAGCCTAACTGCAGCGCTTTGTCTGTTTCGCTGTATGGATCGACAAAAGCTTTGCTCAGACAAGCTACACGAGTGTATTTTAGTGGAATAAGGAAGTTTAATAATAAAACACATGCCAATTGAAGTTTCATGTACACAAATTTCATCCCGTTCAACCTCTTATAAACACACACGTTCTTCGCCAAATATCGCAACATGTTGTTTCACCCGTAAACAGTTACGCCTTATCAGAGCGGAGCACGTCGTGGAATACATACACAAGAGCCGATATACTCTTCACGTTCCGGACGAACCGCTTATCCTCGTCCACATGTGCGCATTAAGGGAACGTGCAAGTATACCAAGAAAACAGGGAAAGGGACCAAGAGTGGAGGTACGAACTCGCTCAAGTGTGAATCAGGATTTAATGGAAATCCATGTGCTCAAATTTGGAAGGTTGTTCTGAGGGGTCAAAGTTCAAGTACTAGTGAGAGTTTCCGAATAGGGCCAAAGTTGATGTGGCTCAAAGATTATGAATAGAGAGTGTTGTGTGTTCGAATTCGAGCAAGGCACTGTTTAAATTTGGTTTGCAGGGTTACTTTATGTCAATCGACTTGATATACGACATATTTCCATTTGTGAACTTATAAGTGAGATTGTTCAAGTTCTATCATATACCTGTAAAATTCAAGCTGTTTTCAAACCTTAATTATTTTTCTTCGAAATAGTATATTTATTAAATTCTTTATTCATCAACTTATGCTGTATCTTAGATGTGTAGTATCATGTCGAGTGAATTATTTTTTATACGAAATAGTTTCTTCTAATATTGCGTTTGATACAAGGATTTGAGAAATGAATGGAATGGATTAATAATTCTATTCATTTTCCTTTCCAAATCTCCTTCTATTCAATTCTTTTCCATTTAATTCATTTCTGTTTCCTTTATTTTATATAGAAATAGAAGGAACGGGCATTCCTGTTCATAGGAGGGAATCCTTATTCCCTTCACGTCATTTTTCTAAGTAATTACATTTTTCATTATTATTATTTTTTCTCCCTTTTCATTCCATGTCGTCTGGAATTTTCATTCCGGAAAAACCAAACTGGGCTGAAAGGGTTTGTGTTATGCCCACCCCTTAATAAGCAGGCTGTGCATGAATTTACAAAATTCAATCAAGAAATGAATCCAAATTCATCACCCGTTTGTCTGTCCTACTACATAGTCCCGATATTGGAGGAAGATCTCATGAAAAAGTGTGACGACTTTGGGCCACGAGCTGCACGACACGGTTGGTCGGAAAGCTGGGCTGCGAATTTTTAATTTTTTTTTAAATGCGATTGCACAATCGGCCGAGAATAATAAAAAAGAAATTGTCCCTTTGTTGTTTAGAACCAAGAAGTTGATTCGGTGGAAGAAACAATATTTCATAGGAGAAAGAATAATTTTTCGTACTGGATTTAGATGCATCACGAATTAGGGGCTGCCACTCGATAATGTAATGATACAGAAGCACCTCTAACAGATTAGACTCTATCGTAACTCAAAATTCACTTTAAGTGAAGAAAGACTTCACTTTGATTGACTGGGGGTGGGGGTAGTGTTGATTGGTTCGGAAATCTGCCAAGTGCCGAGATCAGGTTGCTGGTTTGCTTTCAGCGAAATGGAAATCTGAGATGGGAGGGAACTCTATCAGCTATGTGCATGTATTTGGCAAGATAACTGCGCCTAGATCTGCTTTTTGTGGGAGAATCTCGGAGATTGCGATTGCTTCCTGTGGCATGATTATGGTTATGGAGCCAAACTGATTCTATTTAGATCAAAATCAATGCCGCTGTCAGGAATTGTGTTCCCTGGCGGATTAACTGTGCTATATCCGCTCTTACTCGATAGATCATGATTTCCGCTGTTCAGCTACCATGTAACTTTGCTCTATCTCTGCACAAATTGTTCCATGTAGTTTTCTAATTGGTGAAATTTGTTTTCATTTGCTTTTTCTTTTACGGCTGCAGGACTTAACAACAGTTCGTTTCTAGGTAAATCAATCTCATTGAGTCTTCCCGGAATCGGCATTCATTTGTTCCGTTGGCCGGTAGTCCCCACCATCTGACTCTAGCCCTTTGAATGGTTGCTCTATCAGATTGTTCGAAGAATGATCCGGAGGTGGGTGCAGAAACCGAAAACAACTTTGCGGAACTATTGTCCGAGGAACTTAGACACCGCGAGACGGAAGCTTTGGAAAGTCACCAACTTGATGACATAGCTCTGCTAGAGGCGAAGAAGTTGACTTCTCAGTATCAGAAAGAGGCGGATAAGTGTAACTCGGGAATGGATACTTGCGAAGAGGCTAGGGAGAAATCTGAAGCGGCTTTGGTAGCGCAAAAGAAGTTGACGGCACTGTGGGAATCGAGGGCACGCCAGAGGGGATGGAAGGAAGGGATGGCTAAAGCTCGTCCTCGATCTCAAGGGCGTGTGCAGTCTTCCTAGAGATGGTTATATCACTGTTCAAGAGTCTTCCAAGGTGATTGTAATAGCGGAGGACCAAATGATGGGAGCCTTCATCGGTGATTGCAGCAGCTCCACATGGCTTCTCCATTCCTGTAGTGAAAAAAGAACCAATACACTTTTACATGTGTATACAACACTCAAAGATTGAAATGTCAATATCCCGTGCCACCTGAAATGAGAGTGGCACAATAGATGTGGCATGTAAAGGGGACAGTGACCTTGGCAGACTCACCTGACCGGGCTACCTCTCAGACATGAGATTGATGAGGGTGTGATTCTCATTGAAGGATACCGCGTGCCTATCCTCTGTTGAGGATGAAAGGGTCATGATTGCAGCCACAATTGATCTCATGCTTGCCCACTGTTGAGGGTTCTCTTGGGCGCATGATTTTGCGAGCTGAGCCATATGCAGTAGGAGGCTGTTGTGGGTTGAGATGAATTGTAAGTTAAGGGGATGAGAGACGTTGCTGCGTTTACCTTTAGAAAGGAATCAAGCGGATACTTATCTCTGAGCCCGGGTTGATCGGAGGGACGGTCTATGCCTTGGACGCCAACAACACCACCAGCCATACACCAAACTCCACAGCCATTGGCCAGTATTGCAAGACAATCACCATGGCAGACCAGAAAGGGTTTTCCAGCATGATCTCTGATAACTCTAGTAAAATAGAGTTATATTATCACATTTAGGCTTAATTCTAGTAGTTTCGAGAATTTCAATTGTTATTGTTTGCCAATTGAGCTTAAATTGTCATTCATCACGTTTGCTTTGTGATCGTAGGAAGTAAATGAAGGCATGACGGAAAACAAAGCAAAAGGGTGAAGGATGAAGAGGAATAGAAGGCGGAGGACACGGTGCAGCTGCAACCAATCTTCTTGCAGCTGCACAAGTGAAGCAGAAGGATGACAGAGAGGCTCGTGCAGCTGCAACTCCAAGCTCGTGCAGCTGCACGACGAGAGGAGGAATTGAGCAAGGACATCAGACTGGTCGTTGCAGCTGCAACGCCAGTCCCTTGCAGCTGCACGAGTGCGACAGGGCAGAGATGAGGAGAGCTTCAGAGAGGTCGTTGCAGCTGCAACGAATTCTCTTGCAGCTGCACGACGTAATATTGCCCGAAAATTAGATTTTATTTTTCTAGATTTGTTTTAGGTATAAATAGGTTGGATTTTAGGTTTTCGGGAGTAACCCTCATCTCTTCCCCTCCTGACTTTGGTTTTGGCACCCGACGGCGGCTAGGAACAAGGAGACGAAGACGTTGATGGAGACTTCGACGATCCTTCTTTTCTCTTTGCTTTTTGTTCTGTTTTCGATGTCGAACTAAACATCTTTTCTAGGATGATGATGAACCGACTCGTGTAGTTGGTTATCCACTCTTTCGAAATCAATTTAAGAAGATTTATCGTTTACTTGTGTTTCTTCTGTGTTTAATGCTTACCTATCGGGTTGATCGCCGGTTTGTATGAATTCTTAGTTCTAAGTGAACTCGAGAGAGACTTAGGATTAGAAGAGGGGAAACATAACTTAGGTTAAGGCCGGGAGATCGGTTTAACTAAGAGAAGTATAGAGATATACACTCGTAGGTAACCGGGAAAACAATTGGATCTCAAGGAATTCTGATTATTCGTGATTCGCTATAGAAATATAGGTTTACGGGTGATTAGTAATTCACAGTTACAGCCTCGAGAGAGGTGTAGCGATTGTTAGGGAATTGTGGTTAGTAAACGGTAAAACGGATTGAATTGAGGAAGAGAGAGTGTGATAATCTACGAATCGATAGGGGATTCGGAGTCCTAGGCTTTTATTATTCGATTTACAACCTTGCTTCTATATTTTTTTTGTTACGATTTACTTTCTTGCACCCAACCTTTCATCACTCAACCTTCTTGACTAGAATTTGAACTCAATAATTGACTATTGGCAGTAGATTCTGTTTATTCAGTCCTCGTGGGAACGATACTTTTTCTCATCATTATATTACTTGCGCGACCCGTATACTTGCGTGTGCGTTTTTAGCGAACAAGTTTTTGGCGCCGTTGCCGGGGACTGAAATAGAATTATTTCAGTCAGTTTTCGGTTATAAGTTTTATTCTAGTCACTGATTATCTTTTCATCTTTTGCAGGTGTATGCGACATCGCAAAAGTGATAAAGAGCTACTCTTTGACCCTGAAATTGAACGAACTTTTCGTATTTTACGAAGAGGTCAAAGGGACACCATGGCAAACGCCAACAACAACAATAATGTTGTTGACATTGCGGCGCAGCAACAGCCGAGGACGATGAGGGACTATGCGCAGCCGACTCCCCAAAATCATGCTGGTTTTCTACGTCCTGAAATTCAGGCGGATACGTTTGAAATTAAACCTTCAATTATTCATATGATCGAAAATTCGAATTTCGGAGGTTTAATTAATGAAGATCCACACTGGCACCTAACGCGTTTTGAGGATTTGTGTGGCACTTTCAGGTATCATGGCGTATCGGCAGAAGCAATCAAGTTGAGGCTGTTCCCGTTCTCGCTTCGAGACAAGGCCAGAGCGTGGCTATATTCGCTGCCTGGAGAGTCAGTCAGCTCATGGGACGACCTCCGAAAACACTTCCTGTCCAAGTACTATCCACCGAGTCGAACCGTGAAGATAAGGAACGACATTACTTCGTTCCGCCAACTAGCAGGTGAATCAATGTACGAAGCATGGGATCGCTTTAAGGAGCTGCAAAGGTTATGCCCCCACCACGACATCCCAAAGTGGATGTTGGTTCAGAGTTTCTACGACGGGCTAGCGGAGCAACTCCAGTCCACAATCGACTCTGCTGCCGGAGGCACCATTATGAATAAGACTCCAGATGACGCGTTAGAGCTATTTGAGGCAATGGCTACTAATGGCCAGAGGAGAGCACCAGCAAGAGGAGGACTCCAGCAAATTGATGCTATCACAGCCCTTAGTTCTCAATTGGAGACTTTGACTAAGGAGATGGCTGCATTGCGTACGTCGACGCAATTATCTAACGCTCCTCGCTCTAATATGCAGGTTATGGAGATGCAGGAGTTGGAGGAGGCGAATTACGTGGGAGGCAACAACAGGAATAACCCGTACTCCAACACGTACAACCCAGGATGGCGCAACCACCCCAATTTCTCGTGGAGAAGCAATCAGGAGCATCAGGATGTCGGGCCTTCGCGACCAAATCAGCCACCGGGATTTGCACCACCGATGCGACAACCCGTAAGTGAACCTAAGTCTAGTGTTGAAGATTTGTTGAGACAGGTTCTGGCTAGCAATGAGGAGGTTCGGAAACAGCAAGAGGAGACGAGGAAGCAGCAGGAGCTCATTCTGAAGGACCACGCGACCTCGATCAAGCAGCTCGAGATGCAGATGGGGCAGATAGCAGGATCATTGGTGATAAGACCGCAGGGGACGTTTCCGAGCAACACAGAGCTCAACCCCAAGAATCGGGAAAACTGCAGTGCTATTACCCTCCGAAACGGGAAGGACCTGGAAGAGGAGTTTGAGCGGCAAGAGACCGAAAAAGCGCAAGCTAGGGAGAAACGTCAGGCCAAGGTACGTGAGACGGAGTCTAGAAAGGACTCTGAGCATCAGAGTATTGAAACACCGGTACGTACTGATCCTATGCCTGTAGTTCCTATTATTCCTCAAGTTCCGTTTCCGCAGCGTTTAAAGAAGCACACTGACGAGCAGCAATTCAAAAAGTTTCTTGAAGTGTTTAAAAAGCTGCAGATAAATATCCCTTTCGCGGAGGCGCTCGAGCAAATGCCAAGCTACGTAAAGTTCATGAAGGATATCCTGTCAAAGAAGCGGAAGCTTGGTGGTAACGAAACGATCTCGTTGACTGAGGAATGCAGTGCGATCGTGCAAAGAAGACTCCCACCAAAACTCAAGGATCCGGGTAAGTTCACTATCCCGTGCCACATTGGAACGGATTTTTTTGGTCATGCTTTATGTGATTTAGGGGCGAGCATCAACTTGATGCCATTTTCAGTGTTCAAGAAATTGAACATCGGCGAAGTAAGACCGACGTCTCTGACTTTGCAATTAGCTGACCGATCGTACACGTACCCTAAGGGTATTGTGGAAGATGTTTTGGTGAAAGTAGACAGGTTTATCTTCCCCGCGGACTTCGTCATCCTGGATTACGAGGAAGATCGAGAGGTCCCCATCATCCTAGGACGACCGTTCTTAGCAACGGGGAGGACACTAATCGATGTCCAGAAGGGAGAGCTTACCATGAGGGTCCACGACCAAGAGGTGACATTCAACATGGACAAGGCTATGAAGATGCCTAATGAAATTGATGAATGCAGGTACGTGGACATACTTGAGGAAGTTGCCATCGAGACATTCCTAGAAGCATTTGAGCTACAGCCGGAAGAAGAATTGCCGAAGGAAGATGCATTACAAGATGAGAAGTCTGAGGAAGAGGTGGCCTTTGTGCGGCAATTCCAAAGGGTGGAACCCCTTGACCGACCTGCGACGACCACTAAGCCGTCCATTGAAGAACCCCCGAAGCTGGAACTAAAACCGTTGCCTGACCACTTACGGTATTCCTACCTGGGTAAGGACAATACTCTTCCGGTTATTATTTCATCGTCATTAACTAACGAACAGGAAGAGATGCTGCTACGAGTGCTTCGGGAGCATAAGACAGCTATTGGATGGACCATCGCGGACATAAAAGGGATTAGTCCAGCAATTTGCATGCACAAGATTGTCCTGGACAGTGACAAGAAGCCATCAGTCGAACATCAAAGGCGATTGAACCCGCATATGAAGGAGGTGGTAAGGAAAGAAGTTATTAAATGGCTTGATGCAGGTATCATTTACCCGATCTCGGATAGCTCATGGGTGAGCCCAGTCCAGTGCGTGCCTAAAAAAGGAGGCATAACGGTGGTCGAGAACAGCAAGAATGAGCTCATTCCGACAAAGACGGTCACCGGGTGGAGAATATGCATGGACTACAGGAAACTCAATGCAGCCACGTGCAAGGATCATTTCCCGCTTCCCTTCATCGATCAGATGTTGGACCGTCTCGCAGGTAAGAGTTTTTATTGTTTCCTGGACGGATATTCAGGTTATAATCAGATAGCGATCGCACCGGAGGATCAGGAAAAGACCACCTTCACTTGCCCCTACGGTACGTTCGCTTTCCGTCGTATGCCATTTGGATTATGTAATGCGCCTGCCACGTTTCAGCGATGTATGACAGCGATTTTTTCGGACATGATTGAGAAGACCATTGAGGTATTCATGGATGATTTCTCCGTCTTTGGAGTGACATTTAAAAATTGCTTGGATAATCTTGCGGCTGTTCTTGCACGATGTGAACAGACTAACCTGATTCTGAATTGGGAAAAGTGTCACTTTATGGTGCGCGAAGGCATTGTGCTTGGTCACAGGATTTCGGAGAGTGGTATTGAAGTGGACAAGGCCAAAGTGGAGACGATCGAGAAGCTACCCCCTCCAACATCCGTGAAAGGAGTCCGAAGCTTCCTGGGACACGCTGGCTTCTACAGGAGATTTATTAAGGACTTCTCGAAGATCACCAAGCCGCTATGCAATCTCTTGGAGAAGGATGCACCATTCCTTTTCGACGGTAAGTGTATGGAAGCATTCCTTACACTAAAAGAGAGGTTAGTATCATCCCCGATTATTGTCGCTCCTGATTGGAACTTGCCTTTCGAATTAATGTGCGACGCGAGTGATTTAGCTGTAGGAGCTGTGTTAGGACAAAAGAGAGATAAGCATTTTCGTGCTATTTACTATGCTAGTAGAACACTTGACTCCGCCCAGGTTAATTACACGACAACGGAGAAAGAAATGTTGGCGATTGTGTTTGCTTTCGATAAGTTTAGGCCTTATTTGATTGGATCTTCAGTGATTGTGCATACTGATCATGCGGCCATACGTTACTTGATTTCTAAGGCGGACTCAAAACCGCGACTAATCCGTTGGGTCTTATTATTGCAAGAGTTCGATCTTACCATCGTAGACAGGAAAGGTTCCGAGAACCAAGTGGCCGATCACCTATCCAGGTTGGAGGAGGGAATGGCGAGCACACCTTCAACTCTGATCAACGATTCTTTTCCTGATGAGCAACTGTTCGCTGTGGAGGTAGCCGCGCCTTGGTATGCCGACTATGTGAACTACATAGTCGCAAATATTTTTCCTCCGGACATGACAAGCCAACAGCGGAAAAGGTTCGTCCATGACGTTAAATTCTATATGTGGGATGAACCTTTGCTTTTTCGGAGATGTGCAGACCAGGTCATTCGGCGTTGCGTTCCGGAGGAAGAAATCAGGCCGATCCTTGAGCAATGCCATGCTGCCCCGTACGGTGGACATTTCGGTGGTCAGAAAACCGCAATAAAGGTCTTACAATCAGGTTTCTACTGGCCCTCATTATTTAAGGATGCTCACACTTTTGTAGCACAGTGCGATCGCTGCCAAAGGGTAGGAAATATTTCACGTCATGATGAAATGCCCTTAAATAATATCCTAGAAGTCGAACTGTTCGATGTGTGGGGGATAGATTTCATGGGGCCCTTTGTTGATTCTTTAAAGAACAAGTATATTTTAGTGGCTGTTGATTATGTGTCCAAATGGGTAGAAGCTGTCGCCTTACCCACTAACGATGCTCGTGGAGTTTTGAAATTTCTTAGACAGATTTTCACGCGGTTCGGAACACCACGAGCCATCATCAGTGACGGTGGAGCTCATTTCTGCAACAACAAGTTCACTACACTGATGCGGAAATATGGAATCAAGCATAAGGTGGCGTTGCCCTACCATCCTCAGACATGTGGCCAAGTAGAAGTGTCCAACCGCGAAATCAAGAGGATCCTGGAGAAAACAGTAAGTACTAATCGAAAAGATTGGTCCACCAAACTTGATGATGCACTATGGGCATACAGGACGGCCTTCAAGACCCCGATTGGGACATCGCCGTACAAGCTAGTATATGGAAAAGCCTGTCATCTGCCGGTGGAGCTAGAGCACAAGGCTTATTGGGCGGTTCAAAAGCTTAACCTGGACCCAAGCGCAGCAGGGGAGCAGCGATTAATGCAGCTGAATGAAATGGAGGAATTCAGGAGAGACGCATACGAGAATGCCCGCATTTACAAAGAGAAGACCAAGACGTGGCATGATCGTCGACTTAAAGAGCGTAAATTCTCCCCTGGTCAATTAGTACTTTTATTCAATTCACGGCTTCGGTTGTTTCCAGGGAAACTCAAATCGCGCTGGTCAGGACCCTTCGAAATTACCCAGGTACTACCATTCGGTGTTCTCGAATTAGTAGGTACTAATTCTTCTGACAGGTTCAAGGTGAATGCGAGTCGGGTCAAGCCATACTTTGGAGGTGTTGTCCACCGGGATCCGGGGACACTAATGATGAAATACACGTAAAGGATCAGAGCGTCAGGCTGACGACGTTAAATCAAGCGCTGCTCGGGAGGCAACCCGAGTCAAATTTTATTTCTTTTTCTTGTTTAATTTGTTTTGTTTTAGTTTTTGAGTTTGATTTTGGCTAAATTTTTAGGGAACGGAAATTACGGAGCAATATGATCATGGGACCGGTGCAGCTGCAGCCTAATTTTGATGCAGCTGCCATTCAAAGGTGAAGCTGTCTGCCAGGTCGTTGCAGCTGCAACGACCCTCTTGTGCAGCTGCATGAGACCCTCAGTCAGAGTCAAATCACCAAAGGCGAGCTTCGTGCAGCTGCAGCCAATCTTCTTGCAGCTGCATGACCGAGGGGCGAACAAGGGCGATCATCAGACGACACCTTGCAGCTGCAACCCCACCCGCTTGCAGCTGCATCCATCTGTAGGGGGGCTGTCTGACAGATCGTTGCAGCTGCAACGAAATCTCGTGCAGCTGCACGAGGTCCTCAGAAAATCAGTGAAGGTCATCCGACAGGGTCGTGCAGCTGCACGACCCGACCGGTGCAGCTGCACCGGTTCGGATTTTCAGAAAAAAATAAAAGAGGGGCCGGCCGCCCCCAACCCTAAATTCATTTTTCTTCTCCTTCACTTGCAGGTCTTCTCCCCCAGACGCCCCACCACCTCCGGAGCTTGACGACTCCGCCGATTTCAGTCGTCCACAACCTTCCCCGGGGTAAGTATCGTTTCTTACCTCCCGAGCTCAAGCCACCTCGTCCAAATCTTTTCGCTCGGAACCCAGGTGCGTTTTTCTCCGTCGTTCTCCGGCAATTTCGTGGGTCTTAGCTGTTAGATTAGGACGTGCGTAAGTGGAGATTTGGATAGATGGCTCCGAAGAGACAGAAATCCGGTGCCGGGTCATCCTCGGGTCAAACCGAGGAAGATAGGATTAGGGAAGCGGCAATGACCCGCTCGATCATTGAGGAGCGAGGGATCAACGCTAATGAGCGGTATCTCGAAAATTTCCAGTACGTAATTGATAAGCTAGGATGGGTAGAGTTTTGCTGGGAACCGACTCCGGCTAGTATACCTTTGGTTAGGGAATTCTATGCGAATGCGCATACCTATGACTCGAACGGTGAAACGATTCGAGTCAAGAATAAGAAAGTGGTATTTAGCCCGGATGCAATTGCGTCACTTTATAACTTGCCTCGTTATGAGACTGATGGCTGGAATGCGTATCTCGCCGAATCCTTTGATGCCCAAGCAATATTAGAGTTATTAACTAGGGACCGGGCAGGAGCACGGTGGATAATGTCGACATCTAACGAACCCATTGCACTCCAGGGTTCAGATCTCCATGCGACGGCGAAGATGTGGCAACTCTTCGTCTCCGCACGACTTATCCCAGGAACCAACGTCTCCCGTTTAACTAAGGAAAGGGCGGCGCTGATATACTGCATATTGCAGTTGAAACAGATTGATGTAGGGGTAGTGATTAATGGTATGATTCATCGCTGTCTTCGTGAACTTAATCTTGGATTATGGTTTCCCACCATAATCACTGAGTTGTGTAGACAGGCAGGGATCAGGGTGGACCCTAAGGATGGGATGCTCCAACCTCAAATCCCAACCCGATCCGACTCCGGTACCGCGTTTTCCCTCTGAGGAAGAACGTTGGGCTCAAATGACGACGTTCATGCAATCCACGATGGACTTCCAGCAGCGCGCCTTGGCATTCCAGCAGAGTTCCCTGGATTTTCAAGCGCGTTCGTTAGCTTATCAGCAACATACCATGGACTACCAGAGGTATCAAATGGATTGCCTCCGTCACCTCGGTGTTTCTCATGGCGTGGATTTTTCTTCGTTTCAGGAGCCCGTTTTTCACTATCCCCCTCCTACGGAAGACGCAGCGGATGACCCTATCTCTGAGGATGAGCAGCCCGGAGACGATTGATCAGGGAGCACCCTTTCCCTTTTGCATTTTCTTTTCGAGTTTCTATTACGGAGTTATGTTTGCACCGAGGTCGTTGCAATGTTTAGGTTTGGGGGTGGGGTGTTTGTCTGCTTGTGCGTGTTAGGCTCCTTTATGTTTGTTAGAAAGTTGGTTTAGTTTTCGTTTTCGATCATTTTTTAGGTACGTAAAAAAAAAAAATTAAAAATTAAAAAAAAAAAATAGTTCCTAGATTCACGTCGAACCTCCTCAGGTAGCCTTAGGAATTTGAAAGTGAAGAGTCTGACTCTAGGATGATGCCTTGAGGTAGAGCACACCTAAGGAAGAGAAGGAGGTTGTTCTAAGTTAGCGTGTGGAATTTGAATAAATAAATAAAAAAAAAAGAGAGATACTCAGTAGGGAGCATAATTAACAGTGAGAGCTTTACACCTTCCTTGAAAGTATAGCCACTGGGATAAGTAGGGGTTCTTAAACCAACTCTTGAAGCTAGCTCTGGCCTTTGAAAAAAAGAAAAAAAAAAGAGAGAGAAAGAAAGAAAACGGTTGCCAAGGCTCTGAGCACCACTATCCAGGTTAAAAAATGTGTAAAAAAATTGAAAAAGAAGCAATGATTAGTGAGTAATGAAAAGATATGGCCTGGATATGTGCTTGTGGTGTGAGTCTTCCTTGCGGCTCGAGTTCTCGTCCTAGGGGTGCTTTATCACCTAGTGCCTTGGTCCAACTGGACCGGGAGACACTGATTGAGAACTCGCTACACGGGCGTTTGCGGGAATTGATTAGCATTTAGAGTCGTGCAATCGAGAAAAAAAAAAAATGAATGAATGAAACAAGAATGGTTGAGTAGAAGGTCATGAGTAGGTGGAAGGAGGCGGCAAGAGGTAAGTCCCTGAAAATTCCTCGGTGGCTATGAAAGATTCGAGGGTGTGTGGTAAGCATTGTGAAAGGGTAACCTACTGGGATGAGTTTTAAAGCAAAGTGTTAATAGCACACGCTAGCAGTGAATAGACTCTGACTCTGAATGAAGTGTGCGACCTCATCTGAGGGTGTTTAAGGACAATTTGCAATCAAAGGATTAAGGTGGTCTGAGGAGTGACGTTGAGTTGTGTTTGCTTCGCCTTGGCATGTTTTATTTTGTTTTGCTCGGGGACTAGCAAAGATTAGGTTTGGGGGTGTGATAACTCTAGTAAAATAGAGTTATATTATCACATTTAGGCTTAATTCTAGTAGTTTCGAGAATTTCAATTGTTATTGTTTGCCAATTGAGCTTAAATTGTCATTCATCACGTTTGCTTTGTGATCGTAGGAAGTAAATGAAGGCATGACGGAAAACAAAGCAAAAGGGTGAAGGATGAAGAGGAATAGAAGGCGGAGGACACGGTGCAGCTGCAACCAATCTTCTTGCAGCTGCACAAGTGAAGCAGAAGGATGACAGAGAAGCTCGTGCAGCTGCACGACGAGAGGAGGAATTGAGCAAGGACATCAGACTGGTCGTTGCAGCTGCAACGCCAGTCCCTTGCAGCTGCACGAGTGCGACAGGGCAGAGATGAGGAGAGCTTCAGAGAGGTCGTTGCAGCTGCAACGAATTCTCTTGCAGCTGCACGACGTAATATTGCCCGAAAATTAGATTTTATTTTTCTAGATTTGTTTTAGGTATAAATAGGTTGGATTTTAGGTTTTCGGGAGTAACCCTCATCTCTTCCCCTCCTGACTTTGGTTTTGGCACCCGACGGCGGGTAGGAACAAGGAGACGAAGACGTTGATGGAGACTTCGACGATCCTTCTTTTCTCTTTGCTTTTTGTTCTGTTTTCGATGTCGAACTAAACATCTTTTCTAGGATGATGATGAACCGACTCGTGTAGTTGGTTATCCACTCTTTCGAAATCAATTTAAGAAGATTTATCGTTTACTTGTGTTTCTTCTGTGTTTAATGCTTACCTATCGGGTTGATCGCCGGTTTGTATGAATTCTTAGTTCTAAGTGAACTCGAGAGAGACTTAGGATTAGAAGAGGGGAAACATAACTTAGGTTAAGGCCGGGAGATCGGTTTAACTAAGAGAAGTATAGAGATATACACTCGTAGGTAACCGGGAAAACAATTGGATCTCAAGGAATTCTGATTATTCGTGATTCGCTATAGAAATATAGGTTTACGGGTGATTAGTAATTCACAGTTACAGCCTCGAGAGAGGTGTAGCGATTGTTAGGGAATTGTGGTTAGTAAACGGTAAAACGGATTGAATTGAGGAAGAGAGAGTGTGATAATCTACGAATCGATAGGGGATTCGGAGTCCTAGGCTTTTATTATTCGATTTACAACCTTGCTTCTATATTTTTTTTGTTACGATTTACTTTCTTGCACCCAACCTTTCATCACTCAACCTTCTTGACTAGAATTTGAACTCAATAATTGACTATTGGCAGTAGATTCTGTTTATTCAGTCCTCGTGGGAACGATACTTTTTCTCATCATTATATTACTTGCGCGACCCGTATACTTGCGTGTGCGTTTTTAGCGAACAATCTCCATCGCTTACACGTTCATCTCCGGCAAGTTTCCAACATGATCTCTGTCACATACACATTGAACTCCAGCAGATTTCCGGCATTATCTCCATCAAATACATATTCACCACCAGAAAATTTGCCGGTAGTACGTGTTGAACGGAGGACGAGTAATATTTCGATCATAGGAGGAACTAATACGCTAACTTATGCTATCAGATTAGTTGTGAACCAGATCACCTCTGAGCAGCAGAACTTCGTTGTGCAAATCAAGGCTGATTATGGAATTGCTGGCTAAAGTTACATGTAGAACTATAAGTCACGAGATGAACATAAAACCAAACGATGCACGGACCTATCTCATGGCTACTCACACTCAAAAGACACTTCCGTTATCATCCGCGGTCATGTTTATGCGACGTAAACACTACATTGTTGGACTTGTTTACGCTTGGGACGCTTATGGGTTAAAGCGGGTCTATCTGTTGTGTGGAGAAACTTCAAAATGAAAAATGAACAGAAAACATAATTATGTAGTAGGTTTGTGGTGCTACTGAAGCTGCTCATAGTTGGTTATCCACCAAACACGACCAGATACATTAGCTCTAGGAGAAAGGATGAATTGTCTACCTCGTGCTTGAGATTTGTTAAATTTCTCTAAACTATATTATATAGACTGTGCCTAACAAAATTTGGTTATTTAGGGGAGTGGAAAGAATTAAATTCTCTCATATGGTCAATGACCGCTGGTGTTGCATCTTCTGAAAAGATCCCCTTATCCTATATATGTAGGGAAGAAACGCTTGTGAATGTACCCTTCTCGCTTTTCTACGTATCAAAGATTAGTAGATCAGAATGTCTTCGTCCTACAGGGTGCCCGTGCTCGCGTTGAACGCCCTCTTCGTGCTTGGGGCATGCTTTTATTCGTCCGAAGCCACCTTCTTCCCTCCCCCTTGTCCTTGCCAGTCATCTTCTCCCCCTCCCCGGATCTACACAGCGACGTTCTACTCTCAGGTGGTCCTCGCTAACGGCACAAACAATGGCGTCGCCAACACGGTCCCCGTCGCAGGGCTCCAAGGCAAGGCTTTCATGCCATCACAGTTCGGGACAGACTATGTCTTCGACGTCAATGTCACCACCACTGCTAGCCCAACCTCTGCCATGATCGGCAAGGCTTATGGCACCCTCGCTGTGACAGGCCTAAATGGGTTTGTCGTCATGGCCTCCTTGACGTTCGTGTTCACCTCCGGCGATCTCGCCGGTAGCACGTTGACTACCCAGGGAATTTTCGACCTGTCGCAGCAGGTAAGTAATATCGCCATCCTAGGAGGAACTAATGCGTTAACTTATGCTACTGGCTACGTCGTGGCTCGACAAATCTCCCAGCAACCGAACATGGTCATTCAAGTGACGGCTAACTACATAATTCCTGCCTAAAGCGCGGCTTTCCGTATCATCGTAGCATGGGTCAACAGAGCCTGTTCCAAACAACTTTGAACAAGACACGAATAATTATGTAATAAAGGGGATGACAAATGTGTAAACAAGTTGATGGTCTTGTGCTATATGACAAATAAGAACCTTTTTACATGTATAAGATTAGCTTAAAAAAATTCACGAAAATATAGGCGATGCTTCAAAATTTATTTTTTTACGGTTGCTAGGACGTGTTTTGAAAACATGCGAACTCGATGACAGTTCTTCAAAACTTGCCTCCATCCATCCAACATAGGGTATGTTCCTTTTAGAGGGCATATTTTCAAAATGCATTTTTTCTTTGTAAAATAATTGGCGCATTTTGAAAACTCATCCCCCAATCCAGGACGTCCATATAGACAAGGTAATTACTAGCCTTTAAAAAAAATTAAAATTTTAGGAGAACGAATCTTCAAAACGCCAGGAGTGACTATGACTCCTTTCATGTTCGAAGAGGAGTTCAAGCTTTATCATGTGCGTGTAGATCTCTGCCAATTAAATGTGCAGCCGTATGAAAGCTTACCAAATTGAGATGATGGATATGTGTTCGGACTTCGGACCTTCTACTCCAAAAGAAATTCCCTTGTGGCCTGCATGTCCATCTTCTTGATCGCCGCTTTCTGCGTGTTTTTGAGGAGCAGAGATTGGACAGAAACCCAAGCCATTCACTTAAACATTAGCAGAAGGTTGGAAGTTTTAAACCTCGCCTCTTAAGCCGGCATAGAACAAAGCACCAAATCCACCCTTGCCAATCTTATTAGCCAAGCTGAAGTTATCAGTAGCCTTGGCCAATTCTTAGTACGAAAGCTCAACTAATTTGGCAACTGTGATTCCAGTGAGACCAGGTGTGGTACCGCCAGCATCATTGGCTGTTTGAGAAGATTTTTCTGAACGAGAGCTAAATGCAGATGAGAGACACAAATTTGTTACCGGCGGTGGAGAAACTCTAAACATTGAACAACAAAACACTATCCAGTCGCCAATAGAGTAGACTGACCGGATACATCTTGTGGACCCAACAGCAACATTGCCTCCTTGACCTTCTTCCGTACTCCAGCGTATATAATGAACGCCAAAAGAACAACCCCGGCTGCAGCTCCCACAGAAATGCCAACAATAATTCCAGTTTCCAGTCCTGTTAAATGTTGGCCAAAACTAACTTCAGACAACATGAATTATTGCTAGTTCCCCAAGATATCTTGAGAGCATAAATGAAAGATGGGATGAGCTGAAACTAACTTCAGACAACATTGCTAGTTCCCCAAGAGTGTCTTGAGAGAATATATGAAAGATGGGATGAGCTGGACATGACAAGAGTGCTACCTTGAGTTCAAAGGAGGATAGTATCCGGTTTGATATGCAGAAGGAATGAAAATCTTCCCTAAAAACAACATAACATGTCTTCTTAATTCTTCTGATACTGCCAAAGAAATAAGATGTCGCCAGTAGGATTGGAACCCTTGCCCTTTTGTATCGACCTTTGACCACTTGTAAATGCGGATTATAAAAATTCGTCATTATCTTGAATCACGCGTAACAACAACGTAGATGTATTTTAGACTCTTTTATAAAATGGAAAACGAATTTTCGAATCCCTTAAATGTGTAGTTTTTGAAACTTTGATTAACAATTTCTTTTTTAAATTAACGATGTATCTGTACAAAACTCTTATAAGGCTTGATTGTAAATTTGGGTACCAGTCTTCTTGGTTAGAGCACACGAAATTGCAGTGAAATTAATGTTAAAGCGATTCCCGGCTACATCTTAAAACCCCAAGTCCTCCTTTTTGTTACCACCAAAACCAAAGAAAATGAGGTTCCTTGCGAGACGATTCGCCGCGAGAGGAGGACCCAATTTCCTTGAGGGATCCAATCGGGCCCTCTCCCTCCTCCGAATCCACGCCGACAGGTCCTACTGCGTCGTCCCCAAGCCCTCCTTCGTCGACGGGGAGCGGCCGTCGTTGCCTGACGCTCTCCCCGACAGGTCGTCCGCTGCCGAGTCCAATGCTCTTAGGCCTGACCTTTCCCTCCCACCTGTCACATTTGGTCCCAAAAGGTTATTCCTTTGCTCGTCTTTTGTTGATTGATTCACTGGGATTTTCGGGCTTTTGATGTGACTGTTTGGGGGATCGATTTCCTTTTGTCTTGTTAGATGGGAGTACGGTCATGAGGAGTGCTCTGATTCGGATACGTTGGCTGATGACTTGAGACGGGACCGGGATGATGAGCCGGTCGATTCGGAGGCCGTTGCCCAAGGGCTTGCTTATGGTGAGCTTCCTGGGCTGCATCTTGGTTGAACCTTGTGATCACATCACTTTGTTCTGATGTTTTTCCTCATTAGTTTGGAAGGCATTTGGCATCGCCACTGTCATAGTCTTCGGTGGCGCATCTCTGATCTTCGGGTTAGTGGCTGCAAAGTTAGAGATCCGCAGTGTATGTAGTCTTGATCACATTGCCCATAATTTCTTGTAGTTTATGTAGATCTATCACAACCCTTCATTCCAAAGGGTGCTTTCTCATGTAAATCTACTCTTCTGGGTACTTTCAACAGAGGGATGATATCCGCTTGAAGGGAAGAGACGTCATTCGGAAAAAGTTGGACACGGTCAGGGAGCAAATAGTCCCTCTAAATAAGCAGGTGTGCTTGATTTGGTCTTGTCTGCCTTGGTGCTTTGTTATAACAAAAACAAGTTTCACGGCGTAGTACCCAAATGGCACCCAAGAAAAAGTCTCTCGTGTTCTAACAAATGGGCTGCGATTTTCTTTCAGGCAGAGAATTTGTCCCAGAGATGGCGTGGAGAAGAGATTGCAGAGCAGAATCAGGCATTAGGGCAGAAGCCATCTTGATTAGGTTAATACCTCTGTATTCTTGACAAATTACACTTCTTTTCCTTCTAGTATTCAAGGATAACTGCAGGCTATTTAGAGCATCTAGAGAAGGCCAAGTCAGCTACTCTTGATAGCTCTTCATAGTTCTTAGTCTAGACCTGATCCGAATTTCCAAGCCGCAAGACTACGATTCCATTCATACTTCATGTTATTTGGAGGTGTATCAACCAATGGCCTGAAAAGACACTTAATCATTAATTGCAGCCACTGTAAAGCTCAAAGTGCGTGGACCTAAAGAAATATGTGTTACCAGATAGCAGGGTCTACTAGTGTCGAAGACTGAGCCAGTCGAGAAGCACAGGATACCCAGCCTGAAAAATGGCAATGTTTAACCACTTCCCTGGAAACGGAAACCTCTGGATCCAGACAATGGCAATTAGCTTATTCGGGCACATTGCATGATTCATTTTGGTTGTGCTGTTCAAGTCGTGAAAGCTGAAGAACTGCGATGCAGATAAAACGAGAAAGCAGAAGGAACCTGAAGGAATGGTCTCAGCGCTAGATCTCCAAGACACAGCCAAACGAGATCATCCATCAGAAACAGCAATTATTCCAAGCCAATAGGTTCCAGTACCCTTTTGGTTTACCTGCATACTCCGAAAGTTTGCATACAGAAGCTCATTGATAAGATCCGCCGAAACATCTGGCTGCTGTTTTGCAGACATAGCCTATTGGAACAACCACGAAGAGTTCAGGTTGGGCTGGAAGGAAAACCAGTGAGATCACTTCGCGGAAATCAACTCAGAAGTCACCACTTGGCTGCTGTCAGAATTCCGAAATCAGAATATGAACCCTCGAAACTGTCCCAAGCCTGTCAAGGCATGAAGTCGCCACTTGGCTGAACAGAGCAGATGTTGGACCAAAGTCGGTCCAGCCTCTTTAACGCGTAGTAGGAATACGCCCTTCCTGCACCACAATACCCCCCACTATCCTCTAACAACCACAAAAGTGATGATCAACAAACCAACCTCTGATAATGGAAACGATAAGGCTTCGACCCACCTGAGTTCTGGAAGGAGCTGTTTGAGTTTGGAGGTTACATGAGCTCTCTTCTTGGAATTCCCGACGGGCAGGGATGAAATTGGGTTGGTAAGCACGGCCCCTGAACAGACCACACTCTGTCGTCATTACCACGTCCCAGGATGTACAAACATGGGATGGGAGTTTTCTTTCTTAGGATAATGGAACAAGAGAACTAAAACCAGGCGTTTGCTATTCAGATGTTCATACTCAGGATCATATAAGCTTCAACACTCAGTTGTTGGTCCGAACATGATTTGTTAGTTGACTCAAAAACCACCGTGCTTGAATCAAGAAGAAGAGACGACTCTGCAATTCATAACCAAATTGGAATCTGGGTCGATCAGATCCAAAACCATACTTCAACTAATAATCCTCTTTAACAAGAGTAACAGGTACATAGACAAAATAATCTTCCAAATGAACTAGTCGAGTTCCCTCAATACGTTATCTAGAGTTTCTGTATGACAACTGAATTGGCTATCCCGGCTTGCTCTATGGTCTGGTCCATATCTGAGAGCTGTTTGGGAGGGAAACCCATAGCCTGCAACTGGTAATCCCTCGTGCCGCCAGGCCTGGAAGCATCGATGAAGGCTCGAATGTCTCTTATCGTGTGTGAGTAGTTGAAACGGGACACCATCCGTGTTCCGTCAGCCAGTCTGAGTTGGATGGACGTGGTGGGCAAGGAATGGTCCACTACTAGACCCATGAAAGGAGCTGTCCGAATGCTGCTACCGGAGGAGGCAGGAATCCCTGCAGGCTGGGGGGTGGCTATTGAGCTGGCAGCAGCATCGCCGCTGCCCAGAGTCCTTGCAGTTCCTTGAAATGCCGGTTGGCGCCTCTTGGGCTCCTGCGATACGAAGATGAGGATAAAATGAAAGGAAATAATTTTGCCCCACCCTCAAGGTGAGCAATCCTTGAAAATTTAAACCACACAATCCGCAGTTTCAAATTGTATCACAAAAACAAGATAAGTAAACAATTAGGCCTAAAACTTTAGCACCAAGTTTTAGGAACAAAAAAACACATATCCCTCACAAGACTTAACATAACTTTCACATTGATTACAAGACTGCCAAATGCTCGTCTAGTACTCGGAAGCCAAATGGTAAAGAGATGCCCATCAAAATTGAGAACTTACTGAGTAAACTTCATCTCGCCTCACAAGATCAATGTTGACAACAGTCCTCCTATCAGCAGGGGCAAGTTCTTCAGGGGACTCAGAGTTCTTGATGCTCTGTATGATGCGACCAATATAATTAAAATAACAACCATAGGTCAAGAAAGAAAATTTCCCCATTTTTTTACCTCCAAATCAAGTGAAATAGTTTGGTTCTCCCCAGACATATAAACAGCAGACAACTCGATCATATTTGAACCGGAGAAGAAAATAAAAGTTATCAAAATAGAAAATTGTGCGTTCCAATGCTTCAGTGACATGTACCATCCCTCCAACACATGGATAAAATATCTAGAAGTAAGCTCTCCAACTGCAGACCAACCCATGTCAACAGAAGAGAAAACAATAGAACCAATACCTCCAAAAACCTTGCATTCGCCGGATCATCTAATCTCCTCAACGGACCATCATTGACCGTGAACCCGTTCTGCCAGAATGTAATAATGTGAGTCACTGGCTCGGGAGGCTGAGGGGCTGACTCAACCGCCTCCCCGGAAAGCAGTCTGCCCTTCCCCACAAAGCTCTTCGATCTCGAGGACCGCTGAACGGCAGGTCTTTCCACAGCACCAGACTGCTTAGCTTTCTCAAATATTGAATCAACGTCATTTCTCCTAGTCGGATCTCTCACCAACATTCCGCTGCACGACCACCAGAAATTCATCAAATTGGCACCAGATCAAACCATCAACTCCAACAGTACAAAGTAAACAAGCGGTCAAATAACATCGAAAGCTCGACGCTTTCAAAGTCTGAAACGTAAAAGAGCAACCTTTTTTCTCCACCGGTGTAATAATCCACCCCTTCATCGGAATCATCACTCTCCGAATCATCCCCTCCAGCATCCTTACCCAGATCCGCAAGCGTCCTTATACCACGGGAACTGCTGCCGGAGCCCTTATCTACCTTCTTCCCCGAGCTCCGCCTTGATCTCAACTCATAGGGCGCACGGGTAGCTGGCCTCACGGGAGAAGGCGACCGCGATCGAGACAGGGACGGCGAGGGGGAGTAAGACTGCGACTGAGATTGGGACTGCGAGGGAGGAGAGTTGGGGGATGGAGCGGTAGGGTTGGGGTCATGAACGGGGTTGTTAGGGATAGGGTCAACGGCGATGGCAGCGGCGTTGTCGAAGAAGGTGGAGACGGCAGCATCGAGATCGAAGTTGTGGCTCTCGAGGAAGAAGAGGGCCTCTTCGTGAGAGGAGGAGGTGAGCTCGACGAAGGAGTTGACTAAGGTTCCCGCTGCATCGCGCGGCGTCGGGCCGCCGGAGTCGCTTTGGTTCTCCATGCGGCGGAGGCAGAGAGAGCGCTCGTGCAAAGCGGAGGAAGAGTGGCCGACACGGCGGAGAGATTGCGATCGGATGCCGTTTTTGGGGATGACTTTTCTGGCTTATGGGTTGGGCTTTCGACAGGCCCAACATGTTTTGATGATGAATGATCTTCGTCTCGCCTGGATTGAGCGGGGCGCACCTGATGACCGCGTGCGGGAAGAAGCCTGTGATCTAAGGTTAGGATTTTTTGTGTTGCCCTATTTTCGTAAAATAGAGCCCCCGCCCTTCAGGCGTTCGACGAAATGCTCCTGTGAATTTGATATCGGAATTCTCTGGTTGCTCTCACTTCTCCTGTTATCAGTCGGAGAATGTGGCTTGCAAGTGAGTAGTAGAGATAAAAAACGTTGGGTTGGAGGCGGGTTTTGTCAAAAGTCATGGCGGAGGAGTCCTTTGTCGATCGGTTTCTGCTGAATCTGCGGGCAACTTGCAAGTATGCCATGTTTCTCCGAATTCTCTGCTGTTGGGTTGATTATGCCAATTTTCAGTGGAAAATCATTAGATGGGGCGATTGTATTTTGGACTGGTTCGGCCGGTGTCGATGAGATGGTGATTTGTGTAGGTACTACACTGGTTATCCGAAGGATCTTGGGCTATCGCGGGTCATTCACTTCACGTTGGAGCGGGACTTTGTCCAACTCCATGAAGGTTACCCGGTCGTCGTAGCGTTTACCATCAAGTATGTGTAGTTGATTGGTACCTTTGTTTGAGGTGATGCATTAGATTAGGATCATGCGCGACTACTCCTTTATGGAAGTTGTGCTGAGTTTTACGATCATGCCCGACTACTCCTATTGATCTGATGTGAATCCCATCTGTTATCTGTTTGGCTGACCTATACATACTTTCCTATTTGGCTCTTATCCTGTGTTTGGGAAATAGGCTGCAAATAAAGGGGAGGTTGCAGATCCTAACATCACCAAGTACTCTGTCAAAGTTCTTCCTGTAAGTGTTTCTTCGTTGAGTTAGCTTGCTTCTAATGTGAGAAATTTTTAAGTTGTGATTTGGCTAGTTCTTCCTTTCTCCTTTGCATTCGAATGTGGTGGGACAGGAGGATTATTTTCCCCTCATTCCGTTTACAGCCTACCTGCTCATCATCTCCTCTCCCCTATCTCACTTTAATTATGATCAGAGTGCCTATGGATTCCGAGAATACTTCAAACCCCACGAGATAGGATCACCGCCTCCGAAACAGTGACATCTCATGCTAATGCTTGAATTGGGAGATCAGTATGGCATCGATCTCTGTTTCAACTGGATTTCAGTATGGCTGATCAAGTTTGATGATATCACGCTCGGATGCAACAGAAACAACTTCATTTGGACACTAATGAATGGAAAGCAAACAGTGATTTTATTTATGTCATCTTCCATCTGAGATACTGAACTTAGTTTCGTAGGTTGTAATGTCACTTTGGAAAAAAAAAGAGCATGCATGTATATTGAGTATGAAATATGAACATAATGGCTTTGTGATTAATAATTATAAAGATGATATTGCATAATATGTATTGATCCTCTCAATATCCAATTAGTTAGAGAGCATTTTACGCCGAGGAGGGCGTTATCACATCTGACGGTTTCAAGTAAACACTTCGCTGTCCATCTCGAATTATACAGCAGATGCTCCTTTTGCTTTGTCCTAAGGTGCAACAGGCTTTTGGTCGTCCATGGTTTTCCTGTGTCCTGTACTGAAGCCCCAAAAACGAGAAGAAAAACATGAAGGAGAAATACGGCGGAGAATTCTTCATGTTATGGACGTCGTAGAGTTGCATATACCTTTGGTTGGATACTAGTGCTTTGGCTGCCACAAACCTCTGGTACTCATCGAACACAGACGGAAGGCACCACCTCTGGAGCTTTCTCAGGCACCCGACTAAGCAGCCAGTCCGATGCTGCAGTAAGGAAAAGTAAAACAGATGAACGAACTCCCTTCACAACGGAGTCCCAGATCATTTCAAACTAAGTGCAGGCACCAGGTGCAGTGCTGCTACCTTTCCTCTCTTACAATGGATCAGAACAGGGCGATTCCTCGGATCTGAAAAAGGAAGTCTGGTGTAAAGTTAAACCATAACGGATGCCAGCAGAGAAGCAACACTAGCTTTAAACTTAGAGAGGTAATCGTAAGTGGGAAAAGAACTCTTCGCCCCACCGAGTATAACCTTCATTGCATCCCGAATGGTGTCGTCGGGTATGTTCACAAATGGCTCCTATAAGACGAAGAGAAAAGGGTGGTCATTTCATTGCCACGGATCAGACGAATCCAACCAAAAACATGCGAAGATGCAACATGTGAGCATGTGCCTGCACACCTCATAACCTTCGACGCCAAATTGATATAGCTCGATCCCGTTCGACCTCAGGAACTCCATAGTCGTCTTGGGATAATCCTCCGGGCACAAGCATCTGCAGCTCCAACCAATGAGACATAAAGAAGAATCAAATGGCCGCAGGACTAGGACGATTCTAACGTAGGTGTATTGGGGATGGTACTACTCACATGACGGAGCGGAGGCCTAGGGTTTGGAGGAAGGAGAAGTTCTTTGATTCCGGGAACCCCGACCTGAAAATGCCAGTTTCAACCATGGCGAAGTTCAACGGCGGGACGAGATGGACCTCCTCCTCCGCGGGAGCCAGGCGGTCGGCGCGGTTGCTGTTGCTAGCATTGCTTTCTGGCGTTCCCGCATCGTTGGAGTTGAGCATGGCAACATCGGCCGCCCTTGAGCTGCTGACTTGGATGTGGGGGTGGGGGTTAGATGTCGACAATTCGAGCGGACCTTAATAGGCGCAGCGCATGAAGATGATGATGGCGCCCGTGATGGCATGGCAACACTTATAGGCGGCGGGGTTGAGTTGGAGAGGAGGGCCCGGAACACCATCATCATTTGTACACGACTACTTCCACCCCCCTTTCCAAAGCCAACCAAAATATAATTTGATTTCGGATTGGCACGTAAAACGAAAACAAAAGCCTATTTCTTTCTATACTCAGATTACTCCGAGATTAGTGATTTTTATGTTATTATTAATATTAGTGATATTTTCCAGCAACGTGTTTGGGAATGGATCCAATTGTCGTGTAAATTAGGATTTTATTTTTGGAAGAGCACATTCCCTGGAATATTCCCCTCTGAAGTAAATGTTTCTTTCCCCTCTGTTAGCGTCGTCGGAAACACGTTTGGGAATATTTGGTACGAACACTCACAGAGTTCGGACGTGTTAGTCAGTAAATGAAATAGATAAATTATAATATGCTGAACGATGTCTTACAAATAAATCGTAAAGTTTACAGCCATAAAAACAAAGAAAATGGTAATGATGCAGATGGTGGTGACGCCGTAGACTCGCTGCTGGCACCATAGATTTACGGACTGAAGTGATGGAATCTGGTATCTAGAAGTGTGATGAATGGAGTATGGTCGAAGGTAGCGGTGAATGTGGATACTAAGAGCCTTAGGAGTTCACCCTAGTGACGGAGTAAAGGCGGGATTAGATTGTCTGGGGCCGAAGGCTCACCCTAACGATGGAGAGGATACTAAGGGCTGGAGGCTCACCTTAGTCTGGACGCCTGAAGACTGAAAAGCTAAAAGGGGTTGACGATCAATACGCTGGTTAGTTTTGGATATTTGTCATGTCTTGCTAAGAAGAATCTTCTCTCTTTTATATTAAATCTTGATACGCCTGGGTTTGACACGTTCTAGAGTATCTTCCGAGGTCGTGGTCATCCTAATTGATTTCCAGAAATCTCGGTAACAAATTGATCCTAGTAGACAAGGCGTTTACCTACGTTGTCTATCACTTTGCACTCGCGTAGACTTAACGTTTTCCCTCATAGACTTAATACGAATCCATGCTTTTTCTTTGATCTAATGGGCCACAGCACCACTTCGTATGGATCATACTTAATTTAGGCCCAAAATATTCCACATGTCAACACCCTCCTACATTTGTCTTTTTTACTACTACTTTCTATTATTATTATTATTATTATTATTATTATTATTATTATTATTATTATCTTCTTCTTCTTGTTCTAAAAAATATAACGTTGATCGTGCCGACTGCGACGCCCCCGACCTCCAAAAGATTCACTCATGCATTTAAATTTTTAGTAAACTCGACTTTCTTTATTGGCTGTTTCTTTTACATACATGTAAAACACTTTTTTGATTCCATTGAGAACTAGAAACCGAGCAAATTAGATGGATGATTTTCTAAATAATTTTAAATTAAGAAAACATAACTTAAGAAGCATATTAAATATAACAAAATATTAAATGTTGAATCACTAAATTTAAAATCGAACAGATGCACCAGACAAAATCATTTTCTTATAATCGACACCGGGGGGAAAATAATTAATTTATTTTGTTGTGGCGATCGCTTTGAATTAGTTGGAGGGGGGAAGACGTCTAATAGCCGCATCTTGAGAAATAATTGTTTATTCTTTCACTTGACACCCCTTTTTAAAAGAAGCGTGCGGAATGACACAATTGCGAATGTAAATTAAATGCCTGCTGCCTCGGCTGCAATAAACAACACTCCAATCATTTGTTACTCACACCAATCATTATTGGTGATACCCAATGACGTGTTTCTTTATCTTTAATAATAGATAAAGAAATATAATGGAATTCATATTGGGAATCGCATATGGAGTTGTTCAAATGTGCTTTATTATTGTTATACTCGGCTAATCCTCTATTGTAAAGTGAAACGTGCACGTATCGAATGTTCCTAATTAATCTATTCCCAATTATATGATGCTCTTTACTTGAACAAATAGTAAGAAACACGACTACTTGACTCATAGGACATGGGCCATGATTAATCTAGGCCCAATCAAGAAGCCCGTATAAGATTTAGTTAATGGGCCTCGTTATCGGGCCTAAGACAAGGGAGGGAGGTGTAATTTTGAATTGAAGGGCAGGGAAGGCACGATCACTTCCCCACCATATTCACCCCCAACCAACCCATTTCTCCTTTCCTTTCTTCCAAAAATATAATTTCAACATTCCCACCACGCCCACGGCCTAATCCACACCACCAAAAAACATGCCCAGGATCCGACCCGAACCCCTTCCCCCGCCCTCCGACGTCAAGTACCGCGGCGTACGCAGGCGTCCCTGGGGCCGTTACGCCGCCGAGATCCGCGACCCCGTCAAGAAGACCAGGATTTGGCTAGGCACCTTCGATCTCCCCGAGGACGCCGCCCGCGCCTACGACGACGCCGCCCTCGCCCTCCGCGGCCACCTCGCCAAGACCAACTTCCCCGTCCTTCCCCTCCCTCGTCCTCCACCTCCCCCTCCCGTGGGAGAGAAGCTCCCCGCGCCCAGGCCCACGTCCAGCGGCATGAGCAGCACCGTTGAGTCCGCCAGCGGTCCAGCGTCTCCTCATTCTGCCAAGAACCGCAACTTAGAGACCCTGGCGTGGCGCCCCGTGGAAGGCGAGCGCTGTGGGAGCGTTTGCGATTCCTCATCGTCCGTGATCGACCCCGAGGACCTGCTCGAGGTCACGGCCACGTCCTGGGGGAAGGTGTCGGCGTTCCTGTCCGACTTGAACGTTCCGCCGCTCCCCTTGTCCCCCTATGAGGAGGACACGGGCAGTGCCTTCTCCCTCCTGCCTTCTACAGCACTTCGCCTTTGATTCTTATTAGATCATCAGATGATTGTGTTTCTGAGTTGTAGTGCATGTTTTTCAATAGGCCCATCATTTAGGTTAACATAAGAAGGTAATGTATGATTACTGATCATTAACATGAATTATCATCAGAGATATTGCAAATTCTACTTTGAGGAGGGTGGGGGAGGGGGGGAGGGAAGATGAGCAGAGGATTTGTAAGTTTAGTTACCCTTACCCACCCTCCGATTGATGATGATGATCTGGGTCCTTATATCTGAAAGTATAGAGTTCTTCCCATTAATTCGAAGAAAAAAAGTATCCTTAGTTTAACTTGAAGGCGATGTCTTTGATGAATGTAGAAGAAATGATCCTCTGTCATTCGGCTGAACTCTTCTGCCTTCGGTTTCCACGGTTGAAGTTCTCTCCATCACCAGATGTTGCCTGTCTTCTATGTTTGATTTGTTTTGCACGGTTGGGCTCATTCTCTCAATTACGTAGGCCGGCGGAAGTATCTAAATGACTGCATCATCGCGGACGTTGTAACGTTACATCTTTCTCCATTGACTATTGGTTCGACCTGTAATTAGTACATAAGTTAACCGTTGATCATGATGGCAGAAAAGGGAGTTGTTATCCTTCAGTTCATTATAGTTGTTATCCTGACCACATCCTGGCATGTGAAGTTACCAGCCCTCATGCATGCACAGCCCATCTCGAACGTCCCTGTTGCACAGCACGCGACCACCGTCTCCTCAAACCCTGTATGATAACCAAAGTGCAGCTTTCTGGTGACTTTTCAGCTGAATTGTGGCTTTCATAAAAGTCGATGAACTTACCGAAGACAGTAAGGCCTCCTGATGATGTCCGTGAAGATGTAATAGGGATTCAAGTACATCTGGTCGACACTGGGCTTGCAACTTCATCACTGACTTCTGGAGCTTGCTGTTGAATTCAAGGGGATGTCATTGTACACAGTCGTGTTAGTGCTGGAACATGATGTTTGTGGTTTGTTTGAGCAGCAGGCACCCCATAGGTGGAAGTCCCCTAATGGAGATCTTCTGTGCGCCAAGGCTGTACAGGTCCTTGATAAACTTCCCCCCGATCCCAACCAGGAAATCCTCGTCTGGGTCTCAGAACTGCTATGCCGGTCGCTTGGCATCGTATAGTAATTCTAGAGGAAATCGTTTGTCCCCATGCTGATCATGTGAAGGGACTCATTGAAACCTTTGCTCGCTTTCTCCTCCCCATGGGTATTTCCTTGTAGTACTCCAACTCTTTGCATATAGGAATGACAGACTGCGAACGGCCACATTTCAAAGCCTGTGTTCAAGCAAAACATCGTTGTAGAATCAAGAATGCGATCAACTACTCACCAAAACATCGGACATTGTGTTGTCGTATCCAGTCCCTGCAGAACGAACGTGACCCCAGCAGCGAAATCTGAGATATTGTATGCTGGCTCCAAGTATGCCGGGATAATAGGCTTTATCTTAAATGCCTCAGAGATGAAGTCGATGGGGATCTGGCCATTTGAGAACCAGCCCTTGGGTTATTACCCATATTTTCTTTTTAGTTTCTGAATGTAAATGGGGTTGTACTCATGGTATGAATGTGTAATGAAAATGAAAAATTCGTGAGATGGTAATATTGTGTCCGAAAAAATAAATGGACGGTTTGAATACGTAAGAATGGAATGATGTGAACGATACTCAAGAATGATGTCCAATGTCCAAGGACACTTCCATGAGCAACATGGACAACCTCCTAAGTGAGGGAGTAATGTTTGAAAGTATGCGTGCAAATGACGGATTTGACATTTTCGTTGTTGTGACTATAAGCTTGGAGTTGTTGCGGTTAAAACGTACTTAACGTTATGGTTGAGAACCAAATCGAGCAGGAAATTCAATAATTATTCAGCCTCAAATGTGAATGAAAAGTGAATAATATAAAGCGGAGAAAAGGTGGTCGATGTGCGCGAAAGGGTTACCCCAATACTCGTCGACGTCACTCGCAAACAACCCACTTTCGTGCGGAATAATGGCTGAAATTTGGCCGCAAATCCTACAAGTTTAGAAGCACGGCTAAGCTGGCCAATAAGACAAAATAGTAATTAAAAAAATTGAATTAATTAAGGTTAATAAAGCTGAATTATTAGCGTAATTAAGGGTGATTAATTAGTGCTAGTCAAGTCCAAGGCTTCTTCCACAAGCCATGGATGGTGGGGCCACTTGTCATCGGACGAAGGCTAGAAGGCCAGAAAAAAAGGGGAAAAAGGGCTGGTGGACGTCCATAAGGGGGAAGGACGGGCTGATTCGGGTAAGAAGAAGGAGAGAAAAGAGAACGGGCTGATTCGGGAGCACGTTCGACGAACAATCCAAGTAGTGAAACGGAAGGGCTTGCGTCAAAGAAGGGCGTGAGGAGGCCCCTTCATGGAGAGGTCGCTCAGAGAAGGAAAAAATGTAAGCGGTTTTGCTCCGAAGAAGAAGAAAGGTACGGTACTCGATCCCTCTTCATTTTTCTTCTTGCGAAACGACCATAAAACTCGTTTGCCTTGAGTTTTGCTTGCTGTGAATGTATTGTTAGGTGAGGAAAAGGGGACGGCCAGACCCTTGGGATGGTAGGAGATGGCACTCCGGATCCGCGGTTATGCGACGGATGAGCGGATTCGCTCCGCATGTGGGCTGGTCGGTGAATCGTGGTTGAGCGTTTATGTGTCGCATGACAATCATGCGGGGGCTGGCCATGCGGGAACTCATCCATGTGTATGAGGTTGAGGTTGTATTAAGTTATGAACAAATGCTCGTGATGAATATGAGCTATTTTGCATATGTTTGTGCAGGTTCGTGGCTGCCAATTCGGTGTATATACCTTGGCATATAATTGAGGTCCGAGAATAGGGCGATTGGGGATGGACGGGCTGGTCTGTCGGTATTGAGAAAAGAAAAGGTTGAAACTCTGAATGAGATGGTTGTGGACAAGTACGAACATTCGTGGATGCGAACTTACGAATATTGGATAATGTTATTGAATGAACATGGGCTGAAAAGGGGACTTGTTATGGTTGTTCATAGCTGGTCCGGAATTGATACTCCTCGATGAGAGGAGGGTTTATCAAGTGCAGAAGGCACGAATAAATGAAAGTGATCGAATAACCCACGTATCGTGGGCGGAATGGAGGTTTACGACGGTAAATTGACATGCCCATGGGGCTGCCTTATGAGGCGGATATGAGGAGGGTTTGGACAGGAGGAATCCACCCTCGGAATGGTGTATTGGATAGCCTAGTTGGCTGGAAAAGTTTGGCGAAAAGCTAAGGTACGGAGGGAAATTCCGTGGTTTAACGCACCCAGGTGGATTGATCTGTGGTAGCGGGATGTTGTATGGCTAAAAGTACATGAACATGAGGCTCTTATGGGGCGTGTGTAGGCTGAAAATACGACGCTCTCGGATGGCGTTGGAAACAACTTAGTTGCAATCCTTGAGGAATTGGAAACGCAACGATGTATGTCGGAATTTTGAGACGAGGTCTCGATTTTGAAATACGTCAAGGAATGTTATGGGCAATTGGCTACGCGTGCTTGAGCTGTCGTACTTAGTCATTTGACTAATGTTATTGCGTGTTTTTGACAGGTTATAGAAGTGATCTATGCATACTTATTCCATGTTCGATATAAAGCTTCCATTGTATAAATTTTTATAACTCAATTGTAACCGAATTATGTAATACTATCTAATTATTAATGAAATGGTTGACGAGTTTTCTTTTAAAAATATGGAGTTACTTTCATTTCCCACCATAGAAGTCACGTCCATAAGGCACGAAGTTGCTCCTGGAAATCGTGGGTATGGAGCTGTTGTTCCCTGCATCAACAGATGAGTCCCCGGAGATGTGGAAGTGGAAACCTTGGCTCCTGCACGGATCACTATAAGATACAGTGTTAGAAGGGCCAACAACGCGGCGGAGCACTTGGAAGCCATTCTTGATCTCAGCTGAGTTCTTGAAGTCAAGACAGTAAGTAATAAATAGTAATTTGGGGCAGTTGCGGGTAGAAAGAACCAAACTTTTAAAGCTGGTGGTTGAAAATTTTTCAATGTCAACTGTCAGATGCAACTTTTCATTGGCTTCCGATATTTGTCCAGATTTCTGGAGGGATTCAACGCAGTTCTTCGTCGAGCATATTGCAGATATCAGCAACTCTGAAAGTGTTGTTTCAGTCTAATTCGCCTTGAGCTCGACTATATACGACTCTATCAAACCTTTACCTAGCAAAATGGCGGATCGCGCCTCAGGATTCGAAATATTACATCACGCATACATGTAAAAATTTACTATTTTTGGATTAAGGGAGTGTTTTAATGAGCAGCAAGATGTGGGTGCAACCGCCCAAGAAGAAAACAGTGGGGATCCCTCTGATATTAAAGAATGGGAACTCGCATTGAAGGGACGACTGTTTCTCCAACTAAAATGGAGGTGGCCAGGGTCGCGGCATAGTTACACGAGCGCCATTCCTCGTTCCCCAGTAGCAACATTTACACGGCGGGTTGACGTGGGGATGAACTAAAATCATCGACTGTGTTGTCCAGAACTGTCGCAATCTTACCATCCATTTGAAGCTTCTAACTTATTGTATCGATCCGTCTCGAGCTACAAATCGAAAGAACGACCGGTTTACGTATGCTTACAGATCTTACGGGAGAATCAAGTGTTGTGTTTTTGCCCATTGTTTCCAGACCTTCTACCGCTTAGTTGACATTGGTGGTTTGTCGATCATCGTTATAATATCTGCAGATGTATGAAATGCAGTGAATCTGTCCAACTGCTAACAACTGAGTCATGCACGGCAGATCAGTACTACGAAGAACGAATCACTCCCGGTTCTTCGATTTCGATTTCATGTAACAATTACAAAATCCCTTCTGAGCATCATCGTACACATAAATGCACACAGACACACACTCCGAGCAAGTTTGACATACATCAAGAAAACGCAGGGAAGAGGACATGCTTGAGGAGGTAGTCGGATATGATCTTGCTTGTCTTCTCGGTAGGATGGAAGGAATCCCAGAACACGAACTTGCTCGCATCGGTGCAGGTGAAGGGGTTCCCCCTGTTGCATAGGTAGCTCATCTCAATGAACCCTGTCGCACAGCATGCTCGCTCCGCGACCTCGAATCCTGCAATTGCAACGCCATAACTTAGCCCTCTCGCGCGACCATACCAATTCAGCGGTCGCTTTCCCATTGGCTGGGGAGTCATTGAATGGTGCAACGACAGGTGTTGCTAACAAATTCTTTCATGTCATTTTCTGACACGCTCTGCAGCAACCTTAACTTTTGATTCAGTCCCATAATTAAAATTTTCCCATTTCCCAAGATATTTGGTCTAATTACTGAAGGAAAATGTTTTAACTCTTTGAATTTCGAGTGTTTAGTTTGAATGCCGAATCAAAGCTGAGTTTTTTGGACGTACCGTAGGAAGAAGGCCTGTTGATGATCTGGAGGAAGAGATCAAATGGATCGGACAACACCATCTTCAATCCGTGAAGCTCCTTGTTAAGCTTACCGACTGCGACCCTGAGTTTACCATTGAAGTCCCTGGCAACCCAGTTGTACTCCTCGTTGCATCTCCCCCCGCCCATGAAGTAGGTTGCCCTCTCGAGTGGCAGGCACCCCATAGGCGGCAGACCTGTGAACGAGATCTTACGAGCCCCGAGCGCGTGCAGCTCCCGGATGAAGTTCGATGCAACGCCCACCAGGAAGTCCTTGTACTGTTTTATAGAGAACTGGTTCTGCCGTGCCCCCGGCGGGAAAGAGTAGTAGTTCTCGAGGAAGTCATTCGTGCCTAGGCTCACAATGTAGAGGGCCTCAGACAGGACCGCGTTCGCCTTTGCCTTCCCAAGGTAATGTCGGAGCCTCCCTTGGTATTCATTGTAGTACTCCAGCTCCTTCCACAACGGTATGACATTCTGCAAAAACATACAGCACGGTCAGCAACACGCCTACAGAAAAAAAGAAATCGAAATGCAACCATCTGTACATCTCTACGACGACGAACCAGGACGTTGGACGTCGAGTTATCATAACCAGACCCGGCGGATGCGAAGCAGACTCCGGTGGCAAAGTCCGAGATCTTGTACGCGGGGTCAAGGTACGCAGGAACAGAGTCCTTGATCCCGAAGGCCTCAGAGATGAAATCAGGGGGTATGCGACCGTTGGAGAACCTCCCCGTGGGGCGGCCCCCGTAGAAGTCCCTGCCGTAAGGCTCGAAGTTGCTCTTGAGGATGGTAGAGATGCGGTTGTTGTTGCCGGAATCGACAGAGGAGTCACCGAAGACAATGATGGCGGGGACCTTGGCGTCCGCCAGAGAGATGGAGGAGGAGACGAGGAGGTGAGCGAGAAGGGCATGGACCAATGCGGCAGGTGGCAATGGAAGTGCCATGGACAGGCTTTGAATCCAAACTGGTTGGCTTCGCACAGAGAACGGGGTGGTGGGTGATGGGGAGGGATTAGGGGACTGACCTGGTGCCTTATAACAAGGAGTCGTACGAGTCGGGCAGTGTGATTGGTGTGAGTGTGATGGAGAGGGTGGGAGGGAAATATGGGGGAGTGTTTGGTGAGGGTCATTTATGAAGACAAAATCTTTTCTTTGTTAAGAGAATTTGGTATGTGTGGTGTGGATGATTGGGGTATTCCTGTGATAATGCACCACTGGATGAAGAAAGTACACACGCCCCGAATTTATAACTACTACTGTGAACTAAAACTAAAGCCCGTTTTGCGTTTAATATGTCTGTCCTATAAAGCCACAATGCCTCATTTTCATGTAAGAATCAATAAAAGTCTTCTTTTTTGTTACCTGGAGGAAGATAAAATGGACACAAGTGCTTGTGCCCACTCCCTGCAAACATTTAAGGCCAAAAAACAGAAAGTTGGGGGGGGATTAAATTCAAGATGCGGGTCAAATCTTGGGGCGTTGGCCCCAGTTTTCATTACTTACACCATTAAGTAGCCGAAATTTTTAGATGGTGGGAGGAGGAAACATTGATTTTAGCAATGAGGTGGAAGTGTGCAAAGGCCACAGATTTTCTCAATTGAATGAAGATCCCTTTGCAAAGGGTACATGCAAATATCAATAAATGACAGCTCTAACCAGATTTGCTTCCTAAAAGAAATGGTTCTCCCACCACCCAACAGACATCAAGAGGTTATTTCCAGATCAAGACAATGCCCCCTCCCCCGATCATAAAAATCACAAGAGCCTATAATTTGGACCCATTAAGATGATGGGTAGACAGTCACGTGATGATCTTTTTCCTTTCATCAACGTTATTGGGGAACATGAAGACAATCCCATGACAAGCCTATGAGTATAAAGCCTGAGGCCAAAGGAAACCAGGACATCCTTTTATAATGTCTTAAGACATGTGGATACAGAAAACAAAACCCATTCAGGAATTTCTTCACTTTTTACATGCAAAGCACATCACCACCTGCTCTGAATCAGCTGTTTTCATCGCAAAGGCGGAAGGACATGCCGATGCTAGCGCCTTCACGTCTGTGATGAGAAAAAGGGAATCATGAGCTGTCCATCGAAATGTCTCCGCAATTGGAACTCGGCGAGTTCCCCGTCAAGCCGACTCCACCGACGTTTTGCAGGGGCTGGCTGGCTCCGAAGGTGAACTCCTGAGGAGGAGCATTGCTGATGGGCTGTGAGAAGATGGAGACGGCAGCGGAGTCGCTGAATGTTGGGAAAGAGACTGGGTTGCTCGTTTTTGAGTAGCCGAAGCTGAAGGATTGGGAACTAAAAGACGAGAAAACCGGGAGAGGGAAGTTGCTACCGTCTCTCGATCCAAATATTGTCTCCTCATATTGCTGTAGCTGGTTATAAACACCTAATGCCATCCAAAAGGAGAACTTCAGATGTGGCCAACATCCAATTACTAAAAAAGAAAACTATGAAGCAGGATGCGAATTCACAAGCTACACACAGTGGCGGTTACTATCTGAAGATAAATCCTATCGATAACCAACAAGGCCTAGCTTCCTAGATTCTTGACTCACTTTGCTGAGAAAAAATTGCATGTAATTTTGCCAGAATATAAATTTATACGGATAGAGTAAGGGCAACCATAAGCTATAGCTCATTGATGTACCGTACCTTCTGTCAGATCTACTACTGGTCTCCTCTCTTTTACCCACTGATAGCTTTGTGAGAGCCCCCATCCTCTAGATTTCATTAAATAAGCAATCACAATAGCTGGTGATCTGCATAAATGAAAGATCAGTAAAACCATAGCCTCGTGAAGAGCATGTTATGCAGATTGGGTGACATCATGCATCATATCATCCATAAGTGAGAAATACTCAAGATGTCCACAAAAAAAGGAACAAACAAATCGAATGCTTCCATTCCAGGAACATAACACACCTATTTTTTCCTAGCATGCAGTGCACGAGCACTCGAGCCTTATCCCTCTCACATTGTTCTGCAACCAAAAGAAAAAGTACTTGTCAAACATGTACTGATAGTAAAATGAATGGAACCCCCAGGACTGAAGTTTTAGCCCTTTACACACATAAATAGACCAAGAGTAAAGTCAAACCAAGGAATTGATTTGCATCATCAAATTGTAGGTTTTTATCATCTTGTAGGCAGTGATATGTAAAAGAGTTCTTGTAAAGATTTTGGCAGCTAGGTACTGTCTGCGAAAATGGAGAAAAGAAGGATTAGATTAAACATAGAGTGGAGAACAATCAGTTCTCATCATGAGAGTCTCTAAGCGGGAAGAGGCTACAAACATATGCAACATTGGCCTCAACAACAGACTATATGAGAAAAAGAAAAATAACTATCAATAGATTCCCTCTCGCCTTCAAGCATTTTCTCCATTAAGCTCATCTTTCTCCTTTCAGTTACAAGAAAATTATTCACCGAGCAATAATACTTCCATCAGCATTAAGATATGTATTATGTGGTCCCCTCTGCACCAAACTAAATCTAATTGAACTAAGCCCTAAAACTGAGAATGAATAGCTCAAATTTTACTCATCTACCAGTTAACGCAAATAGCCCGACAAGTTTCACCAGCACTAAAAATGTCAATCGCACGACCGAAGAAACCTACTTTTGATCTAGACACATTTTTCATATCCACACGTCCTTGTATTCAACATTGTTTAACAATAACAATCTAACCCTGATCCTATATTGACCTTAACACTGTTTCGTTAATGTCAGCACCCAGTTTCATGCACAGCTAGTACTCCTAATCGAATGGCCTCAACATCTAAAAGTCTCATAGTCATCTATACTGGAAGTCCTAAGCTACAAATTGTGTATCTGCAATTGGCAAATTAATCCAAAGATTGCCTCTAGCAAATATGAAGACTTCCCACTTTCGACATTAGACAGATGAATGGAGGCATCACCTCCGTCAACAATCAAATCCTCTCAAGGCACAGAAACCTCAGATTCCACAACACTCCCAAACAGCTGAACGAAACCCAATCAAGCACGATGGCAATCAACCAACGAAAGCAACCCCCCCCCCCCTCCCTTCCTTTCCCCGACAAGCCAACTTAACTAACAAGAACAATCCCATCAAAAACCTACAGCCAGGAACACAACCGATCTCACATTGAGAACACGAGAGATCCCCAGAGTCTTAAGGAGCTCGGATCTCGAGGCGTTGTCGTAACTCCCCAGGTACAAGAAATGGGGGAGTATCTCGGTCGGGAAGGCACTGAGGTGTACACCGGCGGCCTTGTCCGACTCGGCCGACGTCACCCTCGTATGGCCACACACGCCGCAGACCTCGCCCTCCTCGAACTTGTGGTAATGCCCACAAATCCCACAAGGATTCTCCCTCTCCCTCTTCCTCATTTATCACCCAAAACAGTCTCCCCCCTCCCCTTCCCGCTAAACCCGTCGATTTACGAAAGATCCAGATGGTAAAGGAAGGATCTTTTCGAGGGGTGGAACCTGGGATTGGATCGGGCTTATCGACAGAGGAGGAAATCAAGTGTTGTGGATAGAATAATTATCTCGAAGGCCCGAATGGGATTGGATTTTGCCCTAATTCATTTTCAGGGACAATGGGGAGTGACGTGTTGCAAGGAAGGTTTTTTTCTTTGTTTATACTGACATAACAAGACCTGGGCAAAGAGTTGTAGCAGGCCGACCGCTAGACTGACTACTTGGTGGTTACAAACAACGAGTCTTTCTCGTGTTGGACAAAACTTAAAACAACGGATCCCTCCTCCCTTGGTGTCCTGAATCCCTCTCTACTCGCTGTTTCTTCCCCGAACCCAATCGACCCCTCCCCCACGGTTCCAGTCCCTACAGCTCGGCGAGTTTGGGATGGTATTTCACCAACTTCTTGCCATAAACGGGGAAATTATTAAACTCAGCTGCCCCTGCCATGAATTTTCAAAAATCGGGGAGAGGAGGCGCGGAAGAACAAACATCGATGTTTACTCCTGCTGTGTTATTACGAGTACGAAAATTAGATGAAAATTACAAGTTAAGACTTTTTACAGAGAATTGTACCCAGTAAATATCCCCGCGCACATATCGAAAGCCGACTTTCTAGAAGTTTATCTGCCATCCAAAAAGTTAGCTCGAGGGATGAAAGGTATGTGTCTCTCATGCTAACCTTTTGGTGATCAAACTTTTCGTTGGTGGCGTCGCTCGATTGCATTCTAAAGTGTGGGAAATTGACAATAATACCATCACTTAATATAAAGACCCGAAAAGCTAGTATGAAGGTGAAGATGCTCGTTATATACCATATCAGATGAGTGTGCTCAATGTGAGACTACTTTCATGCATCTCCCCGACCCCAGTCGGCTAGGGGAAGGGGGCGAAAAATAACGTGGCGTTGCGGGGTCTCTGCCTCCAAAGTACTAGTCCTTGTTGGGGCAGGTCTTGATTGTGTGAAAGCTGTTTCCTCGAGGGGTTTGAGATCGGGATGGACTACTGAATTGGTGTTTGCGTCGAAAATATTTGGCATGAATACTCACAGGGATTCGGATGTGGTCGCCAGTAAATGAAATAGATAAATTATATTAATAAATGATGCCAAAACAATGTCTTACAAATGAACTAAAAAGCTTACAGTCATAAAAAGCAATAAAATTGATGAAACGGATGGTGGTGACGCCGTAAACTTGCTGCTGACGTCTTGCGCTTGCGGACTGGTGCGGTGGAATCTGGTCACTGGATGTGTGATGGACGGAATTTGATTGTCAGGGCTACGGTTGTTCACCCTAACGATGAAGTGAAGGCGGGGTTTTGGTGTCAAAGCCACGGTAGCTCAATCTGACGATGGAGTGTAGGAGGAATTTTGGTGTCAAGGTTTCGATTGCTCACCCTGACGAAGGAAAGGATACCAAGGGCCCTACGAACTCCCCCTAGTCTGGACACCTGAAGGCTAAATACTAAAAAGAGTTGACGATCAATGCATTGATTGACCTTAGATGATTATCGTGTGTGTTTAAGAAAGATCTTCTCCCTTTTATACTGAAGCTCGACATGCTTAGGATGTACGTCACGTTCTTAGAATATCTTCTCAGATCGTGACCCTCTTAACTAACTCCCCAGAATCTCAGTAACAGCTTGATCCTGGTAGACATTCCTCCTACCCACATCGCCTATCATTTTGGACTCGCGTAGACTTAAAGTTTTTCCTTTTTATATCAAATCAGATAACTAGAGATGTGTCCCCAAATTTTCTCCACCAGATCGTTTCAAATCATGGGAACGTGGCCCCAGCCCCATAACTGCTTTTCCAAAAATCTCGTAGTCAAAATCTTTTCTGGTCTTAGTAGACTCTGACCCCGACGGTCCTTCGTAGACTTAGTACTTCCCTGGCAAGGCTCACATAACGGTGGGCTTAGAAACACTCTTAATGACCCCTGGACTTATGAGCTTCGTAAAATGGACTCAAAATTTTTATCATGATCTTGGTAGACTTAATATGGGTCAACGAAATGGGTTTGTGGGTTTTTCATAACATGACCTGAATTTATGGGCTCCTCATAATTAGGTACGAGATTTCTGCCATGTCAACAATTGGGTCGATTGGTCTTCGGAGTAATTAGGGTTTGAACTTAAAAGTTTTGATTTTTATGAGTTCCCCATTTTTTTTGTTATATTCTCGTGGATTTTATCTGCCTGGTGAATTTGGGAGAGTTTCTGGAGCTTTTCGGTTGTGGTAGCAGATTAGTATTATCGCCAATGTGCGGCCGCATGTTTATCAGGCCATGGCTGTAGTATGTTGTATCGTTTGCTTATTGGAATCACCGATAAGAATGACGAGGAATCATTGTTGCATATGTTCACACTGTTCATTCCTCTTTGCCAAAGAGGACTTGGTCCTTGGAAATCGCTCTTATGCAGAATATAAAACTTAAACTCACTGGTCATTGCTGATGGACCTCATGATTGGTGGTGTTTCAGGCTTATCCGGTTCGATTGTTCTAAGAAGTGGACAGCTTTCAGAACTTATATCTCAGCTTCAAGAAATTCTTAAGGGCGTAGATGATGTGGATATCACATCTAACAAATTTGAATATGCATTCCTTGCAGCTCAGGTATTTGGAAGTTTTTTTTGGGGCCTAATTTGGCTTCCTTTGCAGCACTAATCGCCTACAATAGTTAGAGGCATCATGATTGTTTATACAATCATCAAGAATTGTCACTCGTGTATGGATGCTCGTTTTGATGTCAAAGTCCAACCCATCCATACAATAGTTATGTAACTTAGTCCTTGGGCAACTTATACGATAGCTCTCATATTCTTTGGAAATGTCTTCCCAGTGTAGTAGATATGAGCAATTTTTTATCCATCTTCGTCGTAAGCTGATGATCATCATTTTATTGAACTTATATCAAGCAGTTGATTTGGTGCGAATTTGTGAGCTTTACCTTTATCTGCCTTCCTTGGACATGATGTTCTCTATGATCTTCTCCAGATTCGGCAATTGGCTAGAGAGATTGTTAGAGTGTGCACTTATGTGCAAGACATTTTATTGTATTTGTGGATAGATCAGTGAGTTATCTTCATCCGGTCCTATAACCATATATAATGGAGGCTCATCACATACTGGTATGGATAATATGGTTCTTTAATCCAACCAGTAAATATTTAAATGTGGCAACTGGCGACTACTTTCTCCAGGGCTTGTCATTCTCTGATGTAATGTTTGTTACCAAGCACAATATGGCCAATGCGGTGTTAGCTGTGTCAAAACAATTAGAGAATGTGTCAGAGACACTTGCAGCAAGTCATTCCACTTTTTGAAATTCTTCCATTGTACCGATGATTCTCATGTACAGATAAACTAGTTTTGAACTGATGTAGGCCACAAAGAGGCATTTATCAAAAAGGCTGGATTACTTGGACTGAAAGCTTGAGGAGCAAAAGGATTTGAACAACCTGATTGCAAATGATGTAAAGAGCAATAGTTGTTCACTCTCTTTTGTCAATTAAGCTTTCGTTGCCCAAACAACAGTTTGTCTACTGATCTTCCTGTTGAAAATTTTGACAGTGTGTACATTGATTGACCATATGTTTGTGCAGGTAAGTAAGTTGAACTCAAATTTATCCCAGATAGGATTTGAGAATGCATCCATTCACCAGATTGTTTCTGGGTTGGTAAGAAGCAGCTTTAGATTGTGTATATGCATGTGCTAAATTTTATGATTCCAAGGTTGAGGAAACGAAGTTCGAATGGCCAGTCTGCTGCTTTAACTGAATGTGATCTGCTCATATTTTTCTCCACTTTTGGCAGGATCGGAAAATGGGTTTGATTGAGAGCAATCAAGATAGCATTAACTGTGGATTGTTCAGTCTGTATCCAGTTGCTAAACGACTTGAGGTTATCTCATAGCTATTTTATTAGAAAAATGGCAAGTGAAAAGTGCTACTGTCGTTCCGAAAATTGATGTTCTTTTATTTGATCTAGCTTGTGTTCTCTCAAGTCTGATTATGGTGGCGTTTTCCCGACAATTGATGTTGGCATGACAGGATCATAGCGCAAAGCAGGGAAATCCTTTAAGGGTGACATTTGAGGAGAATCCCATCACGGTTCATTAGGCCTTTATCCGACATCTCAATTGTAACTTCATTCAGTTGGGAACTGTCAGTAATCAGTTCACATTTCTTACTTGATGTCGATGCTACAGGGGATTCAGTTCCTCTCTGAAGCCAATCCCATGAAGGAGATTGAAGAACCTGAAACTAGTGGAAAGTTGTGTGATCCTAGCATGAACTCAACAATGAAGGTGCCGCCTGTTACTAGAAGAATACATAGATCGTTTCCTGTTGGTATGTCTTTTGCCCTGGACAGAAGTTGAGGCAATAATCTCTCCAGAGAGCTTTTTCGTCCACAGCACTACGCTTTGTCCACCTCTGTCAGTTGATTTTGAAGCTAGGCCCAAGCCACCAAGGATTTGGATTGTCCTAAGTCAACCCCATTGCTTACATGTTTGTTTCAGCAACACATTGTATAGGTACGATTCTTTCCCCTTCATTTTTTGGGATGAATGAATCTTATATTTTGTCAAATGAGACGAGAGGATCGCCATTTCGATCTTCTAATCTCGATGAAAGACCTCATATCACAGACAGCAACTTAATTCATCGGACCTCAAGCATCAGATTCACTTTGTAATAACTTGTAGCTAAGGTTTTGAATAAGTGGCCTTGTCTCTTACCTCTGTTGAGTTCTCATGATTCTCCCTACGGTTGGGAAATACACCAAAAGGAAAGACATGGACAAACGGAATTGCTTTATTAATGTGCTGTAGAGCTAACCATACATGCAAACTGGGAGCCCGAGCACGCGCACGAACACCAAAGCACACACAATCTTATTGTTGGTCTTCAAGAATGGGGTGACTAGAAAGACCCATCCGACATCCTTCTGCATTTATTTAGAGCGTTGCACTGAGCTGTCTGTTGTGCTAGCCTCTCTAGTTGAGAGGCTTTCCTTCAGCGTGGATCTCGGCTGCTTCGCCTGCATAATAGCAGCATCTGCAGTAGTCCCTCCTGCAGCAACGGCCGTAAGGGCAGCGGCCAGGATATCCCCCACCGCCGCCCCCATAACCCCCGCCTCCTCCAGGGTATCCCCCGCCTCCGCCAGGGTATCCCCCATAACCTCCGCCTCGGCCAGGATATCCGCCATATTGGTCAGGATACACATCAGCGCCACGATCGTCACCGACTTCACCCTTGGAAGTTGCAGCTGAAATTGCCCAGGTTTATAATTCCAAAATCAGTAAAATGTAAGACCTCTTGAATGCTGAAAATCATGCATCAAACACCAATAGCTACCTCTTTCGGAAGTAGCAGTCCCGGACATCTCTCGCCCAGCGGCCACCTCCATGGAGACGAGGAGGAGGAAAGCCGCTAAGATGCCGACGATGACAAAGACTCTCGAACTCATTATTCTCTTCGGTGATGGATGAAGAAGGCTTCTCCTTACCACATGGTTATTTATAGCCATTTCCGATGTGCCATAAAAGTGGAATACAATAACATAGAAGTAGATAAGATCGGATGACCATGCATTCATGCAAATTTATCGTCTTGGTCGTGGATTTGAATTTGGTGAATGTATTTATTTGGTTTTGGCCCCATGACGTGTAGTTGGGGGAGGGAAGGCATGGGAGGTCTTCTAACTCCACTTGCTCCCCCATCCTTTCTCTTACAAAAATCTATTATTATTGCAATAACTTACGACCATACTGCCCTTCATCACTTGCGCAGCGAATCCATGTTGCGACACCGGTTACAGGCATGTTCAGTCGGGAGGAATGCCGCAACGATTTTCTGCACTGATCGAATGGCGAATAAGGTTGATTCTGACCGGCCATCGAGAGGAGAGAGCACTGACGACTGATGCCGTGATTATTTGCGAGACCACAAGTCCATAAACCATTTCTCCGCTAGTGAACTAAAATAACAATAATAGTAATAACGAACATGTCGGTCATGTAAAAGTGAGCGTTCTAATCGTCTTATGGTAGTTGAAAACGAAGGATGCTGCTACTACTCTTAGTGGGAAATCTAAAAAAAACCAAGCAATATCATCTGTTCATTATTCTCGGAGGATGTGTTCGGTCCTCTTCCAGGTATGCTATTCTCGGTTATGTTGACGGACGGACGGGCTCGTTCGGACGATTCTTGCGCACGCCGTCCTCCTGTGTCGTGTGCAGCAACAAGATGCTGAAGATCACGTTCGTCCCATGTGGAAAAGACACGACATTTCTAATATTTCTACGAATGCTACTAGTGCCAGTACCGGATACCATTTTATTTCTTTGTTTTTATTAATTCAGGTTGTTTAATTGAACCTGAACCATCGACAAACTTTCACATATTAACAACTACTCTAGGAGGGGGAATGTTTTTATCCGGTGCTGACGATTTAATAAAACTATCTTTGTAGCTCAAGAATGTTTCAGTTTATACTCTTACCTAGTATTTGGATATACCAAGAAAGATATACGGTCCAATGAAACGACTATAAAATATTTACTCATGGGTGGGGCAGGCTCGTCTCTTCTGGTTCATGATTTCTCTTTGCTATATGGTTCATCTTGCGGAGAAATTCGAAAGAACTCCTATACGGAACGAGAGCAACACTTCCTTATTATTAATGACAAAAAAATACTTTGTTTTTTTTCTACATTAGGAGTTGTTATTTCTCCTACATGATTTCTGTTTGGATGGGAAGACTTGAAGGAGAAAGAGCTTGTCCAAGTCGTCCGAGACTGTTGTTACTGAAAACATAGGAAGCTTTAGATACTTTTCACAAAGTGTAGTAAAATGCATGATTAGTCACAAAATTTCAAATTAGTAAGTAATCTCTGAATATACCCCATTTTTTAAGGCATGACATGATGGCCCAACCAAGTTTTAACTCCCCGAGAACCCTTTATGGAAGGTTGAATCTCCCACACGATCATTGCTAATCGTTTCGACCCTTTCGGTGTTATTCATATTCTTAAACTTTAGATCTCTCTCTGTGATGTGTCCACTTCACTCATTCTGAGTTTTGTTGTGATGTATCTTCAATGCTAATTATAAAGAGGGTTTTCCTTGACCCTACTAATTTGTGTGACCGACTCTTTCATATGCAGCAAGGGGGCAACCGGAAGTGTTCTTCGTATACATATATGCCAAAACATAGTATTATTTATCATTATCATTTATTCGTCTGTCCTGCATGGACCGTATTACACGCATTCGTAATTTTAGCCAAGCATTTACTAAGGTTACATATGCTTCTGCACCACAAACCCGCAACAAGCATTGTTCATGCCCATTGACTGCACAATATATTCGCTTTATCCCGAGTTTCGCCCGTTCATGGCAATCCACCGTAACGGCCTCCGTTGTAAGCTTCAAATCTGCCACGACTAGGGTATTCCCTAAACCTGCCGCCATTGCCTGGATATCCTCCATATCTGACTCCATCAACAGGTCGCCCTTCGTAACCTCTCCCTCCACCGGGATATCCATTATACCCACCACGACCATAGACCCCGTATCTGCCGCCGCCGCCGGGATATCCACCATACCCACCACGACCATATGCCCCGTATCCGCCGCCTCGGGGATATCCACCATACCCACCACCATATCCGCTGCCAGTAGGGACCGGACCATATGACATTGGGCCGCCGTAGTCATTTTCAGATACCTTGGTACTTACCTCCTCTGGAAGTGGAAAGCACGTATACCAATTATCAGCAGCAACAACATTATTACTATGGAAAAGCCCAAAATTATATATAAAGAAAAAAAAGAACGTTTGCTTATGGTAATGCGGATCATGTGACGTACCTTCTTTGGTAGCCGGAGTAGCGGTGTCGGCTGCCATCGTCTCCAAAGAAACAAGGAAGAGCACGACGAGGATGAGCACCCTCGATCTCATTCTTTTCTTCGACGCTTGTAGATGGACTATATATGTCTTGGTGGATGAAGAAATGTGAGCTCATTTCGAGGTTATTTATAGGTCCTTAAAAGGGAGATGTTCTACACTGTTTTTTAATTATTATTTTTTTTATCTAAACCATTGACTCGATCGGAAACAGGGGGGATAAAGAGGTCTTCGTGAGAATAATTCAAATAATAGAACCAAAATAATTCTTCGTCGGTTCATTATCGAGAGACGAAAGCGTCCATTTTCTGTCAATCTCGCTGGCGTTCCCCCACCTGCAGGGGTTATGTAAATATCACACGATTCCTGACAAATGGGGTTGGGACTGAGTAAACAAAGATTGACTCAAAGTCATGCAGTGCAGACAAAAAGGCAGCCGCGGATTCACTTGGAATGATTCCAACCCCATCGGCACACGCCGGGATGAACCGCGAATTGCTCCCAAATTATTGTATCAAACCTTGTCATCGATCGATGTAACAAAAATTAATGTAAATCATGAACCCAATAACCAACTCTTTTTGACAAAATTAATTCAATCGATACGATTATTCCACATTTTTATAAGGACGCCGTAAATCGGGGCTGAAAGTGATGGTTAATTTAAAAAAGGCGAGTCCACCGGAAGACTTGAAGAAAACTTTTTTTGAAGTCGTCCTGACAATAACCCGTTGTTTCTTTTTTAGGTTTGATGTTTTTTACATATATATTTTTAAGTGTAACGTAATGAATAGTCGATTCGTTTAAATTTTTCTTTACTAAACGCCCACTGATTTTTCCCCACACAAAATTTAAACAAAAATCTCAAGGTTATGGTTAATTTGGCGTGGAATAACAATTTGGTTAGGTTTTGTGGCTAAGTAGATGAAGAATTGAATGAAGTTGGTGGTTTAGAAGCCGGTGACATCGTTCCAAGGGGTCGTGACATATTCAATGAACAGATGTGTGACATTTTGAGTGTCACGAATGAAATTATAATTATAATAATATTAAGTAAAGGTATATTAAGGTACGGATTTTTTTTCTTTAAAACAGAAGGGAAAAAAAAAGAGAAACAAGAATGATATTGTTTACACTTTATACCGGGTAATTTTGGGACGTCGATTGTAATTTGAGTACAGCGACGAATATAATAGTTAAGTCGATTTAAGGAAAATCTAATTTGCCAATTAAATCAACGGCAATGGCAAAATCTATTTAGTCGATGAAGGATTTTGCATCTAACCCAGTCGATATAGGAGAAAATTTAATCTAGTTTGAACTAGACATATTAGTCTATTGAGACTATGGTCTTAAAGATAAGATTTTACAGGAGAATATCATAATGAAATGAAGGAGCAAAAATTGAATAATCGTCGTTTAACATTCTCTATAAATAGAAGGAAATATTAGAAAATTAAGAGACACATCAACAATAACTTATGTCAGACACTTTATCTTTATCTAAGTTTTAAAGTAGAATATCTATACAATATTTAGGAATCTTAACAAGCATTCAAAGGCGCCTGAAGGGCTATGTTCTTATACTTTATTTCCAGAAATGGAAGTAAATGTTTTTTGTTCTTATGTTCAAGTACTTCAATTTACCATTTATTTAAAAGTTTTGGCGACCATTTTACTTTACATTCACTATATTCTTCGTCGAATATCGCGACGTATTGATCTACCCGCAAAGATAGTTGTATAAATTGTATCATAAGGGTACATGCTAATATTATTAGATTGAGACAACACCTTGTGAAAGCAAGGATCCTCCTGCAGAGACGATCGATCACATCAGAGACGTGTAATGCGAATGTCTTTCGACTTCTAATCGTGTTATAAATTTATTCACGTTACTCGAGCTTTTCAAAGTAGGTCCTTTTTATTATTTTATGGTGTTAGATCGTTTCTTGGATTTTATCTACTACAAAATAATACGTGCATATATTTCATTACTAAACTTTTTCTTTTTATGTTTTTATCCGGCAGCAGCAACCCGGGAATTTGCTATTCGGACAATAACCCAAACATAGGAATATCATCGATCTTTATTTATTCGGGTGATCCTGTAAGGACCATATTACACACGTTCATAATAGTAGCATGCCACGTACTTAGAATGTTACATATGTGCTTGCACCACAAACCAGCAAACCAAAATTATTTATGTGCATTGAATCTGCACCATAACATGTGTTCGCCCGAGTTTCCGCTCCTTCATGGGAATCCACCGTACCTTCCGAATCCCCCACGACCACGGTATTCCCCAAACCTAACACCATTGCCGGGATATCCTCCGTATCCACCATGCTCATCTCCACCGCTGCCCGGCCGCCCTCCATAACCTTCCCCACCGCCGGGGTATCCATCGTATCCACCACCCCTGTACCCACCATATCCCCCATATCCTCCACCACCGCGGCCATATCCCCCATATCTGCCGTAGCCACCTCCACCACTGCTGGGGTATCCACCGTAGGTCATAACTGGATCGCCGTTGTCATTTTTATATGCTTTGGTATGTACGTTTTCTGGAAGTTGAACGCACGTCCAACAATTATCAGTAGCAATAACATTATTAACTATGGTAAAGCACAAAATGATGAAAAATTGTACATAAAAGAAATAAAAGGTCGCCATGGCATGTGAGCATATTATGTGTACCATCATCAGTAGCCCGAGAAGCGGTCTCAGCCGCCATCGCCTCCAGAGAGAGGAGAAGAAGAGAGGCCGCCAACAGACCGACGATGGAGAGCACCCTTGGCCTCATTCTCTTCTCCAATGCTTGTAGAAGATTATCCCGCCCTTACTACGTTTGATGCAGAAATGTGAGCTCATTTTGAGCTTATTTATAGACCGTGGCCAGATAAGATTTTTCATTAGTGATCACTTGATGCTCCAGATAAATCTACGTACATTCCTAATAAAATTGAAATTTCGGTATTGTTTTGCCTCTAAAGGTGAAAACCACCTTCAAGAAAAGCAATTTTGTCTGGAATAGTTGACAGTTGACTTCGTCGTGCGAGAAGGGGTGGAGGGGAAAGCGACTTTGTTCGGGCTTTTTATTTGGGCCTAAAGGAAAAGGTGATATTGGGCCCTCTCGTGTCGGTTCCATTGTCTAAAGTTCCTGTACTGAAATTGATTTAACTTATTTATTATAGATATGTTTGGCTCTTGGACAAATAAAGAAAATGAGTGAGCGTAATTGGTGCGGGACAAAAAGTCCGGTAGATATTTGTTCACGTAGAAGTAATCCGGATGAGTATCGAGTCATCCATACGAGCTTAGTCATTAAGCGACTTGACGACACTTGAAACCATACGAAACAACTGTTTTCGTACGGGCACACCGGACGACGAAGGAAGGAATCGAGCGAATGGAATCCGCGGTAGTGAGCGATACCTTACACAGGGCTTAAGTCCATTTATAGGCCCATACTTGTTTCAAAGAGTCTCCCACAAAAGCTCCCATCCATAAAAACCCACGGAACCCTCCCCAGAGAGCAAAGCGACTCAACCTTCTCACCTAAAAGAGTAGTACAAGATAGCGAGGTGGTTCAAGGACTCGCTGAGATCTTTCCCACAGGGATGGAACCGATCGTCATCGCCCTCATGACTGTGTGCGCGACAGTCATTGCCATCACTGCCATCGTGAAGTTTTCCAAGATCTGTGTAGAAGTGGATGAAGTGGAAACTGGGGAAAACCGATACACCCGTGTCCGGGTCAACCTCGCGGACGCCGCCGCCCCCGCCGCTGCTTCCAGGTAGGTGGTTTACTGGCCTCGTGTCAAACCCCAGCGTCCCGACGAATGGGGTTTTTATGCTTGAGTGGTATCGGACTTCTGCCTTGTAGAGTGCTGGTGAAGTAATTATGATCTTCTTCAAATTTTTAATGTCATCTGGGATAAAGCGAGAAACGCCTTTAAACTTGTTGTTTACGACTTTTTTCTGGCACCGCGCTGCCGAGATCAGCTACGATGTCGATAGTTAGCATTTCCTTTTCCCCCTTTGGGCTGGTGGAGGGATGTGTTTATATATTAGTGGATTGGTTGTATAATCGGATCTCACCCGGCGTGCGGCAAGGCCTGCAGAGGGCCACGCCACAGACGAGGCACCTCGGATTGAGATCTGGTCCGTCAGGGGGGTCAACTGTGTTGAGTATTTTGAAGAAAAGTAACTCAAATCATACATATGAGTATTTCAATCGTCAATCTGTTTCACCGTCAATAATTATGTGTGTACTTGGCATTATCATGAGCTAAAGTTGATATGGAGTTACGCTTACATTGGATTGTAATGCTTTCCAACCTTATCGTGTGCGAAAACCTTATCCTCCTATACTTCATATATCTCAGCTTGTTTTCCCGATCCAGACAGAGTGACTTTTACAGCCTGTGCTGCCGATATCTCGTTGCCTAGATATACCGATTGTTGACTTCCCTCCACGTGGTAGTGCCATGCTCCTTGGATTGAGATCTCGTCTGTCGTTGAGGCCATGACCTGATTGACAGAGTTTGAAATGCTGAAATGGTTTCTTGACTTAGTGCAACAAATGAATTTTGGTATGCTTAGATAAACATGAACCCTTGGCGCATGTTGTAATCTAAGCTTGTTTCGATGCACAACACGGCTCTTACGACACGTTGCTACCGGGATCTGCTATGGCATATGAATATTTTAACATTTCTTTCCCTTTCCGATGGAGGGTTGTCGCATGGTGAGGTGGAGCCTAAGAAGGGCCACGGACGAGGCTGCCTGCCTTGGGTTTGAGATCTGGTCCAACCAGGTCGTATTCTTGCCTTTTCAAATAGAGAGGTTAACTACAAAAGCCCTTTTCAAATGTTCAGAAACTTAGGAATGCGGGAAGATCGGAAACATGGTTGGTAGTAGGGTTGGGAAGGGTGGTAATTGTTTACAGAGGCGTTGGGCCAACTCCAAACCGATAGAGATTGGAGATAGCAAGTGGAGTGTATTAATTGTCGTAGTAGCCAATGACATTTGTGACCTGGTCACTGTCGGAACCTTATTTGTATTTCCGTTGAGTCTGGCCTAACTCGATACTCAATTATAAAGCATATGCCATAAAATCAATATTAAATGTTTTCTTTCTTTATTATTATTTTTTTACAATCCTAAGGCTCTTTGGATCAAGATAATAATTTGAAACAAAGAGAGAAATTACGCTTCCAACGTTCTCGTCCCCATTTTCCATATATTTATGGGTTCTGATTGGGGTAAGGGGAATGAATGGGAAATTGTTTAGTGGAAAAAATGAATGGTGAACAACAATCTTTATTATTATTATTATTATTATAAAGCTAATTCGAAGGGACGTATGGGATTTTGAAATCCAAAAGATAATACCCATTAAAATAATAGGTCTAGCCTTTATCCTTATTAGGGGTGAGCATGGATTTCGGGTAAAACCGGGAATCTGTCGGAACCGGTACCATAAGGTCGGTGTCAGTACAGGTTCTCGAATAGATCGGGTAGGTTCTAGGTTCTAAATTTTATAAAACCGGCGGTACCAAGTACGGTTCTAGGTTCTCCTCTCGGAACCAACCTAGAGAACTTGGAACCTAACCTAAATTTTACCCAACCCAACCCAACCCAATAACCTACCATAAATCTTACCCAACCCAATAACCAAACTTAAACTTTACCCTACCCCAAACAATTGTTCCAGTTCCTTACATTTCTGTTCCCAGTCTCTCCCCCCTTTTCACAACAACGTCTTCATTAAACGGTTCCAGGGGTTACGGTTTTCTACGGTAAGTCAGCTCATAATCTGCTTTTTCCCTTCTTCCCCGCCTTGCCTTGTCAAGTTTTATTTACAATTCTTTTTGGGTTATGATTTTTTGGAGGATTTTAAGGATGGGTTAGGTTGATTGAGCCGTGGGTGATGGAATATTTTCTTAAAAGTTCTTTTTGTCTGAACATCGCCGGTCAGGGGGTGATTATGTGGGGTTTGGATTTTGATTTTGATGTAATTTGAGGCATTGGTGCTCTAGATTATCTGTTTGGGTGTCTTAATCCGAATCGAAACACGAACTGCTCATAGAGCGACGCCGTTGACCGAACCAGAATTGAAACTCAGAGGGCGACGCCGCTAACGGAACCGAAACAAAACCGGAACCTATACTAGAACTGGTAGGGTAGATTCTTGGGTGGGTCTTTGATTAATCCGATAGGTTCTAGGTTCTAAAAATTACGAACCGGACATTATAGGGTAGGTTTCAGGTTCAGGTTAACCTGGAACCTGCTCACCCCTAATCCTCACCCCGTAGATAGTCACTAAAATAAATTCTTTTATTGATCCTTTTTCTACGGGACTCGTCGGAGCACGAAATATTAAAATATTTTTCTTTCTTATGTAATGAAAGGGCAATGGCACATCATTTAATCGATATTTCAGTCTCATCCCCACGTGAACATGTCAGGGTGAGTAAAAAGTGACGCAATGGAACTTCCATTTTAGTAACAGGTAAAAGATTTAGGCCAAATTATCAAAAATATCATGAACTTTGGTTCGTTTTTCCGATTTACTCAAAACTTTGAATAATATCATCAGCTAGCCTAACGTTTGTCCGTTATCTCATTGACCTCCGTCCACCTGACCCTTTGACGGCAACCGACGTGTCCACTGACACCGTCAGTCCTCCATTTTCGTCTGACGTTTGCTGAGATGGCAAGCAACAACTACCCATTCCCCCTTTCTACTATCTCTTCCCTCTGTTCTGCTCCAATGGCGACCGCCGCCTCACCAACACTCTCCTTATCCCTCCTCCGTAAGACCAAAACGGCGAAGACCCAAACCCCTGCCTTCCCACGCTACCACGTCTCCTTACTCTCCCGTGGCCTCTCTACGGCCTGTCGAAAACTCTCTACCGTCAAAGCCACAACGGTTGCCTACAACAAGCCCTTACCCTCTTCTTCCTCGACTGCGACGTCGTTTTCGGAGGATGGGACGAATTGGGTGCCGGTGGTGCCGCTTTGGGCCAATTTTGATGCACCTCTGAATTAGGGTTCGATTTGGGGGTGATTTTGGGGAAATCTGATTTTAGGGATTTTGAGACTTGACGTGGCTCGTGTGGCTCTACGTGCGTACCAAGTCATCGCCATCTCAGCAAACGTCAGATGAAAACGGAGGACTGACAGCGTCAGCAGACACGTCGGTTGCCGTCAAATGATCGGGTGGACGGAGGTCAGATTTGAGATAACGGACAAACGTTAAGCTAACTAATGATATTATTCAAAGTTCTGGGTAAATCGAAAAAACGAGACAAAGTTCATAATATTTTTGATAATTTGGCCAAAGATTTAAGTGTAAAATTTTGAATTGTAATCAAAGCAAATAATATAAAAGGGCATTTAAAGCAAGGGAAGCTGGTCAAAGTAGAGGGATTGAACAAACACCTACTCTCTAGTTTAAGGAAAGCCCATCTGGCAGTCAGTGTTGGGTTCTCCGGGTTATCTTATCTGTCTCCCTGTCCAATAGGGTGGCCATCCTTTTTCCTGTATTGTCGTCTTGTAGACGTGAATGCCGCCCCCAAAAAAAATTTAAAAAAAAATTAGAAATCGTGAGAGTTTATTAAAAAAAAGGAAATGAGATTAAATTTCTGATCTGTAGTTTGGACCTCGACAGGGGATGACTTCACTTCACCGATGTCCTGGAACACTTCTACAAACCCAGGGCAGGCCCATGAACTCCAACTCATGTCCGAAACAGCATTAAGAAGCAGAACATATAATCTGACATTATCAATTTTATATATTTTTTATGCACGTTAAGCGTTAAGTTCGAAAAGTTAATTACCCAGACCAAATATGCATATATTTTTTTTTTTTGGACATTTTTACGTAGGTGTAAAACACGTGGGAGGAGATTGATACATGCATGCATCTTCTTTATTTTACATAACACAAAGGAAGAGCCTTGAAAGGATTTTAGGACTACGGGATTCATATTTATCAGCTAAACCGTCGGGACTAATTTTAGCTTTTATTAGCTTAACATAGAAATGTAGAGGTTTAGATTGTGATCCCCTATGATTTTCATAAACAGAGTCCCGGTTTTGTCTCGAACGGCCTCCGATGCCACTCTTCGGTAGCACACTTTCCCTACTATGGCTACCTCAGCGCCGCGGATTGCCTCCTTCGCCTCCTCTGTTTATGGTGGTGATCCAGACGGGTCTCCGGAGCTTGCACCTCCAGCACGTTCAACTTCCTTAACACCGCCCCCGCCACCACCCCATCCACCACCATGTCCTCCGCCTCCTCCACCCCAGCCACCTCCTCTGCCGCCGCCTCCTCCGCCCCAGCTACCACCACCTCCTCCATAGTGATTAACTTCGTCCATGCCGCCACCACCGCCGCCCCAGCCTCCGCCTCGTCCTCCTCCTCCCCCGCCTCCGCCTCCTCCATAGTGATTAACCTCATCCACGCCGCCCCAGCCTCCGCCACGTCCGCCTCCACCCCAGCCACCGCCATGATAATATGGCTCGTACAGGCTTGTAGCTTCGTTGAGCATGAAAACTGCTTCATTCGGCGCCATTGAAAACAGTACCAGTCATGATTTCGTCCAATTATATATCAAATATAACTTACGTACTAGAAACGAGATCCTACCATTTTCTCCGCAGCACCTGCACCCATAGTAACCACAGCATTTCCTGTAACAGCCGCCGCCGCCCCACTGTTCCAGTCCCTACAACCGTAAGTCCTCGGGGAGTTTGGGATGGTATTTTACCAACTTCTTGCCATAAACGGGGAAATTATTAAACTCAGCTGCCCCTGCCATGAATTTTCAAAATCGGGGAGAGGAGGCACGGAAGAACAAACATCAATGTTTCTCCTGCTGTGTTATTACGAGTACGAATATTAGAAGAAAATTGCAAGTTAGACTTTTTACAGAGAATTGTACCCAGTAAATATCCCCGCGCACATATCGAAAGCCGAGTTTCTAGAAGTTTATCTGCCGTCCAAACAGTTATCTCGAGGGATGAAAGGCATGTGCATCTCGATGGTTTTAGGGAGCAGCGGAAACAAGAATTATAAACTTTTATGCCTAAAATAAAAAAATCTCTCGTGATACGCATAAAAATTTAGATAAATAAAATCATAAACTTATCCAGAAAACTCACCTTGAAATTCCAGTGAATTATAATACAGTCGTGAATAAGCTAGAGCCCCACGTGTGACTCCTCTAACGGTATCCACGCGCACACGATTACGAACCTCTCGACGATCCCATAGGTGCTAGCATCTTGGATCCGTCTGAGAACTCTTCGAAAGCAAAAAGAATTTCTCTCCTTTTCACAAATCTTTCTCTCTGATTTCTAAAGCTACAGAGATTTGTTTCCAAACTCACAAAAACCTCCGACGACTGACACACGGAGAAAAACATAATACCTTTTTTTTTCCTTTATTTCATCCCACTAAATTTCTTGCCATAAAAAATTTACATTTCCTCTAATCAATCGTCTTAGTGTAACGGAAGAAAAATTTAATGGACAAAATTAATGGGAAAAGATTCGTTACGTAAAATAATAATAATAGTTTTAATAATAATATTAAGACTATTTAATGCAAGTGACGTGGTCATGTGGAAATTAAAAAGCTTCCAACGACACATGTACTAAAATGATTTAATTAAATAAACTATATATTGAATATAACATTTAAATAAATAAATAAAATTTTAAATATATATATCCTTTATAAATTGACCCGAAGTCAATTTATTTGCTTCCGATATTTCAGAATAAATTAATAATCCAATTAATTCTAATTCTGAAATAATAAAATGATTAATTTTAGTATCCACTAAAATAATCAATAATACAATGGTCGTATCGACGTGCCATGCATGCGACCCTCTAGGTCCTATATACGAAGGCAGTGTATATCCATACACAAACTAAGGTAACTGTCTAGCTATAGTTTTTAGTCACCCAACGTGTTAGGATAATGATTATAAATCATAAACCACTATGAACCGATTACCATGTAATTCAATCTCTTCATCTAACCGACATCCCAATTAATTCGGCGCAAAATACATCATCACCGAATTAAATGTTTTACTTGATTGCCAAGATATAATAAACTCTCTTGAATGTAAAACATTCCTCCCATGGCCATAGATTTTAGAGTCACTAATACCTCTATCAAGTGACCTAGATGTCAACTCTCTAATCCAAGAGAGCGATGAATCCTATATTGAGTCAATACTATTCTCTCTACGCTTTGTCACACACCCAACAATCGTATCACTCACAATCCGGTTAAAGACTGCTTTTAACGACGTCAAAGTGCGCAAACTCCATGCATAGAATAAATGAAGGTCTCAAGTCAAAAGATCAGTTACACTCGTCCATAAAGAGGATTGACCAATGATGTTCAATACGTGGTATCCTCTTAATCGGGTCGTGTCCAGTATCCCTAATCTTAGGGTACCCCTAAGTATAACATGGATCACTATCCCTTGGTCTATCTCGACCTCAGCTATACTTGGCGATGATCTAGATGTCCACGTCCCCTCTAAACATCTATCCGATCATGGACGATTTCAGATTAATATACTCAATAATCTGTGGGACTTTATCATTAATAATTTTACGTGTAGAAAAGTAAAATAATCAATGATAAATACTAGCATTTATTAATTATTTATCCACAAATACATTAAAGTGTCTTGGCACATACGTGCACACACTAACAATCTCCCACTTGCACTATTGCCAAGCACTATGGACTCGAAGTCCTAGGCTCCTCACATGGGTCTCATGTTTCTGCAGAGGTAAGGCCTTTGTGAGTGAGTCTGCGATATTCTCGCTCGTATCAACTCTGCTAACCAACACGTCACCCCTCTGAACAATCTCTCGGAGGATGTGATATTTCCGCAGTCAGAGGTTTTTGTGAGTTTGGAAACAAATCTCGGAGAAAAACATAATACCTTTTTTTTTTCCTTTATTTCATCCCACTAAATTTCTTGCCATAAAAAATTTATGTTTCCTCTAATCAATCGTCTTAGTGTAACGGAAGAAAAATTTAATGGACAAAATTAATGGGAAAAGATTCGTTACGTAAAATAATAATAATAGTTTTAATAATAATATTAAGACTATTTAATGCAAGTGACGTGGACATGTGGAAATTAAAAAAGCTTCCAACGACACATGCATTAAAATGATTTAATTTATTGGATATAACATTTAAATAAATAAATAAAATTTTAAATATATATATCCTTTATAAATTGACCCGAATAAATTCATATTCGATCTTAGTCAATTTATTTGCTTCCGATATTTCAGAATAAATTAATAATCCAATTAATTCTAATTCTGAAATAATAAAATGATCAATTTTAGTATCCACTAAAATAATCAATAATACAATGGTCGTGTCGACGTGCCATGCGTGCGACCCTCTAGGTCCTATACACGAAGGCAGTGTATATCCATACACAAACAAAGGTAACCGTCTAGCAACAATTTTTAGTCACCAAACATGTTAGGATAATGATTATAAATCATAAACCACTATGAACCGATTACCATGTAATTCAATCTCTTCATGTAACCGAAATCCCAATTAATTCGGCGCAAAATGCATCATCACCCAATTAAATGTTTTACTTGATTACCAAGATATAATAAACTCACTTGAATGTAAAACATTCCTCCCATGGCCACGGATTTTAGAGTCACTAATACCTCTATCAAGTGGCCTAGATGTCAACTCTCTAATCCAAGAGAGCGATGAATCCTATATTGACTCAACACTATTCTCTCTACGCTTTGTCACACACCCAACAATCGTATCACTCACAATCCGGTTAAAGACCACTTTTAACGACGTCAAAGTGCGCAAAATCCACGCATAGAATAAATGAAGGTCTCAAGTCAAAAGATCAGTTACACTCGTCCATAAAGAGGATTTACCAATGATGTTCAATATGTGGTATCCTCTTAATCGGGTCGTGTCCAGGATCACTAATCTTAGGGTACCCCTAAGTATAACATGGATCACTATCCCTTGGTCTATCTCGACCTCAGCTATACTTAGCGATGATCTAGATGTCCACGTCCCCTCTAAACATCTGTCCGATCATGGACGATTTCAGATTAATATACTCAATAATCTGTGGGACTTTATCATTAATAATTTTACGTGCAGAAAAGTAAAATAATCAATGATAAATACTAGCATTTATTAATTATTTATCCACAAATACATTAAAGTGTCTTGGCACATTCGTGCACACACTAACACATCTCATGCTTACCTTTCGGTTGATCAAACCTTTCGTTGGTGGCGTCGCACGATTGCATTCTAAAGTGTGGGAAATTGACAATAATACCATCACTTAATATAAAGACCCGAAAAGCTAGTATGAAGGTGAAGATGCTCGTTATATACCATACCAGTGTGCTCAATGTGAGACTACTTTCATGCATCTTCCCGACCCCAATCGGACAGGGGAAGGGGGCGAAAAATAACGTGGCGTTGCGGGGTCTCTGCCTCCAAAGTACTAGTCCTTGTTGGGGCAGGTCTTGATTGTGTGAAAGCTGGTTTTGAACTAATGTAGGCCACAAAGAGGCATTTATCAAAAAGGCTGGATAACTTGGATTGAAAGCTTGAGGAGCAAAAGGATTTGAACAACCTGATTGCAAATCATGTAAAGAGCAATAGTTGTTCACTCTCTTTTGTCAATTAAGCTTTCGTTGCCCAAACAACAGTTTGTCTACTGATCTTCCTGTTGAAAATTTTAACGGTGTGTACATTGTTAACCCTATGTTTGTGTAGGTTAGTGAGTTGAACTCAAATTTATCCCAGATAGGATTTGAGAATGCATCCATTCACCAGATTGTTTCTGGGTTGGTAAGAAGCAGCTTTAGTTTGTGTATATGCATGTGCTAAATTTTATGATTCCAAGGTTGAGGAAACGAAGTTCGGATGGCCAGTCTGCTGCTTTAACTGAATGTGATCCGCTCATATTTTTCTCCACTTTTAGCAGGATCGGAAAATGGGTTTGATTGAGAGCAATCAAGATAGCATTAACTGTGGATTGTTCAGTCTGTATCCAGTTGCTAAAAGACTTGAGGTTATCTCATAGCTATTTTATTAGAAAAATGGCAAGTGAAAAGTGCTACCGTCGTTCCGAAAATCGATGTTCTTTTATTTGATGTAGCTTGTGTTCTCTCAAGTCTGATTATGGTGGCGTTTTCCCGACAATTGATGTTATTCTTCTGAGACACACAGATACAAGCACTGAGAGAGGAGACAAAAAAAAAAAAAAACAACGACAAAAGGCTTCGTTCTCAAAGACGCTCAACGACTCTGTCATCATCACCAAGGTAGCGTTCTCTTCTAGGTATTCTCGGTAGAAATTGTATCAGGTTATATTCCAGTCGGCCGAGCCTCTCTCTTTGTACATCGACGCCACAGCAGTCTCAGTTTGTTCCTCGCGATGGTTCCGATTCGCTTCCCCAGTCTAAGGCGGTCAATTCCGGGTAAACTCCTTCTATCGCTTCTATATATATATTTTTTTTATGAATCGGTTTGCTTTTAATTTTCTTTCATGTCTAGACAGTGATTGTGGGATCACAGTTCGGCCCCATCCCTAACTCAAAGCGTCCCGGAATCTCATCCCACCGTCGGGGACGATCACTGCGGCCTCAAGAAGATGCCACTTTACGACATCGCAAACATGCTGAGCAGATGAAATCCCTCACGGGGAAACACAACCATAAAAAGAAAGGACGAACACACAGACGGCAAAGGAGTCGTTATTGCAACGGGAGTCCACACTTTCTTCGGGATGGCCGCGCACCTTGTTGACAGCACCAATCAGGTTGGGCATTTCCAGAAGGTGTTGACGGCGATTGGAAACTTCTGCATATGCTCGATCACGGCGGGATGTTGGTTGAGATCATTGTGATGTACCCAATCAAACTCCGCAAGTACAGGGACGGAATCAACAACCTTCTGGTGCTCCTCATCGGTGGCATCCCCATCGCTATGCCCACCGTCTTGTCGGTGACGATGGCCATTGGTTCCCACCGGCTGTCACAGCAAGGTGCCATCACCAAGAGAATGACGACTATTGAGGAACTCGCTGGTACGGATGTCCTGTGCAGCGACAAAACCGGAACCTTGACGCTTAACAAGTTGAGTGTCGACAAGAACTTGATAGAGGTGTTTGCAAAGGGTGTGGAGAAGGACCACGTCATCTTGCTTGCTGCCAGGGCTTCTAGGACAGAGAACCAGGATGCCATTGATGCTGCCATTGTGGGCATGCTTGCCGATCCGAAGGAGGCAAGAGCTGACATTAGAGAGGTCCATTTCTTCCCGTTCAATCCTGTTGAGAAGAGAACCGCCCTAACCTACATCGATTCCCAAGGGAACTGGCACCGTGCAAGCAAGGATGCGCCTGAGCAGATCCTTAATCTGTGTAATGCAAGCGCCGATATGAAGAAGAAGGTCCATTCGATCATCGATAAGTTTGCGGAGCGTGGACTTCGCTCTCTGGCAGTTGCAAGACAGGAAGTTCCTGAGAAATCGAAGGAAAGCCCTGGTGCTCCCTAGCAATTCGTCGGCCTATTGTCACTTTTTGACCCCCCTAGGCATGATAGCGCAGAAACCATTCGCAGGGCTCTTAACTTCGGGGTCAATGTCAAGATGATTACAGGTGATCAACTTGCCATCGCTAAGGAGATGGGAAGAAGGCTTGGGATGGGATCCAACATGTACCCTTCCGCTTCTCTTCTGGGCCAAGACAAAGATTCAAGCATTGCTGCCCTCCCGGTCGAAGAGCTCATCGAGAAAGCCGATGGATTTGCCGGAGCGCTCCCTGAGCACAAGTACGAGATCGTGACGAAATTGCAAGAAAGGAAGCACATTTGTGGAATGACCGGGGACGGGTTGAACGATGCTCCAGCTTTGAAGAAGGCGGACATTGCAATTGCTGTTGCTGACGCTACAGATGCAGCAAGAAGCGCTTCTGACATCGTCCTGACTGAATCCGGGTTGAGTGTCATCATCAGCGCAGTGCTCACCAGCCTCGTCTTCGCCGACCACTAAGGCGGCTGTCCTGAACCCACCAGCCGATCAGCGGCCTCTCCTCGCCCCAGTCGTCCCCGTCGACCTTCCAGATCCAACAGCGGCGAGCGTACGCCACTCCCGGCTTCCCCAGATTCGGCGGTGGCGTATCCATGTTCCCTCCGGCGTCCCCTCCAGCCGCGACGTCTTCGGATCTGACAGCGGCGACTCCACCTCGTCCTCCGACGTCGCCAGCAGCCTACCCGTGCCCCCACCGCCGGTTCAACACCAAGTCCCAGAGGAACGACAGCGACGTCGGCGTCGCTCAGACCCGATTTCGGCCATCGGCGAGTCAGCCTCCAATGTAGAAACCTTACCGTTCGACCTCAAAGCTTAAGCTATCAGGTAGGCTTGGTTTATATTTTATATCTTAACACGCCCCCTCAAGCCGAACCGGGCAGGCATCGTTGGCTCTGGGCCCTTGGTTCAAGGCTGGGCGGGCTCTTTTTGGCCACTTACCTTATTTTTGGGGATTTTTTGCGTGCGCAGGGGTTTGAACCCAGGACCGCTCTGATACCATGTAGAAACCTTACCGTTCGACCTAAAAGCTTAAGCTATCAGGTGAGGCTTGGTTTATATTTTATATCTTAACATCCAAGACCCACCTTCGCTGGCAAGAAGTTCGAGGACGGCCGCATCCTCTGCCCGCTCTGGTCCCCGTTCGCCGCTCCAGACCCGGCCTCCCGACTCCAGACGTTCTTCCCGTGCCGAAGTTCCGCTCTGCCATCCTTGCACCCTTCTCGCCTACCGCCTCGACCCTTCCTCTTGGGGTATCAACGTCCGTGCTGCCTTCGCTTGGAACAACAGCGCCCTCGCCTAGCCTGTCACCCACGACGTCACCCAGTCCGTTGGCGTTAAACCCCCAAGGATTTCTGCTCTTCGCCCTACGTCAGCCGCACCAGCACTCCCAAGGTGTCCATGTCGCCTCTTGGTCGCTCCGACAACAACCCTTGTACGGCTTCCTGTTCTCCCTCGGCAGCCATGGTTCTGGTTTCGAACCCCTCCTCTGCGCGCGATAGTGGGTGATCAACGTTGCCTTCCGCTCCCTTCCATCAACCGAGCAAGGTATCGTTTAATTTTATTCACTTTTCTCATTTGATTTTATTTATTTATTTTCCCGTTTTACTTTAATCTCACCGTTTATCCCCCTTCATCAATTTTTTAATTCTCCAATTATGTTTATATGGGTTTCTGATATTCATTTGTCAAAATTATTTGGTAAATTTTGGAGTCGTCTGGCCATTGATTTCGTTTTAATTGGCATAGTGATAAATAATACATTTTTAATAAAAATCAAGGTCCATTGTTTTTTTAAAAATAATCTTATTTGTTTCTAAATTTTTCTGTCTTTTTCGAACAATTTACTTCGTTATTCGATATTTATATAGATATCTTGGGGGCGTGCCTTGCGGATAACTAAGGCATGCACCCCATTTAACAAATTCAAGACAACAGAACTTATATTCGAGGGTTTATTTTGGATTCTCAAAGATCAAGACCCTCTGAAGACGGCTTCACACTCACCAACGTTACGGCATCAGCGGCTCGCCCGGTTCACCGTAAACCTATTATAAAACGGCACCGTGATATAAACGCTAACGGGTACGTTCTATAGAGCGAGCAATGGTACAACACCCGTTTCTCCCTTGAATTTATTTTTTGGCTTAGAAACTGTTAAGGGCATTAATAAATCTACGATTGTCTGTATTTTTTTCCCCAAAATCAACTTTCAGGAAATATTCTTCTAAAAAATGATTCACGTAGACATTTTAAGCATTGATGAGCTCGACATCATTTTTTTCAAGAAATTTCTTTTTCTAAAACCGAGCTTAAATAAATTCGGACATTAGAAACACACGATAAACGCCTCACTTTTCTTTGTGATGCATGCGATTGTAATCCCTAATTCCCGAACCTTAATAAATCTCTATAATTTTTCTAACTTGAACTTAAAATAAGTTAGTGGGGACTCCGATATTTTCAAAATCAGAAGCCTTATCGTCAAGGGAGGATATTCATTTTAAATGTAACCAGAAACGGCATCTACCAGCGACAGCGGGTCAGAGAGGAGGGCGTCGGCTGGTCGGGAGGCTAAGGCATACATATGCCTTAGCCCATGTTTGTTGATGGCAAACAATATACGACAACAAACCTGTGGGCTTAAGGCATGCGGACAAGTACAGACAATTATTGAGATCAAAGGGGGCGGGGAATGATGGTGACCGTGGGCCTATGCACTTGGGCCCATGGCCAGTTACATGTGAAAATAAAGAAAATCGGGAGGTCCGCACCTCCCTCATGTACCTGAGGCCCGCCAGGATGGCATGTCATCGGCTAAGGTTTCGGGGCCACTTTGGTGACGTGCATCCACCACGGGTTCCCTTCACGCAGTCTTTGAGATCACCCTCCTGAATCGATGTTAATCTTCAGACGCCGGGGAAGGGGGTCTGATCTTGGCTGAGGGTTTGGATCGTCGAGAGATGCCAAGTGATTCGTTTCCTTGGGATGTACCTGTGCATAGAAAGAAAAACATCAAAACAACAAGAATGCTTCCCACGGGTCTGACCGTGAGAAGCTCAATCAAGCGGCCTGGTAGAAAGAAACAACATCAGATGTGTTTTGGTTCTGTAGATGACAAGGTAAGCCAGCCGTTCGAATTCCTAGAAGATCATTGTTTGCTTGTGCGACGCCTACTTGCTAGTGCAATTTCAAGGCCTCGAGGGCATGGATTTGAGTTGGTGACGCTGGAGGTTGTTGGATGCAGGGGTGGAGTATCTGTGTGGGAGTGTCTGTCTCCGCCGGGGCTCAGTTTAACGTTCCAATGTCACGTGCAACGAGTTCAAAAAAAATATGAAAGGTGGTCATCCATGTTCTAAATTAAATGACGGGCTGGATGAATATGAAAAAAAAATCGAAAACCTCGTCCCGGGATGGCCCGAGGAGGAAGAAGGACATCGTGGAGTCCGTTTGGGGGAGGTTGCCTTGGAGCCGATCCTTATCCATGCTTAGATTGTGGTTGTGACAGGATGCGAGTCAGAAAGGAGGGCGTCGGCTGATCGGGAGCTTTGGCTTTGGAGAGGGAGAGTCCTTGGCTCTAGTGTCTGTGTATATGTCGAGAGATTTTTGTTTCCGGTTGTATGTTGAGGAATTTGTCTCCGATTCCTAGAGGAGTTGGCCTCCGGTTTCACAGAGGGGGTGGAGCGTGTTTGGAGGTGAGGGACGTCTCTGAAGGGCCGGATTTTTTTCTGATTATCTGATAGGGGTTTCTGATTATCTGATAGGGGATAGGGAGGGGATAGGGAGGCTTTGGCTTGGGGGAATGAGAGGATACCAGAGATCCTCTGGATTTTTTTACGTGTGTCCATATCTCCTCCTTTAGAATGAATTTCCTTAGGAAGGGAATTCTTGCCCCCCTAGAATCAGAAAAATCTGAAGAAATATTTTTATTGATTGAATAATTATAGTGTGAAATTATTTGTTTCCCCTCTTTTTTTATCAAAGGACGATCCTCTGGATAATGATGTGGGGTGGGAATCATTCTCTTCCCTTTTATTAATTTTACTTTCCCTTTTTTTTGGATACGGCTGATTTATCTTTGGGCACGTAGAGGGAAAGAAAAAAAATGGGGGAGGATAATTTTTTTTAAAATCAAAATTAAATTTTAAAAATGAAATTCGTAATAAAAATAAGGATGGGTTTGAATTGGGCTTAAACCATTTTTGTTGTTGGACTGGGCTTATGTAATAGGTTAAAAATTATTAATTTCTAGCCCACGGAATAATTTGAGGTATTACATGGATGAGGAGGGCTTCTCCTTACAACATGGTTATTTATAGCCATTTCCGATTTGTCATAAAAGTAGAATACAATAACAGAGAAGTAGATAAGATCGGATGAGCATGCATTCATGCAGATTTATCGTCTGGGTCGTGGATTTGCATTTGGTGAATGTATTTATTTGGTTTTGGCTCCATAACGTGTAGTTGGGGGAGGGAAGGCATGGGAGGTCTTCTAACTCCACTTACTCCCCCATCCTTTCTCTTACGAAAATATATTATTATTGCAATAACTTACGACCATACTGCCCTTCATCACTTGCGCAGCGAATCCATGTTACGACACCGGTTACAGGCATGTTCAGTCGGGAGGAATGCCGCAACGATTTTCTGCACTGATCGAATGGCGAATAAGGTTGATTCTGACCGGCCATCGAGAGGAGAGAGCACTGACGACTGACGCCGTGATTATTTGCGAGACCACAAGTCCGTAAACCATTTCTCCGCTAGTGAACTAAAATAACAATAATAGTAATAACGAACATGTCGGTCATGTAAAGTGAGCGTTCTAATCGTCTTATGGTAGTTGAAAACGAAGGATGCTGCTACTACTCTTAGTGGGAAATCTAAAAAAAACCAAGCAATATCATCTGTTCATCATTCTCGGAGGATGTGTTCGGTCCTCTTCCAGGTATGTTATTCTCGATTATGACGACGGACGGACGGGCTCGTTCGGACGATTCTTGCGCACGCCGTCCTCCTGTGTCGTGTGCAACAACAAGATGCTGAAGATCACGTTCGTCCCATGTGGAAAAGACACGACATTTCTAATATTTCTACGAATGCTACTAGTGCCAGTACCGGATACCATTTTATTTCTTTGTTTTTATTAATTCAGGTTGTTTAATTGAAAAATGGGATTATTCAGGAATATACATTGAATGCTAAGATTACGCATTGAGTTTCTGGTAGTAGATCCATAATAAAAAAAGTGTTTGTGATTGTTCCAGAAGAAATGAAACAAAAGATAGGATAGAGCTAGGACATTTATTGTATGAAGTCTTCAATGTGCAAAGTGTTTTATTTTTCTCTTCTCATTTTTCTAACCAAACACAACCTTAATATATTAAAGCTTGTTTCAATGCAAAACAAGAAGAAAGATGCAGCATTGACTCAACCATCGACAAACTTTCACATATTAACAACTACTCTAGGAGGGGGAATGTTTTTATCCGGTGCTGACGATTTAATAAAACTATCTTTGTAGCTCAAGAATGTTTCAGTTTATACTCTTACCTAGTATTTGGATATACCAAGAAAGATATACGGTCCAATGAAACGACTATAAAATATTTACTCATGGGTGGGGCAGGCTCGTCTCTTCTGGTTCATGATTTCTCTTTGCTATATGGTTCATCTTGCGGAGAAATTCGAAAGAACTCCTATACGGAACGAGAGCAACACTTCCTTATTATTAATGACAAAAAAATACTTTGTTTTTTTTCTACATTAGGAGTTGTTATTTCTCCTACATGATTTCTGTTTGGATGGGAAGACTTGAAGGAGAAAGAGCTTGTCCAAGTCGTCCGAGACTGTTGTTACTGAAAACATAGGAAGCTTTAGATACTTTTCACAAAGTGTAGTAAAATGCATGATTAGTCACAAAATTTCAAATTAGTAAGTAATCTCTGAATATACCCCATTTTTTAAGGCATGACATGATGGCCCAACCAAGTTTTAACTCCCCGAGAACCCTTTATGGAAGGTTGAATCTCCCACACGATCATTGCTAATCGTTTCGACCCTTTCGGTGTTATTCATATTCTTAAACTTTAGATCTCTCTCTGTGATGTGTCCACTTCACTCATTCTGAGTTTTGTTGTGATGTATCTTCAATGCTAATTATAAAGAGGGTTTTCCTTGACCCTACTAATTTGTGTGACCGACTCTTTCGTCTGGAGCAAGGGGGCAACCGCAAGTGTTCTTCGTATACATATATGCCAAAACATAGTATTATTTATCATTATCATTTATTCGTCTGTCCTGCATGGACCGTATTACACGCATTCGTAATTGTAGCCAAGCATTTACTAAGGTTACATATGCTTCTGCACCACAAACCCGCAACAAGCATTGTTCATGCCCATTGACTGCACTATATATGCGCTTTATCCCGAGTTTCGCCCGTTCATGGCAATCCACCGTAACGGCCTCCGTTGTAAGCTTCAAATCTGTCACGACTAGGGTATTCCCTAAACCTGCCACCATTGCCTGGATATCCTCCATATCTGACTCCATCAACAGGTCGCCCTTCGTAACCTCCCCCTCCACCGGGATATCCATTATACCCATCACGACCATAGACCCCGTATCTGCCGCCGCCGCCGGGATATCCACCATACCCACCACGACCATATGCCCCGTATCCGCCGCCTCGGGGATATCCACCATACCCACCACCATATCCGCTGCCAGTAGGGACCGGACCATATGACATTGGGCCGCCGTAGTCATTTTCAGATACCTTGGTACTTACCTCCTCTGGAAGTGGAAAGCACGTATACCAATTATCAGCAGCAACAACATTATTACTATGGAAAAGCCCAAAATTATATATAAAGAAAAAAAAGAACGTTTGCTTATGGTAATGCGGATCATGTGACGTACCTTCTTTGGTAGCCGGAGTAGCGGTGTCGGCTGCCATCGTCTCCAAAGAAACAAGGAAGAGCACGACGAGGATGAGCACCCTCGATCTCATTCTTTTCTTCGACGCTTGTAGATGGACTATATATGTCTTGGTGGATGAAGAAATGTGAGCTCATTTCGAGGTTATTTATAGGGCCTTAAAAGGGAGATGTTCTACACTGTTTTTTAATTATTATTATTATTTTTGTCTATCGGAAAAAAGGGGGGATAAAGAGGTCTTCGTGAGAATAATTCAAATAATAGAACCAAAATAATTCTTCGTCGGTTCATGATGATTGCATATAGCGTCCATTTTCTGTCAATCTCGCTGGCGTTCCCCCACCTGCAGGGGTTATGTAAATATCACACGATTCCTGACAAATGGGGTTGGGACTGAGTAAACAAAGATTGACTCAAAGTCATGCAGTGCAGACAAAAAGGCAGCCGCGGATTCAATTGGAATGATTCCAACCCCATCGGCACACGCCGGGATAAACCGCGAATTGCTCCCTAATTATTGTATCAAACCTTGTCATCGATCGATGTAACAAAAATTAAATGTAAATCATGAACCCAATAACCAACTCTTTTTGACAAAATTAATTCAATCGAGACGATTATTCCACATTTTTATAAGGACGCCGTAAATCGGGGCTGAAAGTGATGGTTAATTTAAAAAAGGCGAGTCCACCGGAAGACTTGAAGAAAACTTTTTTTGAAGTCGTCCTGACAATAACCCGTTGTTTCTTTTTTAGGTTTGATGTTTTTTACATATATATTTTTAAGTGTAACGTAATGAATAGTCGATTCGTTTAAATTTTTCTTTACTAAACGCCCACTGATTTTTCCCCACACAAAATTTAAACAAAAATCTCAAGGTTATGGTTAATTTGGCGTGGAATAACAATTTGGTTAGGTTTTGTGGCTAAGTAGATGAAGAATTGAATGAAGTTGGTGGTTTAGAAGCCGGTGACATCGTTCCAAGGGGTCGTGACATATTCAATGAACAGATGTGTGACATTTTGAGTGTCACGAATGAAATTATAATTATAATAATATTAAGTAAAGGTATATTAAGGTACGGATTTTTTTTCTTTAAAACAGAAGGGAAAAAAAAAGAGAAACAAGAATGATATTGTTTACACTTTATACCGGGTAATTTTGGGACGTCGATTGTAATTTGAGTACAGCGACGAATATAATAGTTAAGTCGATTTAAGGAAAATCTAATTTGCCAATTAAATCAACGGCAATGGCAAAATCTATTTAGTCGATGAAGGATTTTGCATCTAACCCAGTCGATATAGGAGAAAATTTAATCTAGTTTGAACTAGACATATTAGTCTATTGAGACTATGGTCTTAAAGATAAGATTTTACAGGAGAATATCATAATGAAATGAAGGAGCAGAAATTGAATAATCGTCGTTGAACATTCTCTATAAATAGAAGGAAATATTAGAAAATTAAGAGACACATCAACAATAACATATGTCAGACACTTTATCTTTATCTAAGTTTTAAAGTAGAATATCTATACAATATTTAGGAATCTTAACAAGCATTCAAAGGCGCCTGAAGGGCTATGTTCTTATACTCTATTTCCAGAAATGGAAGTAAATGTTTTTTGTTCTTATGTTCAAGTACTTCAATTTACCATTTATTTAAAAGTTTTGGCGACCATTTTACTTTACATTCACTATATTCTTCGTCGAATATCGCGACGTATTGATCTACCCGCAAAGATAGTTGTATAAATTGTATCATAAGGGTACATGCTAATATTATTAGATTGAGACAACACCTTGTGAAAGCAAGGATCCTCCTGCAGAGACGATCGATCACATCAGAGACGTGTAATGCGAATGTCTTTCGACTTCTAATCGTGTTATAAATTTATTCACGTTACTCGAGCTTTTCAAAGTAGGTCCTTTTTATTATTTTATGGTGTTAGATCGTTTCTTGGATTTTATCTACTACAAAATAATACGTGCATATATTTCATTACTAAACTTTTTCTTTTTATGTTTTTATCCGGCAGCAGCAACCCGGGAATTTGCTATTCGGACAATAACCCAAACATAGGAATATCATCGATCTTTATTTATTCGGGTGATCCTGTAAGGACCATATTACACACGTTCATAATAGTAGCATGCCACGTACTTAGAATGTTACATATGTGCTTGCACCACAAACCAGCAAACCAAAATTATTTATGTGCATTGAATCTGCACCATAACATGTGTTCGCCCGAGTTTCCGCTCCTTCATGGGAATCCACCGTACCTTCCGAATCCCCCACGACCACGGTATTCCCCAAACCTAACACCATTGCCGGGATATCCTCCGTATCCACCATGCTCATCTCCACCGCTGCCCGGCCGCCCTCCATAACCTTCCCCACCGCCGGGGTATCCATCGTATCCACCACCCCTGTACCCACCATATCCCCCATATCCTCCACCACCGCGGCCATATCCCCCATATCTGCCGTAGCCACCTCCACCACTGCTGGGGTATCCACCGTAGGTCATAACTGGATCGCCGTTGTCATTTTTATATGCTTTGGTATGTACGTTTTCTGGAAGTTGAACGCACGTCCAACAATTATCAGTAGCAATAACATTATTAACTATGGTAAAGCACAAAATGATGAAAAATTGTACATAAAAGAAATAAATGGTCGCCATGGCATGTGAGCATATTATGTGTACCATCATCAGTAGCCCGAGAAGCGGTCTCGGCCGCCATCGCCTCCAGAGAGAGGAGAAGAAGAGAGGCCGCCAACAGACCGACGATGGAGAGCACCCTTGGCCTCATTCTCTTCTCCAATGCTTGTAGAAGATTATCCCGCCCTTACTACGTTTGATGCAGAAATGTGAGCTCATTTTGAGCTTATTTATAGACCGTGGCCAGATAAGATTTTTCATTAGTGATCACTTGATGCTCCAGATAAATCTACGTACATTCCTAATAAAATTGAAATTTCGGTATTGTTTTGCCTCTAAAGGTGAAAACCACCTTCAAGAAAAGCAATTTTGTCTGGAATAGTTGACAGTTGACTTCGTCGTGCGAGAAGGGGTGGAGGGGAAAGCGACTTTGTTCGGGCTTTTTATTTGGGCCTAAAGGAAAAGGTGATATTGGGCCCGGGTTTAGTGTTAGTTGGGCCTCGTGTCGGTTCCATTGTCTAAAGTTCCTGTACTGAAATTGATTTAACTTATATTTATTATAGATATGTTTGGCTCTTGGACAAATAAAGAAAATGAGTGAGCGTAATTGGTGCGGGACAAAAAGTCCGGTAGATATTTGTTCACGTAGAAGTAATCCGGATGAGTATCGAGTCATCCATACGAGCTTAGTCATTAAGCGACTTGACGACACTTGAAACCATACGAAACAACTGTTTTCTTACGGGCACACCGGACGACGAAGGAAGGAATCGAGCGAATGGAATCCGCGGTAGTGAGGGATACCTTACACCGGGCTTAAGTCCATTTATAGGCCCATACTTGTTTTAGAGAGTCTCCCACAAAAGCTCCCATGAATAAAAACCCACGGAACCCTCCCCAGAGAGCAAAGCGAGTCAACCTTCTCACCTAAAGAGTAGTACAAGATAGAGAGGTGGTTCAAGGACTCGCTGAGATCTTTCCCACTGGGATGGGACCGATCGTCATATCCCTCATGACTGTGTGTGCAGCCGTCGTTGCCATCGTTGCCATCATGAAGTTTTCCCAGATCTGTGTAGAAGTGGATGAAGTGGAAACTGGGGAAACCCAATACACCCGTGTCCGGGTCTACGCCTCGGACGCTGCAGTCCCCATCGCGGTCCCCGCCGCTCCTGCCGGCCAGCTGGTTCACCGGCCTCGTGGCAAAGCCCAGCGTCTCGACGAAGGGGGTTTTTATGCTTGAGTGGTAACGGACTTTTGCCATGTGAGTGCTGGTGAAGTAATTATGATCTTCTTCCCATTTACAATGTCATCTGGGATAAACCGAGAAACGACTTAAGATGTTATATATCTAAGCTTGTTGTTTATGACATTTTTCTGGCACCGCGCTGGCGAGATCAGCTACGATATCGATAGTTAGCATTTCCTTTTCCCCCTTTGCGCTGGTGGAGGGATGTCTTTATTTATTAGTGGATTGGTTGTATAATCGGATCTCGCCCGGCGTGCGGCAAGGCCTGCAGAGGGCCACGCCACAGACGAGGCACCTCGGATTGAGATCTGGTCCGTCAGGGGGGTCAACTGTGTTGAGTATTTTGAAGAAAAGTAACTCAAATCATACATATGAGTTACAATAGGTGTGCCTTATTAATAGACCCAGTAGGAAAGATCAACGGATAGAAAACGTTTCTAATTACAACGGAAGAAGGTGAAACGAAGGAATAGGGAGACGAAGAGTTGGTATTATGGCTAGCAAACTGCTGGACAGAAGTTGGGTAAGCCGGGGGTTTGGTTGTTGTTTGAGACGGTGAAATGGTAGGGGTAGTTGGGAAGGGTAGGGTAGTAATTGTGGATGGAAATTGGACAGTGACATTTGTGACCTGGTCAATTTCGGTACCTCATTCCAACATTTTCCATACATACATTTATGGCAAGTTGTTTGCGTGGAAAGAAAAGGAATGGTGTAACATAGTTTGTTTGACCATTTATTCGTTACATGTTCATAAGAAATTATATCAAACTGATAAATTTCTTTTCAAACATTAATGTGCATCTACAATTTGTTCCATTGTAAATGTTTCTGATTTTATATGTGTTAAAGCTAATTAGAAGGGACGTATGGGATTTTGAAATTCAAGATACCCATTAAAATAATAGGAATTGAGACAGGGTAAAAAAAAAATAGGAAATGAGATTAAATTCCTGATCTTTAGTTTGGGCCTCGACCGGGGATGACTTCTACGTTCTTAATTATGTACGTTCTTAATTAAACATAGGACTATCATCAATCTCTAGTGTTACAAATAGAGAAAATGCACACAAAAAAGAAAACTTAATTGGTGCGGGGGCGAACGTCGTTATATATTTGTCCACGGAGAAATATCACATGATGATTGTGTTGAATTGTTAATTGTGTGACGCGTGCAATAGATCAACCCAAAGAAGAATTCAGTGCATGATCTTCAACTGGGACAATAACTGAAATCATATCGTTGGAGCTTTGTTTCCCTTGGGTTCCGCAAAATAATTAGTTTAAGGTAAAAGAGTTTTAAAAATTTCCAACGATTTAGAAACATTTGGAGCTCGTTGTTTATAAATGGAACGCGATATTTGCAATATTAATTTCTCAATATTATATCAATATTTTTGAGTTTCTGTCTTATCGGGTAAAATATTTTGCAAACTTAACCTTATTATAGCTAAATATTTTCGTTTGCTGAGCTCCTTGGCCAGTGCATGAGCACATATGTTGGCCTCTCTATGAACATGAGCACAAGCTATCAGATGGCTCGGGAATGAACTCCAGAGTATCTGGTGTTTATCGATACGTGGAAATAGGTTATTTGACATGCGATTAATTAAAGAGACAGGTACGATGGAGCCAATTTCAATCGTCAACAAGGAAATTTCCTCGAATTTCAATCGTCAGTCTGTTTTATTTGTTTGATAATAATGCCACCTGATTGACAGAGTTTGAAATGATGAAATGGTTTCTTGACTTAGTGCAACAAATGAATTTTGGTATGAAATGAAAGCTTAGATAAACATGAACCCTTGGCGCATGTTGTAATCTAAGCTTGTTTCGATGAACAACACGACTCTTACGACACGGTGCTACCGGGATCTGCTATGGCCTATGAATATTTTAACATTTCTTTCCCTTTCCGATGGAGGGTTGTCGCATGGTGAGGTGGAGCCTAAGAAGGGCCACGGACGAGGCTGCCTTGGGTTGAGATCTGGTCCAACCAGGTCGTATTCTCGCCTTTCCAAATAGAGAGGTTAACTACAAAAGCCCTTTTCAAATGTTCAGAAACTTAGGAATGCGGGAAGATCGGAAACATGGTTGGTAGTAGGGTTGGGAAGGGTGGTAATTGTTTACAGAGGCGTTGGGCCAACTCCAAACCGATAGAGATTGGAGATAGCAAGTGGAGTGTATTAATTGTCGTAGTAGCCAATGACATTTGTGACCTGGTCACTGTCGGTACCTTATTTGTATTTTCGTCCCCATTTTCCATATATTTATGGGTTCTGATTGGGGTAAGGGGAATGAATGGGAAATTGTTTCGTGGAAAAAATGAATGTTGCAAGAGAGTTTGACCATGTACTCGTAACATGTTCATAAAAGAAAAGGGTGCATGTTGCACCGAACCACAATAAATTATATCAAATTGATATATTTCTCTTTACACGTCAATGTGCATCTACAATAATTGGAAGGGACGTATGGGATTTTGAAGTCCAAAAGATAATACCCATTAAAATAATAAATTCTTTTATTAATCCTTTTTCCACGGGACTTGTCGGAGCACGAAATATTAAAATATTTTTCTTTCTTATGCAATGAAAGGGCAACGACACATCATTTAATCGATATTTTAGTCTCATCCCCGCGTGAACATGTCAGGGTGAGTAAAAAGTGATGCAATGGAACTTCCATTTTAGTAACAGGTAAAAGATTTTGAAGTGTAAAATTTTGAAGTGAAATCAAAATCAAATAATGTAAAAGGGAATTCAAAGCATGGGAATCTGGTCAAAGTAGAGGGGATTGAACAAACACCTACTCTCTAATTTAAGGAAAGCCCATCAGAACCTGGCAGTCAATGTTGGGTTCTCCGGGTTATCTTATCTCTCTCTCCCTGTCCAATAGGGTGGTTTATCCTTTATCCTGAATTGTCGTCTTGTAGACGTGGATGCCGCCCCCCAAAAAAATTAAAAATAAATGGCAAAATATACGTTTATGGCCTCAACTTTGAGTCAACTTTCTGTTTTGTCATTAACTTAGTTTGTTATATAATTTTGTCACCAACTTTTATTTTTATTTTTATTTTGGCCAATCATGAATTTCTTTTAGTGAAAGCCAAACAAGGCCTTAATATAGTCTGACCCGTGTCTTATAATAGTTGAGTTTCGACCTCTCATTCGTTCGTCACATAATCTACTTTATCCGTAGTAGTCACATCCTAATAGAACATCATCCGACATTCATCGATTTTTTATATTTTTTGACAACATCAGCAACTATCGTTAACTTCTGCTTTCAATTCACTTAATTTGTACATCAAAATTTTATAAAAAAAATACAAATGAAAGGTTTCAATATTATTTTCTATTTTTTGAAATTTTTTTTCCTTTTTAGTCGATAAATGAAAATTGTCTATTAAGGTCTGTTTGGCTTATACACGATAAAATTCAAGATTGGCCAAAATCAAAATAAAAACAAAAGTTGGGGACAAAATTATATAACAAACTAAGTTAATGACAAAACAAAAAGTTGGCTCAAACTTGAGGCCATAAACTGATATTTTGCCAAAATAAATTCCTGATCTTTAGTTTGGGCCCCGACAGGGGATGACCTCACTTCACCCATGCCCTGGGACACTTCTACAAACCCAGGGCAGGCCCATGAACTCCAACTCTTGTCCGAAACAGCATTAAGAAGCAGAACATATATAATCTGACATTATCAATTTTATATTTTTTTTATGCCCTTTCCTATGTTAAGCGTTGAGTTCGAAAAGCTAATTACCCAGACCAAATATGCATATATTTTTTTTTGGAGATTTTTACGTAGGTGTAAAACACGTGGGGGAGGAGATTGATACATGCATGCATCTTCTTTATTTTACATAACACAAAGGAAGAGCCTTGAAAGGATTTTAGGACTACGGGATTCATATTTATCAGCTAAAACCGTCGGGACTATTTTTAGCTTTTATTAGCTTAACATAGAATATAGAGGTTTAGATTATGATCCCCTATGATTTTCATAAACAGAGTCCCGGTTTTGTCTCGAACGGCCTCCGATGCCACTCTTCGGCAGCACACTTTCCCTACTATGGCTACCTCAGCGCCGCGGAATGCCTCCTTCGCCTCCTCTGTTTATGGTGGTGTTCCAGACGGGTCTCCGGAGCTTGCACCTCCAGCACGTTCAACTTCCTTAACACCGCCGCCGCCACCACCCCATCCACCACCATGTCCTCCGCCTCCTCCACCCCAGCCACCTCCTCTGCCGCCGCCTCCTCCGCCCCAGCCACCACCACCTCCTCCATAGTGATTAACTTCGTCCATGCCGCCACCGCCGCCGCCCCAGCCTCCGCCTCGTCCACCTCCGCCATGTCCTCCTCCTCCCCAGCCTCCGCCTCGTCCATAGTGATTAACCTCATCCACACTGCCACCGCCGCCGCCCCAGCCTCCGCCTCGTCCGCCGCCTCCACCCCAGCCTCCGCCACGTCCGCCTCCACCCCAGCCACCGCCATGATAATATGGCTCGTACAGGCCAGTAGCTTCGTTGAGCATGAAAACTGCTTCATTCGGCGCCACTGAAAACAGTACCAGTCATGATTTCGTCCAATTATATATCAAATATAACTCACGTACTAGAAACGAGATCCTACCATTTTCTACGCAGCACCTGCACCCATAGTAACCACAACATCTCCTGTAACAGCCGCCGCCGCCTCCGCCTCCACCGCCACCCCACTTGCTCTCTCCGATGGTCTTGGCACTCTTGGGCTGGTTACTCTCCGTCGTCACTACAAGGAACCAAACGTATAGTGAGTGACGGACAGACAACAGAACAATTAAAAGGAAAGTAAAACCCTAAGCTACCCTTATTCTCATCCTGCTTTTTCTCATCGGCTAAGGAAACGACGACGAGGGCGAGGGCAAACAGAACCGCCAGGAAGTTTATCCTCTTAAGCATCATCTTCTTTAGTTTTGGCTCACTAGAAGGCAATCCGATAAGGGTGGTGATCCACGATGCGAAACCAAGGTTAGGTTGGTGGGAGGTATTTATAGCGAAATCGGGCGTTGTGGATAGATGCTAAAGTGCAAAAGGAGATTAGGACCGACGCCCGAATGGGGACAACAACGCTCGTGCGTTTTTAATGTTTTCATGTTTTTGATCACATGGTTTGGTTTGGACTGTTATTGGAAATTGTGGATATGGACCGACTAGAGAAAAGCGTATCTTTAAGACACATCAGACATCGAACCGATAGTTCATGGGTCAAGTGTCACTCCCATGTATGCAACACCGCAACAGCATGCATTTTTTTCCCCATATATAATTCACTCCCCCTGGTGCATGAAATTAATGTCGCCTTCCGCAAATAAATATATTCACATGCAACCGCAACTGCATGAAGTTTATATATCTCTCGGCGGATATATTTTACAACAGTCTGTAAATGGGCGACGTTCACGTTGACCATTTGATCAAAATATTCTTAAAACATGAGATTGTAAATAGATTTTGTAATCAGATCAGATTGACTTTGAATTTCTTCGGTGGCTCTGCGTCCGGGTTTGTCTCTTGTTATTGTATTTAATGTCATCCGAAAGTTGATGGTAAGTATTTCTAAAACCCGCAACTTCTCACGAACATATAAAGTATAAATCCCTTTATTATCGATTAGTTTTAAAGCATACGCGAACATGAAATTTTATACATGATATCAAAATCCGAAAAATGTTGAGGTGTTAAGCCAGAGACCGCTTGATGTCAATACACGTACTTATGTGGAATTGCCGTCTCATTTTTGGTGGGCTCGTAAGATCGCCAGACAACGTTCATGGCAAATTTTCGCCTCGTGCTCTTTACAATCCACAGCCCTTTTTTTCTATAGTTTGGCTACAAATAATTCGATAGTCAATAACATCGGATGATAATTAGGGTTTAGAATTTGAAACAGGTGACAATTTCCCGTCGATATCGTCTCGCTTAACTTTTTGACGTCCCGATTATTATTTATCTTTTTAAAAAAGAGAGCAATGTCAAAATTGAGGTGCTTGTCAGCCGCCACGTCATGTATATTTGCATTAACGTTTATATCAGTTTTTTTTGTTGCATTATTTATCATTCATGCTAACGTGTTGCCTTCATGCAATATGGTTGGTATTTACGCATGCATTTACTGTCTTGTAGTGCTTTTATTTTTCATAAGATATAACATGAAATAAGATATTAGTAAAAAAATATATATATATTACATATGCGATGCCGACAACACGACGAAAAAAATTCAAAAAATGCGTACAAAACCGAAAACACTTGTTTCAACTAAAAGTTTCAGTGAATATCAAGGAAAATATTACGGTTAAGTGTGGGATATGTGACAAAATGTCTGAAAACATTTCATTATATCTTACAAAATTGAAGGACTCATCCATTTTATATTTACGAGTTTTATAACTTAGGTTTGTTTATAGTTTCAAACGTTGTATAAAATGTATGAATTAAAATGTCCTATTTATCACTGATTGACTATAATTTTTTAGCTCAACAATTCTTTATTTGATCCAAATCTTGGGAGATGGGGGGAGATATATTTGAGCTTCAAGAGGGGGGCCAGCCGATTGCTATAAAGTTGTGACTGGTTTTATTTATTTTTCTTCAGCAATTCTAGTTAAATGGTTAACAGGAAATATATTTCCAAATTAATTTCATCTTACGAGTGCCCGATTAAAAAAAATAATTACCTGATTATTAAAAAAATCGGCTGGTTCGATAACTAAAATATATGAAACTTTGGGAAAGTATAGAATATAATTATCGTTTATGAATTTTAATGATTTTTAAATGTAATTTGGAATTGGTTTATGAATTTTAATGAAACTTTTTGTTCCGTTGGCTAAAGGTCGGTTGAAAATATAATTATCAACATTCGCTTTTGATAAATTTGAAGAAGGAAAATTTGATATTACCACGATCTAAAGGAAAATATATTTACTAAAAAATATTTTATTAAATATGATTTCAGATTGACTAAGGGATTTTGAATTCGTAGCATTAAGGTTATAATTATTCTAATTGATTCATTTAATAATATATTGAGTAAATATTTATTCAACTATCGCAAGTTCGATTGAGAATCAATTTACTGAAAAGATTGACGATACGATCTAAATTAAGGGGATCACTCCAATCGTTATGGGTTGTATTAATCTTCTACTAAAATAAGAATTATAGAATATAAATGTGTGGTCTGTGCACTAGTGTGAGAGGCGAGCTAGCTATGCGATCGGCTCGACTCCTTCACATTTTGTTCATGAGAGGGACTCTGGAAGTTGTGTGTCAACCAGTCCGTTCTGAGAGACCTTGTCAATGAACGCCGACGAATTCACTACGATTTGGGTCGTGGCACTAATTTATCATGATGTTATATACATGGGAATTAATCACGTGTAGGATTGCCACTCATCTCTTGTCGTACCGATGCACAGGTTGTGCACAACGAGATCAGTTCGCTGACGGCTCCGACCCTATATCCAAGCAGAGGAAGAAGAAGGAGCCGACCGTGATGGCGGAGCTGGGACCAGCGGCTCAGGAGATTGAAATCTCTCAAGTCCATTCCTTCTTATCGGTTTAAGAGGTTGTAAATTTTGGAAAATGGTATGGGAAGTTGGTGGTACATTACAATGTAACGTGATGACATGTTTATTTATTTTTGCATCTCCAATCAACGAGTAGGAGAACTGGAATGGAACGAAATCACAAATTGGAGGACTAAAGCGCTTAAAGTAAGTATTAGAAAGTAAGAGAAGGAAGAAAAATGTGTCTCATGCAAGTCCCTAAACTGGGACCTTCGCATTATTATCACGAGGTATGTTTTAATAAAAAAAGTTCGGAAAAAAATATTTTGGGGAGTGATATTAAATTTCATTAAATAATACTTTTAATTCATTGTTAAAAACAACAAATTTGATTAGTAAAAAACTTTGATATTTTTAACATCGAGTACGTTTAAAAACATTAGGAAATTTAATTTTTAAAATAATAAATCCAGCCCATCCACATAAATTAACACCGAATTCAGCCCCTCTAGTAAAATTTGGTATTAGAAATATCGACGAGGACGTTTCTAACAATGCTTTATTTGGTACATTTGTACTAACCTGTACAATTTTAATACCCCAAATTTTTTCACATAATCAACATTTCCTTTAAAATTGCAATCACACTAAAATTATCTAAGATTTCGGTAATTCATCATATTGAGAAAAATCTTCAACCTCCTCTCCCAAAAAAAATATCACATTCCCTATTAAAAAATATCTTACCTTCTTTGTCCTGTCAAATGATGAACATAGACACCATCCCCTTCTCACAACCTTACAATCCTAAAAAGGAGGAAGGGGGTCCATCGTTCTCCATCAGACATTGTATTTTCTGAGAGAGCTAAGTCTCCAAAAACAAACAATCAATCAGACAATCACACACCTCTCACATAACAGGGCCTATTTAATCAGAACAAGAACTGTAAAAATTCCTCTCGGTTGAGTTGCCCCTGAATTCTCAGAAACACATTCTTCATCGTAACAATACCTGGCTGCTGAGATCATGGCCACATTCTTCGTGATGTCAAAAGCTTCTACATCAACCGGCGAAGCCACAACATAAATCGCGACAAGTGTATGCGCGCCATCCAGCCTAGCAAGCGCGTGACAGTTCGGACGACCCGAAGATCCGGGCCCACTTCCCCAAGGCCTAATACGGTCGCCTCACGACTCGAGCATCGAACTCTGCGGAAGGGAATCGGGTTGAGCCCTCCCTTGGTTCCCGAATGGGCCTGCGGGACATTTAGCCAACCTAGGAAATATTCCCATAATGTGAGAGAATAATTCTCATGCGAAGACACATTTAGCCAACCCATAAAAATAGTGTTGTTGCTTAACCTAGGAAAGCTATTATGGAGTCGTCACCGACTTATTTTTTAAAACTGTTTAAGTCGGAAAAACAGTTTGATTCGAGGATTTCTATTTACTAGCTCTTACATCTAAACATGCGAAGAGGTGGCATTTGCTCCAAAAGTTTGTTTTGGGTTAACGGGCATTATACCCGATCCGGGTAAGACTCATCACTCATGTCACTGTTTTACGGGTGTTGAACCCGATTCAGGCGTTGGACCCGAACTCATGTTTGTTGCTTTACATCAACATGCGGCAATAAACCTAAGTTGCCTAATGATATTCGTACAAACACAGAAAATTATTGAGATAAAAGGGGGAGGGGAATGGCGGTGACTGGAGGCCTATACACTTGAGCCCGCAGCCCGTTACAAGTGGCATTTTAAAATGTTTCGGGGAGGCCCCACTTCCCTTTGTACCTTAATTGGCGGTTGGGGCCACCTTGACATCGCGGTTTTTTACACACGCGGGAAGATTCACGCGATTTGATACACGCGCCTTCGAGTAATCTTCAAAAATTCGGAGTGGATCCTTCTAAAGTTGCATGCTCATGTGTATACAAGTGTGAGATAAATGAGGGTCATGTGATGTTGAGTGAAATGGAGGACTGCCCGTGCAAACATCTAAAACCAGTCCAAAACTCAATCAAAATACATCGAAATATAGTAAATTTGACATAAAAAGTTCCGGAACTTAAAGAAGAACAAAGCTATGCAAACCATCTGGTCTGAAAATTATCCAGAAGTTTTAGGATTTTGATTTTCCAGGACAGCTGCAAAATTTCGCTATAAATAGAACGAATGTCGGGAAACCCGTCTAAAACCCACTCAAAACTCATCGAAAAATTACAAAATCAATGTCAAAATCTCCAGAACTTAAAAGAGGGACGTGCCTGTGCAAATCATTTGGCCACACAATTGACAGAAAGTTTCCGGATTTGAATTCTTCGGGACAACAGTGCGCTGCTGAGCGGAGCAGGGGACTGCTCGTGCAATCATCGAAAAATCGGACCAAAACCCAGCCAAAATACATCGAAAAATTATGAAACTAGCGCCAAAATATCCGAAACTTAAATGGAAACGTGCAAAACTATTTGGTTATGAAATCCAGTGAAAGTTTCAGGAATTGAGTTTTCTGAGGCAGCAGTGTTCTGCTAGGCAGAAAAGAAGGCTTGAGGAACAAAATAGAAAACATACCGTGCACATAAGATGAAAATATGCACAATATTTTCAGACGATCGCGCTTAAATAACAAACATGTCTGTCAAAAGAAATGGCGATCCAACGGTGAGATAGTTCAGAATCATGAAGAGAACGGGGTTGTGACGTACAGTGAGTTCAACCCTGCATATGTTCTATTCATCAATCTGTATCTAAAATTACCAGAAACTTTAACGGTCGAAATACATATGCCTATGAGTTATGACAGTCATTCAGTGTAGTTTAAATCTGAAAAGTTTGATCATAATCCAACGGTTGGATCTCTCGAGATCCCCTTCGAAGCAGGACTGCAGTAAGCGGGCTGACCTCAAACTACACGTACGTCCTTCGTTTCGAGGGTCCTATCTCAATCACTGATCATCGTAAAAATATGATAAAAATTTCTTCAAGTTCGTCACTCATTGAGGATCATTTAGTCTAGGAGAGTCGAGGTCAACAAACGTGTGTGGCCTCTTCGAGAACTCTCCTCTTTGGGGCTGTAATGGTGAGGGACAGCAGAAACAGGAGACAAGAGGGTTCTCCGCTGTTCCCGTGCTACGCACAGACCTGAAATCAGCCCCTCAAGTTACTGTATAAGCTCTGGGACCTAAGGTGGAGGTGGACACATGTTTTGAAAGTGTTTTTGACAGCAAACGAGGATTATGCATGAGTAGCAATCAAATCCCAACATCAAACAAAATATATCGTCCTCATGCATACACATACTCGCGAGAATGAACTTTTCTCAGCCTACAAGACTTAACCTCAAACTAGCTTCAATAGATGCGTATCGAAGTAAGGAAGAGATACCACCTTGTTTTACAGTAATCCGATGTCAGACGAAAAAGTTACGCCCCGTCGACTAACTCTCCTGCAGTCTAGCCGAGACCGTTCCACTCCGTGTGTGTTTGGTTTCTCGTTCCATGTCACATGTGGCAAGTTAAGCAAGGAGAGGAGTGGGTCAGCGACGCTTTAAGGTAAAGGAGTGGTTGAGTGAGTAGGGAGAAGAACGGAAACTCACTGAGGGAGTTGCCTCACCTCGGGGTGGCCCGAGGAAGAATTGTGGAAACTTTGGCTCCTTCGAGGTATGGAGGCAACTGGTCATCAAAGCTTGTCGCAGCTGGTGCGTTTAGTCGCATTGAAGGCCATCCCATTTGATGTTGCCCCTGCCACCTCCAGTCGTGGTCGACGGCCGCCGGATTTGAGTTGGTAACGAGGGAGGGGGGCTTCCGCGAGGTTGAACCTACCTTGGGGCTCCTCGAGGAAGATCGAAGGAAAAGGATCGTGTACCGTCCGATGGTTGGTCGGGGAATCGATGAAAAAATGTTTTTCCTCCCCCCCCTCTTTTTTTAAGCAAATTATCGATTTTTTGCCCCACCTATAGGCCAACTTTCTTCTGTGGCATATCGTTTAAAAAGTTTTAATTGTGGCCTAATTTCGATTTCACTTTTTAATTTGACCTTAAACCCGACGTCCGTTAAGCGGTACAGACGTGTCGTTAACGGCCCTTATGATGTCCTACGTGGCTCAAATTTTGTTCAGAGAAACGTTACGTGGCAAAACTGATAACACGAAATAAATCAAAAGGGTTTTAAGGTACTTTTTCATATCCAGCCTAGGGGTGAAAATGAGCCGAGCCGCTCGCGAGCTAGCTCGGTCAAAGCTCGGTTCGAGCTCGAGCCGGTTCGTTCCGGCTCGTTAACGAAACGAGTCGAACTCGAGCCGAAACACTAACAGCTCGAAGGCTCGCGAGCCTAATATTATATAATAAATTTTAATAATTTATTAATAAAAAATTAATAAAATTACCTAAAAAACTTTTTCCTTCCCCCTCCCCATACTCTGTGGTAAAAGCAAACACTAAAGAAAAAACCTCTCTCTCCGTCTCCTTTTGGCGTGGCGATCTCCTCTCTTCATTAGATAAGTGGAAAATAATCGGCCTTTTCATACTTTGTGTCTCGCGAGGATCGGCCGGAGCGAGCGTCAAAAAGTACCGGAGAGGAGCTGGCCGAATTTTACGCCCGCGGGTAAGCGACAGAAAGAAGTGAATGCGTCATAGTCAAGGTACGCTTCCCATCCCCTTACCCTCTCATATTGTGTTTGGGCATGATGAATGGGTACGCTTCCCATCCCCTTACCCTCCCATCGCTTGTTGGTTCATGATGATTTTCTATTCTGTGTTTTCCCCATAATTTTCTTTTTTGAAAAAAAAAATTGGGTTTCGTGATTTTAAATTATCTATGCAAATGATTTGAATGATGAGACTTTTTCAAATATTAGTTATCCCTGGCTGATGCATCAAGTGCTGAATATTGTTCTCCGATAAATCCTTTTTAACAAAACGTTAATGTTCACTTTTCATCTGTCAAATGCACGATAAATTGGGTCAGTTTGCCTCTTATGATGATGAATTTTAAAATTTTCGTTCTTTCGAGATTTTCGCCATGCGGAAAAATATTGGAGACCTGAACTGAAGAGGCATGGCTTGATAATGTTCTTGTTCTAAACAACGCCTAAACTTTTCAGATTCTTAAGCATGTATTAATTTTTTTATTATATGTTATCCATGAATTATTTTTATGCGATGAATAGTCTTATGCCGGTTATATATCTAGTGCAGAGGATCTCATATCCTTTGTGTTGGGGTCTGGACTTCTGTTGGTATTTGTGTTGGATTCATTTGGTCTCACATATTCTCTTTGTTTGCTCTGTCAGCCGGAAACAAATATGTCAACGCATTATACGTCTTCTGCACCAACCGTAGGGAGTGGTGTTGCTGAAAGTAACGAGTTGGGGAAGGAGCTTCAAATCCAAACCGGGGCATTGGAAAGGATAGAGCTAAATTCGGCTAGTGAAACTGATAATACAACAAAGAAGGATGCACTAGAAGATGAGAACGTCAAAGCAAATAAAAGGAAGAGAACTTCAGCGGTTTGGGATGATTTTGAAGAAATTTTGGAGAATGGAGAGAAGAAAGCTAAATGTTCTCATTGCCGCCATCTCTTAACAATTCTTAAATCGGGGAGTACATCTCACTTAAAGAGGCATAGAGATAATTGTTTGAAGAGGAAGATGAACTCGAAAGAAGATGAAAGATAAATGCGCTTGAATTTTTCGTCAATCGATGGAACTACACTTGTAGTTCCCACGTTGCATTCCGGGAAGTTTGACATGGAACAAATGCGGAAGGCAGCTGCACATTGGATTATGATGCATGAACATCCATTTTCCATTTTGGATGAACAGGGATTCAATATGATGATGAAGTTAAGGATGCCCGAATGAAAAAAGATTGGTAGAGTTACAGGCAAGACGGATTGTATGAAAGTGTATGAGATTGAAAAGAGGAAATTGAAGAAGAATCTTGAAAGTGTTAGCAAAATTAGTTTGACAACTGATTGTTGGAAATCAAAGAACCAAAAGATAGAGTATATGGTTGTTACAGGGCATTGGATTGACCAATCTTAGAAGTTGCACAAGAGGGTCTTGAGCTTCTTTCACATTCCATCCCCGAGAACAAGTATTCTGATTTCCGATGCAATTTTTAAATGCATGAAAGATTGGGCTATTGAGAACAAGATTTATTCTGTTACTGTTGATAATGCATCTAGTAATGATGTTGCTATCAAGTATTTGAAGGAGACGATTCAAGTCTCAAGGAAGTTATTGGGTGGAGGAAAGTTATTTCATGTTCGATATTGTGCACATGTTCTGAATCTTTGTGTTCAGGATGGATTGGATGAAATTAAAGACGTCATCCAAGTAGTGAGGCAATGTGTGGAATACGTGAATCGTTCCGATGATAGGCTGATAAAATTTGTTGGCGTGTACAACAACTACTATTGAAAGAAAGGAGATTGGTTCGTGATTGCAAAACTCGATGGAACTCAACTTTCGAGATGCTTAGTTGTGCTTTAAAGTTCAAGGATGCTTCAAGAAGTTCAGAAGGTAAAATCGGCCTTAGATATTGCTGCTGAACATTCAGATGAATTTATTAAGGCATTGGCATGTAAGATGAAGCTCAAGTTTGACAAATATTAGGGCGAATGCAACTTATTGATGGCTGTTGCTGTGGTGCTCGACCCAAGTCAAAAAATGATGGCAGTTGATTTCTGTTTCCAAAGCTTTATTCTGACAGAGATGTTTCAAAGAATAAAGATTTGGTTGAAAAAACAATTGAAGGCCTTTATGAAGAATATGTTACAGAGCATTCGAAGGCATCTTTTGACTATTCAAATTATGAGAGTTTGGGTTCTTCTAGCAGTGTTGGCATGCAAGCAAGTATTACTCAAAACTGGGATGATTTTGAATCATATTGTGAAAAACTTGAGACTTCAGGGCATAGAAAATCTGAATTGGCTGAATATTTGGGAAAAAGTCGTCTAAAAAAGAGTGAAATTGGCAAAGACTTTTCTTGTTTGGATTGGTGGAAGATGAATCGAGTACATTACCCAGTTTTGTCAAGAATGGCAGCTGATATTTTAACCATCCCAACAAGTTCAGTGGCTTCTGAAGCTACATTCAGTGCTGGAACGAGGGTAATTGATGCTTATCGTTCATCTCTTTCTCCGAATACGGTAGAAGCATTACTTTGTGGAGGAGATTGGCTTCGACATTTACATGGCATGAAAAAAATTGAAAAGGTAAGTTTTTTTCATTTAAAGTTTTTTCAATTTATGAAATATATTATTTATTAAACATGTTACTAACCCAAGCTTTTTATTTCTCTTTTTTGTTTCTTTTACAGAAAGGGAAAACATACCAAGAGATATTTATTGAAGTATCTAATTCAACTTCTTGAAATAAGCTAAATATCGTTACATACTTTATAAAATTTTAAGATATTTATTGTCTTATTATTGTTATGGTGATTGTAATACTCTTTATAATATTTTATATACAGGTAATGATGCTTGTGATATTATTATGATTGGTAATGAAGTTATATCGTGAAAATGTTTTAAGAGTATGATTCTTGTGGTTTGTGATTGTTTTGATAAATCTGGTTCTATTTATGAAGATGTTTTGGGAGAATAGTTTGGAGATGTTTTCGAATTATGATTTTGTTAAAATATTTTGACAACATTGTTCATATTTATGTTTTTTAAGTGAACTTTATTATATATGTTTTCGAGTCAACCGAGCCGAGTTCGAGTCAACGTCAATATATGTATATTTTGAAATCGAGCTCGACCTTTCGAGCCAAGCTTAGGCTCGATCTACATTCGAGCCTTTCGAGCCAAGCTTAGGCTCGATCTACATTCGAGCCTTTCGAGCCGAGCTCAAGCTCTCCATAATTAGAACGAGCCGAGTTCGAGCTCCAATTATTTGAGTTCGATCGAGCTGGAGCCGAGCTCGAGCTCGAGCTTTTCCTAATCGAGCCGAGCTCGAGCCTGAGAGTACTCGATCTCGACTCGACTCATTTTCACCCCTAATTCAGCCCCGGCCGCATGGAGAAGTTCCCTTCCCAGCCCCATCTTCATCAAGCAGAGGACGACTGGCTCTGCCCCTATTGCCGGCGCCGATACGAAGGAGCCCTCTTGCCCTAAGGTCACGTGCATGGGTCAGGTCTGGGCGCGGCGGTCCAAGCATGGCCAGGGGAGGACTGGGAGGCGGCGGTGTCGGTGGATCCCCAGGATCATGCTCTGCCGGGGATTGAAATGTGGTGCTCGGGTTAGGTTCCCGTTGTTTCGGCTGTCGAGCTGCTGCTTCCTGGGTTGGCCTAAGTGGGGCTCGGTGTTCCGGTTCGGGTCTAGGGGAAGGTCCGGCAAGTGGGGTTTCGGCAGCGGGGAGGAGGACTTCCGGGATGGGAAGAGGATGTGGTCGGAGAGGACGAAGATGATGGAGAAATGGGAAGGAAGGTTAATTGCTTCGCCGTCTTCGCCTCCGAAGAACGCTCTGATTCTCACGAGATGCAGGTCAGCACCGTACACGTCGACGTCCCTCGCCTGCCGATTCTGGGGCTCACCGTTCGACCCAGAGAAAACGGAGCCCCGCCTCAGCTCGGAGAAAACGGAGCCCCGTCTCAGCACCGAGAAAGCAGAGCAAGCAAGCAAGCAAGAGATCGGTAGATACCGGCGGTGAACGGATAGAAACGAACTCCTCCGACAGGAATCTCCCTGATGGGGAACCCGTCAGGGAAGATGTTGACGCGTTGTAAGTCGGAACCGGCCCGGACGGCAGAGAAGACGTTGGATCCGGAGGCGACGGCAAGGGCGGGTGGGGGCGGATTCTGGCGGAAGACGAGGGTGGGAGTGGTGGACTCCTCCTGTTCTCCACGTGCATCGTGATTAATCACTTTTGTCCCGTAACGTTTTCGAACAAAATTTAAGCCTAGGACATTATAAAGGATAGTCAGACGTCGGCTTTAAGGCCAAATTAAAAAGTGAAATCGAAATTAGATCACGACGAAAACTTTTCAAACGATATATCTCAAAAAAAAGTTGTCCCAATTGGGCCAAAAATCGATAATAAAACCATGGAAAAATCCCCCCCTTGAAATGAGGGAGCCCGCTATCTGAGGTCATGGAGCATGGGGAAGGGAATCCCATTTGTTTCACTAAAACGGGAGACTTGGGGAGTGGTGATCCGGCAGCGGCAGGGAGGAAGACTCCTTTTTGCCTCGAGAATTTTGTCCAGACACCAAGAAACTAAACCCCCCCTGGCGGAGTCAAAGTTGCAGGTGATTGAATCTCTTGTCTGATATGCATGGGTGGAAGCTGTTGTTTGATCATTTCCGCCAGGGAAGGAAAGCATTGTGAGTCAAATTGGGAGAGGGACTGTTCGTAAACAAAGGAAAAGGAAGGGAACGGGGTCAAGTGTTCTAAGGGGGGACGATTTTGTCCCATGTGTGTGCAGGGGGTATCCCGCCCAAAACACCTTCCCCCGGTCGTCTGAGACCTCGGAGCAGCGGAGGGAAAGTCTATGAGTTCCATCAAAATGGAGGGTTCGGATGGGGCGGCCAGGAAGCTGCAGAGGAAGTTTTTGTTTCCAATATCCAGGTTCTGCCTGCCGGGCTTGTGTACAATGCAAAGTCTCAAATTTGAATTTGGGAAAAATGATGCACGATTGTTATAGATATTTGGGGATCTAAAACAAGTAAGAGTGATTTCCACATGTGGCATTCTCACATTTGATAACTGATACAATTTTGTTTTGATTGAATCAAAATGATCAGACAAAAAGGAACACTAATCACCACTGAACATGTCTTTAAGAATCTCAAGCTTCCTTTTTCCAAAAATCGGACTGAAGAAATCATAGTTATAGACTTTCATGTGATTTCATGTTCTGCCCACCTTCTTGGAGTAAATTCTGTTTGATTTTCCTACATATTTCTACGTCGTAAGACCACTCTGACTACGATGGCTCGAATCAGATCTCATACGAGGGAGTAATCCTAGATGACCATACTCAGGTCGTTCCCGCTACCGTATCCTACAGTGTTGCTCCTCTGTTTTCCTCCTCTTCAACATAATGTACCACGTGAACACTTCCAAGATGGCGGCATAGACGCCAAGGAATACGAGGAATGCTGACGTAGGCCTTCTTCCACTACCCGTCCGGATTCAGTACGTCGAGTCCCTTGAACACGTGGACAATGCTTAGGACGATCAAAAAAGTACCCAATAGCGTAGTGGTACACATTCCAGTAGGCCCTGCACTTGTGATAGGCCGCCGTGCCCGCAGATATTACTTGCCTGGAGTGTTCCCAGGGTGAAGTTGGTGACGAGGGAGATGCTGGAAAGTCACGTGGAGGTAGAGGTGCAACCAGTGGAGTTTTGATACGCAACCAGGGCCTGCGACCCACCATCCACTCGGAGGCAGAGGCTCCCGTGCGTCGGAACGCGATTGAGGGTTCGTTCGTCGAAAAGGGATTCGAACCTATGCCCTCCTCTCTACTGAGTAACTGTTATTGGCGCCTAAATATAATTAGGCAACCTGATGCTAATATAATTATACGCTCGTTCATTATATTTCATATAACCGGGTCACGTGAATGAAGCTTATGGGAAACATTTATTATTACATCCTCGAACGGCAACCACGTTTTCCCTCGTCTCGCTAGGGAACAACCATTTATTAATGTTATGTTTTCTTTTGGAGGACCACCATTTTTGTGATAGTCAAACCACAAACAGAAAGAGCCATTTCTTTTTTTCTTTATAAATACCGAATTTAGAGTGCGAGCCGACGTGATCAATGATTACATAATTTTAAAATAATTTATAGCACAAATCTAACGATGCCCCCCTTTTGTATTGTAGCCTAGAATTGACGCGACACCCATCATAATAATATTATATTAATGGAAAAAAAATTAAAGTAACGGAACGAAATGTTTTGTCGTAATGATGAGCGTTGTTGGATGGGAAGGGAGCAGGAGATGCTACCGTGTGCGCTACCCCACCTGATCGAAGCTCCCCACCTCCTTGTTGTGAGTTCTGGTTTGGTTGGTTAGAGAAAAAGGTTCTGATGGGGGAAAGAAAGGAAAAAGGAAAGCTCGCAGCTTTTCCCATTCCTCTCTGACCTTAACCCCGTCTCTCTTTCTTCATCGTATCGGATTCCCCGTGTCTTGTCATGTAATAATAACGAGCTAACGATCCCAGGCTTTCTTTTGGATTCCCGGTTCCCTTGATCGAGTAGAGAGCGTTGGTTAAGGTACAAGTCAGCTCCTTTCCTGGATGATTTCGACTGAATTCCTGTTGTGATTCTTGGGTTAATTTTAGGAGTTGGGTTGGAGGTGGAAAGTCGCTGTTGGGTTGTGGTTTTTCTTTCTGGGAAACAGCTGAATTTTTCGGTTCTTGGTTTCTGGAGGCGGTAATTCTGTAACTGGAGGAGGTGGTGCTTCTTCTTCTTTTGTTGATCATCTCCTTTTTCTTTTCGGGAGCTGTTTTTTTACCCCCTTGTGATTAGGGGAAGGTCATGGGAATTGAAGTCTGCTCTTGGTAAAGCCAGTGACCGATGATATTAGCATGGAATAAGCGATTGATTGAATTAGCTTGGGATGTCGACGATACGCAGGGAAATTGCTCTAGATTAGATTTGGTGATGCTCTGCAGGGAGAAATTGATCGCGTCATTGGGGTTAGAAATTTGATAAGTATCATTCTTAGCTGCTTTTTGCTCTCTACTACTGGTTCGTTTGATGGTCTATGTATGACGGGATGGAAACTGGGAAGAGATGCCAGCAAAAACTTTAGCTAATTGATGTAGATCATGCTGTATTGGGCAACACTATCTGAGACAAGAGTGACCGCGTCCCACTATGAAATTTAGTTGTGATCATAACAACAGATGCTTAAAGCCTGTAGTTTTGGCTAGGAGAATAGAACAAAGTATTAATAATTGGACGATTTCTGCTCTAAATTTTCAATTTTTCAGTGTCACTTATTTCCCCTCGCACCCTTTTACCTTGAACCGCTGGCTGCCACCTTCGTGTTTAATTTACTGATTTTGATGTTTTTTGTTGGTTGCAGTTGAATTTGGACTTCTCTGGCTTTCCTTTCGTGATGGAAGGCTGCTTCCTTCATATGACTGGAAATATGGCATCGCTCTCCTAGACAGTGAAATGGCTAACCCAGAGACTGCTCGCAACAAAAGTGATCCAGCTCTAGCCGAGCTGAAATTGGAGAAGATAACAGATTGCCATCAGGGGGAGGACATGGACAAAAACAAAGGGAAGGATGCAGACAAAAAAGCTTCTCATGAATTGAAACATGAAAAGGTTCTTGACAGTGGGTGTTGTAATTCACAATCCGATCAAGAAGAAGGCCATGAGAAACTGCAGGTGTCTGATGGGAAACTGGAAGTTGTTCCCATGAATAAAGAAGATGGTAGAGGATCCGATGCTCAAGAACTAGCCCTCCAGGCAGAGAGTACACCTATGCATGCGGAAAAGGTTCCAGAGGATGGTTTTAACTGGAGAAAATATGGCCAGAAAAATGTGAAAGCGAACGAGTTCGTTCGTAGCTACTATAGATGTACTTATCCATTTTGCCAGGTGAAGAGACAAGTGGAACGATCACATGATGGCCAGATCACCGACACGGTTTATTTAGGTCAGCACATTCATCCTCCTATGAACAACCCTGGCACTGTTAATCCTCCAGCTTCCCCTGCTAATAAGAAACTGGAGAAACCTCCTTCGGCAAAGGTGAAAGGTAAAATAGTTGGAGGTACTATATTTTTTGCTGATATTTGTTGGAGGGAATTGTTGCATTGACGTTTACCTCCATAATTCTCCAGAGAAATTGTCCGAGGTGAAAATTTCAGCATACCCTCTGGCCAGTGTTGCTCCTAGATCTGAGATGGTGCCTATTCTGCAAAGTTTCGACACAAGTCGTGAAGTTCCTCGAAGTGATAAGGTCCAAGATGACGATGCATCCATTGACAGCCCCGTGACGAAAAAGAAGTAAACTTTCTGAGAGTATGGGGTGAGTTCTTACATGAATCTCTGCAACCCTTTCTGACAGAAGAATGTGTGTGTTAACAGGAAAAGGGGTACTGATAGTGCCAATCCTACGGCAGGGGACACTCCAAGCAGTGAAGCACGCACTGTTGTTCATACTGTCAGCGAGGTCGATATAGTTAACGATGGCCACCGCTGGCGCAAGTATGGTCAGAAGATGGTGAAAGGCAATACAAATCCAAGGTGGGTGGAGATAGAGAGAGATCTACATTTACTCTTGAAGACTGATTTGAGGTGCGATTGGCTGACACTATTTTGTTCCTGAAGGAGTTACTATCGATGTTCATGGGTTGGATGTCCTGCTCGAAAACTTGTTGAGAGGGCATTACATGATCCGAAGGTGGTTATTACAACTTATGAGGGTCACCACCTCCATGGCATGGCCCTTGAGAAAACAGTGGCTGTACACAACACAGATGGGTTGAATGTGAGTCCTGGACATTCCCAAGATTCAAAAAAGCAACCCAAAAACGCTGAGAATGTTCATCACAACATTGCTGTAGAATCTTCTCCTGCTCCTGCTACTCCTACTTGTACAGGAAAGATCCACGAGGAAAGCTCTAGGAAGGCTAAGAAGAGAGCAGGCAGCGGTAAGCTCGTCACCTTGAAGATGCCCATTCGTCCAGGTCCCAATAATAAACCGGACCAGCATGAGCAGCCAAGCAATGACGAAGCTAGCCGTGGCCCATGTACAGACACGAAGGACGAAAACCCCCATGCGCAACTGCATGCAAATAATGCGGCCGCAGTACACAGCTAAGGCCGACACCCTCAATAAGACCCCGGTTTTGCTGGTTTTGCTGGTTTTGTGAGCTGACTAGCGATGTTTGACCATCAATATATATATAGCTTGATTAGGTGGAGCGGTTTCTTCTTCATTTAAGTCTTGCTTATGCCTGGATTTGATTAACTGTTTGAGGATTAGATCCGCCACCGTCATGAAGCCAGTGTACATACATGGACACTAATACCGTGTTGTGTCTGCACTCTGCATTACATGAATATCCAATCTTCTGATGTAAAAAGGCCAACTTAACATGGATCTCTTTTTAATTCGTATTACTATTTGTGTTAAAACCCGGTGGGCTTTTCCTAATCATAAAGCCCAATTTAAAAACGACGCGTCGTTTCCACTTAGCCCAGTTTGTAGTTTTTAAAGATCTCCGTCTGGCCCAAACGCCGCCGTTTTAAACGTTACGCGCCAAGCGGAGAAGGGGGCGGGGGGCGATTTCCGGAGGAAGTCTGAAGTCCTTCGAGGGAGACATTGATCGGGGAGCGTGTGATCCCGGAGGAGGTGGAAGAGAAAGACCTTGCGGAAGCTCCAGATGACAGAGGTAAGTCTTGTCATGGTTGGGCTGCAGCGACAAGACAGTCAGCCTGCTCAATCGTGGATTTGAATTGAATTTCGGTTTCCATCCACATTCTGGCCGTGTTTCTTTTTCGGGTGGCTTAGGGTTCGAGTTGGATGATTTTTGTTTTTCGTAGTCATGTGAGCGTCAGCTAATAACATCAGGAACTAGTGCGTGCCATGATTCGGCATTGGTGAGAATTCTCGAGGGAATTTTTATTTCCAGGACGTGTCGTGGATCATGTAGTGCGGTTCCACAGGAAAGAATCCCCGAGTCGTGATTCAAGTTTTGTTATTTTTCGGATTAGGTAGAGTGATCGCATTGGGTGGGGTGGAAATGAGGTGGATTATTTCTGATGGGGTTTTGCTTATGTTGTTCTATTTTGATGGTTTCACGAGTCATTCCAATAATAATTTGATCCCTGGCCCCTTGTGCACGTACTTTTTTTTGCTCATCCTGTGGACTTGTGGTCTTGAATGGAAGTGTGATCTGGCGCGGCCGGATGATTTTCTGATGCACTTGTGTCTGTTTGACCGATTGCTGTTGGTTTCTTCTCCTTGTTACAAGTCATAACTCCTATTGTGCGGGGCTTTAAATATTTGGGTGGCTGGTTTAAGCAATCGGGATCTCGGACCCCCTGCAGGAGGATCTCTTTGTCCGAGCACTGGTCGTCCTCTAGCGCTTGTGGATCGAAAACAATCTGGACTCACCTGCAATTGAAGGTATGCTTTCTGTTTAATGAGTTGGATCAGACTATCGGAGGACCCCAGTTTTCTGCTCGAGTTAGGAAGTAGAAAAGGATGATGCCATGGATAAGATGAGGTTTTTCGCTTCAAGGTTGTATACCTTGAGCAAAGGAAGCGAATCTTTGCAAAATGGTGAAACTTCTTACTCGCTTGCTCACCTTTGCATTTCATTCTCTGGGTTACCACTTGTAATCAACCCATCAGGCAAGCTCACCGGAACAGTGACCGATTTACGTCATCATGTAGCCGTGAATCTAGCTAGCTTTTGTTAAAGTCATGTTTGTTGCTGTCCAATCTGTTGTGAATATCATGTGGTCAGGGGGCGGTCAATGCTTAAATATCACATAGGTCATATCAACCCTCGATTATTCAGGGAGTCTCGTACGATTCAATTCATTCTTTCATGCTGCAGTTATCTTCTCGCTGGTGGGATAATTCTAAATACCTGCCCCACTAAATGAACGACATGAAATAAGTACCAAAGCTCACTTTTTATATGAGATGCTAAAATTTCACGCAAGCAAATGGAGCTACGCATTCCGTGACCACAGGTTTTGGTTGGAAGGAGAGATGAGCAAGGAGGAGAAGCCACCAGAGCCCCTTGATTTCTTCATTTGGACAGCTGAGGTATGACTGGCAATTACTCTTTTCTTCGTGTTGCTCTAAGGATGGATGTGAATGAATTGTAATTGCAGGATGTTGGCCTGTGGTTGGAAGAAATAAACCTGGGCAGCTACCGAGAGGTCTTCAAAGAGAACGGCGTGAACAGGGAGTACCTTGAGGGCATGTCCATGTTCACAACCGAACAGATCCTCCGTTTCATAAGGCGGTGCCACATGAAATGGGGTGACTTCATCACCTTGTGTAAAGAACTTCGTCGGATTAAAGGTTGGGGATCTTGCGCTTCCACTTGTTCATGTTATCTTGCACATGCCCGGGCAGTAACTCACTGATTAAAACGTATTCCCAGTGGCTTGCCTGATAGGGGAGCAGAAGGTGAGGCGGCCACAATGGGCTCCATCTTGCCTCTCGGCTTTCTTCCACAAGGTGGCAAAGCGCAAGAGTCGGTCCCGAGTCATCTTGCTCAAGCTGGAACCTTGATGCCATTGCCTATACACCTCTCGCTGGGGAAGTCGTCGCCTTACTATCTCATTGTTCTTTTAGTTCTCATTATCCCCGTGTGTGGCACGAGTTCATGGAGTTTAGCTGTTGAAATTTGTCCATCCAGATGAAACTGCTCAACGCCCGTGAAGCTGAGCAGTAGAAAATCGGCCCATGCCTATGCTCGTCGTTTGCATCACGGCAAACAATATCGAGCATCGTGAGGACATCACGACTCCCGACAGAGGCTGTTCCACCATCCTACGATCAGCAACCTACACCGGCACACTATAAAAAAAATCAGCCCAAAAATTAGAGAAGGCAACAGAGGGTCAGCCCAAAATAAAAAAGACGAAGCCCAATACCCAAAAGCGTAAAACTAAAACGTAGGCCTGATTCGTACCGCCGTCGGACCGTTATGGCGTTCGTTATCCTCAGACATCAAATCCAAACAGATCCTCTGGTTCCACGTGGCAGGCAGAAGGCCATGATTCTGTAATAAAATCTAACCAAGGAAATCCGGAATCCGGTGTAGTAGCCAATGGAATGACGCTGACGTGGATACATCCATCCTCAATCCACTCACATTTTACAATATAACCGACCCCCCATCTTCCCAATACTCTTCATCACATCCCACATCATTTGTCAATAACCCTCACAACAATCGCAGGACCGCAATGGCGACATCGGTCATTCAACAGTCGTCGTTCGCTGGCCAGACCGTGCTCAAGCAGTCCAATGAGGTGACCCGTAAGGTCGGAAGCTTCAATGGCGGCCGCACGACCATGCGCCGCACAGTGAAGAGCGTCCCCCAGAGCATCTGGTAATTACATACGCCACTGGCTTTTCAGTATGTGTAGATTGAGGGAAGTAATGTAATAAACATGCGCAACAGGTACGGACCTGATCGCCCCAAGTACTTGGGTCCATTCTCAGAGCAGACCCCGTCCTACCTCACCGGAGAATTCCCCGGCGACTATGGCTGGGACACTGCCGGACTGTCAGCCGACCCCGAGACGTTTGCCAAGAACCGTGAGCTCGAGGTCATCCACAGCAGGTGGGCCATGCTCGGTGCCCTGGGATGCGTCTTCCCTGAAATCCTCTCGAAGAATGGCGTTAAGTTTGGCGAGGCAGTGTGGTTCAAGGCCGGATCCCAGATTTTCTCTGAAGGCGGCCTCGACTACTTGGGCAACCCCAACCTCATCCATGCTCAGAGCATCTTGGCCATCTGGGCTAGCCAGGTCGTGCTAATGGGATTCGTTGAAGGTTACAGAATAGGAGGAGGGCCTCTGGGCGAGGGACTCGACCCGCTGTACCCTGGTGGAGCGTTCGATCCTTTGGGATTGGCCGATGATCCCGATGCTTTTGCAGAGTTGAAGGTGAAGGAGCTTAAGAATGGAAGGCTGGCGATGTTCTCGATGTTTGGATTCTTTGTCCAGGCTATTGTCACCGGAAAGGGCCCGATTGAGAACCTCCTTGACCATCTTGCCGACCCTACTGCTAACAACGCCTGGGCTTATGCCACAAACTTTGTCCCCGGCAAATGAACATGAAAGGAGGCCTTGTAATCTTTGTACCTTGCTGCCATTACGACACGCGGAATGAATGTCACGATCTCGCATAACCAGAGTATGCTTTCTTACTTATAAAAGAAAAGTATGTTTCTCAGCTTCCGAAAGCACGCTAAACATGCGACTATCCTCAGAAAGTAGTACCTTGTGTTTGTGGATCACATGGGATATACCACGAACTAACGTATTCGAAATTCGTTGAATGATTTCCTTAAAACAAACTCAACTAATCACAGTGAAAATAAGTAAACCGTAATAAGGAACAACACCAAGGAAATCTTCTCAATGTGAAGCATAAAATCACGGTCCGAGGAACCACCAAAACTTTCATTAAATTAACAATGAAGTGGGTACATAAGTGTTCTTCTCAAACCACCAACAACCAGCACATAAACTTCTTCTCTACTTGGGGTAATATCAAGAACTCATCTTGGTAATCATACACCGAACAACTCAAAGAGAAGAAGCTGAAATCGATAACTTCGAATCTAGTTCTCTTAGAAACAGGGAGAAATCACTAGCTAAAAGACTCCAATAGCAATCTTCATCGTTCCAAGTTAGGAATACTCCGTTAAATTTTCATGAAGTTCCAATGATGCAATCGACGAGAATCCCCGATTTAGTGAACGTCACGCAGGCTGAAACAGAGCTGCAACGGAAATCCAGGAAACTCCTTCTTCGGCTATCTCCCCCTCAACTTGGTTGCGTTTTTTTTTTCTCTTTACTTGTCATCTAAATCAACCCTAGATGACCTCTTGAGAATATGGTGGACCTTGGGGTTCATCCATGTAAAAAAACACGAGTTTGGCCGCTCTTACATATAAGAGAGAATAGCCTAACACTGAAATCACTACAAGAACACAAATAGTTCTTAAAGTGATGGAATCGGCTATTGTCTCTGACAATTATCTCTCGATCTTAAATGATCTAAAGCAGCTTTCCTACAGAACGACAATCGTTGCCTGATATTCTTCATGATCCGACCCTCCACATTTGTTTAGTAACAGAAGTTTTGGACCACAGAACTCGATATTATATGTGGATCAATGGTCCAGAATACAAGCCCAAAAGTACATGAAGTCCACTAAAGAGTTAGCCGTGGAAACATACTAGGCGAAGGCTTGCGGGCGAAGCGGTTACCAAGCGACGGGGCTACCAGGCGACAAGGGTCAACGAGGCGGTCAAGCGACAGTCAATTGGATGAGCGGGGAAACACTACAGTGAAGACTAGTGGGAGATCCGATCAATCAGTGGCTGTCATGGGAAGATTTTGGACAATCTCAAGGAATTGAAGGAAATTGTTTCTAAGATTGATTAAATGAAAATGAGATATTCAATGAAGACTGACAACAAGAATGCATAATATATGTATAATATTTCATTTCTGTTTATACATAGGTCTAACATAGTATAAATAGTCGTTCTTAGGCATTGTATACACACCTCTCTACAGACAAACATATAGTTTTTTATCTTCATGTATTCATGCGTTCCAGCATTCTTGCGATCTTGTGCTCATGCAATCTTAGTCCTTTCAAAGGCATCGTCGATGGCATCCGTAAGTGTTTCCGTTTAAGGATGTTGTTCCGCTATCTTCTCCTCTCTTTCTTCATTCATACGGTGATCACACATTTCAACGAACCTCCGAATATCAGCTGCTCGTTGTGCCAGAGATTTTCGACGTGTTTAGATCCGGCTTATTCAACGGTCACTTCTAGAGCGAACAACGTTGAGATGGCCAAGCTTTCACTGTTGTTTTGCAACTCGGCTTCTTTTTCAGCCTCTCTATCAATCTACACAGAAGAACTTGGGAAGTGTCAGTACGTGACCGGCTGATTTCAGCTTCTCTCCCATTCCAGTCAACTGCAAGTAGATTTTATCTGTCTGTGGATGCGATCTCTCCCCGACGGTGAACTCATGAAGCACTCCTTTGCGCTCGATTGAAATGCAAACAGGATCCTTCTCAAATCCCATTTTCCTCGTCGTTGCCCTGACCTGGCAACTTTGTTCCACTTGTTGGATAGCACGACGTAACATCCTATCGTCTCGGGAGCAATCTCTACAATATATCTAGCCGCATACTCACCCATTTTGAGATTCCCTGAGAGCCACTGAGCAAGCTCATCCATATAAATTGATTCAGCTTCACAGGCATGGTATTGATGACATATTTCGCCTCCTTTAAAACCGCAGCTCCGCATAGGATGTCGACAAAGCATCCGTAGTGCTCGATGATGGGTTCATCCCAAATTCTCTTACCATCATGTCGAAATAGCGTCGACCATGACCCGCAAGTCCTGCGTGATTACAAGCATCTGACACCACCAATGAAGGCAATAGCCGTGGGCATAACTCCTGCCTTGCGCATCTCAACAAATAGCTGAAGGTCATGGTCGGCCATTCCGTGCAACCCCTGTAAAGAACATTCCCCGCCTTCACGTGCCCCTCGATCATCGCATCCCTAGTGACCCTCCCCAGCGCATTGCGGAGAGCCAAGAGATGACGATGGAAACCGGTTCAAGGAACGGCCCATTGACTGTCCAATCGAACCCAGTAGGAAAAATCGTAACATAACGGAAGTATGTTGTTTAGTTTTCGATGCACCTCCCACTGTTGGTTTTAGGGCGCAGCGGAAGATAAAATAATTATATTTTAGCCCCAAATCAACTCGCAATACGTATACTATAATTGAGATAAACTGTAAAATAACATTACCCGGAAAACGTACCTCGACCTTTTGGTAAAATAAGAATTGTAGCGAACAATCAAGAGCCCCACGTGTGACTCCTCCAGCGGTATCCACGCGCACGCGATCACGAACACTTGACGATCCGGTAGGTGCTAGCCTCTTGGATCCGTCTAGTCTCAAAACCGGAAGCTCACAAAAAAAAAACTATCTCTAGTTTTTTTTTTCTTAACCTTTTTATGTGTCCTTTTCTAAAGCGAGAGATTTGTTTCCAAAACCTTCCCCCACTCCTCACGACAGAAGACAGAGAATTTAAATTTTCTTTCCATCTTCTTTTACCGTTTTTCACCAATTAATGATGCTATTAATCATTACATTTACAATCAATTGACGTTACGTACAGATAACAATTAATTCTTTTTATTATAATATTGTTAAATAAAATAATGCAAACACACGTATGCACTAATCAAATATTATTTAATAAATGTAATATTAATAAATATTTATCTAATATTTGACCCGAATAAATCCATATTCGATCTTGGTCTATTTATTTGCTTCCGATATTTCAGAATAAATTAATAGTCCAATTAATTTTAATTCTGAAATAAAATGATTAATTTTAGTATCCACTAAAATAATCAAAATATAATGTTCGTGTCGACGTGCTATGCGTGCGACCCTCTAGGTCCTATACACGAAGGCAGTGTATATCCATACACAAACTAAGGTAACCGTCTAGCAACAGTTTTTAGTCACCCAACGTGTTAGGATAATGATCATAAATCATATACCACTATGAATCGATTACCGTGTAATTCAATCTCTTCATCTCACCGACATCCCAATTAATTCGGCGCAAAATACATCATCACCGAATTAATTGTTTAACTTAATTACCAAGATATAATAGACTCTCTTGAATGTAAAACATTCCTCCCATGGCCATGGATTTTAGAGTCACTAATATCTCTATCAAGTGGCCTAGATGTCAACTCTCTAATCCAAGAGAGCGATGAATCCTATATTGACTCAACACTATTCTCTCTACGCTTTGTCACACACCCAACAATCGTATTACTCACAATCCGGTTAAAGACTGCTTTTAACAACGTCAAAGTGCGCCAACTCCACGCATAGAATAAATGAATGTCTCAAGTCAAAAGATCAGTTACACTCGTCCATAAAAATGATTGACCAATGATGTTCTATATGTGGTATCCTCTTAAACGGGTCGTGTCCAGTATCCTTAATCTTAGGGTACCCCTAAGTATAACTTGGATACATTATCCCTTGGTCTATCTTGACCTCAGCTATACTTAGCGATGATCAAGATGTCCATGTCCTCTCTAAACATCTGTCCGATCACGGACTATTTTAGATTAATATACTCAATAATCTGTGGGACTTTATCATTAATAATTTTACGTGCAGAAAAGTAAAATAATCAATGACAAATATTTGCCTTTATTAATTATTTATCCATAAATACATTAAAGTGTCTTGGCACATACGTGCACACTAACACCCACGTCATCATCAGCTTTCCCGGGCCGCCACTCCAAAATTTCCCAAGGAAAAAGCTCCAAAACAAAAATACGATCTAGAATGGATTGGGTTTGGGGGTTCAAATAAAAGAATCATGAAGTGGACGACTCTTTAAAGCCAGTTGGTAATTGGGTATAAGAAAATATGGGGAAGAGACCAAAGACGTTTATTGTCCGCGACGACAAAACAAGCCGACAGACAAATGTAAATTGCGTTGTCACATATTATTCCCACCTCGGCAACCTTCCAAATCACTCCCTCCCAAGAACCCAAACCTCGTCCTCTTTCTCTTGCTATCTTCCTTCCTTGAGGCCCCCCCCCTCCCTCCCTCCTTCCCTTTCTTTTTAAAAGAAGTGCCTTAATCACCCCCACCAACTCATCATCATCATCATCCTCCTCCCTCCATTTTCCCTCCATTAATCACTCTCTCTTAAATTAATCCTTTCATTTTTGGCGCCCTTCTTCTTGTCCCTTTGTTTCACTGCTCCATATTCGAGCTAAGCCCCCCGAATACGACCCCGTGTTAAGTAAATGTGTGTATTCACTGCTGAGAATCAAGATGCAGTGCTTCTTTTCTATATATAGAGATGCACGTTTGTTGTTCCCCTCCAGTTTCAGTTTCTTTTGGGATCCCAACGTTAAAGAAAGAAATTCCTTCAGTCTTCTTACAACCTCAAAAGAAAGAATGGGCAGGCAAAAGACGGAAGACACCCAGGTTGTTGGCTCGTCCATCGCCCTGTTGAGGGAGAGGTTCAGGGAGCTCCAGAGGATCAAGCTCATCAGGGAGGAGCAACAAAGGGAGGCCCTCATGTGTGGGCCGCGATTGTCCGAGGGCGACCGTGCGGAGAACCCGAGGAAGATGGCAGACTGTTCCCTCTCGCTGGGTCTTGGCAGCCAGGGGAGTCGCCGCTCTGCGGTCGGGGCAGTACCGGTTTCCGGCGGTTCGATGGGCCTTCATCACGGTCTCGATCACGTCGATACTTCTCTTCATCTTTAGCGCCCCCCCCCCCCCCACCCCCTGGTTCTTCTGGTGTACAAGTAATATGTTTTGGTCCTGGCTTCGATGTATATTACATCTACCGGCTTAATCCGCTACGTCCGTGGGATAAAGATCTCCCGTCCTTGGTCGATCCGATCAGGACAGCGATTGCACATTCGGAAGCGCCCCTGCGCTACTCTCTCGGTAAGCCATTTCTGATCATGAGAGATGCCGCCCTCCACCGGAGTCAGGCACGTCTCCCGCTAAATAAGCAAATATCCACGTATTCACGCCCGGATTGAAGTTTCACTGACCCTTCAACAAACGAGATTGGCTCGTCCCAAAGTAAAAATTCTGAGCATTGTTTTCTTCCTCATAGACCTGAATTTGGCCAAATACATTTTTGTGAATGAGGAAGTGACTTCTAGCGATGAGAAAAATCCGAATGTCAAGTTTCACTAATCAAATCTGCTTTTTCTTTTTAACTGACCGGGAAGAAATTATAAGGAGGAAGCCGACAAAGTTTCTTTCTTTTTTCTTAAATAATAAAAATCACCTATTTGTTCACCTAAAAGTTCGCCTCACCTTTGGGGCCGAAACACGACCCGCTTCCCGGCCTTTTGTTATTGGGCCCAAGCCCATTATAATATTGGGCCTGAAATCGGCCCATATAGTTGGTTGGCTGCGACCGCAACAAGGGCGAGTCTCCAGAACGTTCGTTCGTTCTCTTAAAACCTTCCCCGGAGTGCTTCTTCACACCGCCCGTAAACCCTACTGACGCTAATAACCCCGATTTTCCATTTCTCCCTCCTCCTATCGAATTTCTCCGGTTCCTGACTTACGTCGGAGGAATGCACCGCCTTTCAAAGCGCTCTGTGTCCTCCCTGCTGAGCCTTCGCGGAAGCACGGCTGCGGCACGAAGCGCCTCGTACTCCCCCGCGGTTACTGTTGACCGGGTATTGGCTCCGGCGGTTTGTAGTCCTTATTATGATCCAATTTTGTCTGGCACCGGTGTCGTCCGTTGTTGGTTCTTTATCTGATTATGAATTTGTTGCGGTTGCGTTTGGGTAGGCGGAGCATAAAGATGCTAGTCCAGGGAGGTTTTCCTCTGCAGGGAGCAGTGGTGGCCGAGCACCCCCGTGTTGGAGTCCGAGGAGATTTCCGGCTGGTTTTGGATTGAGATGTGAATCAACTGCGGCTGCCTCTGACTCGGGGTCCCCTGCTGCTGAGAAATATGAATACCAGGCGGAAGTAAGTGTGGTTCGGTTTTGGCTCGGTTGGGGCGTTGAATGTTGGATACTGATTTGGGTGCCTTATTTCCAGGTCAGTCGGCTGATGGACTTGATAGTCAACAGCTTGTATAGCAATAAGGAGGTTTTTCTTCGAGAGCTGATTAGGTAGCGGAAATCTGTTCCTTTCATGTTATCTTGTTCTTTTCAAGGTGACATTTTGGGATTTTTTGGATTTATTGTCGAGGGAGTAATAGTAAAATCTGCAAAGGCGTCAGTGTGTCTTTTTGGGTCTTATTGAAGTCCTGAGTTTATTCTAATTAACATTTTGAATATTTTTTTCTTATTTTTTAGTCTTGTCTTTACATTTGTAGCTTAACAGACGTGTACATCATGATCAAATGGTTCTTTGTTTCCGCAGCAATGCAAGTGATGCACTGGACAAGCTGAGATTTCTAAGTGTGACCCAGCCTGAGCTTCTTAAAGATGCGGCAGTTGATTTTGACATACGCATTCAAGCTGATAAAGATAATGGCATCATAACAATTACGTACTGGCTCCTCTCACAAAACTTTTCTCTTAACAGAAATTCCTGAGCTCGATTCAATGTCCTTAAGATATGGCTTGGCCTTTTGCAGAGACACTGGTATTGGAATGACTAGACAAGAGCTAGTTGACTGCCTTGGAACAATTGCTCAGAGTGGAACAGCGAAGTTTTTGAAAGCTCTAAAGGTCATTTAGACTAGTTACGTGGAACCATTCTGTTGCACCGATTCTCATATGCTTTTCTAACAATTTTTTTGCCGTGCAGGATAGTAAAGATTCTGGAGGCGACAGCAATTTGATTGGACAGTTTGGTGTTGGATTTTATTCAGCATTCTTAGTTTCTGAAAAGGTGGTTTCTTTGTTGGGATTTTCAGATTGGATATCTCTCTCAGCATCACCATAACCATCCTCATCATCATCACCGTTGCACACAGAATTTGATATCTCTACATTTGACTGAAAATTAAATAGTTTAGTATTTGTACATCTCTGCTTATCTGTTATGATTAGGTTGAAGTCTCTACTAAAAGTCCCAAGTCGGACAAGCAATACGTATGGGAAGGGGAAGCAAATTCAAGCTCCTATTCTATTCGAGAAGAAACTGATCCAGAAAAGCTCATTCCCCGAGGAACCCGCCTCACGCTATATCTAAAGGTTTTTCCCTTACTCATAGCCCCCCCTTTCTCCTTCTGTTAATGATCTTGGTCAATAATGTAAGCATTTATTCTGACTGCTTTGAATTCAAATATCATTTTTCCTGTAGAATGATGAAAAAGGTTTTGCGCATCCAGAGCGGATTCAAAAGCTTGTGAAAAATTATTCCCAGTTTGTGTCATTCCCTATCTATACATGGCAGGAGAAAGGACACACTAAAGAGGTCTGCCTTCAGGAAGATTTTCTTACTTTTACCACTTTCGATTTGCCAATTATCTCTTTCGAGCTCCTTGTTGAAATATATTCTTATCTTATCATGGCTGTGGCTTCACTGATTTCGTGTAGGTGGAGGTCGATGAGGATCCTGCTGAAGCTAAGAAGGATGGAGAAGAAACAGGGGAGGTACTTTCATGAGAACACGATTAATTGTGAGGTTTAATTTGTTAATGTAGGGATTATGATGCATGATTGCTTCATATTACAGAAGAAGAAGAAAACCAAAAAGGTCATTGAAAAATATTGGGATTGGGATTTGACTAATGAGACACAACCAATATGGGTAACCGGTCTTCCTCATCTTTGTCATTGCCGTGTTTCTTTGTGAGAAGAGTAATAATGTCTTTCTCATGTAGCTTCGCAATCCAAAAGAAGTTTCTACTGAGGAGTATAATGAGTTCTACCGAAATACGTTCAACGAGTACTTGGACCCATTGGCATCTTCCCACTTTACCACTGAGGTACTTAATAATTGTTTGCAGCACCCACCCTGTCTTTGTTGATAACAGGTAGTGCTAGAAAGCATTTTTATTGATCCCCGAGTGGTAATTAACCATGACCTTGTTATTCTAAAATATCGTTGACTGTGTACTTGTATCAGTCATGATATTTAATTCATGATTTATCATGGCTTGACTTGGTCATAGTCTTTATTCAGGTCGTGATGACCGACTATTTTGTGGAGTTATTCATGCTATCATTTCGGGTTATGTTTTCTATTGAATTTTTTCTTTTAAGAAAAAAAAGGGGTTGAAAGAGGGCTTGATTTTTTGAATGTAAACCTTGTCAAAGAATTTTGCACTCCCAAAACTGTCTTTTCCAACAAGTATAATGGATGTAAAATTGGATTGCCTCCTCTCTTTGTTCTTGATGTCAGTTTGATGATAAATCCGTGTTTAGTTTCACTAGACTGCAGCAATTTCTGGTCTTTCCCGCAGGGAGAAGTTGAATTCAGATCAATCCTGTATGTGCCGGCTGTGACTCCTATGGGAAAAGATGATATTGCCAACCCAAAGACTAAAAACATAAGGCTTTATGTCAAGAGAGTTTTCATTTCTGATGATTTTGACGGAGAACTGGTATGGTTATGACAAGTCTTATAACAATAATAATGACGGAATCTGGTCTTCGTCTGACATCTACTTTTTTTTGTGGTTCAATAGTTTCCTCGATATCTAAGCTTTGTTAAGGGTGTTGTGGATTCAAATGATCTTCCCTTGAATGTATCTCGGGAGATTCTCCAAGAAAGTCGTATTGTAAGAGACTGCCCTCCCTGAAAGATATTATGTACCATGAAATCTCAATGAATGCTAAATTTAATGGATGGCATCATTTTGAAGGTTCGAATCATGAAAAAGCGTTTGGTGAGGAAAGCCTTTGATATGATCCTTGGCATATCACTAAGTGAAAACAGGGAGGTAAGTCTCAGCGAATTTCTCTTATGTATTTCCCAAGTTGTCACCAGGAACAAAAACACCTTCAATCACATTGGTTCACTTTGTTGAATCCCTTCAGGATTACGAGAAGTTCTGGGAGAACTATGGTAAATATCTCAAGTTAGGATGTCTTGAGGACCGTGAAAATCACAAGCGCATCGCACCATTGCTTAGATTTTTCTCCTCTCAAAGTGAGGATGTGATGATCAGTTTGGATGAGTACGTGGATAACATGAAGCAGGATCAGAAACACATCTATTATGTTGCTACGGACAGTGTGACTAGCGCAAGGAATGCACCTTTCTTAGAGAAACTTCTTGAGAAAGATCTTGAGGTAATGCTTCTATAAGAGTGCCAAAACCATAGAACTGCCCAAATTTTCGATGTGCCAATTGGGGTTTCTTGGCTCGTCCCAGGTTTTGTTCCTTGTTGATCCTATAGATGAGGTTGCAATACAAAATTTGAAGTCATTCAAGGAGAAGGATTTTGTCGACATCAGCAAGGAAGACTTGGACATCGGTTTGTTCTTTCTAGCTGAGACTTTCATCATGTTTCATTTCACTGTTTTTTTCTTCTGAGGGGAAGTGTGACGAAGATTGTAATTGCAATGCTTGATAGGGGAAAAGGATGAGGAGAAGGAGAAGGTATTAAAGCAGGAGTTCGGTCAGACTTGTGATTGGATCAAGAAACGTTTGGGTGACAAGGTCGCAAGTGTACAGATCTCCAACCGGTTGAGCTCTTCTCCTTGTGTTCTTGTGTCAGGAAAGTTCGGATGGTCAGCGAATATGGAAAGGTACTGTATCTATTGTTATGAAATGGTATTGCGTCACTGGGAAATATTGTTTCTGTCAATTCATTTGTCTACCATCTTTCGCAGGTTGATGAAAGCTCAAACTGTTGGTGATACGGCTAGCTTGGATTTCATGAGAGGTAGGAGGGTGTTTGAAATCAACCCCGACCATCCAATAATTCGGAATCTGAATGTAAGTTCGTCAATTAGCGATTTTAACCTCTCTTTGCAAATAGGATTGAAGAGCCTCTATAAACGTGTCCCTGAATCACCACCCATTTTGTAGGACGCGTTCCAGAACAGTCCAAACGACGAGGACGCCTTGAGGGCGATCGACCTACTGTACGACACCGCTTTAGTTTCCAGTGGTTTCACGGTGAGTAGCCACGGTTTCCTATCTCTTGTCATGGCAATCTCATTGAAAAACATGTTTTGTTTTTTCTCCTGACACTGCTCTTCTCGAAATCTGCAGCCTGAGAATCCAGCAGAGCTTGGGGGTAAGATATACGAGATGATGGGAGTAGCTCTTTCTGGTAAGTGGTCTGCAGCGACTCAGTACGACCAAACCGGGTACCAGCACATGTCGACTGGTCCTTTTCAGACGCCTGGAACTGTGGAAGTGGCGGAGGTAGTCGAGCCAGGGGAAGCTGGCGGTCAGAAATGAGTTGTTCTTTTTTCATTGTTGAGCCTTGTTATTTTCCAAATGTAATGGAGTAGTACTACAACCCTTGAAAGACGTTCCACATTCTTATAATTTGCCTCTTCTATGCTAATATGTTCAAAACGTTCCTTTTGACCTTTGTTCGTTAACAATGCTAGTTAGTTATAAAGTAAAATTACGTGTCATTTGTTTTTCTTACATGATAAGGGTAAAATATCGATATTTTGGCTTAATTAATTTGTCAATTTTATATTTTGGCCTAAGTTCTAAAAGTTTTTAATTTAGCCTTAAATTAATTTTAATTCAAGGAGAAATTTGAGGAACAAGAATAAAAAATTCAGTAAAGCAGGAGTCTACCTTAGTGACAACTGCGTTATTGATTCCTTCGCCGACTAGGTATTCATTCAGTACTAAATGATTAACGCACGGGCTCTTATTCGTTAAAGCAGACTGCACACGACCCAAACGTTAAATCTCTTACATCATTACACGAGTCGAAAATGAACCTAATGGCGCATATCTCAGCCAACAGCGACAAAGGTAAAGAGAGAAGCAAAGCCGAAAATAAGACGGGAGATGATAGCCCAGTTGTCACTGAGGTAGACTGTTGCTTTCCTGGGTTTTTGGTTCCTGTTCCTCGAATTAAAATTGATTTAAGGCCAAATTTAAAACTTTTAAAACGTTAAGCCAAAATGTAAAGTTAGCAAATTTATTGGGGCAAATATCGATATTTTGCCCTTGATTTATTTCATTATTATTGCCACGTAGGAAAAATAAATGTCACTTATTAACGCTAACAGCAAAATCCCAAACGCCGTTATGAATATAGCCAAATTGAAAAGTAAAATTGAAATAAGGCCTAATTAAAAACTTTTGAAACGATAATGTCAAAACGTAAAGTTGACAAATTAATTCGGCTAAATATCAGTATTTTGCCTAAAATTTATCGAGTTTCAAACTTAGTGGGCACTTTTTATTTTACCAAAATCGGTCTAAGGTCGATTTCAAAACATTTAAGGATTTCAGTTTCACTAGTTTATAATATTTAATTATTTCTTAATTTAAAAAATATATTTTATTAACATTAAAAAAAAATTCAACCTGACAAGGCAGACACTCGAAGGGCGAGTTGAGCTAAGGTTGTCCGGACTTTTACCGGCTGAACCGGTCGTCCTCCACTCCCAAATCCACCTCCGTGGGAAACGCGGCCACTGAAAGCGCGTTCGGTCCGGCCTTACTCCACTCCGTCCCCCTTTCCTTACTCTTCAACGGCAAGGACGACGGCCCTCTGCCCGATTCCAAGGTTCTTTTCCTTCTTTTGGTTATTTTTTCTTTGTTTGTTGAGAAATGCTGAGTTATATTCCTGTGACGGATAAGTTGTTGGGGAGCTTTTACGTTTTGGAAGTCATGAAGGGAAGTGGGTGGTGCAGGATTCGTTAAAGATCTGATCCGTCTTTCGAAGAACTGGGTTTTTGGGGATTCTTTTTTTTTGTTCTGTTCTTTGTTGGAGTTTAGGGAGTTCATTATTTATCTCCTTCCAGTTTGAAAACTACTGGCGCAAATTTGCTGCTGTTTACTACATGGGCGGAAGATTTACCCTAGTCACAACTGGGTCGCTGTTTGTGGGAATTCTTTGAGCCTTTGGTATTAGGAATGACCAATTGAGTGGATTAGACGCCGTGTAGCAGTTACATACTCATCTGTTTCCAGTTATCCTAAACTGCTGTGGTCAAAATTTTGATACCCCAGTTATCAAAACTTTTTTTATTAACCCATTGTATTAACATTCTGGGTTTTGGTGTTCCCAATGCTTTGAATATGCGTGCCGGCTATAGATTTTTATGGTTTGGTCATTTGTTTTACTCCAATCATCTTCTCTAAGCCTATCCTGTACCGCAGGTTTAATTTCCTTTCCTTCTGTGAATGCAAAGTTCAGTTGTTAGTGACTAGTTCGTGTAATGCTACAGCTTTTAGATATTGACACGAGCAAGGAATGGGTACATCATCTGGCTCTTACATTCACTGCCAATCTTCTTTACAGATGCTCCCTCCTAGAGATCAAGCTCGGCCTGAAGGGTTGCAAACCTCTCTATCTCTTGTTTCTTCCGATGCCCACCTGACCCTCGATGGGCCGGATCCTCGACTGAATTCTGAAAACCACCGGGAGTCTCCTACAGAGAGTGCTAGTTCAAGAGAAACCTGGCCTACTGCAGATGCTGTGATGGTGAAGAAGATGGAGAATGGTAAAGTAGATGATTCCTTTGAGCATTCTGTTGTGCGTCGCCGTTCTGGTGCAGATAAGGTCTCCCTTCGTGACATTGCGAAAGAAAGGGTCGATGTAATCGCTGAGAAAATGCATCACTTGCCCAGTGATTATCTTGAGGAACTGAAGACTATGCTTCGAACAATTCTTGAAGGGAATGGTGGTTCACAGCAAAGAGAGGAGTTCATGATTCTGCAGAAACTTGTTCAGAGTAGATTGGACATAACTGCCAAGACTTTAATCCGAGCTCATCGGGCACAGCTTGAAATACTCGTTGCCATCAACACGGGGATTCAAGCGTTTTTGCACCCAAATGTCAATCTCTCTCAGACTTCTCTTATTGAGGTTTTCGTGCACAAGAGGTGCAGAAACATGGCTTGTCAGAACCAGCTCCCAGCAGAGGACTGTACCTGTGAAATATGCTCTACTAGAAGCGGTTTCTGCAATCTCTGCATGTGTGTTATCTGCAGCAAATTTGACTTCGAGGTTAACACTTGTCGTTGGATCGGCTGCGATCTGTGCTCCCACTGGACTCATACAGATTGTGCTATCCGTGATGGACAAATATGCATGGGACCCTCTATCAAGATGGGAGTAAGTACAACGGAAATGCTCTCCAGATGTCGAGCTTGCAATAGAACGTCTGAGCTGTTAGGATGGGTGAAAGATGTATTTCAACACTGTGCACCCGCATGGGACCGGGATGCTCTTAACAGGGAACTCGATTTGGTCAGCAGGATTTTTCGGGGAAGCGAAGATCCTAGAGGAAGAAAGCTCTTCTGGAAGTGTCAGGATCTTATGGAGAAGATAAAGGGCGGTCTCGCCGAGTCTTCTGCTTGCCGAGCAATCCTGATGTTCTTCCAAGGTATTTACGATATTCGATGGGATGAATTTTCGTCTTTGGGAACTTCATGTGAGATCAGGTGTTTATCAATCGATTAACTGTACCAAATGTATGTTTGTTTTCTCATTGAAGAACTCGATGGAGATTCTTCCAAGAACCTGGAGAATGGGGAAGGCGGGAGATTGATGGGTCCACAGGAGGCATGCAATCGAATAGCAGAGGTGGTGCAGGAAGCCGTAAAGAAGATGGAGATGGTGGCTGATGAAAAGATGAGGCTGTTCAAAAAAGCCCGGACGGCGCTTGAGGCCTGTGACCGCGAGATCGAGGATAAGGCCAGGGAAGTTGCGGAGCTGAAGCTGGAGCGGCAGAAGAAGAAGCTTCAGATTGAGAAGCTGGAGAAGATAGTGAGACTGAAGCACGCGGAAGCTGACATGTTCCAGCACAAGGCTAATGAGGCGAAGCAGGAAGCGGAACAGATGCAGAGGATCATCCTTGCCAAGTCGGAGAAGTCGGAAGAGGACTACGCGAGCAGGTATCTCAAACAACGGCTAAGCGAGGCTGAGGCTGAGAGGCAGTATATCTTCGAGAAGATCAAGTTCCAAGAGAGTTCGCGCATGAGCACCGAGGGAGGAGAATCCTCGCAGCTGATGTCTTCGATCCAGGATCTTCTCCAGAACATGTATAGCTCCTCCTCGAAGCCGGAAAACTTGTCGAGTGAGCATCGTTCGTTCCGGTCTGGCAACTGATGGTTTGGTCATATAGCCAGAGCTACGAGCTGGTTCTCGCCTCAGTCCTCGTTGTCTTGGATCATAAAGGCGCAAGAGATTGGTGAAGAAATTGTATGACAATTAGTAGTCTAGCCACAAAACAATGTTAATGACAAGTCTATCCTGAACACTACCGGGCACCATAGTCCCATAAATGGAGTGTTGCGTTGCCCGAGTAAGCCGCAATGTATTGGTTGTCCGCGACGATTGAGATAACGGCCCCAAATCCATTGCCGAAACTGTACAAGAACTCGCCTTGCTCCAATCCCCAAACGCCAATGGCACCGCTTGCGCTAACTATTGCGTATCCCAAGTTCATGCACCCGATTGCTCTCCCATGCCCGGGGCCCCTCACCCTGAACCTACATACTTGCTCAGAAGTAACTAAATGCCGCACTGTGGCAACGCCTCTGCTATCTACAATCATGTAAGAATCGTGGTTAACGTCCATTGAGGTCACTATCAGATCCCTCCGGTAACTCTGCTCCCCCAACACAACCCGCTGATTTCTCAAGTCGATGTGAATTACCCGTGAGCTCGTGCAAGCCACCGCCGATTCATGATCGGTGACCCGGACTCGGCCCACGAACTGGCTCAACTCGGTGAGCGTCCTCCAGCCAATCAGTGACTCCAGATCGGTCGATGACCCTCCGATGAATACCAACTCTTCGGTTTCACCATTCCAAATGTGGAAGGCCCTGCCTGGTACACCGGCATACAATCCGACCCACCAATGCTTGCATCCGGCAAAGTCCACCAAGGCCCCATCATCTACCACATTGCCGATATGGGCCCTACGCAAGTCGCCCTCCATGCTGATCATGACAATGTGTATATCCCCGTCCAAAGTGGCAAAGACGAGCCGAGAGTGGCTAAGTATGATTCCCGAAACCGCCCTCGGGTGAAGACCGAGACCACCAGGATGGTGGGGTTGGTAGGTGCCGATATGGACTCGAGCAACGAGATCGAAGAGTCGAACCGTACCGTCGGCAAAGCCACAGGCTAGGTAGAGCTCTGACAAAGCGAGGCATCGGCAAATCAGGCCTTCGGGATGGCCATTAACTTCTGACGGATCGAATTGGAGGGTCATGTGTATCGACCTCCCTAGGCGAAAGTTGGAGGCAGTCCGGTGCCTGTAAACGTACTCGTCACGCCACGTGGGACGCGACAAGCAAGGCCTGGCCCATACTTGCTGAGAAAGCTTGGCCCAGAGGAGCTCCGATCGCGAGACTGCCCGCCATGTCGAGCACACCTGCAGAGTTCGACAGCGTGGATGAATATACATGCCACGAACATTTTCTTCAAAACCAAAAATTCAGCATCCTCACGTTCGAAAAGTAACGTTTTTCAGATATGATTACGACAAAAAACTTAAACCAATAACTGTTGGTGCTGTCTGTCTGAAAATGTCTAGACCAATCCGTTGATGAAGGACAGGGTTTGCATATATAAAAATTAGGTAAACGAAGTCGTTGGGATACAGCGTCTGTCTCGATAACTTCGTCTTGTTAAATTCACGATGCTACGTAAAATGTTACCGTTTAATCTAAAAATTTAAATAATAATTAATACCTTACGTAAAAATTTATTTTACAACCACGTTTGGTTGTCCGAATATCAATCTATCTATCTCTCTCTTTTTTATCGTTCCCAAGGCACAAAATGAGCGTTTGGTTTTTGGCAGTATTTGCTAAAATCATTAATGGTGAATGACAAAAGGTGACGTCCTCGTTATTCGCATATCGAATCCTTTGATATTCGATAATCAACAAAAAACGACAAAACCCCTCTCCTTTGACCAAACCCTAACATGCAAGTTTTGCACCACTGTCCGAAAAAGAATTGAGTAAAGAGGAGGAGTGGCCAAATTAATTTCTAACTTACATTTTTCTTTAAGTCATCACTTTCAGACAAACTCCTCATTTGAGGTGACCATTTCACTTTTTATGATTGCAATTCTTTATTTGAGGCACTTTAAGTAATCACTTGAAGTTATCAACATTAATTAAATATGAATAAATTTATCACTTCGAATAACGACTTCTCACTTAAATCTAAAATTTAATGAAAATCGTCGCTTACGGCGACATTTCCCCACGATGATTAAAAAAAGGAAAAGATGGATTTTTTTTTGCTATCCCATGTTATTACACAAGCATGAAAGAAGGAAGCTTCGGTCAAAAAGGGCTTGAATTAGGAGACCATGCCAAGAAAGGAAATCACACACGCGATCCAAATATCCCCCCCCCCCTTTATTATTACCACCAGGAGACAACAGGGAGTTTATTCGATATACAGAAAAGTTGGTGAAACTAGTAATTTCTCAGGAAAAATAACTTTTAGAAGAAATTCGACCTCAAAAGGAAAAAAAAAAGGACAGGAGAAAATTGTAGTCCAAAGACACAGCATTTTACCAACCTGGAAGACACTCGCGAGGGAATGAGCCGCGGCCAACCTACCGAACGAGCGGGAAGTGTCGACTGCCACCCGGACAGCTAGAGCCTCGAGGAAGGGCGCCGGCCACACATTGGCATCCACGTCGCTCCTTCCCCATCTCCTCCTGGAAGAAGAGGGGTCTTCGAATCTTCCGGGACTCCTGCCGCCATTTCCTCCAAAAGACGACGCGGAAGACATAAATAAACAAGGACGACGACGACGACAGAAGGAGGTCCTTACTTGGGATAAGTACAGGTGAAGTGCCTGTGCGAGGGACCCTTGAAAGAAAAGAACAATCGATTGGGTACTTTTTTTGTTATTGTTATTTCTGTTATTCTTATTATTGGTTCACGTATAAAATAGGGGGGGGGAGGGGTGGGGCGATTTGTCTGGATATGGATGGATACGAGGGGTTAAAAGGGACGTGGGGCCAAACTTCTGTTTACTCTCTCTACCAAAGTCGTCACGAAAGTAAAAAAAAAAGTACAGGGAGTTTGCATTGGGAACAAATATATATATGTATTAAATGGAGAAAAAGGGTGCAATTTGCAGCGGCGGCGCGTCTTTTGGTGCAACATCATGTTGTCTCACCATGATGTTTGTGATGATGACCCACCATGCAACATGCAAGCAACCAGCCGCCATGAGGGAAACGTTAATTGGGCCTGGCCGTTCCATGGGCTCAGATTTAGTCGTTTAGTGGAGGCCCAACGAACGATACCCTCCACCCCCCCCCCGTTGATTTTGGTTTTTATCATAAGCCCCGTTAGTCGTGATGTGAGTGTAACAAGCGTCGTCGAATCGAAATCCCTATCCCACCTAACCAAAAACTCCGATCCTCCTCCGTAACTCGGTACTATTTCGACTTCCAAAGGACTTCAACCACGTCCCACCTCTAACTCTTTCGGAACAACAAGATCATATTTAAATTAAAATCATAGGGTTAGATTTTTAGTTTGATTGGTACGTGATGATAAAATTTGTTAAACGACTGATAAAAATTATAACACGTCGGAATATTTTTTTTATTGTCTGTTTCGTTTACATGAAAAACAAAATTTATCTGCTAAACCCAGAATTTTCATGACGTAAATCATAAACTAATGAGATTATCACTATTATTACTATTACTGCATTATTAAGGGACGACTTTGTCGCACCCGATGAGTGAAATCTACCACCAAAATGGCCAACTCGGTATTTAAATTAGAGAGTGACTATTAACTTTCTAGTTTTGGTCAGAAAAGTTTTAATGAGTGCATGTGCCGCTTTCTCCACTGCTATAAGTTGACCCCGCTTTTGTACTTCACGGCTCGCTCGTCATGTTATGCCGTCTATCTTCGACGTGCTGGCTTCGTCCTACTTCAAGGGCACTCCTTGTCGTTCGCGGCAGCAAAACCGGACCACGCGGCATTTGCGGTTGTGAAATCGGATTCGACTTTGGTTAGGCCCGAGTCGGAGGCTCCCGACGGGTCCTACTACCTCTCGCCACTCAATGAGGCGATCCCTTTCACCATGAAGACAATCTGCTGTTATGAGAAGAGTGGCGCTGGGGTCGGAGACGCGCTCAAGAGATCGCTGGCGAAAGAAAGCCTGGGTGCATTATCACCCGTTGGCGGGTAGCATGGCGAAAAGCCCCCAGGGGAACTTCATCGTCGATTGCACAAAGAAGGTGTTCCCTTCAGCAAGGCGGAGGCAGATTTCGCGATGAAGGAGCTCGGGGACGTGAGGATCCCTAACCCGGATACCACTCGGTATCTCGGTATACAGATGACCCGTCGGAGAAAAACTTGCTCCAAGTCCCGCTGATGACAACGTAGGTTAAATAGTGCACCTCCAAAATTTATTCAACTTTTTCTTGCCATTTACGAAAATACGGCTAGTTAAAAAAAAAAAACAATAGTAGTTATATTATCATATGCATTGCAAAGTGGACACGTCCTTCATGAAATTAATAAAAAGGGAGATGTATTTGTCTACGGCATGGTCGGGTGGTAGTTGTGTTATATGTTTGGACTTTTGTTAGAATGACGTGCCATAGCCACTCCTATCCTGTCCAATGGATGAACGAAGACTTCGCCTGCTCTATCCCCGACAGATGGATAAGTGAATGTAATGAAGACGTGTAATAATCTCGCATTGACGACGGCTTGTTTAGGTGACGAGGTTCAAATGTGGCGTCGGGGCTTAGCTGATGGTGTCGCAGGGGATGAACTTGGTTAACTCATGGCCGAATTCACCAGAGCAGACCCCGAATCGACCTCTCCCTTCCTCAGCCAAAGCACCCGACTTCGTCAAGATCGGGTGGGTTCGGTATCGGGGATCTTTCCCCCCGAGCCATGCCTGTTCATGCAGGAGGGAGAAGGGAAGAGTGGTGGTTGCCGCCTCCGGCCATGGCCACCTTCGAGGAGGAGATGGTGGTCAAAGGTTGAGATGGAGATTTTGTGACTTTCTAATAATGATTGAAGGCGTGTAAAATGAACATTATAAAATGAAATCATGGATACGTCCCATAATTATATCCGAGCCACATTTCTATCCATCCCAATCCCATGGGCATCTCGATCGGAGTGGATATTATATTATATTGCATGTCCCCCCCCCCCCCCAATCTACTTCTTTTGTCCTCTTGTAGTTGCTTATTCTATTGCTGTAGTCAACGACTGTAGGATTGTCCCACGCGTTTCGGTAGGTGAAAGCGAATGAATGAAGCTCGAATGAGTTGGTCTAATATCACGAGGCAGCTACGTAGGTACCCAAATATCCATTTAACGGAGGGTTTCGACCCCTTTTCTTATCGACCCCATGATTTCTCTTCTTCATCACGTATTACGACGATTTATACATTTTATTATACTCGAGGGTTGGTCGCATTTGGCGTTCGTTCACTCATCATAACTCTCGGCTTCTTGTCATAAAAACTAAATAATAAAATAAATATATATATATATATATATATATATATATATCCGTCGTCACGAAACAGGCGATTATTCTCTTTCGAAATGAAGAATAATAATTTGCATGAAAATTCGACTCGCAAAAGTTGGTGGGTGGAGGAGGAGGAAGAATTTCCAATACGGGCGGCGCAAACGCTATCAATCTCTGACCGGTCGTTTGTTTCTCCAGCTACTATTCTCTTTGATCGAAATGTGTGATCTCACTTAATCATCGTGTATTCTTTATTGGAATGGATTAGTCATGTAAACGCTGAAGTTATGAGATGTCTATCTGGTCCAGTCCTATCATCACTTGACCAGGAACATAAGCTTTTTTCTTAATTATGAGATTATACTTTTTACAAATGGCCGCCAACCCTCTCCTCATCCAAAATCGAAGAGTTCGTTGTTTTTTATTTGGAACGTGATTATATGATAGACCAAGGAGTATACACTTTTTGAACTTTAATCCTAGTTCTTTCTTTTAAGTATAATGTATTGTCACTTACCTATAACTCTGGAAATGAGATGTGAAAGTTTGTATGAACTCGACGACCTCACCAACTACGCGGGCATGGATAGCCTCCGAATATTATTTCATTTAGTATTCGTAGAAACTTCTCGGTCTACTTGGTTGGCGGGCACGGGGTGAGAACACGAGCGCTTATTTAAAGTGACCAAGTATCGGGAACTCATCCTCACACTCGTATATTGATCTACAACCAGATAATTTTTCTGGCGTTGTCGTAGGCTGTCGGAAGAGTTTCCTCTTCAGGTACCATACATTGTGCGAAAAATGGTGGCGATAACCCTCAATGGAGGTATCATGACGGTGAGGAAGTCTGCGGCGGTCATGGTGAGACCCGATGGGGAGACTCCTAACGGGTTCTACTACCTGTCCAGTCTTGACCAGGCCATCCCCTTCACGATAAAGACTATCTACGCCTTCAACAGGTCTGGGGACGACCTGGGAGATGTCATGAGGAAGGCGCTCGCGAAGGTGCTTGTCCATTATTATCCTCTCATGGGGAGAATGGTTGTGAACTCCCAGGGGGAGTTCATTGTCGAGCTAACGAACAAGGGTGTCCCATTCGTGGAGGCAGTCGCCAACTGCAATGTGAACGTGATCGGCGATGTCAGGGTCCCGAACCCTGACACGACCCGGAAGCTTGTTTACGACGATCCTGCTTCTACGGATATTTTCGATGCGCCCCTGTTGACTGTGCAGGTTTGCATTTATTCTCTGTTCTCACATTTCCATTCGTGCGTGCACAAGGAGATATAAAGTTGTGATGCATTTCTTGTTATTCTGTATTAGGTGACGAAGTTCAGATGCGGAGGTTTCACCCTTGGAATCGGCCTGAACCACAGCTTGGCCGACGGCGTCTCGGGGATGAACTTCATCAACTCGTGGGCCGAGATGGCGAGGGCCGAGCCCATTTCCTCCATCCCTTTCCACGATCGTGCGTTGCTTAAGACGAGGGTGCCTCCTCAGATCAGTGGCCCGTATGACGACGTCGTGGACGTTATCGACTCATCCAACATGGAGTCGTACTATCAAAAGGAGGAGTTGATTAGCCGATCCTTCCATTTCGACTCCAAGATGCTTGAGAAGATCAAGAAAATGGCCGTCATGGAAGGGAACTTGAAGAACTGCTCGACGTTTGCTGCTCTATCGGCCCTCATATGGCGAGCGAGGAGCAAGGCCTTCAACATGAAGCCCCACCAGCTGACCAAACTCCGGATCATGGTTGATTTCCGGCAAAAGCTTAAGGGACTTCCAGAAGGTTTTTTTGGCAATGGTGTGACCACGGTTGGTTGCGTCTGCACCTCAGGGGAGCTGACGGAGAAGCCCATGTCCTTTGCGGTGGAGAAGATAAAGAACGCCGTCGCAACAGTCACGGAGGAGTACGTGAGGTCTAAGATAGACTTTGTGGGCCTGTACAAGCCGCAGCTCACGTCGGTGGGGACATTGGTGATCAGCTCGTGGACGAGGCTGGCCTACGGCTGCTCCGACTTCGGGTGGGGCGACCCGACAAACTTCGGTTGCGGTGACCTGGCGAGGGAGCTGTGCGTGATGTTCAACGAGGGCGACGACAAGAACAAAAGGATGGCGGTCGTCCTCGCGTTGCCGGAATCCGTCATGGACAACCTCGAGAAGGCCCTCGACGAAATGTGCGCCTAAATACTCGGTTATCAATCGGGTCATTACATCCGGATTCATTCTTTCCTGTCGTGTTTCATAAGGTTGTCGCAATTTCATGTTTGGGGAAATCAATTCTGTCCCATGTTATTATTCTGTAAATGTAATGTTTCATCTCGCTGGATTTGGATAACGTGGCCATTCTTATCAAAATAATAGAAAGTTTGAATTGTATTTTGATAGCACGGCATGAATGAGCCTGAAACCACACGACTATTCAAATGTAGAGACGAGACATCAACATACGTTCCTCGCGACATGAAAATGGAATTTAAATTATAAATAGATAGATACCCACAGCTAACTTAATAATTTCATAACCCAACCACTATATTATATAAATCTTATAATATTTTTGGACAGATTTACTCTCGTAAATCGAAAATTGTCTCTATTTGATAACGTTATTACTCGGAATGCTCAACATAAAAAATAAAGACTAGGTTGGAAACGAAAGCACATGTTGCTGGCGACGTGATATTCTACTCTCTTGGTCGGTGATTATGTAAGAAAGAGTTTGATGGGAAAGATGATATACGGTCCGAATTAGTTACCTTAAAAATTCGAACACGACCGTATACTTTATATTTATTTTTATAATATATAAAAAGTTATACTTATAATTTATAATTTTTTTCAAATACATGGCATTTTCATTCTTTTTATTTTAAAATATAATTACTTAAAAGATTGACTTTAACTTAGAATCCATATTCATATCTAAGTGTTGATTTAATGTACATTTATCATAACACTACAATAAAATATAAATCAACTTTTGCGACGGTCGTCCAAAAAAGTTTAATATTTTTTAATGATCATAAATTATTTTGTAATCAATTTTTAAATTTTCAGGTTATTCAATTTATTTTCATTTGTTAAAATTTATTTTTATCATGTATATAAAAAAGATTAAAAAAAATCTAAATTAGATCGAAAAAAGAGAAGATGTTTTCTTTCTAATTAAAAATATGAATAACGTAATATCACTACAGAAATTCAATATTCGAATATCAGTAGTGGTGTCTTAATGTACCTGTTAATTCCTATTTTGGGTGGGTCTGACTTACCCGACCTGGTCGTCGGACGATCATCGCAGATTGATTGTAGGGTCTTACGACTTCGATTTCAGGTCAAGGTTGATGGCGGTGAGAGGAGGTTCCTTAAGACGGCCGTTTATGGTCGTCACTTCGGGAGGGAGGATCCTGACTTCACCTGGGAGATCGTAAAGCCGCTGAGGCGGGAGAACCCACAAGCTGTAAAACCGACTTGGCCTATTATCTCGCATTTCCATCCAAATAATTCGATAAAACTCAGCCAGAATCTGGCTTCTGGCTTTTATCAAGCACCTCCTGTTTCTCGCATCTCATTCTATTCCTTGACTTTAAAAACAGCAGCCAACCCTGGAAACAAAAAGCTCTCATCAATCTGGAGGCATCAAATTCTACTTTCTTCCCCGTAACCTTGTCGGAAGCACCATATATTTGCTCTGACCTTTTGATCTATATCCAGCAGGATAATAGAAATAAGTACGTAGTTTCGAAAGTATCATGACAACCAAGAATCAGTTACATTACATAGATCGACAAACAATCCCAAATATTACAGCAGTACAGACCATTTACTTCTACGCCACATACAATCTCAAGCTTTTACAGGTACACAAACGATTCTCTTTTATTCTAAAAGGCAATGGAAATGCAGATATGTCCTCAATGCCTTAGCTCGATCCATATTCCAGCATCTCCCACCTGAAGGGACGGAATATGTAGAGGACTTCCGGGCAGCTCTTGAATAGGAGAGCTACACATACGCAGACAGCAGCTATTGCGACCATGGAAAGCATTGTGGGTCGGTACAGCAGCGACCTGCCTCTCAATCCATAAGTCAACTTCTGAGTGCACTGCCTGCAGCTCTGCTGACTGGATCCATGTCGAAGGTTCCCTATCTCGAGACTCGCTGATGGTCCTTTGCTTTGCCTCTGGTCAACACTTTCCTCGGGAGCGACACTTGGAATGTCAACAACCACGTGCAGAGGCCGGTTTCTCTTGTTTATCTTCTTTTGGACAAAGTGGATGTATGAATAGTGACCACGCAGACGGGCATAGTCTTCCGGAGTAGACCCTGTGCTGTCATGAGCTGTCCTCCATGCTTCCACTCCAACCTAAGCCATCAAATTGACAAGGAGGCACAAAAGATAAACGAGCAATGGACGCTTAATATATTCACCGTATACTCATGCAGCATAAGCAGCTTACCAATCCAGGATCATCGGTTAAAGCATCCAGCATGGCTTCCGAACCATCCTTGCTCGCTGCAATGTGAAGCGGCGTCAGCCCTGCTGGGCCAGCAGCATCAGGTCGGAACAAAAACTTCCCAACACTTCCATCGTTGAAAGACTGCATTTCTACCCCAACTCTCTCGGATACACTCGGTGGCACATATCTCAGCAGAAGATCAACCAAAGGCCGAGAGTTTCGTCTAACGGCCCTGTGGACAAGCCCCAACTCCAGAACTGCTGCATGGATGGAAGGTTGATCTCCTGTGCTAACAGTTCCATCGAACAGAATATCCAGGAGCTTTTTCAGCACAGCGCACCAATTATAATCCATGGAAAAGTGAACGAGCCATTCAAACCGACTAAATGAGAAAAGTTCGGTATTTGGGTCCAGATCGCCCAATCTAGCCCTCACTCCATTTCGGTGTAGGATCCATCCCATTTCATTTAAGAAGTCCAATGCTTGGTTTTTCGCTGTCAACTTATCAGTTCCATGGGCATCGTCATCACTTCCAGTGAAGTCCAGAGCAACCTCGAGGGTTCGGATCTCCGAACACACATCTTCTGATGATACTATGAAAGGGAAAAAACTACCAGGGAAACCGCTGTCTTCAATCTGGATAGGAATGAATGAACAAATGTTAGGTCAAATACCCAGGAGAAAAGCAAAAATGAACCATTGGATCAGACAATCAAGGGGCTGTCAAAGAGACGTGTGATAGTGAAGTCTGTGCTATCCAGTGACAGAACAAACTTCTTTGCCATGCCGTCATACCTCAATGAATCCCCTTCCAGTTAATGCAGGGATAGAGCAGAAAAACTTGACACTCTGCATCTCTTCTCGCGCATCTTCATCAGCATTTCCATCAATGAGTTCTTCAACTGCTTGTCGGATCAGATACTTACCTTCCAAAACGCATAATAATCTAGAGAAAGGAAAATGGAAAAAAAGAAGAAACATCGATAGATTACATTTCGCTGCACGGAAACTCTAAGAATGAACTGACAAATTAAGAGTGATTGCAGAGAGATTATGAGCTTCACCTAGTTGCTGGCTGGCGGAGATTGAAGCCCTTGACAGAAAATTCAGCCCTTTCAGAAACAGAGACAGCGATAGGCCTGATGCTTGCTATTGAACTACAGCTCATACTCATGAGAGGTAATGATGTCTCTATCAACACTTTACCTACAAGGTAGATTATTCTAAGACAAGAAAACAATGACCACCTTCCCATCTGATCACAGTCAATCATGGATTAGACAAAAGAACCTTCATATATCAGAGCCATTTGATGTTGGACCTGGATGTACATCCATCCGCTCTTCCAGAAGATGTCCTCAGAGAAATCCAGAAGCCTTCTTAAGCAGGAACTTAGATCGTACAAAAGCTAAACAACAAAAAGTCAAAATTGAAACCGGAAACTCGCTTTGATGATATCAAATTTACATTTTGCTGGCTCTCAAAATGATCTTACCTCTTCCCAAGCATCCTCCTCTTGACGAAGATAGATGGTGAGAACAATGCAGCCCGGCCGGATGTGGCTCTCAATGTCGGTAGGACTGTGAGATAGCCAGTCCAGTATCTACAATAGGAAGATACTATATTAGTCAAATCACTAATTCATTACTGTAATCTGATAAAACACTAGCTCGATTAATTTCTCACGTACCTGTGACCGTAGGAGAAGAGGGAAATCATTAGGCTCTTTTCCGAATAATTTAAAGACAATTCTATCCGTCCGGCCCTGAAATAAAACATAGTAATTATGCGGATAAAGAAGTTTGACTGGTATATTCTACTATATGCATCTAAAAGCCATTCCATGTGTACATCTTTAAGATGATGTATTTTCTTGAAATCTCAATGGTAACAACACTCGTCAAGCTTACCTGAGTTTCTCCACTAGAACTGGAAGGTGATTGTGCAGATACTGAATCTGAGGTACCACTCGTCTGAGGTGGACTAGACTGATGAGAGTCCTGTAGCATCCATTGCGGACAAACAAGAGAACCATCAACCATTGCTCCAGGTACCAGAGATCTATCCAATTCATCTGTCCCATCGTCAGTGTCTATGTAAACATCATTCAAATCAAAATTATTTAGCTTGCTCTGGCCCGGAACGACGTCACTGGCATCTGCACAAAACAGAAGAATTACAAACTATTATATACTCTAAAAATACCATAATCGTTTTTATTGCATCATCTGTTATTATCTTACTTGCTATCACTGGCGAGGAAGGTTTCGGTGGCTGGTTGGCCCGTGAAGGTCCCTCGTTACCCTTGGAGAGAACAGTTGAGATAACTTCAGATTTTTCAGGAGCAGTTTGCCCGCCATTTAGAATACCTTGTGATTCCGGCAAAGGCCCCGATATGTTCTTTTTACTAGGACCACTGTGGTTATTAGCTAGGCTCCGAAGTATATGAGTCAGTAGATCTTGGTCTGGAGCTACTTGTGATTGATTAGCTGCAATTGCACAAGAACATAAACAGAATGGTCCAACTTCAAACAAAGCATTCAACACTCTCGTCAAGCCAAGTGAACTTTTACTTTAACATTATTGTCTTAATTACAAGCAATTCGACATCTCTATCATCTTCGCTAATTAATGAAAAGTCACTTCCCAGAAAGAAAGAAAGAAGCTCGTTAAAACATGGCTGACCAGTAAACCTGTCCAAACCCAATATGATTATCTGCATCCACGAGTTCACTTTACAATCGAATTGCACGTTCTGCGGGACACTTTCTATGAGACAAGCAACAAACAGACCTCCTTATGAGAAGACAAACATTTACAATCGACCGTTCCTCAATCTATCTGAAGCCACGGCATTCCTTTTGACATGATAAGTAAGAAGAAACGACGGACGACAGTAAATTAAGAATTTCTTACTATGCATGGATGACAGTATCTTCAGTAAGCTAATCAGTAGATAACTACTTGTTTGGCCATCATTTTGAGTATTTGCACTTGGTGTAGATTCAGGGATAGTCTTCCTTCTCCGTTTGTTATGTCCAGCTAGACGTCGACGACAACTCCGTTTCCCTTCGTCGAATTCTGGCAATGCATGAAACCTGTATCCGTAGATAGATAATGGGAAAATAACTTAAAACTTTCTGAATTAACAACATAAAAAGAATATAACAGTAAAAAGGCTGATATCTTCAATGTTTCAAATAACAGAATTTTTCGAAAAGAGTTTATGCTTAGAGAGGGACTGAAGCTAATGGGGAGCAAGGAATGAAACAAAGGATCACATTGGGGCAACATAATAACAACTATGTAGCCTTACCGACTGCACTGCTGACAAAAACGCTGTAGTATGCCTCCGACAAGCGCCTTGCTTGATTTGGAATGGATCTCACAGACTTTATGCCGCCTGTGGTAGTCCTTTTCACTACTCAAATCAGCTCCACAGTTCTCCACCTGACAAAGAGCACGACTAGAGGAACCCCCAGCTACCTTGGCCTTCTTTCCGTGGTTCCTCTGGCAATCACCCGCATCACCCCTGGCAATAGGTAAACCCTGCCCACCAAGCTTCAAGGACAGCCCATTCACCATACCATCAGTACCCTCACCATCAACCATAACAACCATCCTATTTTCCCTCCCTCTGTTCTCGGCCACGGGATTCCTTTCATCTGAGCAAGACGACGAACAGTTGGATGAAATCCCGAGGATGGAGACCCCATTGTCCACAGGGAAAAGCTCGTGGCCACGGTAATCAGTAGCGACCACCTGATTCAAAGGCCTGGCGACAAAGAGATCGCCGTCCCACTTCCAATCGTTCAAATCCCAATTTAAGCTCCTCTTTCCCGCGACCGGCCCCACCCTGTAAAAGTGATGCGCTGGAGGCTCGACCCTAGCGTCCATCCAAGCCTCAACCAACCCAAGATTCTATAAGGATGCTTCTTCCTACTTCCTGCCCAGTAACAGAAAGATCGTGCCCCCAGAAAACCACGCCTAAAGAGGAAAACTAATTCCACCCCCCGAGAATCACATCACATAACCCAAAAAGGAAAACCAACCACGGGGAGCCGTACCTAATCCGCCTCACTCCTCCCCCAGAAATCAAGAAACAATACGAATGCAACCCCGCGATCCAAATTGAGAGCCACCCACATAACAAATCACAACTAACCCACCATCCGGGTCATCAAAATCCCAACTCGACAACCCCAGCCCGTCGCGAAACCAGAAAACCGATCCTTCCCCGAGACGAACGGTAGCGGACGAAGACAGACCCGCGAGTCGGCACGACCGTCGGGAGGGCAGCAAATCAGAGGGCGTCGGTCGCGGGGATTTCCGGCGGCTGCAGCAGGAGGAGGAAGTGAGAGAAAGAGAGAGCAAGTTGTGCTCTTTGGAAAGTAGGAGAGAGAAGGAAAGGGAGAGAATTTATGGCTGTGTTCGCGTGATGTTGATGGGGAACGTGTTTCTTACATTGGTTTGACGGTGACGATGGTGGAAATGGGGGCAAGTGCAAGAGAGCAGAGAAAGACAAAAGGGGTTTTACAGTGTGAGTTCGAGTTCAGTTGGGCTGGGGTCCATCTGGTTCGTAGGTTAGGGTTGATTAGACTTAGTAATACAGATGTGGTTAGGTTTAACATCTGTTTAGAGGACGGGGGTTTAGATCGGGCGTGATTAATAATAATTAAAAGAGAAATACGACTATGGAGCATTCTTCCTGAATGATTCCTTTCCGTTCAATTCAAACCAAGACGTTCCACAACATGAATCCAGCCAGGACTTCAGTTTTTCCTAAAAAGTGGTTCCAACGGTGGTTCAGAACAAAGTCTTTAGAGCATCCGTCCTGGAAATAAAATAATGATTTTTTTTTACGCATGCACTTGTCAATTAAGATTTGTATTCAATTAGGGTTGTGTCCAACCGTCGGTAAGTATTTGTCGTTTTAAATAAATGAACAAAAGAAAAGATACGTATTAGTAGTAAAGACTGAAGGGTACGGGAACATGAGCCGTCGTTGTCCGAGATTGGATTGCGGCGACCCCAACACGGATTGGTAACATGGAAGCGCATGTGGGTTTGCCCGATTTCCTCCGTCCACGTGTCTATCTCTCTTTCTTTGTTATTATTATTTTATATTTCACTCCTTGACTTATCGTTATCTTACGCGAAGAAAGAAAGGGTTAAAAAAACAAAAAAAAGGAAAAACACACGACATGACGAAGACCAATTAATCTCCTCCTGATTATGTCATTCCACTTCATCCTTAATGTAAACACGGGATTAGCGTGTTCCAACTTATTCGACCGACCGTGACGCTGGAGAGACCATGTCGTCGTTTCTTCGCGGAGGATTAAAAAACATTCAGTAGTAGCTTATTATAGTCGCGTGCCGTCATGAGAAGGCATGAAACATAATACCATATGTCAGCATACTATTTTTTTTTTGTCTGCTTTTTGAATCGCTTTTATTGTGGACATATACTGTGTGTGTGTGTCCCGATCGAATCCCAATGATATTCTATTTTAGTGGTTTCTCCATTACTTGTGTCCTCTTTTTTGTTTATAAAAAGAACGCTTTGTTTATTCAATGGTGCTAGTATATTATGTGTGTGATATACAAATCTCAGAGGGCACACAACACCATTCCTCTCCACTCCACTCCACTTTTATGACAAAGAACATACTCAAATGAATAGACAATCACCCACGTTGTTGGTCTAGTAGTAGTCACACACCTCAAACCCCCCCTTTTGTGATTTGCACCGAACAAAAGAAAAATAATAATGTTCTTCACTTTAAAAAAAAAAAATAAAAGGTGCAAGTGCTACACAATTTCCCTATCCTTCCACGAGTGATGCCAACTAATCGCAATTCACATCAATTTTGGGTTACTCGTGGCAAATGTACCGAGGGCGTTTGAATGGTGTTCGCACATGAAGTGATTGCTGGATAAATCGGATTCAAACACGTCAAAAATTTCTAACATTACGAGAAATTGATACTCGAAGGTTCGTTGTGTAGTCGCCCGTATGAATGAAGAAAGAAAGGAGAAGGCAGCAGACAGACCCCCTTAAGCGGAAGCACTTACGGATGCTGGAATGCTTGAAAAAAAAAACAATATGTCCGTATGTAGAGATGTGTTCGTATACAATACATAAGAACAACTATGTATACTAGGCTAGGCCTATGTATGTACGGTTATGAAATATTATTACGTATCCTGCCCGTCTTCATGTAATATCTCCTTTCAATTTGAATAATTTTGGCAACGATTTCATTCCATGTCTTGAGATCGTCCGAAATCTTCCCATAACAGCTATAGATCGACCGGATCGCCCACTAGCCTTCACCGCAGAGTTTTCTTGTTCATCCAGTTGATTGTCGCTTAGTCACCTCGTTGACCCTCGTTGCTTGATAACTGCTTCGCCCGCAAGCCTTCGCTATTTCCACAGCCACCTTAGTACTGGGTTTATCGTACTTCGAGCCTGCATTTTAGATTATTAATCCACATATGACGCCGAGATCTGTAACCCATAATTTCTGTTGCTAAACAAATGTCCGTAAAAAGACAAGATTGGCTGTTAGGACATATCGATGGACCCCTTTTAGGGAAAAACCGTAAAGAACCACTGACCAAATAATTAGTGACGAATGTGTCCCAGCCCCTAAAACCGCGTGGCCGCAGTCTCCTCCCCCGTGTTTATTAGAACAAAACCTTAAAACGGCCCGAATGAAATAGATTTGATTCCATTTCCGCTTATTCCGAGGTTTGGTTCCGCCAAAATGAGACGGAATGACATTTCATTTCATCCATTCTCTTTCTAGGATATGAAACGAACGCTCTATTCCATAATAGCGTGGCATATTTATTATTTAGCAATGCATATCTATCGTGAGTACGAGTTCTAACTCAAAGAATAGTCGTGAACGGGGGGAGTTGTAAGTAGGGCCAAGGATTTGGTTCGGGTGTCCGAATTCTTGGGATATTCTTACAATTTTTGCTCAGACGGGCTCGTGATATCATTCATTCCGATTGTGATTGGGCCTAACTACAGAAAATGGCTTAATCGTAGCAAAATGTGTCCCGAACTCATTCATTGAACCTCCCACAAAACCCTCCACGCGTCTGCATGGCATTAGACGGTGCTGTGGGAATGAATGAATGATTGATTACCCCCCAAACCATGAATTACATAATCATTTGTATAATGTGTAAAAAGAATAGAGTTGTTAGGGGAGGAGAACACAATTATATATATATATATATATAAATCAAAGGAGGGAGGGAGAACATGCACTGGCACTGACATGATCAGGTCTGATTACTCGGCGACAGACTTTGAGCTGGATTTACACCCAATCAATCAATCATTCATTCTCTCTTAAATCGCCCTTTGGTTACAAGCTGGAATCGAGGCCCTTGATCAAGCGACACTCGTCCAATGAAAAATACCTGTGAAATAGAATAATTTATTGTTTAGTTACAGAGCCGACGCTTGGAACGCGTAAACAAAAGCAGGACCAATTTTTTTTTTAAATCATTCTCTCAATTTAATAATAAATTATACTCAATTATAAAACAGTACATTGCTTAATTTACGTAACTTAATTAAATTAGTGATCTCGTATTTTAACCAATTTAAGATTTCCCTTCCACTATTTTGGTCGCGTATAATATGTTGCCATGGTGAAAGAAAAGCTAGTCAAACGCTTCTTTTCAATACCCGCGACATTTCCCCACCATTTGCTCGCCTGTTATAATTACCCCCCCCCCCCCCCGCCTACTCTAACTTACGCCACCCCCTCCCCCTTATCCTACGCCACTCCATCCACCCTCCCCCTTCCTTCACCGGGGCCTTCTCTCGGATCTCCTCCGCAAGTCCTGACTTCAGTCCACACGCTGCCCCTCTCCGGACTGTTCCCCTCCTGTTCTCCCCGTCCCGATCAATCAGTTCGAGTTTCCTCTCGGTACTGGCTCACCCACGTGATTCTGTCGGACTCTTCGATTGATCCGATTGCGCCGCCTTGTTTGATCGGATGATTTCTTTATAGTTTGGTAATCGGATTGTCTGGTTCGTTCTTGCGTGTCTTCTCTCTATGTGAATTTGATCGTGGCTGACGTGAGTACTGGACAGGGGAGTGGTTGTGCTTTGTTTTGTTGAGATTGGGTTGGTGCTTGTGACGTGCCTAATGACCGACTTCTTCTTTGTCGATTACATGCTTAGCTGTTGGATTGAGCTGAATGTGTACGCTCCGGCGGGGGGGAGGGGGTGCTTTTGATTTAATTTCTGTGCACTTCCGGAATGACAGATCCCTTGCAGGCCTTTTTTAAAGGTATTTTCATCGTTATTTCAGAAGTTAGACTGGTGACCTGAGGCTATGAGTTGCTTCAGCTGCTGCGAGGACGATGATTTCACTAAAGCTCCGGAAAGTGGCGGCGTATACCCGTCGAAGAATTCAGCAGGTACTATTGATTGTGATCCATTCTTGCTATCGTTTCTGGATTCAAACCTTTATCTTTTCTCAAAACCAATTCAGGAAATGATGCTGCTTATCATTCCTCGGATCCTGCACCTAAAGGTGCCCAAGCTGTAAAAATCCAGCCCATTGAAGTCCCTGCCATTCCGGTAGATGAACTCAAGGATATTACCGACAACTTTGGAACAAATGCTTTAATTGGGGAGGGATCGTATGGTAGGGTGTACTATGGGGTACTGAAAAGTGGGACGGCTGCTGCTATCAAAAAATTGGATGCAAGCAAGCAACCTGATGACGAGTTCTTAGCCCAGGTTCGGCTGTAAACATGTATATTCCATTTGGCTTGCAAATTGAATGTAGCAAATCAGCTGATATGGAGCCTTGCAGGTTTCCATGGTATCGAGACTCAAACACGAAAATTTTGTTGAGTTGCTGGGGTACTGTGTGGATGGAAATTCTCGAATTCTAGCATATGAGTTTGCTTCAAATGGCTCTCTTCATGACATTCTACATGGTAAGGATGAATTCAGCCACAAACTAGGGCTTACTATTTTCTGTTGCATGTACATGTATATAATTGATACTTGGTGGTTCTTACAAGAGTGATTATGCCTTATCTGATAATAGATAATCATCTTCTATGGACTCAAGCCCCTAAAGGGTCAATCATGTTGACCAGAATGCTTGGCATCAGTCAACGTCACTTTCCCCACTGTGCCCACGGGTTGTATCCGTGAAATGTTTTAACACTGCTATTGATGCACAGGTCGGAAAGGAGTTAAAGGGGCCCAACCTGGTCCTGTTCTCTCTTGGTCTCAGCGTGTAAAAATTGCTGTGGGAGCCGCAAAAGGCCTTGAATATCTGCATGAGAAGGCGGAGCCTCGAGTGATCCATCGAGATATAAAGTCCAGTAATGTCCTGATTTTTGACGACGATGTCTCTAAAATCGCTGATTTTGACTTGTCGAATCAGGCTCCTGATATGGCGGCGCGTCTTCATTCAACTCGTGTTCTTGGGACCTTTGGTTATCATGCCCCTGAGTAAGCATCATTTGTTTCCATAACTCACTTTTATCTCATGTTATCTTGACATAACGTCACATTTTAAATAGATATGAAATTGAGAAGATTTCTTTTAGTTGCTCATTCTGTGTTCTGTTTTGGGTGGGCGAAATCAAGCAAGACTACACTATAATTCCTTCATTTATTAAAAAAAATGCTACAATTCCAAGGGCTTGAATTTCTTGTGGAATTGGGTCCATTAATGCTCCAACCGAAAACTATGTAGTTCATAACATTTATCTATTTTTTTCTGAAATAGATATGCAATGACCGGACAGTTAAATGCCAAGAGTGATGTGTACAGCTTTGGCGTTGTCTTGTTGGAGCTTTTGACCGGTAGAAAACCAGTTGATCATACTTTACCCCGTGGGCAGCAAAGTCTTGTTACATGGGTATCGAATTTCAAATATTCTTCCAGTCTTTTGGCATCTTGGTTGATCAGAATGCTCGGTTTCTTTTGATAGTGATGTCCCATCTTTATTCTCTCCTCGATTCATGGTGTCCATTATTATACCAGGCTACACCTAAACTGAGCGAAGACAAAGTCAGGCAGTGTGTTGATGCTAGACTTGGGGGTGAATATCCTCCCAAGGCAGTTGCCAAGGTAATTGTTTATTAAATGCCCAGGCTCGCTAACATCACAAGAAGTAGAAGGAGAGTTCAGGGAGATTTATTGTTAGTAGTAGAAGTATTGGGGTGTTGTATGGAGGTAAAATGTTTGTGGACTATAGGGATCTATCATTTCCCAAACTGTGAACTAGTTTTATTGCATCGGGCTGTAGCTACTTCTTCGTTAGGCATGCTGATACTCTTGTACATGCACTTATTTTGAGCACGGTAAGTAGATTCCAGAAGTTGGGAGAAAAATGGTCATATGAAGTAGGTGCTCTCAGAAGTGGTTGATAAATGATGGTTTTGTCGATAAAGATGCTTATGGCTAATCAAAGAGAAATCTTATTGGACGTATTAATTGATATTTATTTATGTGTGTTATTTTTTCTAGCACTTAGTAATTTCCTTCCTAGTCCTCGAGAACTAACCCTTCTCTGCAAAACAGCTGGCCGCTGTTGCTGCCTTGTGCGTGCAGTACGAGGCTGATTTCCGGCCAAACATGAGCATTGTTGTCAAGGCTCTTCAGCCTCTGCTCAATGCCAGGGCAGGGCCTTCAGGCGACACTCCGAGCTCTTGATGCTCCCATCCAGCCCCGCCCCACCCTCCAAACTCTGTAATTTCGCGCAGTTAAAGAAAACAGACTAAAACAGATTGTCGCCACGGGCAATGAGCTAGAACGTATTCCTCTCTGGTTTTGGTAGATTGTTCGTGGAAAAGAACATTTTGTACGCCATCCCTCCAATCATTTGACAGGCATTCAATTTGTTAATAGTCTTAAGCATATATTTTGGTATTGCGATATTGTGACCTCTGAACACTGGGGTGCCCAGAATCGGACTTTCAGTTGACAGAAGCTCGATTTGCTAGAGAACTGATGTTCTGTCCATAGATGAATTTCTGAAACTTTACAAAGAGGTATCAGTTTTCTATGCCTTTATATGTCTCAAAAGGCCGCTAAGGATACACGGAGAAGATGAAGAACGTGTTTGGTTAAAGCCAGTGAACGGAAGCAGACCCTACAGACACCTCTGCCTTTCTTTCCTTCGTGCGATCATCCAGTTTTCCATCCATCCGTAGAGACTCTTGGAGATACCAAAGTAAAAATGTCAAGTGCTGAGAAAAATACCCAAATTCATGATCAAAGTCCGAATGAAGAAGACTGACCCCAAACGACTATTCACGACGGCAAGGCGGAGACGGCCAGTTAATCTGAACAAGAAAACGAGGGAAAACAAGAGGCCAGGGAAGAGGCAGTGCATGGGCGGAAAACCATAACAGTCAATCTCATGTCTGTTAAATGGATCCATCCTTGCTCTGCCTTTTCCCTGGCCTATCTCACCTGAACAGGACCACCCGAGTTGTAAACGAACTCACCTCCATCCAGCAGCGAAGACGCATCACTCAATCTGGCAAATCAACAGCAGAACCTGTCACGAACTAACGAAACATATAGTCCTTCCCCTCGACACATTGTACTATCGACACATCACCTCGTACTGCAGCGTAGTACGAGGAAGCTCCTTGGAAGTACACTCTCTTACAAAATGCAGTACGGAATCCCCAGGAAGTTACTCGACAATGGTACTGGGGCACATCTATGCTTATTCTAATAATCAAACCATATTGCTCATGTTTGAATTTTTAGTTGTATCAAGATCAGATTTGGGCGAACTATCTGGAGGTCGAAGTCTTTCAGCGTTCGTTTCACGGTCGCATCTTAGTCGCTCCCATACCAGATCCCTTGAGGTAGTTGCAGTCCCGGGATACTAAGACGAAAACTAATTAATTAATCAATATGTTGGATGTGTCCTGAAAACGGAGATTCTTTAAGACCTGCAATAATTTATAACAACCTACTAGAAGTGTAACCTGCTCAGAAATCCGCCCATGTCGAGCTACTGCGACCATTTTCTCATGTCCCTGACCCAGGATAGATCGCTACGAGCTGAACAAGCTCCTGCAGCAGCGGGTCATTCTCTGAATGGATCATAATGGCTTTGAGGATTCTCCACATACTTAGCCGTTTTAGATGCACCTTTATATTGGCTGAATGTAGGCTGGTTCATGTGCCCATCGCCGAAGCACAGGCAAGGGCAAGAGTTTTGCATTGTAATTTGTGGTTCTGCATCGTCATCCAGAACTGCCACAGCCACGGATAATCGGTCACCACACACCGGTTTACCAGGTTGATCTCCTTCTCCAAGGAGTACCCTTCCAGATTGTGAAGCGCGTCCAACAATGATCTCAAGGACTTCTCGTTGACACCTAACCCATCTTGTAATTCCATCTCTCTGCACTCCAACAAGATACCTGCATCACCTATGCGTGTCCATATCGTCACCGAAACCAAAACCGAGTCAACTTCAATACAAAACCAACAAACAGTTGGAAAGTGATCTTTTTCCTCGCCACGGCGTCTTCTTTGATTCCTGCTTAAAGGACAAGAATGTTGCTCATATGCAGAATGAGTCTATTTCCATTCCTGCTTTTAAAAATTTTGTTCGTTTGGCTTTGTTCGTTTGTCCTCGATCCTCTGTCTCCACCATTAATTTTATTAAACCGGCCCACACCATATGCTGTAATGAAGTGCCGCGGCATCTTCGATCTGATTGCCGGCTCAAAGGTGTGCCTGGTTCCTAGTATAATTAATAATCGATTATCTCTCCGTTTGTTTTCGGCATATGTTTGTCCATGGCGCTTTCCTGTTGAAATGTTCAACTTAGCCAGTTGTTCAAGTCTCCGTGCAATATTTAGACTGATCGACAGTCCGTGCTAATCCTACAGGTTTTAGGAGCACGTCTCTGGGTGGTCGCGTGTAGCATGGCAGCTGACAATGGCCCTAAGGAGAATGGGGGCACAAATGAGCCAACCAGTTCTGCCGAGGCAATGGAAGGTGGTACAGGGGAGAAGCCTAGTTCGGTCCCGTTCCACAAGCTTTTCTCGTTCGCAGATTCCACTGATGTTCTGTTGATGGTTATTGGGACTGGGGCAGCCATCGGGAATGGCATTGGCACACCCCTGATGGCCATATTGATAGGCCAACTGAGCGATTCTTTTGGGCAGAGCCTGCCAAGTGATGTCGTGAGCGTCGTTTCTAAGGTAATATTTTCTTCGAGCCTGTTATCAGAGAGAGTTTTTCATCCACTTGTGAAAAGAAGTAGACCTATCGATTTACCGGGTAGAAACTTTCAGGTGTGCCTCAAGTTTGTCTACCTGGCATTCGGGACACTGGTGGCCGCATTTCTTCGTAAGTTTAGCTCGTGCTGCGAATACCCGTGGCATCCGAGATTGACTGTTATGAGACAGATGATGATCTGTTTCTTTTTGCTTCGTTGAATGTTAAGAGGTATCCTGTTGGATGGTCACTGGAGAACGGCAGGCCGCGAGGATCCGAGGATTGTATCTGAAGACCATTTTAAGGCAGGATGTCGCGTTCTTTGACAAGGAAACCAACACCGGCGAGGTTGTCGGCAGGATGTCTGGAGATACAGTTCTTATACAGGATGCAATGGGCGAGAAGGTTGCAATCTTCTATCACCGCATGAACCCTTCGCCGTCATCACGCTACGAACTCCACGAGAAATTTCGACTTTTGACTTTTGTTTCGTCACTCTGCAGGTGGGCAAATTCATCCAACTTATCTCTACTTTCATCGGAGGATTTACGGTTGCCTTCCTGAAAGGTTGGCTCCTTACTCTCGTGATGATGACATCGATCCCAATTCTTGTGATTGCTGCTGGAGCTATGGCACGCATCGTGTCGAAGATGGCATCTCAAGGACAGAATGCATACGCAGAGGCGGCCAATGTGGTCGAACAGACGATTGGCTCCATCCGAACGGTGCCTTCCTTGATTTTATCCTGACACTCAGTTTTGAATTGTTCGAAGGATAAAAAAATGTTATCGCTACTCTATAGGTCGCATCGTTTACTGGAGAGAAGCAAGCGATTGCCAGTTACGACAAGTTCCTCATTGACGCATACAAATCGGGAGTTCGCGAAGGGTTGGCTGTAGGACTCGGCGTTGGTTCTGTCATGCTCGTTGTTTTGGGCAGCTACGGTCTAGCCGTTTGGTATGGCGGGAAGCTGATCTTAGATAAGGGATATACGGGTGGCCGAGTGTTCAACGTGATCATAGCAGTCTTGACGGGTTCGATGTGAGTACATTCGAATAATTGCACGCATCATTCCATCTATTAACGAGGCTCTGTGATGAATATCTGATCTCTTAACAAGATATCCTTTAGGTCTCTAGGGCAAACTTCTCCATGCATGAGTGCTTTCGCAGCCGGTCAAGCTGCTGCATTCAAGATGTTTGAGACAATACATCGGAAACCGGATATCGACTCCAATGATACGAGAGGAAAGGTGCTTGACGACATTCGTGGCGATATCGAGCTGAGGGAAGTTTACTTTAGTTACCCAGCGAGACCAGACGAGAGGATCTTCAACGGGTTCTCCCTTTGCATAGCCAGCGGCACCGCTACAGCATTGGTGGGACAAAGCGGGAGTGGGAAATCAACAGTGATTAGCCTGATAGAAAGGTTTTACGATCCGCAATCTGGCGAAGTACTTGTGGACGGAGTTAACCTGAAGGAGTTCCAGCTGAAGTGGATCCGGATCAAGATCGGACTAGTTAGCCAGGAGCCCGTATTGTTCGACTGCAGCATTAAGGACAATATTGCGTATGGCAAGGATGGCGCTACGTACGAGGAGATTAAGGCTGCTGCTGAGCTCGCAAATGCCACCAGATTCATCGACAAATTGCCTCAGGTAGGAGTAATCACACCGACAACAATACCCATGTCTCCATCTGCATTTTTCTTATGATTGAGATATTCCGCGATCTAGGGTCTTGATACCATGGTCGGAGAGCACGGAACGCAGCTTTCTGGTGGTCAAAAACAGAGAGTCGCCATAGCGAGAGCAATTCTGAAGGACCCGAGGATTTTACTTCTTGACGAAGCCACAAGCGCTCTCGATGCAGAATCGGAAAGGATAGTGCAGGAGGCATTGGACAGAATCATGGTAAACCGAACTACCATCGTCGTGGCACATCGTTTGAGTACCGTAAAAAATGCGGATACGATTGCGGTTATTCACAGAGGAAAAATGGTGGAGAAAGGTAATGTTAATGATGCCATACATATCCAAAACCTCCCGAGGACAACTCTCGGTAACTTCTTGTCTGATGAGAATCTGAATTTTCAGGTTCGCACTCAGAACTCCTCCAAGATCCAGATGGTGCATATGCGCAGTTGATCCGATTGCAGGAAGTCGACAAGGAGTCTAAGGATGCTCCGGATGGTGGAGACACCCCAGAAATCCAAGTAATCCACAGGCAGCCAAGTCAAGGGACGTCATATGCTCGATCAATCAGCCGAGGATCATCCAAAGGCAGCCGCCACTCGTTCTCCATCAATTTTGGACTGCCTACCGGGTTGATTCCTCTGGATGGCATCGCAATTGAAGATCCCGAAGAACCGGCTCCCACAACTGACGAGAAGCCCCACAACGTCTCGCTATATCGGTTGGGTTATCTCAACAAACCAGAAATCCCCGTACTTTTGGCAGGAGTCATTGCCGCGATCATCAGCGGCATGATACTTCCCACCATGGGGTTATTAATATCCAGCGTGGTCAAAGCATTCTACAAACCACCTCACGAGCTCCATAAGGAGTCCAGCTTCTGGGCATTGATTTTCTTCGTGCTCGGAATGGCTTCATTTATAGCACAACCCAGTCGCACATACTTATTTGCGGTGGCGGGATGTAAGTTAATCCAACGGATCAGATCAATGTGTTTCGAGAAGGTTGTTCATATGGAGGTGGGTTGGTTCGATGAACCTGAGCACTCAAGTGGTTCCATCGGAGCCAGGCTTTCAGCGGATGCTGCTTCAGTTCGTGCCTTGGTCGGAGATGCATTGGGCCAGCTCATGCAGAATGCAGCTTCTGCTCTCACTGGCCTTCTTATTGCTTTCATCGCGAGTTGGCAATTGGCGCTCATCATACTCGCAATGTTCCCGTTGCTTGGAATAATGGGCTACGTCCAAACCCAGTTCTCGAAGGGATTCAGTGCTGATGCAAAGGTATCCGACTGAATCGCAAATGGTTATATTTCCTCTTAAGGCTCATTTATAATAACTTGATTGTGTGTGACAATGAGCTTGCAGATGATGTATGAAGAAGCTAGTCAAGTTGCTACTGACGCAGTTGGGAACATAAGAACAGTTGCTTCATTCTGTGCCGAGGATAAGATGATGCAGCTTTACAAGAAGAAATGTGACGGCCCCTTAAAAGCAGGGATTCGGCAGGGAGTCATCAGCGGTATCGGTTTCGGCCTTTCTTTCTTCTTATTATTTTCCGTGTATGCTACAAGCTTCTACGCAGGAGCACAGCTTGTCAAGCAGGGAAAAACAGCGTTCTCTGATGTCTTCAGGGTAACTTGCTAGCCCTGCCCCATGTTGTCGATACATCCTGAGTTCGAAATGATGGTTCGACGAAAGTTTGTCACGTCATTGTTTTGTTTGTAGGCATTCTTGGCTCTCACCTTGGCATCGATGGGAATCACTCAATCAAGTTCTTTGTCTCCGGATTCCACTAAGGCCAAAGGTGCTGCCGCTTCCATATTCGCGATCTTAGATCGGAACTCGAAGATTGATCCCAGCAATGAGTCTGGCACAACCTTAGATGACATGAAAGGAGAAATCGTGCTCAGTCACGTTAGCTTCAAGTACCCATCCAGACCCGATATTCAAATTTTCCGCGATCTCAGCCTCGCCATTCATTCTGGGAAGGTAAAACTGCAATCTTTCACGTGCGAATCAGTTTTACTTATGTCATTAAGGATTCGCAATTGTTCATGTTAAATCTCTTTCCTTACTTAGACTGTGGCTCTCGTGGGAGAAAGCGGGAGTGGAAAATCAACGGTGATAGCGCTACTGCAACGGTTCTATGATCCTGACTCCGGTCACATTACACTTGACGGCATGGAGATCCAAAAGCTGCAGCTGAAGTGGTTGAGGCAACAGATGGGTCTGGTCAGTCAAGAGCCGGTTCTGTTCAACAGCACCATTCGCACCAACATAGCTTATGGCAAGGGAGGTGACGCGTCCGAGGCTGAGATATTAGCCGCGGCAGAGTTAGCGAATGCACACAAGTTCATCAGTGGATTACAACAGGTAAAAACTAGGTTACAATTGTCAGATACTCGTTCTGTAGCCTTGACGAACTGAGCGTCTTCCGCGTCTACTTTTGCGTTCAGGGCTATGATACAGTAGTTGGAGAAAGAGGGGTGCAATTGTCCGGTGGCCAGAAGCAACGGGTTGCCATCGCCCGTGCTATAATAAAGAGTCCCAAGGTACTCTTACTGGACGAGGCCACCAGCGCCTTGGATGCGGAATCCGAGAAGGTTGTTCAGGATGCATTGGACCAAGTCATGGAGAACAGGACGACCATTGTGGTGGCTCACCGGCTGTCGACGATCAAGAATGCAGACCTCATCGCGGTGATCAAGAATGGAGTCATCGTGGAGAGAGGCAAGCATGACACGCTGATCAACATAAAGGATGGTTTCTACGCAACTCTGGTTGCCCTCCATAGGAGTGCTTCTACCACATGATCCATTGATTTCGAATGTTGCTGTACAACGAAGAATGTCAGATGACAGATAAGGACTATAGTTCGTCTTCGCTATCATCGCTATACGAAACTAAACCCAAACTAGCTCCATCCCGGGGGTCAGAAGCACTGTCCCTTTGTGGGTCCACCGGTTGTGAAGGCTTTTCCACAGAGCTACCAGGCGTCTTCCTTTCATCGGGATCTTTTCCAGGGTTTTGAGGATCCACGTTAGCTTTCTTTGCCTGCGGTTTGACTTTTACTATTACACCCAAAGGTGGAGCTGGTTTTCTTTTCTTAACGACCGGTTTGTCCTCCTGAATTAGGGAAAACTTCTTATTAGAATCTATCCCGAGGAGCAGCAATCCTGGAGAAATTTCCATTACTAGAAAGATCTCCAAACATACTAACAGGACAATCCATATCCTTCACAAATTTTGACATCCTTGAAGGTGAAACAACAATAGCACATAGCCAAAAGCATCAGCTTACCTCACGAGGAGCCGGCTCCTTAAGCTCATGGACGATATTAACCTGTGCTGCGACGGCAGCCTGCGTTTTTTTTTTTCAAAAAGGAAGAGAAAGAACACACTGAGAATGAGAAGGACCAACAAATTGTTACCCCTACAAAAACTGGGAAAAAGTAGCCACTCTCTTAAGGCAGCCAAAACTCATATCTCTACATCTTAATCAATAGCTGCACGTCTTAGGACTCCGTGTCGTGTAGAACAAGCTTCTAAGCTAGATCAATTCATCTTTACAATAGCAACTATCATAATGACCTAATAGCAACACCGAGTGAAATTTACCGTAACTATCATAACAATCGAATAGCAAAACCTGGGAGAAAGATAACCAACCCTGACGTGACAAAAGAAAAGCATTTTACATTTGGAAAACAACAAAGAAGTGATGCAAAGGGAACAGTTATTCTCAAAATTCTTCAAAATAATGGCCAAGTAATCAATAAAACACGATTAAGAGCCCAAACGATTACTTGGAAACTCCTCAGTTGTTCTTCCTCCTCGTCTGCCATCCGTCTTTCATAATCCCTCCTTGACTGGTACATGGAAAGGATAAAATAAAGGGAAGGGAATGCTGAAATGTCACCATACACATAAACTTTAATAAAAACAGAGGGCAATGCAGGTGCTTTGAAGGGAGTAACTTGTCTAATATGTAATAATCATCAGTAATTCCAAAAGGAAAAGTAGAAATGCCACAGGGCTGTCGCATGGAGGGCAATATATCACTTTGTGCTGATATATTCAAGGAAAACATTCACAGTTCAACGTAAAGTGACGTCTTCCATATTTCATGACAATCTCACCCTTTCCAACTTATCAAGAAACTCTGTTTCATCTTCATCCAATGCTTTAGGAGGTCCTGAAAAGGAAGGACTTTAAGAAAAGCTTACCACGCTTTGGAAAACTTTATTTGGCACAATATCCCATTTCAGAAAATTTTACATGGAATACCAGAGGGGGTCTGGGAGTAAGATTTTATCATGCGCATTGCCTACAGAGGAACGGCAACTTACTGTGCTTGAACCTTTCATTGAATTCTGCGTCACGTTTGTCTTTGTTTTCCTTTAATATCTGTAGAAAAAAGTTAGAAAAGAAGTAGAAGAAAAGGAAATGGGATTAGTTCCATGAATCACATTATATGAACGCAAATTTCCATGTCTATGCAGGAGTCCTGCCCGTCTCATAGCCCTGCCCAAATCTCAATCTACTCGCAAGGACATATACTTTCGAAACTTCCGAAATAATACCCTAAATTCAACTTTTCTAAAGCCAAATTCGGGGACTTAAAGTTTTTGACATAAAACCAGAGATGGCCCCATGTTCATTCTCATGGAACTCGGCTTTTGAAAAGTTGAGTTTGAGATACTTCTGATGACGATCGGCTTTATAAAAACCGAGTCGGGCATTATTTCAAGAATTTTGAAAATGGGTGCCCTAAATCCCGAAATATTTCAGCGAAACGCTAATTAGGAACAAAGTTCCATAACCAGCGACAATATCATGTTGAGTTTCTTTTTCCTAAAGGCAACATAACAAAGCGAAACTCTGCACAAGCAGACATATCATTCCGCGATCGCACAAAGCCATTGTAAACCATCCCATAGCGGGAAGGCGGAGTCATTCCAGAAATCACGCAACTGGCATTTCCTCTTATATTGCCAGATACGTCAAATCCTTCATCCGCTGGCAACCACCAATCTCACACGCTCATCGTTTAAGTGAATCCAATCTAAAAGGGGATATGAAACTGACCTCGTAAAGTGGCCTGTCTCTCTGGGCTGTCCCATCCTCCACCCGCTCGCCTCTAGAACTCTTCGATTGTTGCAACTGCACAGAGAATTCCATCCCCAGAAACATCAAAAGAGAGAGAGGGAGGGGGTGGATTTCTTCACCAACTTTGGCCAAACGGATGGCAGGCTTTTCTTACCTGTTCCTCGGAGACGAAATTCATCAACCGGACGGGCCGCCCTGATTCCTCCTCCTCCTCCATCGTTTCCCCTCCCGGCGGAGTACCTCTTCTTCTTCTTCTTCTCACCTTCACTTACCTAAATCTCCTTCCCCGAGCAAACCCTAACAACCTTTTCTCCTTTTTCCGGTCCCTATTTGTTTCTCTCTATCACAGACACGTCTATTATTTATGTCGCGGAGAGAGAGAGAGGACAGAGCACGTGCCGGGTAGTATTCCTTCGTCTAAATACACGCTTTTCTCCTATTATATATAAAAACTTTTATCATTTGCTTAATATGATACTTGTTATATATTATATAGTTTAATACGTAACAAATATTTAGATTCAGATAACTTATCAACCGAAGTGGTTGGAAGCTGAATAACGTATAATTGTTCGCTCCGGAAGTGACCACGGACAAGCCGGATCCAAATACGTCGGAAATATTTGACACTACGGGCAATTGATGCCCGGATGACTCGTTAAAATGTGTGGTCGCCGTATAAAATGAAAGAAAAGAGGGGGAAAGACAACGGATGGGCAGCCTTAAGCAGAAGCACGCAGGAGCACAAAGAAAGCTTGAACGCTGGAATGCTTGAAAAGATAAAATATGACAATATATGTCCGTATGTAGAGAGATGTTTGTACAATGTCTAAGAACAACTATTTATACTAAGCTAGACCTACGTATATACGATAATGTAAGATTGCACATATATTACCCTTCCTTTGCTGTCAGTATCCATGAAATATCTCCTTTTCATACGAGTAAACTTGGCAACAATTTCCTTCTGGATCCCGAGTTCTTCTAGGCCTTCCTTAATAGCTGATTGATCGACCGTGTCGCCCATTGGCCTTCGCCGTAGAGTTTCCTTGCTCGTCCAGTCTGACTATCGCTTGTCGCTTCGCCGACCTGTTGTCGTCCGTCGCTTGGTGATCCCTTCGCCCAGCAAACCTTCACTTGGTGTGTATCCGTGGTCACCTTCTTTCTGAATTTTCCTTCATTGGGTCTATGCTCTCGACGGTCGATCAACAGATTGGGCTGAGATATGTGACACACTAAATTGTGTTTGGAATTGCACTGGCAATACAGGAGATGATGCAGGTTAATGGGCCTGTCTCGAATGGCCGGGCTTTAAAGGATTTGAGATTTGTTTTTTTAAGTAATGACGCAAACAGAGACGTCTCTAAAATGTTGCCAATTATTGCCGTAGCAAATATTTACAAGGACGACAACCTCAGCGATGGTTGTGAACATTTTCATTTGGCGGAGAAGGTGGCGCAAAATCGAGGAAGACACGGCGGCCACTCGGCTGGAAATCCGCTGTTATTCTCCGGATTGGGATTTCTGACCTTTGATCCTCCGCAGCCTATGGCTGTCGATATGGCGGAAATGAGCGCCGTGGTGAAGCTCGGATCGGAAGCGACTCTGGCGCCGACTGTCTTAATGAGAGGGGTTGCTGGCGTCCCTTCCAAGTTCATGAACGGCTGTGCATATGCGTAATGCCTCCCCATTTGAGAGCTGTAGCTATTGAGAGGAGGTCGGAAGGGGTCGGTTGTTGCTAAGGGGAGTGGTGGCGGCAGTGCTCGTGCGAGTTGGATGGGGTTTCGCGTGAGGTCTAGGGTAATGGTGGGAAATGGAGCCGAGGCCGATAAAGTCACCAGGGCGGAAGGAGAAGCTGGGGCTTCTTCATACACTGTGGAGCTGGAAAGGAGCATGGCTGCTGCGGAAGAGGTGGCACTCATCATAGCGGCTGCCGCAGGCGGAACTGGGTGGTTGTGGTTCCCTTCGTAGGTGGTAATTAATATGGTTTTGTCCTCAACACATCGTTGCACCTAAAATACTTAAAGCGTCAGATGAGATTCCCCGAGTGATGGTTAATTCCTTCATGATGTGATCGTTCGTACCTGTTTGCGTACGGGGCATCCTGCTGCCATGGTGCACCGGTAGTAGGCCCTCGGACATGGGCTTCCCTTCGCCATTTTCTGTCCGTACTTTCTCCATTGACAACCATCGCTTATCTAAAATTACCATCAAACAAAAGTAAGCAATAGAACCAGAAGCACAAATAGGCGACACAGAAATAGAACGAATTACCCACCAGTGGCGACTCTGATCTTGCTCTGACCGACACCCTGACCTTCTTGCAGGGCATTTCTGCAGACTGATCCTTCGGCTTGGAGTCGGAATGTTCAGCTTCTGGGACAGTAGGAGAAACCAGAGAAGCTCGATCACCTTGTTGTAGTCGGTTGAGATTCTCACTCCCCTTGACACCGGACACCTTCAGATCCAGCATCGAGTCCAGTGACGGGTTGCGATAAGCGTGCTTGTGCAAGGCCATGAGAAAGTGACCCTGAAGATTATTGTAACTCCTCTTGATCTGATCCATCGTACTTCTAAGCCTCCCGTTCTCGTCTTGCAATCTTCCCAGCTCTCCTCGCAACATCTTTACCTGAAGAAAAAACCGTATGAATCTACCTAATATGCTCATTTACTCGTCAGAAACAGCACCGTGGTCCTCTCACCTTCGCGGCATGGTCGGTTTCTGGCATGTTAAAGCCGGTGGTGAATAAATTCAGTCTGGTCTATAACAGATCAAGCATTTAGACCAAAAGCACCGGATAGGTTTAACAATCGAAACCGAAAAAAAGTTCGACTTACCGAGGGATCGGATAGTCCCATATTATCGTTACTTTTGGCATCTTTCCCTGCACCCGGATGATCGGCTCCATGGCTACTTACCGAGAAGAAATCCATTTCCTTGATCGGACGGTTAGGGTCTGGAGCATCTGAAGTGGGCTCGTGACCATCGTCGGTCTCTCCGTGGGAGCCGAAGAAGAAGGCGAGGCCGTGGCGCTGCCTATCCATGACCTTTTGGTACAAGTAAAAGGGAACTTTAGAAGAAGGGGTAGTCGTCCGGGATAGTGAGCTTGTAAAGAGTGATTGGGGGTTGCACACCCTCCACATTATATAGATCAATACATATACTGGTCTAATGATAAAGGCTCAACCGCAACTTATCAGTACATTGTGACATATTTTTCGACAACCTGACCAGATGGACAACTAAATAGTTTATCACGTTAAATGATTGCCCAAAGAAATTTAATAAATTTTGACGTAAAGTTAACGTAATTGAAGTCACTGAGTAAAGGTAAAATATACATTTATTGATTAAGTTTCTAGTCTAACTTCCTGTTTTAGTCAATCTTAAATTTTGGCAGGGAAAAATCAAATAAGACCTTGACGTTATAACAGTGAACCTCCCACATCTTCTCCTTGTGTTCCTCCATCTCATTCTTCACCCTTGTAGCAGCTGCCCTCGTAACTTACTCATCGTCCGATCTTCAAGAATCTTGTGTGTTCTTAATAGCATCAACAACTATTGTCCTCGTCAAGAGTTTCGACTTTCATCCCATTTAATGCAGCTATCTAAATCCTAAAATAAAAAAACTTACGACGAAAGCTTCAATATTATTCACACCTTTTTTTCATCTTTTTCTTCTTTTATCGACACTTTTTATTAAAGTCTTGTTTGACTCTCACACGATGAAATTCAGTTAAGATTAATCAAAATCAATACAAAAAATAAAAGTTGCCACGAGACCATAAATCGATATTTTTTCATAAATAAAATATGAGAGTGTAGTAATTTATGTATTAATGATGTAAATATGATGTATCGGATATCTCCTTCGGGGAAGATTATTATTAATTAGTAATCCACATGATTTATCCCAGTTTAACTAAGTCAAATGGTGGAAAGTGACAACTTTTGACAAAAATGGCAACATCAACCCCCCCTATACAAAAACCCGAAATTCTGATAAAATTTCTTCGTTTGGGGCTACAAATCCGCCAAACCTCACAGCCTTGTCGTACTCGGACAACCTTAAAATACTTCTCATTTTATAATAACGCGAAGCTTGCAAGTTTGTCTTGTAATGAAAAATTGGTCGACCTGGGGGAAATAACGTTCAGAAATCGGATTCGTCTCAACGTGTAGAAAAATCTGCACGGTCGACTTCCATGGAGTAGGTGAGTTCAAACGCACCCTTTTTAATCCCTTCTAGTCGTCTCCTACGTGCGCTAGTTTTGTTTTGTTTTGTAATGATCTAAAAAAAATGTCTCACGAGTCCAACATGGTAGGGAGCTACGGCTAGATCGACGTGATGCGTGATGTTGGTGGGGAGTCGCCGTTACGTCACTGAGACGGAACGGAACCTGAGGAGAAGAAGGAAGCAATTGCACATGAAACACAGTTATATATCGATGAGCAGCACGAAGGAAGTCCAGTAGTCGACCCGATGACCAAATGGCCTTCCTAGCCGCGAGGGCGGGCTTCCTCAATCAAATTTCCTAACCTAAAAAATCTGGCAGCTGGCCCATGGGCCCGAGGCCCAAATGGGACCCAAGTAACGTCACAATTGAATGTGGGTGAAAATAGCCGTTTTGTCCCCATCCGAGTGTTTGATCATTCGTGGCCGGCCTCCAACCCAAATGTTTGGACTATTCTGCTGTCATCATCCCCTACCCAATCCCTATTAAACCCATCCTTTTTAAATAAAATAAAAATGATCCCCCGGTCAATAACTCACGGATTCTGACTCAGTAAACACTAGTACTAGGACAAAGGCGACAACATAATATTTCCAACCATCTCATGCATGTCATGTCATGATTGTTTTTATATAAAACAAACACACCACTGAGGAACACCACGACGACCCAAAAAGCTAAATCATGAAACCCGAGGCCGATCCCTCCTCCTCCTCCTCCCTTCACCTCCTAACCTCATCATTATACCTATCCATAGTCACAACATTCCTCCTCCTTCTGACACTAACCAGCGCAAGGCCGCACCCTCCCTCGTCCCTTCCGACCATAATCCCGGAAGGTCTCTACAACACCCTGTTCCCCCACAAGGACGACGCCGCGTGCCCTGCTAGTGGGTTCTACCCTTATGAGGTGTTCCTCCGAGCTGCAAGCAGGCACCCCAGGTTCGCCAACACGGGCTCCCCCGACACGAGGAGGCGCGAGGTGGCCGCTTTCCTCGCCCAGACCTCGCACGAGACGACTGGGGGTTGGCCCACCGCCCCTGACGGCCCCTACGCATGGGGATTCTGCTATAAGGAGGAGATTAGCCCCCAGAGCAACTACTGCGACGCGAATGACACCATGTGGCCGTGTTACCCCGGCGCATCTTATAAAGGCAGGGGACCCATCCAACTTTCCTGGTAGGTGTGGACGTTAGTTAGTGTCGTTGCAAATAATATCGGCAGTTGTGCGTAGGGAGAGGTTTGACGCGTGGGGGCTTTCTTCTACGACAGGAACTACAACTACGGGCGGGCGGGGAAGGCCCTGGGGCTTGACCTGCTGAGGAACCCGGGGATCGTGGCGAATGACTCCCTGGTGGCGTTCGAGACGGCGCTGTGGTTCTGGATGACACCAAGCAAGTCTAAGCCCTCGTGCCACCAGGTCATGGTGGGCAAGTACAGGCCTAAGAGGTCGGACCTGGCGGCAAATAGAACGTCGGGGTTTGGGCTGGTGACGAACATAGTGAACGGGGGGCTGGAGTGTGGGATCCCGGACGACCCGAGGGTGAATGACAGGATCGGGTTCTTCCGGAGATACGCCAAGTTGCTGGGGGTGGATACGGGGCCTAACCTGGACTGCGCACATCAGAAACCTTACTGAAAAGCCATATATATATTCGTAATGTGGACGTGAAAATCTATTGTATCTGTTTCTAGCACGAATCATCTGTACGTCTCATTTAAAAAGGCTTTCATAATTATGAATGTATGAGCCCAAGAAATACTTTTTAGAGGGCCCAAATCTGTCAATGGGATTTTTTTTGGGGGGGGCCCACTTTCTTACATTTGTATCAATCTGATCTGATGAAGAAGCCTTGCCCTTTTCTTTCTCTCTCCTTTTGTCTGCCTCTTTGTCATTTCTCGTTATCCGGTTTTGCCCCAATCTCTCTCATTTTGACCCTTCGTGAAACTCAAGAATTTGCGGCTGCGGCCATGCCGGGACAAATATAATTTTATATAAATCTTTTTTGGTTGTTCAGAAGATATTTTACCAGGAATCGTATCCTTTTTACGAGAAGCTTCGGTGTGAATTTTTGAGTCGGCAAATGAATCCCACCCCCCACGTGAACTCCCAACCCCCCTGTTTGTTGTTTTGTTATGATATAAGGAAGGCATCGGCCATCTCTCTGGGAATCAACATCATCATCAATCATCGAACTCCCCCCATTACCCACCACCATTCCCCTAGCCTGCCTTGCCTAGGGATCTCCGCAACTCCTCCCCTTCCATGGACGACGGTGGTGGTGATCGTAAGCAGAACGATAGCCTGAGCGGTTTACCTCCACGACCCAACAACACCAACCATCCCCGCAACTTCTCCCTCTTCCTCAGACCTTCCCTCTTTAACAAGCCTAAACTCAATCGCGATGGTGCTGTTGTGGAGCTCGCGTGTGGCTCCAGTTCTTCCGTTCCGAGAGCAGCCGCGGGGGCTATGACTCAGACAGGACACCGAACATGTGGTCATGAACTAACAAAGGCGGAGTGTGATGGAAATGTAAACCTGCATGTCTCTCGCGGTGCGGATGGTTTGGGGAACCCGGGCACTGATAAACGGTTTAACGGGGAAGGAAGGGGTCGTCCACAGGGCATGGGAACGAGCCGCGATCCCTGCTTCCCGGCAATGTCCGTGTGCTCGCAGGGCGCCTTGAATGACCCAATCGTCTCCCTGAAGAGAAGGTATGAAGAGTGCCGATCTTTGTCCCAGAGCCAGGTAAGCCAGATGTGCATGCAACATAGTCGTCGGCATTCATGCTCGAGGTTATTCTCGTCATGACAAAGGTTGTTGTACTTTTGATCCTTTCCAGAGTGACGGTGATGATTCGGGGAGATTCGACGGGGCAGCAGCCAGCACGAAGGATCGCGGCGGCTCAGCTCATCGATTGCCAGGAGTAAGGCTAAGCGTGTTAACTCACTCAAATGATTGAAATAAAAATGTATGGATAGATTAGAATGGCGATGATCGGTTCTTGTTATGAATTAGCAGAAAAGCAGAGGGCGAATGAAAGAGAAACTCCGCACGTTGCAGGAGCTCTTGCCAAACTGCAACAAGGCGGATCAAGTAGGAGTCCTCGACGAGGCCATAGAGTATCTGAAGACTCTCCAGCAGCAATTTCTGGTAACACCCCCCCCCCCCGGGGACGCGAAAATAATCAAAGTTCGGAAACGAGTTCCTGACCCTGGCGACCTGTTTCAGGTCCTATCAACTGGATCGCCGATGTACATGTCTCCTCCTCCTCCTCCTCCTCCAGTGATGTTACCCGCAGGGATCCAACAAATGTACGCTGCGTACCCAGGTCAGTTCCCCGTGGCTAGTGTCCCAGGAGTACAGTTTCCATTACCACCAGGCCCGTGGACAGATGGGTTGGGTTTGCAGCAGCCCCTGCCGTGTATTCTTCCTTTTGGTCAGTCCACGGGATGTTTGTCAGCACAATCGTTGTCTCCTGAGTACTCGCGACCAACCAACTCATCCGATGATCTTGTGGATACATCGGATGATGATCTTGTGGACACATCGGATGAATCAGAATCTAGCAGTGACGGCCGTTTTAGGAACAATGGAAGTCCTCCTGACTGTACTTTTAAAATCAGATGTAGCGACTTGTGAAGACGGTTGTAAGTCAGATGAAAAAGCAAAAGCATGGACGTTCTAACATACATCTCGTTGGCCTCCAAATATATAATCCAAGCGTTGGCTTAGAAAATAACCTAGCTGACAGCAGTGAGTTCCAATTAGGCTCCGGAAGTGTGACTGTGTCTTTGTCTCCTCCTCCTGCCGGCGCTCCGTCCCCACCCTTGCAGGTACTCTTCCGAGGGGGTGGGGGCTCCTTTAGGCCCTTCGGAGGTCCGGGAAGAGTTGTCGCCTGCGGTGGATTAATTACCCGTGTCCTGACTTGAGGAGGGGATGGAAAAGTGGAAACAGGTGCAGATGTTGTAATTTTAAACTTGTTACTCAAGCGTTTTTCGCATGGTTGTCGGAATCGGTAGAATTGGATTGGACCTTAAACCTTTGGATCGGTAAGGTCAGGTACAATTGAGTAGGATTATAAACGGTGGGATCGATGAGATCGATATGATCTGAATATTTTATCCGGATTTTGACAATCTTGGTTTTTTCGTCCGTGCTTCTTTTATGTATCCGCACATAACAGATGGTCGCAGGTCACGGCGAGACTTGCTGGCCGGACTGATAAGAAGATTAAGAACATGGGGAACTCATGCGTTAAGAAGCAGCTCCGACAGAGGGGCATCGACCCTGGTACTCACAAGTCAATCTCATCTTATATCGAGAATGTAGGGGACGATAGCAACAGTGACATGCTGAGCCCTCACAGGGAACAGGATGGATCAACAGCCATTCTTCAACCATTACCTCCTTCAAGAGTTACCATGCTTATGTTATAGATAAACCGCGCACAGCATCAGGCAGCCAACAGAAATGGCCACTGTGCTTTTTTAACATGGCAACCATGTATGACCCGCCGATGGTGAAGCCAGAGGCACAGGTGGTGCCAGACTCCACGGTTTTATTCAAAGCTGATATGGTTACAGTCGGCAGCGAATCTCTCCGACACAATTCGTGAGATGACAAGATTAAGTGTACTTCTGGGACTGATTAAGTGCTCGGATTTCCTTACCATCATCACTATCAGTTGTATGTGTATGAAAAATATGTATTCATGGTAGTATTATGAGTCTCGACAATTCCCATTCGAATAATATTATGCAAGCCTGCAAAATTGGGTTTAAATATAAAGTTTTGCAGATACCTTGAACGCCCTTTCCTGTATATGTGTTCAAACCCATATGGCAGCGTCCATCCTGATCTGTCTTGCGGCCGCAGCCAACTTATTCGATTAGAAGCACTACATCTTTGAAACTGTGGGCCCTTCATCATTACATGAACACGAGCTTGCGGCATGTCTTGTCACATGGGTAAGGGCAGTCGATGGCTTTAACGGAACTACGATCGAAAAACCAGTCTCCTACCGACTCTGCGATCTTCTGCAGTGAGCCGGGAAAAAAGGGTGTCAACAGGTTAGTGCAGACATACATCAGAGTTGGATTTTAGTTTTAGTCTTTACATCATACCTTGTTTTCAATACGAGGGGAGTAATCTGCGAACCATGTGTCCTGTGTCTCAGTCTGGCAATGAGTGAAACAGGAGTTTATGAAAAGGCCGTTTTGATCAGATTCTTCGAAGGCTTTCACGGATTGCAGCATCTGGTCCCTGAAGTCTGCATCGATTGAAAATTAGTGCCAAGAGTTTCGTGGTGTGCTGGCTGTAGATGAATTAGCCAGCAAGTATTACTGGTAATTAAACTAAAACGACCTTGAAGGAATGCGATCTGAGACGCATTACAGAGTTCGCTATTTGCCTTGCAGTCCTTCCAGAAGCCATGGGGATCAGCTGTGGATGGAGCTAGACTGGACCGAACCTGATAAAGCATTAGAAAGATCAATTCATTGAGGCTGATTCAGAAAGAAGGTGGCATTTATGCGACTGTTATCCGAAAGCAATGGTCGGATTGGTGGTGCTTGTATCAGTTAAAATTACCTGCCAAGTGTCGTAACCTGCATTCAGAATAAACATTGGCGTCTTAATGTCAGCCACCAAGTTCTGGGGGAAGAAGCACTGAAATTGGCAAACCATTGGGGCTTATATCAGCATCAAGAATCACGATGAGTTATTGGATGAGAGAAACAAAAGCCATGTCACTGTTGATTTCCCAGATCGGCACATTTCTACTTACCGAAGTCGGATCCATGCGGCTGGTACATGAACTGGGTAGATTTTCTTTCACATTCTGCAGCAGCAGCAACAACAAAATTCTTTCACTTTTCATTCTAGAGCTACCAGACGGGAAAAATGTGGAACAGATTGATCCTTTGCAGGTATATATTTACCTGCAAGGTCACGACACCTTGGTAAAAATCCCTCAGGGTGCGGCCCCCGGCTACATCCACCCTACAACAGAAAATGTCTTCTGAATGACATCCGTCGTGGTATACCCCGAATTCAACACGAACAGACAGGAGTTAAATGAGCATACGCGTCGATAAACATTCCTGCATCACTTAGGCATTTAACTTTTGTAGTTGAGGGGAATAAGTCGCGAAACTCGTCGCAATGTAGTATCGAAGCCAAACCACCAGCAGAGCATCCGGAAAGAAGAGCCTGGGCTGGATATGGATATTAGAAACTGAAAAGATGCAATGGTAAACGAGAAGAGAAATAGAAGGAAGTCCAGAAGACGAACCTGCTCGGAGTTATTCATTCCCTGAGACATCAACTCTTCCATTCCAGCCAACCAGATATTCTGACCTCGGAACTGAAGCTGAGCCACCTGAGTGTGAAAAACCAACATTAACATATGCCAATGCCGGAGTATCACACAGCAATCCTCGGAATTCGACCTACCTCATCCTGGCCAGATCCACTGAAAGAAGCCCCGTCACAGTACCGTAACTTGACTCGATTCCAGTTGAAGAAATCTGCCAGGGGCCTGTATTAGAAAAACTGGTGACTCTGGGGGAACTAGCAAAAGCTCAACGATCATTTACCGGGGTTCTCTTCAGGTTTATCGCTCAGGATTCCCGTGAATGCCAATTCTTTCTCCATGAACTTTGACGAACCCCGCCGAGTTGTCTTCCGGAATATGCAGTTGTCGACGTTGTGACACCATCCTCCTCCCTAATAACATCAGATCTCCATTTTTGAGGTCTCCACCGTTAAATAACCACAAATGACTACCCCCGTCACAATCCGAACAAACAATGGGATCAAAATGGCGGACAAACCTCCAATTGAATAAGCCAACTGTTTGCGCCGGTTCCCGAGCCGCGATGCAGGTGATAACCGGGAAGAGTTCCGTCCAAACAGACTGTTGCCACATCAAAACACCACCACCACCCCAAATGATCTCGTCAACAAACACGAACAAAAAGGTGAAACCTTGAAAAGAGAATCATTCCCTCCATCCGCAGAGGGAGAAGACCCACGAAACGATTACCAGCTCCCTTGGAATCGGCTCCCTCAATGAGCGTCAGCGGCACCATGAGAGCCGAAGCCGAAGGCGGGGAAGAAACGTCATTGTCGTACGGCTCGTTCAAATCCACGAAAAGACCACCGGGTACGCACTCGACGAGAGACCCCGCCAGCAAGATGATGCTGCCAACAATCCCCACCACCGCCATCTTGTCCATGGGACTGGACTGGAAGGTTAGAGCGATGAAGCTCCTCCCAAGATAAACGGCCTTTGGACGTTTTTCAAGGTTATGGGAAAATTCTTTGTGGGAAGATGGAGATCATTCCTTTCGATGTAACAAAAATGTTGTTGTACGACGATGAACGGAAAAAAACAAGCACCCCCCTCTTCACTATTCCCTGTCTTTTATTCAAATACCTGATGCCAATTGTATCAAGGCAATTCAATAACTAACAAACAGAATTAATATACACGGGGAAGCGCCTCACAAGTCCACTTAACGGTTACGTACTTTACTAATTTCGCTTAAAATTTTCTAGTAAATTTTACTAAAAATTCACTTTTTTGGTAAAAAGACGACAAAATTAGTAAAAAAATTTGTAAATTTTAGTAAAAATTTTATTTTATTTAGTAAAAAGTCGTCAAAATTAGTAAAAAAATATGTAAATTTTACTAATTTTGTACTGTTCAATTGTATTAAATTTTACTAAATTTTCGTTAACTTTACTAAAATAGTGGTTTTTAGTAAATTCAATGAAAATTTAGTAAAAAAAGGTAGCAAAAGGTAGCCAAAAGTAGTAAAAAAATTAGTAAAATTTACTGCTTTTTTTATTAAATTTTCGTTGAATTTACTAAAATATTTTAGTAAAGTCAACGAAAATTTAGTAATTTTTTTACTAATTATGTCTACTTTTACTAAAAAAAATCACTTTTTTAGTAAAAGGTCGACAAATTTAGTAAAAAAAGTAATAAATTTTACTAATTTTTTTACTACTTTTGTCGACCTTTTATTAAAAAAGTGATTTTTTTAGTAAAAGTACGACATAATTAGTAAAAAAATTAGTAAAATTTATTAATTTTTTTACTAAATTTTCGTTGACTTTACTAAAATAGTGGTTTTTAGTAAATTCAACGAAAATTTAGTAAAAAAAGCAGTAAATTTTACTATTTTTTTTACTAATTACGTCGTACTTTTACTAAAAAAAATCACTTTAAAAGGTCGACAAAAGTAGTAAAAAATTAGTAAAATTTACTGTTTTTTTTTACTATATTTGTCGTCTTTTTACTAAAAAAGATGAACTTTTTAGTAAAATTTATATATTTTTTTACTAATTTTGACGTCTTTTTATTAAAAAAACTAAATTTTTCGTAAAATTTATTAAAATTTTTTAAACTAAATTAGTAAACTACGTAATCGTTTTGTTTCCGATACACTGTAGCTAAATAATTCTAATCAAGCATGTCCTCGATATTGTAGGCCGTTGTTACAGGAAGCGAGCCGGCAACGACAACGTTGGATCAATACAACAGCCTGTTTTGTCGGAACATGTATTTGGCCATCGTAGCGGAAATCATTCCACAAGAACAATTTTGCACTTCCACACGTGAAACTGTTCTTTAGGAAATTTCATGGGTTTAAAACTGAATCGAGTAATAGTGACTTGAAACCCGTCTTAAAAACGTCCCTTCGGAATCACGGGTGGACAGTGGTTAGGCTGAGAAAGTCACGGGTTGGCCGACGATGACATCAGCAATGGCGGAATCTTTCAACAAGAGAGAAGGACGAAGCATTTGACAAAACTGCTCTCAGGCTTTCCTAAGTCCGGCTCCGTTGCACATTAATCAGCCATCCAAGGGTAGCTCCCCACAGTTGACGATCCTGCAAGGTAACCGCGGGACGTCCGAGCGGCTGGTCTCCTGGGATTCGAGCTTCCGGACGATGTCCATCCCATCAACCACGTGACCAAACACGACGTGCCGATTGTCCAACCACGGTGTCTGCCATAGGCATAGAATAAAAGAACCTTCATTGTTAGAGCCCGAATAACCATGCCAAAGGCAATGGAGGAGATATGACACGCCCAGTAAGTCACCTTGACAGTGCATATGAAGAACTGGCTACCGTTTGTGTTAGGCCCCGCATTAGCCATGCTTAATACGCCCGGTCCGACATGTTTCACTGAAGAGTTAAAGATGAGGAGAAGAACGTAATTAAAAAGTTATCTTTATCATTTGCAGCCATAAGAAAGCTATAACAGTGAAGGACCCAACAAGCAAAGCTCTCATCCTCGAAACTCGAGCCGTAAATGCTCTTCCCTCCAGTTCCCTGCATCCACCACCAAACAAAATTGTGAACGATCAACGACTTCCCTTTGAGAATGATGGTCGATTTCCACATCAAGAAGATGAACATCCCCTAGTTAGGTCAGACAAGAGAAAGCACAAAAGATAATGGCACTAAAATTATGGTGACTTCCCCTGAGCAACTTCTGCAACCCAGTTTAGGGATCGACAGACGACATGACTTGAACGTTTCTCAGCTCATGCAAGCCTTGCTAATGAAACAACCCCTAAACACAACCCAAACACACCCGCATCGAATGCAAACTATGAGGGTATCAGAGTGTCACTGTCACGTTGATCATTTCAGGACGCCAGTCAAATACCATAGCCGTTTAATGATTACATGCTAAAAATTACTCACATTTCCTCTGGTGAAATCCCCCCCCTGGATCATGAAATCCTTGATAATCCTGTGGAACGAAGAACCTTTGAAACCATAACCTTTTTCGCCTGCAAGCACACCAATCCCAACACTTTCAGACCGTCGCCATCCTCGAAGAAATGAAAATAACCCTACACATAATGAATCCTCGCCTGTGCACAATGCTCGGAAATTCTCCGCAGTCTTAGGGACATCATCACCAAACAATCCGAGCACTATCCTACCAACGGGCTCTCCTCCAATCTCCACGTCGAAGAAGCACTTGCTCGTAACTTTAGCTTGTAAATCCACCTCCTAATGAACAATAACTTCAGTATGTACACCCAAATCCAATCCTTCCTACCGAAAATCGACGACGGAAACACTAACGTTAACAGCAGCCGAGTTCACGCAGACCATCCTAAGATACTTGGCCGCGGCTCCCCCAATAACGCGCCCTGCGGACACGCCTGACGAATACCGAGATGTAGAAGTCAACCCCCGCGAGCCGAACGGGCGGCGACATTCCCTCGGGCGCAGGCTGGCGTTACACATTATGGGAACGTCCCTGCGACAAATACCCTGCAGGAAAAGGCCGAGTGAGAGAGAGACGGAGAGAGGGAGTCGATGAAGGTCGATTAAGGGAGGATGAAGACAAGGGTCGGGCCTTGACGACGACGGTCGGTGGTTGCGTCGAGACGGCGGAAGCCATTGGATAAGATTGGGGCAAATGACGGGGACACTGAACGAGAGAGAAGTGTACGGGAGGGAGGGAAGGCGAAGGGTGTTACGGTTAAGATGAAGGCGAAGGAAGAGGACGGTCGGGGAAGGAGTGATACTAACGTGTACTGAGTTCCGGGGAGGGGGTGGGGGGGGCGCAGGATAAGATGCCTCGGAATTCCCAACCCTCTCCTCAATTCTTACGCGGCCCCCTTTTGTTTTCTTTTGATGAATTGGGCTGGGCTTCTGTGGGCCTATTTGATTAGCTTCCTTTTACGGCCCAAAATCCCCCACAAAATTATTAAACCTCTTTCTTGGGTGTTGGGATATTATTATTGTCCGATTAAATCTATTTCTTTTCTATTTGAGAAGATCTTCAAAGTCTGTAGTCTGTCTGCTCTCTTTGCAGCACCATCCGACGGATGGGCCAGCTTAATCTAGCAGACACTAATCTTGACAAATGATTGGGGATGATGCTTTTGGATCCAGGAAGTACGGAAGGATAAAATTGGAGCATCAAGACCATGTCCACGTTATTGTGACTGATCGACTCAAGGGACAGCCAAAACCCATGCTCACATGCAAGCTGATTCTGCACTCAGTCACTGCGATTGGGGCATTTGGAGTTCATCAGGGAGATTTGTTTTCATACATCTTGATCCGACTCTTTTTGTAAACAATCCCTTAGATGTGATAAAAAGAACATATCCCTCAGTGTTTTTCAAATTTAGTCATTTCCTTTAGCAAGGCAAATGTATCGGCCGGTATGCAACCGGTAACCAAGCCAAGAGTTGTTGTGTGGAGCTTAATGTCCTTGATCAATATCAAGGGTTCTTTTCTCGAGCAAGTCGCGGGCATTCAACAGGATAGCATTGGCTTCTTCATTTGAGACGTCGAGCATTCGGATATCCTTGATCTCTTCCTGCCATTTCTCCATCTGTTCCTTGTGTATCCTGCAGAAGGCCATAGCACCAGAATCAACAAAACTTATCTGTTGTCACAAGGAATATGAATGAGTTCCTGCACCACTCACGCGATTAACCGCTCTTCAAAATCGTTGCTCAATTCTTTAAACATAGTCTTCCCTGATTCCAGTAGCTCAGACACCTAAAGGAATGTAAAAGTACGTCAGCTGCAATACATGGGCAGTAAAAATAATTTTTTGTTGCTTCATATTTGTCCAATACCAGTTGAGTGAAGCTCTCAATCTTTTCAAGGATGGCATTGACCTGGAGCTCCATTTCATCGGATCCGGCGACATGTGTCTCTGACTCTTCCTTTTCCACCATCTCGGCAACGGCTTCATCCATCAAGTCCACTTTCTTCTCTTCCATCTAATCCAAACCCCGAGTCTCTTCAGAAGAAAAGATATTTCAGAGTGAAAAGAACAGACAAAAAAGCTAGCAACAAACAGCTGGTTTCTGCCGCTTGCTCCGGGCTTCCTTTCCATCCATCTCCATTACGTGTAACTCCGTATCTCCTCGTAACTACCTTCAAAACGAACATTATTCAAACAGAAGTATCCTCGAGCAGAGGGTTGGACAAGACAACAAGCATAGCAAGGTCATTTCAACTCCCATCTGTGGTCGGAAACTTACTTCCACAGTTCAAGATCGCACCAATAGAACACAGAATTACATCAATATGCTGCCACATTCAATTAAAGAGAATAAAAATCCCCCGATTTTCTTTCAGCAGAGGCAAAACAAGCAACCAAAATCTCCAATCAAGATCAAGACCTCCACATCCATCGATTCCAGAATCGCAATAGTCACAACAACCTAATCGAGCTTTCTTCCTCCACAACTAACTCATCCAGAAATCGGCCACCTCAACAATATCGACAAATCAGCGCTAAGGAGTGATTACAGTCCAAATCAAGTGCTAGGCTAACGAGTCGTTGAATTCCGAAGAACCTATCACGCGAATCGGATCACCGATCAATCGCCGGAAAGCATCCCCCGGAACCGAAAAATGGAGACGGAGGTGCGTCTTTTCTTCTCCAACGGTAGGTTCTGCGAGAGTATTTATACGGGAAAAATTCGGGCGGGAGTAGTTCATCTGGTCCCCACAGTTGTGAATATCTCTGAATGAGTCCTCACAGTTTAGGGAATATTCGTACATTGGGAAATATTTGATTCGACTTTCCAAATCAGTCCCCTTGATTATTAAAAAGAAGTGGAGGGAGGGAGAGAAAGTAAAAGAAAGCGGAGAATATAAGCAATATCCTTCCATTACATTCTATTCCAACATCTCCAAAACTTGTAGATGCACATGATGGATAATGTTTCATCGTATTGAAGTTGAGAAAATGTCTAAATTTGAACCCCACTTAACTTGTTGAGTTTATCATGTTTGATAGGAGAACTCAGATCTTTCCCAGAATAAATTTTGTGGTCAAAAGAGACGAATCATCATCAACATCATCCCTGCAAACCACCCTCTCGATTTTCATTACCAAATTTCAATTTCAAACTCATAACAAAACAAAACCAATATTGTATTCCCCCAAAAAATTTAAAAATTATTTTGGGGGGACAAAGCAAAGATTCTTCAACCTCTCTACTTACTACCGTGTTGTGTTCTCACTTCCTCTTTGTCCTTCTTTCTTCCCCTTCCTTCTTCCCTCCTCCGACACCTCGCCCCTCAATTGTTGTCGCTGTCCCTTCCCCCCTTCCCCCCTTCACCTTCTCAAGGAAACTAGGAAACATATTCAGACCCACCACCTCGTACTGCCAAAGGGGTGACCTTGTTTTCTCTTTGTCACCGTTAGTCCCCATGAAGACCCAGACCCGCCTGGTGAGTTTCAGTAGGGTTCTCGTGCTTGTTCCGGCATTTCCCCTTCGATTCCTGTGAGCCCAGTTCGTGTTTTGTGGAATGCGATTGGGATTTCCCTTCAAGATGGCACCTTTGGGTTCCCTGTTGTTGTCGTTGTTGCTGCCCTTGTTCGTTGTCATCTCCCTTGGGGCGCTCGAGTGTTGCGGGTTGGAGCGCGACGACGACAAAGGAGCGTTGCTTGAGCTGAAATCCGCCGTCACCGAGGACCCTTTGGGGTTTTTTTCGAGTTGGGATGCTGGAGATGATGGGTTTTGCTCCTGGAAGGGTGTGGAGTGCGATACTCTCTCCGGTAGGGTCATTGCTCTTCGTATCTCTGGCAACTTTACCTCTGCATGCCCCGCAGCAGATTCTGCGGGTGGATTCTCGGGTTCGATTGCTTGCTCAGTGTATGTCGCGGGGAAGCAGAGCTTGTCTTCTTCGGCAAAAATTAGAGGCAGGCTGTCCCCCGCAGTAGGCCGGCTTTCGCAGCTTAAAGTTCTGTCGTTGGGGTTTAATGGGTTCTCTGGCGAGATTCCGGGGGATATTGGAAAGCTTCGGCTGCTGGAAGTTCTCGATCTGGGGTTTAATGATTTCCGAGGATCTGTTCCTATTTCTTTCCAGAATTGTACGTTGCTGCATGTGCTGAATCTTTCTGGAAATCGGTTAAATGGCTCCGTTCCCTCATTCTTGGCTAAGCTTAATCATTTGGAAGTTGTCTCCTTGTCATATAATTCGTTCACTGGACCAATCCCCTCTGAGCTCGGTGTCAACTGTGGAGCACTCGAGTATCTTGACCTTAGTGGAAATTTGCTCCTGGGTTCGATCCCTGCAAGTTTAGGAAATTGCAGCCGGCTGCGCTCTTTGATGTTGTCATCGAATATGTTGGATGATCGTATTCCAGAGGATATTGGTAAGCTCGGAATGCTTGAAGTTCTCGACTTGTCTAGAAATTTCATAAGCGGGGCAATACCTCCTGAACTTGGGAGTTGCAAACGGCTTAGTTTGCTTATCCTAAAGAATGTTAACGGTCCTTTGCTTTTGAGGGAAGTTCTCGGTCCTGAGGACCAAGTAGTGGGCGATAACGAGGACGACTATAACTTTTTCGAAGGCGGATTGCCGGATGGGATTCTTAGTCTCCCTAATTTGCGGGTGCTATGGGCGCAGAAAGCAAACCTGGAGGGCAGTTTTCTGCTGAACAGGGAATCATGTGGCAAGTTGGAGATGTTAAGTGTGGCTCAAAATTATCTCACGGGGTCGGTGCCTTCATCTCTTGGCGCATGTACCAGCTTGTACTTTCTTGATTTGAGCTCTAATAACTTAACGGGTCCACTACCTGGCGAAATTAATGTCCCTTGCATGAAATTCTTTAATGTAAGTGGCAACTATTTGTCAGGACCCATCCCCAGTTTTCCTCGTGGTGACTGTCTTGGAACGCCAGCCCATCGGACAATGCCATCAGTTGACTTGGTTGACATCATCAGTGCTTTTCTATATGAAAAAGCTTTATCACGGGCTGGGAGCTTTTCTACTCAGTTCACCATATTGCATGATTTCAGTAGAAACATGTTCACCGGTATGGTCCCTCCATTTCTGTTAGCTTCTGAGAGATTGTCTGCTAAACCCTTTTATGGATTTTGGCTCGGTGGAAATAATCTGGAAGGGAACTTGTCATCATACTCATTTCTTCCATGCCGTGACTTGGCCGGCCTAGCCTTTGACGTTGGCGACAACAGAATAGGAGGCGAACTTCCGTTCGACTTGGGAAATCAGTGTATTTGCATTGAGTCTCTTAATATGGCAGGGAACGGTTTTGTTGGATCTTTTCCTCTGAATTTTAGCAATCTTAGTGCACTGGTGAGTCTCAATCTCAGTGGAAACAAGATTCTGGGTCCCATTCCTTCTCTCGTTGGCCGAATGAAGGCCATGAGACTGCTGTCCCTTTCTGCAAATAACTTAACCGGAACGATTCCTTTGGAGTTGCCTCAGCTTGCTTCCTTGGAGGTCCTTGAGCTTTCTTCTAACATGCTCACGGGAGAAATACCTCCTAGCTTCGCTAAACTTCAGCATCTGACTGTTCTGAAGCTGGATCACAATAGGCTCTCGGGACCGATCCCAGTCGGACTTGGTAACATGACTTCTCTGGCTGTCATCAATGTGTCCTTTAACAATCTCTCTGGGCCTCTTCCTACGCCGCGGGGTGTGTTGAGTTGCGAGAATGTTCAGGGTAACCAAAATCTCCAGCCCTGTCGCGCTAATACTTCTTATTCGGTGTGGGAGCAGCAGCACTCAGGCAATGCTTCTCAACATGAGGCCTACTCTCCCAGTGAGAGCTCGAGGAGTAATAACAACCGCTCCAGCTCCATAGAAGTTGCATCCATTGCGTCGGCTACCGTGATATTTTGTGTATTGGTGAGCCTGGTTCTCCTGCTCCTATGCATGAAGAAATCAGGATGTAATCCTGGCTCCACCCATGGGATGGAAAGAAAAGCGGTCATAACATGCAATGATATTGGCGTCCCACTGACATACGAAAATGTCGTTAGGGCCACTGGCTGTTTTAATATTCAGAACTGTATCGGCAGTGGAGGGTTTGGCGCCACGTACAAGGCCGAGATTGCGCCAGGGATTGTGGTGGCGGTAAAGCGACTTTCTGTTGGAAGGTTTCAAGGTGTCCAACAGTTTTCGGCCGAGATCAGAACATTAGGAAGAGTTCAACATCCCAACCTTGTGACGCTCATTGGGTACCACGTGAGCGAGGGTGAGATGTTCCTCATATACAATTACTTGCCTGGTGGAAATCTCGAAAAGTTCATCCAGGAACGCCCTAGGAGGACTGCCCCTTGGAGCATGCTTCACAAGATTGCTCTGGATATTGCGCGTGCCCTGGCATATCTCCATGATGAGTGCGTCCCCAGAGTCTTGCACAGGGACATTAAGCCAAGCAACATTCTGCTTGATAATAACTACAATGCATATCTGTCTGATTTCGGCCTTGCTCGTCTTCTGGGAACTTCCGAGACTCACGCCACCACTGACGTTGCTGGGACTTTTGGATACGTTGCTCCAGAGTACGCAATGACTTGCCGAGTATCTGACAAAGCAGATGTGTACAGCTATGGCGTCGTGCTTTTGGAGTTAATCTCTGATAAGAAGGCTCTGGATCCTTCCTTCTCATCGTTTGGGAACGGCTTCAATATCGTGGCTTGGGCCAGCATGCTTCTCAGACAGGGACGTGCCAGCGAATTTTTTACCGCTGGGCTGTGGGACTCTGGTCCTCATGATGATCTGATTGATATTCTTCATTTGGCTGTCATCTGTACCTGTGAATCTCTTTCTTCCAGGCCTTCTATGCGGCAGGTCGCTCAGAGGCTGAAGCGTATTCAGCCTCCGATGGGCTAATGGAGGTTTTATCCCTATAGCTCTCTGTAGCTCCTGTAGTTAGGAAATGGCTTGTCTTGTATCTCTTGTCGAGTTTAACATCTGGTTGTAATCTTCTCAAAAGGAAAGGAATATAACAATTCAATGATCTTTATACCTGTTTGATGCCTCGCCGCATCCCAGGAAGTGGACTGCTGTCACTAGAAATGATAGATAGTATGGATTCCTCGCTGCAGAAGACTCGAGGAATACAGCAAAGTTTGCAGTTGGTGGCAAACAACTTTTAACAACAATGGCCAGTTTTGATTTCAAACAATCGGTTTCCATCATATGTACAAAAGTTCCGGTTAGTGCCCCGCTCCAATTCCTGGCGGCGAGCTGTGGGCGCTTTGGTATCATTGGACAGTAAGTATCATTTTTCAGTGGGAACCCAGCGGCAGCGTTTTCAAGCTTCTTCCTTTGACAGACGGGCCCCGCTTTTTGAGAGAAGGAGGTTCTTCATTTCCCTAAAGGTTCGAAGCTCCTCGAGGGCGTCACTCGTCTTGCGCGGCAAGAAGAACCCCGATGACGTGGTGACTCCAGCACCCAGTTCCATGTTCAATGAAGGAGATGAATAGCAGCTTGGATCCTGCCGCAGGGGAGGCGCAGTTCTTAACATTTGGACGAGGACTCCAACTGCTGCGTCCTGCGATTTCGCACCCATTGTGGCAAAACTTGGCTCGGAGCTTCTTCTTGAGTCGGGATTATTCCTGTAGCAAGACAATCTACACAATGTATAGGAACTGCTGCTTTTCAATTATCAAATCCTGACACTTCACACAGTTGCAAATACACAGGAAGCCATTCGAGCCATCAGAGATAGAAAGGGAGTTTGGCTCAGTGTGATGAAAGACCAATGACGAAGGTATTTTGGCAACATGAGAGACATCACACCATAAGCTACAAACTCGGTAAGGCAGGGGAAACACAGTACCTGGCCGGAGAAGCAGAATTGTCGACATCGTCGACGTCAAAAGGACATGAGAATTCACAGTCGTCGGAATCATCCTGTAACGAAAGTCTACTTGAGCTTCTAGAGAATCCAATCCTTGGCGAGCCACTAGACGACAACAATCCTGAAAATCGCCCTGAATCATCTCGACCGTCTCTGAGCAGCTATCAAAAGGATCAAATTCAGCAATGTCAAGAGGCATACCAAACGAGAAAAAAGAGTAACTGAAAACCAAGTATCACCTTATGACCAGTATAATGGTTTGCCACCCCAAAATGCAACTCAGCGGATCTTTGAGATTCACTTTTCCGGTATGATCTTATCCTGGATGGCGAATCCTGAGACGAAGGATCGAGCCTCGAGTTCCGAGGCGACAGAGGGGGAAGAGAGTGTTGTCTGTTGGGATCAGAAAGATTCGGACTGCTATATCTTGAATTTCCAGCAGCCGCTGCATGAGGGATGTTCATAGGAGAAGTCTCGGACCTTCCGTGATGCTGAGAGGTATTACAGCCTGATATATGTGAAGGAGGAGAAGGAGAGTAGGAATGGGAAGGGGATGGAGAGAAAGGAGGTGATAACTGGTAATCATCACAACTAATAGCCCTTTGAGAGACTGATCTGCTATAAGGGCCCCGTTGGCCGTAAAAGTCGGATGGAGGAGACGGTGATCTGTACATGTGATATACAGGAGGGGATACCTGAGCAAAAGGAGCCCCCTTGTGGAAGCCGCTCGTCCAGCTATGTGGACGCTGGAACGGTGATGAGGAAGGCGGTCGGGCTTCTCTCAAGGGAAAGGATGTGGCTTCGACAACTTTTCCTGAAGAAGGAAAGGACCTGAGTGGTTCTGTGGCAGGACTACCCACATAGTCTGTAATAATCCTTGGGAAAAGTGACGCTGCTGGAACTAAATTGAAGTCGGACAGTGTCTTACGATAGGTAACCGACACACAGAGACGTCCAGAAGAGGCTTCCACTGGACTGAAACTGTAATCTTCCATTGCCACCTCCTCTGTCCGAGAAAAGGGATCGCTAAATGATGACACCTTGTATATAATATCAAAGTTATACATCTGGCTCGAAGAATTCAACTGCCTGAAGATTCTATAAGCAGGCAGAAACCGCATTTGACAGTACAGAGAACGTAAGAGCACAATCAACTTCTTGTATATCTTCTTGTGGGCAGAGGAATCGTTCATGTTGGGAGTGACCCTCGGACACTCATAATGAACAGCCCACCTTTCTATAACGGTCTCGACCATTGCCTTTGTACTGGTACTCGTGTATAAATTGTCCACAGAGGAAGAGTTGGGCCCTTCGTGGACGAGTATTATGTCGATTATCATGGGATCCTTCAGATTCCTGTGCCAAAAGTTCAAATTATCTAGGGCAGTAGGTCGGTCTCCCAATGCTAGATTAAACCATTTGTCGCTCTTCTTTGCACGGGAAGCAGAAGTCGTGTATCCACCCCTATCATTTGGATAAAGGGAAGGAATCCTCGAATCTAAGATAATATGCAAGCTCTTTAAAAGGAACTGGGACACTATTTGATCCATCTGTGACTCTGAAAAACCCCAAGCACAAGCTACCCAAACATTCACATCAACTGCAGCATCATCTACCCCAGCTCTTTCACCAGTCAGACTTTGCAATTGCAACAACTAGCATCACAAGAAGGCAGAATCTCCAAACAATTCAAAGGAATTATTCGAAAAGATCATCCTTCTTGTTCTCCTATAGCCGCCCAGAAGATTAGGGCAACCCAAACACAATCCCAATCCCAATCAATTCTTCCAATCCCATTGCCAGATTCATACTTTGGCCAACAAAAAGTACTTCAGAATCCAGGCCAACCGACCATCATCGACCTTCCACAACCAAGGTTAAACACTTACCAACAAATCAAACAAAAGGGCTCATCGAATCAAATCCCCCAACCGAGGACACCTTTTCAATGCCCATAGCAACATCAAACCGACCAGACAGGATGAACCGAATATTCCAGGCAGATCTTGGAAGAACAGGACATACCCAGAACAGGAAACAGCGTACTCTTCCCTCAAAACACGGCGACGCCAGCAGATTGCGTGTCCCAGAAACGGACGCATAAAAAGAGGAGAGTCCCAAAAAGACACGAAATAACCCCCGAACCAATCCAACCCAATCCAATCCGATAAGACCCTCAGACGCGTGAGTGGAGAGGCTTCCTGCCGGAATCGGCGTCGTCGAATGAAAGGAAGACACCCCGATTGTTCCTCCACTCACCCATTCCGAAGGAGGCGACAGGGACAGAGACACCCCAACCACTTAAAAAAATAAAGGAAAAGCCCAATCCGCCTACGATCGAATCTGTGAAAACCCAGTTGGAAACAGGGGGGGCGAGGTCAAATCGCCAGGAAAGGGAGCGTCTTTAGGAAATCCGGGTAGGAAAAAGGGGAGATCTTGGTTGGTTTGGTAATTGCTTGTGGGGTGGTGTCCGTTCAACCAAGGGTGGAAAAGGAAAAGGAATAGGAGGAATAGGAAGAACAAGACGCCATGATTGTAATGATGAGTTTAAGAAACAGACAACCTTTGGTGGGGTTTCTTTCTTTCGTCCTTTTCCACTCGAACAATATAAATTTAATGATCATATTATACTTTATAAAGTTTGTCGTATCATCGTGCTGATAGATTGAAGGGTTAGTATCATATAATTCTCCGATCGTCAATTATTAGGGATAAATCATTTCATATGTTACATGTCTAATGTTTTCTAACTTTTTAACTTGGAAAAATATTTCTTTGAATAATACGGATAATTTCAAAATTCATATACTAAAAGTACGAGGTAAATCAACTTTTGTAAAAATCGATTTTAATACATTATTTGAAATTATTTATCATATTTTAAAAAAAAATTTCTAAGACCGATAGAAATCTCAAGTTTTTGTCCACGCACATTTGTAATATTGATTAATTGAATGACTTCTATCTACTCTGGTCAATTCATGTTTCCTATCATTTTTTTATTACCATTTTCTGCCGCCATCCCACTACGCGCTCGATTCCATCGAAACATGTTAGGAACCTTGGACTTGCTTCGTCCACAGGCTTGCCGGTGGACGCCAGTCTTCGATCAGTCCCCCTCATGGCGAGAGACGAGGACGATGGCATCCTTCGTTTGCTTTCAGGGGTCACTTCTCGATCTACCGAAATTGAGAGAGGCAGCGAACTCGTGGTCGAATAAGCCGTGAAGGCCATGAACACGAGCTCCGCGGCTCACTACTTCTCATTACCTAATTGCTCCTGTGACTGTCGGGGCCTATGTCGGAGTTTATCAGTAGCTCATGCCTAGCTTTCACGTTGTGAGGAAATGGCGTTGCTGAATACGACGAATCATGCGCCGGCCTGCTTACCCTTGGGAAATGTCCTAAACGCGCTACAAAAGAAGAGCACCCGTGGCTGCACGCACGAAGCGTGTCCGAAGGCGTTTCGCATTAGATCCTATGGCAAGATCAAATTAACTTAATGTTAATGTTAGGTCGTAAGGAAACCTGAAAACAAGAAGCAAAACGTATTCAACTCTCTCTCTTTTTTTTTCATTATTATTAGTTCATTACAACACAGACAGACAATGGAGCGACCTCCCTAATACTCCGACCACGATTTGCACAAAACAAACAACAATGCGTAGATGTCTTATTCAATCATGTCGGAGCTCCAATGTTTTTCTTTTAAGTTTTTCAAAGAAGGGGATGACGACGATGATGATTCTTTGAGGTAAGAGAGACTTGTTTTATGAGAGCTTAAGCCTTCTTCTCCTCTTCCTTCTTCTCCCCCTCCTCGGCAGCGGGTGGTGCGCCTTCGGCAGGCTCAGATAGGTCTACCAAAGGAGCTTCCTTCGACTCCTCACCACCTTCCTGTGCGGCTTCGACCTTCTCTACGGTCTCGGGGGCCTCAACAGGCTGGGGAGCGGAGTCGGCGTCGAACTCCTTTGGTCTGCTCGCACAGCCTCCCATGATATCGGTTTTTTTTAAATCGTGAATATATAGGAGGCCGGAAGGAGGGGGCGGGCGTGGATGGGCCGGAAGGGAGGAGCTCTTTATTCGCTTCTCTTCTCTTATTGCAGATGACAGTTGGAGAAGTGAGGAAGGAGGATTCCGGGAAGGCCATTGATATAGGGGCAGATCGGGGGGTTCTAAATTTAGGATGGATGGATGGATGGATGGATCGCGGATCGGCCATTAGTTGTCCACCCGGATGGATCGGGGACTTGATGGCTGGTATCAGACATATTCTTCTATCTTGAGGTTTGGCTCTCTAATTTTAGTTTCCGACAAGTTTTTATACATTAATCTTCGGTCTGTAACATTATGATATTTACATTTTATCAAAATCTGTTTAGGAGAAGGTGTGTGATCTGACGCACATTAATTTGCCCCGTGTTTTGTGCAATAAAAGCTTCTAACTAAAACTTAATTAGGTTTGATTTCCGAGAATTAATCGTGCTTATTTTAATCTTTTGTAATAAGGGAAATTAGTTCACCGAATCATTAAACCAAACCGACAACCACCCGCCAACTAACCCTAACAAAAAATTGTTTATGAAAAATAACTTATTCCATCAGAATCCTTTTCTATTCAGCTGGCCCTAATTCCTCCCCTAAATTCCAGAGCTTTTTCGTCGGATTCCCCCCATCCGTCGAAAAAGCTATGGAACCCAGAAATTTCCGTTTGTCTCTAGGCCTCCTCCTCCTGGTGGTCGCGATCTCCACAAATGTCGTCCGATCGGAGGAGACTTCCGCCATCCGATTGTCCTCCGAAGACGACGCCAAGAGTGATGGCGCCAACGGAGGGATTTGCTCGGGGTTTTCCCGAGGGTCCTGCCCCGTCAAGTGCTTTAGACCCGATCCCGTCTGCGGGGAGAATGGGGTGACTTACTGGTGCGGGTGCCCGGACGCGGCCTGCGCGGGCGTCAGGGTAACGAAGGCCGGGTACTGTGAGATCGGGAACGGCGGGTCGGGGCCTTTGTCGGGTCAGGCGCTCCTCTTGGTTCACATTGTCTGGTTGATCGTGCTCGGGTTTTCTGTGCTGTTTGGTTTGTTTTGAGGAGGAAAACGAGGGGCCTTGATCGGCCTGGGTTATGGTCCCGGCTGCGGAGGAGAATTCACTCGGTTCGGTGTGTGTATGTGATGATTGGGGGTAGGGGGGTTTCTTGGAGAGTTAGAGATTAGATTCATTTGATTCGTGTGTCGATGAGTGTCCATAAACTTCTGTAATGCGATTTAATTTGCGATGAATCCGAGTTCTTCATTGTGGCGGCAGTACCCTTCTTTAGTCAGACGGATGTGAGTTTGATTTCAGGCATCAAGGGTTTGGTTTTAACGGAGAGGAGTGCAGGAGTAACCGGCACAAAGTCCTGTGGTGCTGCTGTAAGAGAACAAACACATTGGTCTGCTTAACGGCAGCTCCAAGATGTGCACATCCATGCTTAAGAGCTCCACCACTTGATCCATGCTCGGTCTGCCTTTGCTCTCATTTTGGGTGCAGAGCGAGCTGATTTCCATGGTTCGGATAGCTTGTTCTGCATTCGTGAATGACCCCATTCTTCGGTCGATCACTTTGGCCTTCTTGTCAACCACGTGCATCCTCCAGACAAAATCCAGCAAGTCGATCTGGTTTTGTGGGGCATCAAGATCAAACTTTTTCCTACCTCCCGAACTCGAACACGCCCACCGCTTGACTGACCACTGCCTCTGAGTTGTTTGGATTCTGAACCAGAGATGACTAAACCGAAATCCCCCAGGACTGCCCGGAAAGTTCAGTCAAGTAGGATGCTTGATGTCTTCATGTTCTTGTGAGCTAGCTTCTTCAATTGGAGGAAACTCAAAGCCTCCTACTACTTGTCGAGGCCACCGATTGGGAGGAATTTGTACACAACTATTATCTCCCCCTTATGGCTGCATCCAAGTTAAGGTGACTGGACAGGGCCGGCTCCATATCGGGGCAACTGTTCAGCATTAGCCGGAGAGGATCTCAAGCTGATAGTTCTTGTTGATACAGAGAAAAAAAAGTGACGGAGAAGGGTACAGGCAACGTCAGCAAAGAACGAGCTTCGGTAGAGGGCATGAGAGCATCGACCGATCCCCACTTCGTGTATTCAGGGAAAGCCCCCGTCGATTGGAACTCCTGACCCTTGTCGTCACTGGCGGCATACACATCCCGGACCATCCAAAGAGGGCTGCTGGTCTTGCCGTGTTCGTCCATCAAACTGTGGAGGTTGTGCGTCCTCCTGGTAGTCGGCTCACTCTTCTTGTTTTCTTCCTACTCCTCCCGAAACTAGAAGCTGGTATCAAATCCGAAAACCGATCTCATTGGTCCGACAGTTTGAGAACAACGGTGGCTGCTAACTAGGGGTGAATACGAGCCGAACTGATACCGAACTCTTTTGAGCTCGAGCTCGGCTCGATAACAAAAATGTTTGGCTCGAATTCGGCTCGAGCTCGATCGAGTCCAAAAAATTGAAGCTCGACCTCGACTCGGTCCAGTTTTAGGGAGCTCGAGCTCGGTTCGATAGGCTCGATGACCTTATACATAGTTGTTTTTTAAAGTTCAATTTAGTCCTCAATTTTAAATTTACCTAGAAATAAGTTCAAAACTTTAATATTTATTAATAAAATTATTAATATTTATATATTATATTCTGCTCGCGAACCATTGAGCTGGAAGTGTTAAGGCAGTGTTTGTTTACCTAAGAAAAAGAATGGAAAAGAAAAGTAAAGAAAAAAATTTTAAAATCTCAAGAAAGATAGATTGTCTTGGGAAGCGAGTTTTCTAATCATTTTTTTTCTTTTCTCTGGTTTTCCAATGAAAACAAACACGGCCTACGGCTCGAGCTCAGTCAAAGTCGAGCTCGAACAGAGCTTAGACCAAGCCAGCTCGCAAGAGGCTCACGAACGGCTCTGTTCGTTTTCACCCCTACTGCTATCGAGATGACACAGTGCTGTGGTACATTAAGTAAAATGTGCACGCCTGTTCGCGCAACTAGAATAAAATCCCTCGTAACCACTTGTATGAACTACAATCCATCAAATGGAAGACGAGCATGAGTTCCAACTCAGATCCGACGATGTCACTATTGAATCGCGTTGGAAAAGGTTGCACTAAATAAGGGTAAATTCAAAGTTCTACGTCGTTTAAGAAAATGTCACAAACCCAATATATATAGCTTAACGGGCCACTTTCTCTACATATCATTAGGTTTAGAGTAAAATCCCGTCAGATTTGTATACTGAACTCGGTATTTGAGCCGATCCGATATTATTAACATAGTATCGGAGTCCGGTTATCACTAACCCGATATACACAGCCCATGGAATATTTAGATTAGACCTGAAACATAAGTCAATAAAATCGGATGGAACGGCAGATCGCGATTAGGTGTTTGTCACATTTCCAAATACTCCCCTCCCCCACCTCCCAACTGTTGTGGTCAGATTTATCAAGCTCGTTCTTATCTTTCGAGGTAATTACCGGGAAGACGACAACCTCGGAATGATTAATAATACGGACCTAATTTATCATAGGGAAGAAGGAAATGATAACACCTTTGTTCTTAAGTTAGTTTTGTTCTTGCCTAACAACGACAAAAAAGACTTTCTTACAATTAGTCCAAGGTTTTCCACATGTCGGTAACACCCCCGAATCGCATGCCTCCAGATGACACCAAGAAGCGTGTCGTGCGAGGAATCGAATTCTCACGCTCCGGGCGGGCGAAATTCTAATCCATATTCTTGCCAAACACGTTGAAAACGCGAGCAAGACGGCTTCGACCCGACCCACATTTCTTGTCGGTCGTCCCCTATAAATATTTGACAACAAGATTCGAATTAAATTATAGTTATACAAGTTTCTTCTATCAACGTTTGGCGTGGAGGATCCTCCCGCGGAGAAGAGAAGGGAAAGAGAGATGATAAAGCTGGGGATAATGGCTGGTTTCCTGGAGGTCTGGGCTTCCGCGGCAGAGATGTTGTTGGGGCGAGTTCTTCCCCCGCTCGTTCAGGGGTTCCGCGAAGCTCGCAGCAATGCAGCGTCTCGTCCTGTGTCCGTTATGTCGAGCCCGGAGTCTTCCTTCTTCTTCAATTTCTAGATGCCCCTTCAGTTCAACCAACCCCCCCACCCCCCCCCCAAAAAAAAAAAAAAAACAGAGAAAGATCCAGGAAGAGAGAGATTGTTTCGGTTGTTCATTGTCATGTTCAATTTTGGTTGGCGAGGACTTGTAAAACACAGACGACATTGTCTCCAAATCCAAATTCGTAATTAAATTCTTTTGTATTGACCTTTCAATTTCATTCAAGATTGGCGCGCATGACCAGATTTCACAATCTAAGTCCATTAAAGCCCATTTTATTCGAGCCTGCTCGATCGAGAGAGATATATATATAAAACCATCACCATTAGAGCTGGTTGAATCGATGATGTTTATTTTAGGAGTAGGATTCTTAGGTCATTGCATGTGAGGCACTTTGATTACGTATGAAATGGACTTCCCGACCTCGGACACTGCGAAACTTGCCAACCCGGTAAGCAAGCATTGGTTGCAAGTAACTAGATGGCCCGAGAAGGGGATGACGAAACCCCCCATTATTAAAGCATGGCCTGGTGCATTCGGCCGTCTGTGGTCTTAAACTCGGTTCCATTTTCGTGTCCGTCGATCGAGAGTAGGGATGATGACCTTCGGGGTAGCGGCTGAGATGCTGGAGATGATAGCGAAGACGGTGGAGTCATTGGCAGAGCTCATCCGGACGCCTCAACTTCTGCGCTTGCTGAGAAGCGGGATGTCGATAGTCGTCCAGGGTCTGATGCGGCGACTCACGGTACCTCCCATTACATCGCCAGAGTATCAAGCTCCCACTCCAATCTTTTACTAATCCGATTCGATACAGATATCTGGCCTGCTGTCTTTTCTATCGCATACACATTGCGCTCATCCTTTTCATAACTTTTGGCCGGACACCCCAGCTTAGATAACGATAGATAGAATAGTATTTAGTCACGCACCGCCCCGTCAAGGTAGGCAAGCAGGCCCTTATTAATGAATTACCACCCGGCTAGTTATTACCAAACCATGAGATTATGTCATCCCTTGATGATAAGGAAGAACAATTCAGCTCAATGGCGTAATAAGAGTAGGACACAACGACTCCTTCTTTGTCAACTTAGGGGGGAGGGGGTGGGGAAACAAACGTTTTATAATACGAGCTTATTGCGAAAGCCGACCACCCCCCCACCAATTGATGTGATCATATCACGTGGCGTACGTAATGGAGAAAAGGGGTTAAAACGAATGCGTCGACTTTGATCGTTTCCAGCCACACTGACGAATATTTCACGAGAATGTTTCAGCGTAATGTGTGTACGTACGTATATGTAAACCTACGATGGGGGAGATCTCGTCGCGCATGTAGTGTAAGATTAATAAATGTTTATATGTAACATAATCGACATCAAAGTAGCATCCGCTGTTCACTGTCATCACGAGACAAGAACAAATGAACGGACATCCAAAGGGATTGGGGAAGGACGTGTTTTGATGTGGTTGATCCAAAGGGAATGGGGAGGGTTTTATCCAAACTAACTAATGCAAAGGCTGAGTGATCTCATCCATCCCTTTCGCCGACTGTTTCATTTATTTACTTAGCCTGACCAATTCTCCAAAGACCGGGCCAATACAATATCCTTCGACGGGGCGGTATTTTACCCCCCTCCCATAGTTTCACTACTTTACACGATCAGGAACAGTTACGAAGTCGTAATCCGATGTGGTTGGACACTGTCGTCACATCGATATTTGTTTAGTAATTAGTCGAATATTTTAATGGTTCGAGGTAGTTTCCTCGTTTTTTTACTCCTATAAATGTAGAGTCAATTCAAGGTGTCGGACTTCATATCCGGACATTTCTCTAAGCCGTCGTGGTAATAAGGTCGGTACCATGAAGACTATTCTCCCGGCGCTTGTCTTGATTAACGTTGTCTTAGCCTTGTCCAACTCTCAAGCCGAGGCACAGCTTGAGGTTGGCTACTACCATGATAAATGCTTCCTTGCCGAGCTCGTCGTTAAGGCTGAGGTCTTCAAAGCCCTTGCGGAGGACCCCGGCTTGGCCGCCAGTCTCGTCCGCCTTCATTTCCACGACTGTTTTGTCAGGGTTAGTGTAAAATGAACTTTCCGGTTGCTGCGGCATCATTTTCATTGTGTTTACCACTATATTTGTTCGGTGCTTTGTAGGGTTGCGAAGGATCGGTGCTCCTTGATTCGACGCCGAATAAACCTGCTGAGAAGGATTCCCCCATCAATAACCCGAGTTTGAGAGGCTTCGATATCATTGATAAGGCCAAGGCTAAGATCGAGTCCATATGCAAAGGAGTCGTGTCATGTGCCGACATCGTTGCTTTTGCTGCGAGAGATGGAGTGGAGTTCGTAAGTGACCCCCGAGAAACGACAACACTCGGTTGATTCTCTCCGTTTTAGATGTTTCCATATTGGTTCAATCGTGATAGGGTTGAATTAATGCAGTCCGGAGGAACGGGATACGAAGTTCCAGCAGGAAGGAGAGATGGTCTCATTTCGAACCTCAACGATACATTTGCGAACTTGCCTCCACCAACTGACACGCTCCAACAACTCATCACCAGCTTCACGAGCAAGGGCCTTACTGAAGAAGACCTCATCACACTTTACGGTACACATTTTTTATCTCACAAGTTTTTTGGCAGATGAATTTTATGTGTCGACATGATCGCAAATCTAACGCGTCTTCTGTGATCACGTAGGAGCTCACACAATCGGCCGATCTCACTGCACATCATTCACCAACAGGCTCTACAACTTCAGCGCGAATGCCTACCAAGACCCCACCCTTGATCCCAGCTACGCGACTGAGCTGAAGACGAAATGCCCTAACCCTAACGTCTTCAACGACACCTTCCTTGTGGTACCCATGGACCCAATCACCCCTACAATCTTCGACGTCAACTACTACATCGACGTCGTGAACAACAAGGGCCTGTTTACCTCGGATGAGACCCTGCTGTCCAGCCCCGCGACTGGGGAACTCATAAGGCAAAACATAGCATACCCGAAACAGTGGGAGAGCAACTTTGCCGCCTCAATGGTGAAGATGGGGCAGATTCAAGTCCTAACAGGCGACGCTGGCGAGATAAGAACCAATTGCAGGAAGATCAACGGCTAAAAACATTCGAAACCACGCCATCGAGAACTAAAAAGCTTGTACCATAATAAAAGTCTTTGTCCACAAGTTAAAAAATTTGATGTAAATTGATTCTATTCGCATATACTCAGAGGCATTAGTCTCTCACCTCCAATTCTCCGTCCCAAAGGTTTATCTTCATGCAGAAAGCCTCCATGTAGTGTATATTCTTCAGCCAGTTTTTTGAGCTCCATAACAGCCGCTTCCCGCTCTTTTTAATCGATCCCCATAATATTCCGACAACCGAAACTTGAGGCTCCTCTCCCTTTCTGTCAGCATCCTCGCCGTATTCCTAAAATCCGTCATCTCTTGATCGAAGACTTCCCTTTCGGCAGTGAGAACCCCCAAAAGCAGATTATCGGATTCCATTTTACATTGTGGCCCAAAGACCGACCAATCACATAGCTGTTGCCTGCTAAGTTTCTCACGTCATGCCCACAATGTTCCCTAGGAGATGGGTACAAAAGTTTGGGTCTCTACTTTGGGGGGTGAGGAGGCAGGAGAAGGTGAACCTTGTGTCTTAGGTAAATGGGACTGCCGGAAATTTAGAGAATCAGTTAACACTAAATTGTTTAGTTTTGATTGATGATAATTAGGGGATATAAAGTCCTCTTTTTTTATTTAATATAGAAAAAATATTTGGGTTGTGGTAATGTAAGGGGGTGTCTGGATGGATTGGTGGACCTTGGAACCGAAGCTGAGTTTATTCCCTGTGGAGGGGATCAAAATCCCGAGATTAATCCTATTGGAGGGATCTGATCTCTCCTCCTTACCAACTCCCTAAGACTTCCTTTGAATATATTACCAAAAAAAAAAAAACGAAGGTGGTGGTCGTGGCCGTCTCTTTACTCTATTGGGGTTAGGTGAGAGGATAAGATGGGATGGGCCAGCCATTGCTATTATTTTCTTATCATTAATCATTCCACATTTTGAATTCCAAATAAAATAATAATAATAATAAATTATCTCCAAATTTATCTCGAATACATCTCATTCCTCGCATTTGATATCCAATTAGGATTTTCTTCTCCACTTATTTTAAGGGATAAAATCTACATAGGAAAAATTAGCGTTAAAATATGATACGTTAGACATCTTTTAGTGACGACATGTCGTAAATTTGACTAACAACATTATAATAATTTCATAAAACATTTAATATATTGTTGTAAACTCATAAAAAAAATTTCAAAATTTAAAATACAAAAAGAAAGTCGGAAAAAAATGTTGGGACAAGAATAAAACATTTTGCTTTTTTTTTTAACTTCTAGATGTCTGTCTCGACTCCGAAATTAAATAGGAGGGTTGCAATAGTTTGACTTTCCAGGAACGAAGAAAAGGGCAAAAAAATAGACGGCGGAATAAGTCTTAAAGAGAGTTGGGACGACCCCGTAACAACAACATCCCCACGGTTCCTCTAAACTAAGCATGGGAAATTTTAGGCATCGTTAATTAACGCCAATTAACGTCCGCAAACCCCCCTCCCCCTCCTCCGGCCATTTCCACATGGACTACAATTATCTATACATATAAATATATATACATGGGGGGTACGAATAAACGAGGAGGACTTACGACCTACTGCGATTTGAAGAGGGGGGGGGGGGTGGTTAGTTGAAACTTCCGAATGTGACAGAGAGAACGTAAACATCTCACCTACCAAACTTCTAGAAAGTGGAACACACACACACTGTTGTATTTGTTCCTATAGTTGGGAGGAGTTTTTAGTCCCAATATAACAACATATGATAAGAGTGTTTAGGTAAAAGACGAAAATCAGGTCGCAAGCATATTATTAAACTAGTAGTGATTGAGAGAGAGAGAGAGACATCATCCGTCCTCCACCACCAATGAAAGGCCAGCCTGCACTTGCACCATACTCTCTCTGTCTGACCTTTAAATAATAATAATAATAAATCAAACAAACCCCAGGAATTCTTAAGGGGGTGGGGTCGTGGGCCACGTTCGACTCCGCACCTAATATTAAAAAAAAATAATAACAAGAAGCGGATGGTGAAATTTTCTAGGTATAATTGAATGACGCGTGTCATGTCAAATGTAAGATAGTTTAAGTGGTTTTGGTTTAGGGAGGGAAAGGGTGAGGGGGACCAAGACGGGGGTTGGTGAACCTCCTCCCCCTCCCCCCCGGTTCCTTGCGGGGTATAAGACTCCCTCTCTCCCACTACTTACCTTTTGATCCACCCAATTCCATCCCTCCTCCCCCCACCGGTGAGAAGAAATCAGAGAGAGGAACAAGAAAGTTCCAGAAGAGATGGGTTCGTCCGGAGAAGCTACCCAGATGACCCCGGTGGAGGTCTCCGATGAGGACACCATCCTCTACGCCATGCAGCTCGTCAGCGGATCCATCATCCCCATGGTCCTCAAGTCCGCCATCGAGCTCGACCTCCTCGAGATCATCGCGAGGGCCGGCCCCGGTTCCTCCCTTTCCCCTTCCGAGGTCGCCTCCCAGCTCCCCACCACCAACCCCGACAACGCCCCCGTCATGCTGGAACGCATCCTCAGGCTCCTCGCCAGCTACAAGATCCTGACTTGCTCGTCCCGGGAGCTTCCCGGCGGCAAGACCGAGCACGCCTACGGCCTCGGCCCCGTCGCCAAGTTCCTTACCAAGAACGAGGATGGGGTGTCAGTCGCGCCGCTCTGCCTCATGAACCAGGACAAAGTCCTCATGGAGAGCTGGTAAATTAGTATTCCCTTTTCGTTTCCTGGCCACTCAATTCGTAATATATATATATATATATATATATATATATTTAAAATTTATACTTTGAGATTTAGTAACCGAAATAAGTAATTTTCGAATAAAATATTTTAAAAATTTCGCTATTAATAAAAAAACCACCAATAATACATGTTCTGGATGATGACGATTTAAAAGCAGGTGAAGTGTCCCAGTCACGTAAGAAGGTTGCGTTCGCTCATTTGTCTTGTGGGCCGCATGGGCCGACTTTAGTGGACACAAGTTGAAATCGACTCCGATGATGTAATATATGATCGGTTTAGTTTACTTGTTTTTGGTGTGTAATTAACTGTGAACGTTCGCCAGGTACTACCTGACGGATGCCGTCCTCAACGGCGGGATCCCGTTCAACAAGGCGTACGGCATGACGGCGTTCGAGTACCACGGCACGGACCCCAGGTTCAACAAGGTGTTCAACCGCGGGATGCACGAGCACTCCACCATCACCATGAAGAAGATCCTCGAGACCTACAAGGGCTTCGAGGGGCTCAACACCGTGGTCGACGTCGGCGGCGGCACCGGAGCCATCCTCAGCATGATCGTTTCCAAGTACCCGTCGATCAAGGGAATTAACTTTGACCTGCCTCACGTGATTGAGGATGCCCCTGCGTTTCCTCGCGTGGAGCACGTCGGAGGAGATATGTTCGTCAGCGTCCCCAAGGGAGACGCTATCTTCATGAAGGTCGGTTTGATTCACCTGGGGTCAGCCTAGTAGTGCCGTGAAAGGTTTAGTGAAATGACATACCCGTGTGCTTTTTGCAGTGGATATGCCACGACTGGAGCGACGACCACTGCCTGAAGTTCCTGAAGAACTGCTACGATGCTCTGCCAGAGAATGGGAAGGTGATCATCGCAGAGTGCCTCCTCCCTGAGACCCCCGACTCCACCGTGGCGACAAAGACGGTGTACCACATTGACTGCATCATGTTGGCGCACAACCCGGGCGGTAAGGAAAGGACAGAGAAGGAGTTTGCGGCCCTCGCAAAGGGGGCCGGGTTCCCAGGCTTCCGCGTCGCGTGCTGTGCCTACGGCAGCTACATCATGGAGTTCCTCAAGAAGCCCTGAATCCACGAAACTCTCCTAAAAACCTTTGCGATTTGTTGTTGCTGAGTGATGGATTTTGAATTGTGATTTTGTGAAATTCGGGCTTGAATTTCTTCTTGTATCGAATCAATAATCTAAATCGATGTTCTTATCTTACACGATGATAATAAGCATTTGATTTCGACCAGATTCGCCAAGCCGGGCGATCGGACATCGCGAAATGGCCGGCTACACGTTCCTAAAGAGTTCCAAGCAGTGCTCCTGATCGAGGTTCCTACTCCAGAACTTAGCGTAATACTCCGCATAGGTGAAGTCCCTGTAAACAGCCCCGGAGCCAGCCTCGACGAGCGACTTGGGCGGGCTGATCATTGCGTTGTTCTCGGGGCAGAGGAACGAGGCGACCGAAATCCTTCGCACGTCCCCATTGACCACAGCCCTGTGCCAGACGCTCTTGTACTTGCCGTTGCTCAATGCCTGCATCACCGAAATCATAAGGACAACGCCGGCCCGACGAGACAACACGCACAGGGACCGGGCCTCCACCGACCCATGATTACCTGGAGCTGATCCCCAATGTTGATGACGAAGGCCCCGGGGATGGGCCTGACGGCGAGCCATTTCCCATCCTTGAGGACCTGAAGGCCGGAGACGCGGGAGTCCTGGAGGAGGACGGTGAGGGCGTTGGGGTCGGTGTGACCGGGGAGGCCGTAGGTGAGGTCAGGGCGGGGGCACGGCGGATAGAAGTTGACGGCCATGTGCTGACCCTGGGCATCCCCTAGGACATCCTTAACCGTGTCCTTGTCGAGTCCTAAGCTCTCCGATATCAGCTCCTCGATCTTGTACCCAAGTCGTCTTACTTCCTGACAGTAATTGCTCACAACCTCCCTGATAACATCATCATCATCGTCATAAATTCGTAATGATAACACGAGTCAGAAAATCCGGCCACCACCGCCCACAAAGAAAAAAAAAACAAGAAAATCAAAATCAAATCGAGAGCGCCGAATGCCGACGTCTTTGTCGGTGCCTTTCTTTCCTGAGAAGCTTTCGGCGCTTTCGGAGTTTTCTGGAATAATAATAATAATAATCAAATTTGAACATGACATGTGACGTGGTGCAGAAATACGTCACTCATGACCTAATGATGTAATAAATAAATACAGATATTTTTAGGAGATATGGCCTTTTGGGGGGGAGTTTGCTTACTTGAATGAAGGGGGATCGTTGGGCCATTCGGGCACGTACTTGTCCAAAGGATGACAATGGAGCCTTAGGTAATCCCTCCAGTTATGCACCTCCTCCTTCTTCACGTTGAAGCTCGTCGACAGCCTCGTCGTCCTCGAAGGGTCGTCCGAGTACAGCTTCATCTTCTCCTCCATCGGCAGCTCGAAGAAGCTGGCCGCAACCCCGAGCATCCCCTCCACTGCCTCCTCCGGCACCCCGTGGCCGATCACCTGGAAGAAACCAAAGTGCATGCAGGCGGCAGCGATTTCCTGGACGATGCGGGGACGGTCCCTGCATCCCAGGTCCACGATGGGGACATCCTCGCAGGGAGATATGTCCTCGGGACGGGGGCGGTCGTGCTCGGGCCGGACGTAGGAATCGGGGAGGGATGTGTGACGGGTTCCGGTGGAAATCAGTAGGGTGTCCATTGTCCTGGCTGATATAACAAGAAAGGAGGGTCGGGAAAGATGAAGAAGAGTAAGACCCTGTGACTGTGAGAGAGTCATCCGGTGTGGGACATCAAATTTATAATGGGAAGTCTGCCAAAGCACACCAACTATTTATTAAATAAATCCGACTCCGGTGATGATAAATGAATTAGTGTCAATTAAAAATCCTTTAAAATAAAAAAATAAATATTGAACGTTAAAAATTTAAATAACGTGGGATAATCATATTCCTCTAAAAAAACCACACACTCTAAAGAGATGACGAAGTACTAACGCCATCAGGATGACGGCGTGATGAAAACGAAATTGAACGCCGGATAACAAATGCCAAATCGAAATCTTCCTCCTCCTTCTTTCTCCTTCTTATTTGTTATATTTTCACTAAGTAAGTTCATGTTCTCTTCCTTATGCTCACAAACGAAAAACTACAATCGAAGGAACAAAATAACACGAAACAGACCCCACGTTAAGTAGCAAAGCACAGTCACCACCACAGATTGGTACCATTCCCTCGAATAAAAACAAAATAAAAATAAAAAATAAAACCAGACAAACGTGTGGAAAACGGTGCACATTTGCGTGGGGTGGGGGTGGGGTTAACTGTGCCTCCTGCGGCTTTGATCCCAGCCAAACGCGTTAAATAATTAGAAAATAATTTGAACTTTCTACGTTTCCCTCGTCTGATGGATAAACATAGCTATGACATGAATCATCTCGTCTTCCCCGAAAATAAGGTAAAGTTAGCAATCCTATATTCTCGATATATCTCTGTTCTTAGTTCTATATATTCAAGAATTGAATTCATATACTTTATTTACGACTCGAGCGATTTGCCCACTTAAGTCGAGTACATGATTATGATTTGTTTTTTAATTAACCTCACTTTTCTTAGGTGTATAGGAGAAACTTTTCGTTTCCTTACGGCAACCTGGAAAAAAAATAAACTGTATCACATTCTGTTCGAGATCTACGAACGTAGGGTTTACATTCTTGTTAAGCTCAGGCATCGAACTTTTTGAACAACACGCACCAATTCCATTAGAATTCACAGGATAAGGTTCAATACGCTCGTTATACGAACTTCCACCATTAACTTTCTGCTTTTCAACAGCCCTAGCATATCCCATAAATGATTTTTCTCCTAGAGGTTCAGCCATTTTCTCATATCTATCCCTCTTAAGGAGCCTTATGACATCCATTAATTCTTGGAGGTTCTCATCCATTCACATTTCCAATTTCCTATGACTTTCTGTCATTCCAGTTTTAACTCTCTTATAGCACTACCAAACTCTTGTTTGGTTGTAAAATCATTAGGTGAATAACCAAGCCAGGGATTATTAAGGGGTCTTATGAGCGCATCTTGATTTTCCTCATTTTGATTTTCATTGGGATCCCCTATTTCATTAGCGTCTACTTCTATAGCATTCTTTTTTGCACGAGGCATCCTCAAGAATTTTTTGTGGTTTTTTAATTCTTTGACTCCCACTGTGCTCGACGCGGAATTGAGTCCCCCGCAATACATATCGAATTTTACAGTGTTTTGTGTGGTCATTGTAAAGTAAATGAATGCAAGCTGAAAAGGAATATAACACTGGAATTGAATCAAACGGTACTGAATTAAAGGTCAACACTTACAAACATGACATGAACGGAAAAAACAACAAAAAGACTTAAGGACGACTGCGAGGTGCTTCACGACAGTCGGCGGCAGATGAACGGAAGCTACGACAAATCCCTTCAGTGAAATATGTCTTGGTGGATAGGCGGTCGGATGTAGTGAGGATAAAAGATGGTTTCGAGACGCTCGGTTTAGGACGCTTTTCAGGATGCTTTCAGGATACTGGGAAAAAAGAGGGTAAAATCTGAGTTCTGCAGTTGAGTCGTGTTCGGTGTTCTTTTGTTTTAGTTGTGTTTAATCTCTTTTACATTCTCTAAATCCCATAGTTACGATTATTCAACCAATATGTGATCTTCTTAAATCATGTGCACGATCCGATTCCTATTTTATATGAGCCATGCACGTCGTGCTCCAACCGACCCCTCTGGATTTACCACGTGTTCTGTTCTTCTGATGTAACCAGAAGTGGTTTGATGTGAATCTCCTCAAAACATTACAGTTTCTCGAGTAGTGAGAAACTATTCAAGTCTAGAGCTGTATGAGATTTTTTTATGAAATATTTAAGAAATGATTCTCGAGTAGCGTTAATCTGGAGCCCTTATTCACGAGACACTTCTCGAATAATGCTCACACCGATTTATCTAGTAGCGTTAATATTTTGTCCTTATTCATTTAATGTGATAGTCACAAAGGAGTTACCTTTTCGGCCCATTAAGAAGGAGACCCAAAGTTATGTGTCAACGGACTAACTGAGGAGAAATATTGATTCGACTTCGCGTTCATATGTACTACTCCATCACGTGTGTGTATATAGAGCCGGGGGGTGCACATGTATGTTGTCCTTTTATTCCTCATTTCCGTTGCTTGCACGACGGGGGCGAGCATCACATTCATCAGACTCCTTCACATTTGATGGCATTATTGTTATCTTTACCGTGGGGAAAGTTTTTGCCTGCGAGTTGTTTGTGTGCGACGTCGGTGAATGTAAACGTGTCAATTGCAGGGGGAGCGGAGGCCTTTGGAAATGGTCCAAAGAAAGGTGGGCCCCATTCTATTTTGTGGAAAAAAATGCACCATGCCCCGACAATTGGACTCAGTCTGGCTTCGGGGCCCACGACGAGTCAAGCAAAAGCCGAGTCTTCCCCCAACTGTGTCCTTTTTATCTCGCAGCCGTCTGTAGCGTAGCCTGGAAAGAATTCACACGGTCACATAAATCATACGCAATCACATAAATCATGAACAAAAAAAAAATTGGATCTATGTTGATTTACAGTTATCGAAAAAGATTAAGAAAAAACAAACGTACCCGTATTCGCCATGTTCGCCATACCATAAACTTAAAAAGACAAACATGAGAGATGTAGATTTCTTCATATTTTCCTTCCCTTACGGCTGCTCTCGATGAAGAAGGCAAAATTGACGAAACCGACTGTCGGTAAGCGTAAGCCTTAGAAAACCCTGCAGGAATCCTAATAAAAGATTTCCTTTTTGGAAATGTCGATTTTGCCCCTTAGTTAAAAATAGTTTGAAGGACAGGAGGGGACCTAGCCATAATATACCGTAACCTATGTAATATCCATCATTGGACGATAGGTTATAAAATAGCATACACCCAACCGTAAGCCACATTTAACAAACGAGATACGTATATTCCAATAACTTTAAAGATCACGATACTTTAGTGGGATTTCATGCACTGTCTTATGTCACAGCCTGTTTTATAAAATACACTTTAATAAAGTAAAATAAAATCAATTAATATAAGCTCAAATTAGATATTTCTAACACGGCCCCCTCGGTGACGATGACGTCTCGCCTCTTCTTCTTTTCCGGGTGCAACGATGCTCCTTCAAAAAAAATACAAGATGATAGCTTGTTGATGTCAAAAAGCCGGCAGTTAAACGTAATACGTATCAAGTTTTGCAAGTATGTGTCGTTTTTATATGTGGTATCTGTACAAAATTTAAATAAGAAACAAATAACAAATGTCTTATACAATTTTTTTTAAAGAGTAATGGGTGTGTTGGCGCGGAATATGTCCCCGCAACACGTGTCGAATTTTACAGTAATTTGTGGTCGCCATAAAGTAAAAGAACGCAAGTTGAAACAAGAACAACACTTGAGTTGAATTGAACAATACTGAATTACAATGTTTGGATCATTACAACACATACAGACATAATGAAAAGGACCGAACAACAAAAGGACGACAGTTGCTTTTCACGTTAGTCGGTGAACAAACGTCGACCACGACATATCCTTTAATGGAAACTACCTTGGTGAATAGGCGGTCGGATATAGGGAGGATGAAGAATGGTTTCAGGACACTGGTTTCAGGACGCTATCAGGACGCTTAGAGCCAAGGCAAGAAACTTAGGAAAATTCTGGGTTCGTATGATTGGTTGTACTTCGCGGCAACTACAGCAGCCTCTTTTAATGGAGACTACCTTGGGGGTGGTTTGTAGACCGATGGATGGCGAAGCGTAGAAGATGGTGAAGGGCGATTTCAGGACATAGTTCATAACGCTTTTCTGGACACCATCAAGACGCCGGAAAATAGAGCAAAAGCTTTAGATCAATCTGCCGATTTGGACTTAGTAATTGATCGTGTCAACTGGGTCTTCTTGATATCCCAATCTTTCTTTTCTCTCAACTTGAGATTATTTTATCCCTTTCCCTTTTTGTTTTCTTTTCTTTTAACTGGACAAAAATGATTTGTTTTCCTACTTCTCCAAAATAAATCGAAAAGACATATTTTTGGGATTACTAAAATATTATTTCTCACGAAAGATGCTTTCTATTTCCCATTCCCAAACTTTCATCTTGAGTGAGAGAGCCAAATCCACCATATTTCATTGACAATTTTTGCACATCTCTATTATGAATATACCCTTGAATATCCCTCAATTGTTTGGGCTTCCTCGATATTTTAACGGGATAATCACACAGTGGTACTTCATTCATATTTATCTCGAAAATATCATCTATTGAGATACCATCACTCGTTGGAAATCCTTCAGTTCCAATTCCTTGTATACTTAGAATATCTATTTGACTCAACTGTGAGTATATGTCATATTTTTCAATTTCCTCGTCACGTTTACGATGTGATGGAGATATTATTGGAACACCATTTCTTCATCCTTATCTTCTCTAGGAGCTTTTCTCTCGAGGGGAGTGTAATCTTGGTCAGAAAATGATACGATATATTCAGCTACATCCTCCTTCATTAAAATTGAGTTACTCCGCCCGTGTGGGGTTGCATATACATGTGGTATCTCGTGTCTTAAGTCATTCTCGAGATCCTTTATATATATGGGATTATAGCTCAACATTGGGATTCTCGAAGTGCTTACGCCAATTCCGTTACTCTCATCAGGATATTCTGAGTAAAACTCGGAATACTCTCTATGCGAAGTTTTCTAAAAAGTAACATTCTATTTTTCATATCTTCTAGCATCTCCCATAAATGTTTTCTCTTTAGGGAAATTATTTTTCCAATCAATCTTATCAATTTTATCGGATAATAATTTTTTAACTTAATCTTTTTTTAATTCCTTGCGCCATTCTGACATGTCTCTTCTTAATTCCCCTACAACGTCGTCAGACGGGGAATAAGTGGACCAAGGGTATTGAGACCCCACAGAATATTGAGGCGCCAAAAGCATATTATGGATATGCCTGTAGTTTTCGCCCTTATTTCTTTTGTTCCCTCTGTTCTGTCAGAGCCTATTTCTTCATGGAGATTTTCGCTTCTAGTGCGTGACATCTTTCTCAAAAGATTTTATGGATTCTTAACAATTCGGCTCCCACCATGGTTGCCAAAAATGTGTTGGAGCGGAATATGTCCTCGCAACACGTGTCGAATTTTATAGTGATTTGTGGTCGCCGTAAAGTAAAAAAACGCGAGTTGAAACGTAAACAACACTTGAATTGAAATTGAACAATATTGAATTATCAGGTTTGGATCGTTACAACACTTACAGACATAACAAAAAGGACCGAACAACAAAAGAACAACGACAAGTCTTCACGTTGGTTGGTGAACGAACGGCCGCTATGGCAGATCCCTTTAATGGAATCTACCTTGGTGGATCGGAGGTCGGATGTAATGAGGATGGAGGATTGTTTCAGGTTGTTAGGTTCAGGACGCTTGGAGACAAGGCAAGAAACTTAAAAAGATTTTGGATTTGTATGATGGTTGTACTTAGCGGCAACTACGACAGGCTCCTTTAATGAAGACTACCTTGGGGTGGTTTGTGGACCGATGGACGGTGAAGTGTGGAAGATGGTGAAGGGCGATTTTGGAATATGGTTCAGGACACTTTTCTGGACACCTTCATGATGCCGAGAAAGAGAGCAAAAGCTTTAGATCAATTTGCCGGTTTGGGTGCCACGGATCGTGGGTGCCTCAAGATGCCCCTATTTTCTTGGGTGTTAATACGGAAGGCCGGGAGGATGAAGCGGGTCGTCCGCAGTCCACTCCCGGGGGCATTACTCTTCCATCCCCAGACGGATTCGAGCGACGTTAAATTCATCCTCTTCCTTATTCTCTTCTGGTCATGTTGATAGGTTGTGCGTCTGAATCGAGCGTGTGTAGCCCGAGATATAGTTAAAATACGGAACACAACGCTTATGTACTCGAGTTGGAAGGTCGTTTCAGTAGAATGAGTATAACTTTGGCCACAAAGCATCAATTTGCTCGAGATTAGTTGGGATTGTTACCCCATTGACACTTCTGTAACTTTCTCGTTTTGAGTTTTCTCACTCGAGACTAATTGGGTTGTGTTTTCATAGGTCGAAGTCGGAGCTCCTCTGTTCTCGAGATCTGGTCTCGAGAGAAACAATACTCTTTCAGTATTTTTATCATAACTTTGGCTACAAAAATTGGATTAACTTGACATTACTTGGGATAGTTTTCTTTCTGGCTCCTCTACAACTTTGATGTTTTGAGGTTTCTCATTGGAGGTCGTCTTGGACGCATTATGGCTAGTCGAAATCACAGTTGTTCTGATCTCGAGATTAGAATACTCATTTGGCACTTTGACCATGTCATTAACTACAGTGATTGGATTAACTCGAGATAAGTTGGGTTAGTGTCCTTTCTTCTCGATCTACAACTTTTATGCTTTACAATTTTCGATTCAACGTCGTCTTCGACGTGTTATGACTGGTCGAAGTTGCAACTATCATGATCTCGAAATCAATCTCAGTTCAGAACATACTCTCGGTCTTTTAATCATAACTTTTACTAGACAGGTTGGATTAACTCGAGACAAATTGGTTTTGGATCGAAATTAAAATACGAAAAAGGGGCCAAAATTCATGTGTCATCAGGGTGGCAGGATGTTAAGGCGAACGAAGCATAGCAGCGGCTACAGGCTCCTCTACTGGAAGTTGTCTTAGAATGATGACGGTCAGGGGTGGAATGCTTCTAAACACCGACGGGAAGATTTCTAGACGTTACAAAAAAAAAACAAAACAAAACTGTGCCGTTTTAGACTTATGAATTAATTCAGCACAAATCTTTTTATATGTCAGCTTAGACCGCTGACCAGTACGTGTTAATGTGGAAGTTACATTGAATTTCTAAAAATCTAACGTGCCCATGTTCCGACACTTTGGATCTCGAGTTAGCTTCCATACTCTTTCTCGATTCCATATTTATCTCGAGTTATTTATACGGCTTTCTTACCCAAGCACTTCTCTTCGAGAAATTCCATGCGTAAACATAGCCACGGCGAGGCTAAATGAACTCTGCTGTTCCGCTTAGCAGCTTCGGGCCAATTTGAAGTCGGGCCTAAATCTGAATGCACAATGTTTCGGCCCATATATAATTAGCCCACTTATTGGAAGGCCCAAACAGAAGGGCCCGAGGAACGCCATTACGGCACGACGCCGTCGCAGCTGATTCCTCCTTCCCACCAGCCGGTCTACCGACCCCAACGACCCAGGTGGGTAGTCGCCGCCGTCGCGTTGACTACCACCTGCTCCCCTGCACCAGCCACGACGGCGAGGACACTTCCTTCCCACCCCACCCCATCATTTCCATTCCATCACCGTCTCCCCTTTGAAATGCCCTCCGCCAATTGGTTCCCAAAACCCTAACCCCAATCTTCCCGATTCAGCTGCCCGTAAAGATGGACAGCAGCTCCGCCCAGGAGTCCCACCACCATCATCACCACCGCGGCGCCTCCGCCGACCACTCCGCCACCTACGACTCTCCCTACCCTATCTACGCCATGGCTATATCCCCTTCCTCCTCCCTCCCTTCTGTCGCCGTCGGCAGCTTCCTCGAGGAGTTCTCGAACCGGGTCGACGTCCTCTCGTTCGACCCCGTGACCCTATCCCTAACCCCGACCCCTTCCCTCTCCTTTGACCACCCCTACCCGCCTACGAAGCTCCTCTTCCACCCTTCCTCCCCTAACCTCCTCGCCTCCTCCGCCGACTTCCTCCGTCTCCACCACCTCGGCTCCCCCACGACTCCGCCCACTGTCCTCAACAACTCCAAGTCCTCGGAGTTCTGCGCCCCCTTGACGTCCTTCGATTGGAATGAGATCGACCCGAACCGCATCGGAACCTCGAGCATTGACACCACTTGCACCATCTGGGACCTCCAGAAGTCCGCCGTGGAGACTCAGCTGATCGCACATGACAAGGAGGTCTACGACATTGCGTGGGGCGAGGCACGTGTGTTCGCGTCTGTTTCAGCCGATGCCTCCGTGCGTATCTTTGACCTCCGCGACAAGGACCACTCAACGATCATCTATGAGAGCCCCGTCCCAGATACTCCTCTGCTGCGGCTTGCCTGGAACAAGCAGGATTTTCGGTACATGGCGACATTCCTTATGGACAGCTGTAAGGTGGTGGTTTTGGACATAAGGTCCCCTGCTGTTCCCGTAGCGGAGCTGGAAAGGCATCGAGCTTGCGTGAACGCCATTGCCTGGGCCCCGCCAAGTTCTCGCCATATCTGCTCTGCTGGGGATGATGGGCAGGCACTGATTTGGGAGTTGCCCACGGTTGCCGGGCCGAATGGGATCAACCCCATGTCGATGTACAATGCTGGTTCGGAGATTAATCAGTTACAGTGGTCGTCAGCCTTGCCCGAGTGGATAGGGATCGCTTTTGCCAACAAATTGCAGCTGTTGAAAGTTTGAGGTGGGGTGGTTATCTCGTCTAGTATTTTTTAGGTTTAGTTTATGGTGATATGTCTGTTTGGTATCTTAGAGATTTCCAAATGTTGAGGATTCTCAGAAAACGCTGTTTATCCATTCAAAAGATCCTTTGAGGATCACAGTAATCATGTCTGCTGCCTTAAGTTTGCATAAGCAGCATAACGCAACACCCGGTGGTGATAACATGGTTGTCCCCTTTCCATTCCGGGATTTGTTCCCCTACTACTTGTCTTGGCAAGTTCTCTATTAAAAGGGATTTCAAATAGAAATTCTTTCAATGCAGGACACCCTGCAAGAACATTTTTACATACTTCTGCTCTTATGATGCACAGCCTCTGCTTTTAGTGGCGTGGCTTTACCTAATGTAGTGAGGTGGAATTAGACATTTTATGCACGCATCCGATCACTCGTTTTCATTGACCAGTGTAAGGGTGAGTGGCTAAGTTACTTTTGAATGCCTGCCTGCTTGAAAGATTGAATTCACAACATTGCATTTCCAGGTGCAAATGAGGGCTCACGCCTTATTGGATCGACTACATTGTATTACGTAATCCATCTCTCAATGAGACTTCACTCGATTATCGAATTATGTGTCTGGTTTGGGGATTTTGAAACCTGTTGAATGGAATGCCTATCCATTTGCTGTTTGAGATAGATGATGAATAACTCGTGTAATCTCTTGTTCTCCAGGCCGACGAACAGTATATGATTGAACTTTGTCTGGCCAGTTTAAGAGTGAGGAGTCCCTATTGAAGCCGTGATTTCGCCTGTCTACAGATTTGGAAGAGGAAGGACGGGATATTTTAAGTACTTTCAAGTCTTGGCTTCTGGCTGAAACCACATTTCCTGCAACTGAACCTCCCCTGATCATTGTATATATCTGCAAGAAAAGAAACAAGTCTGTATCCTTATTGCTTCCGTGTTTCGGCAGGCAATCGTAATTCATTGTGCTGATTCCAGTCCCTTATCATAGCTTTCAGAGCATCCTATACCCATTCTAAATTCATATATTTCGTGGGGTCTAATTGTTCCGTGTGGGACATGGAGTGCGCCTCGCGTCGCTCTCTCGAATGAGACCCGCTCCGGGGGGGTATTCATTGAGAATGGAACTATTCAACGTGTGATCTCTTTTTCCAAAAAAATCAATGTCTATCGACGTCGGAACCTCGGGACCATGTTTTGGGCGGTCGCCTGGAATTGCGAAGCGAAAATTAAAAAAAAAAAAAAAAACATTGAGGGTGAACTCGCAGGTTGTAATGAAGGAGACGTGTGTGCGTCCCAAAAGAAACTGAGAGGTTGAGAAAGGCCCCACCCAACCTCGTGAATAAAAAATGACAACTACGAAGCACACAACTTGGGAGATGATGGTCAGATTGTCAACTCTTTGTTGAACAATGAGTAACACCCAACCCCATTCCCCCATTTTCAAGGCGTATCGTCGTCCCAAACCCTTTAAAAAGAAGAAGAAGAAGACGAAGAAGACGAGAGAAACCCACAATTTGTGATATTTCTTTTCAAATAAATAATACAACTTACGGACATAAATTATATTATGTAAACACAAGATCTCACGGACGTGGATGGACGTGGGAGAGGTAACTTTTCGGGCATCTGACCAGAGGTTGAGGGCAATTATTATTTAAAAAAAGGGTTTGTTATTTGGTTAGTGGACCCCGCCCTCAAATTTATCATTGGCTCCTATAAAACAAAGACCACCTCCTGCCAACTTCTTCAATCCTCAACCATCCCCCCCCCCCACATCATTTTTCCTCGGAAGAAGATGATGAAGTCTCTATCCCCGCGTCTCCTCCGTGCGCTTTCCCTCGACACCCGTGGCCCCGTCCACGGCCACCACCCGCCGGGCCGGCGGAGCCAACTCTCAGACAGCCGTCCGTCGCCTTCCCTTGTGCTGCTTCCCGCCCACATCACCAGCCATTCCATCAAGGACAGGCTCCCTTTTGTGAAGTACGAGGAGTTCCTGAGGAAGAAAGCGGGAGAAGTTGACCTCGGAGGAGCAAAGGAGCGTGGTGTCTGCATCGTGTGTATGGATGGTTTTGATGAGAGGGACGAGGTCAGGGAACAAGGGAATTGCGGCCATGTCTGTCATAGGGACTGCCTTGGTGCTTGGATCGATCAGGATCACGATGTATGTCCTCTCTGCAGGGCCAGGCTGCTGCCCTCAGACGAAGACAAGCGGGACGCTGAAGATGGCGGTGGTTACGATCCGTGGCGAGCAGAGAGGATGATCTACCTGTTTGGCGAGGACTGTTGCTTCTAAGATTAGATCATTTTCTAATAGTAGACGAGCTCTGCCGATCTAGAAGGTCGAACCTCATCGAAATTGTGTAGAACAGCCATTCATTTCCGACTCCTAGAATTCGATCCACAATGCGGAGACTTATTTAATCCTACTACTTCCTCCGTCGACAGTACATTAGAAGGCACAAGCCAGCAAAAACACTACGCAGCTGTCACTGGCTATATACAACACCTTTATGCTACGGTTAATAAACGAAACAAACAGAGAAGGAAAAGAAGGGACAAAACTAGAGAGATATACATACGTATTACAAAGAATCCCATACATCCGCCGGTCGTTTTATACCCATTGGCGAGGATGCGGCCGGGGTAGCTCCAAGAGAAGAGAAAGTTCCCTTCCACCACCAAGAGCACTTTCCTTCACATGGAACACCGGCAAACTACAGTATTGGCAGAATCTTGATGTCACCGGTTGGTTTCTCCAGGAGTAGAGTCGGCAGGAACTTGTCGTACGAATTGTCCCTTCACACGAGGGCGTTGCTCGGCAAGTTTTTTCCGGCTCTCATATCGGACCTGATAAAGGAGAATCGGAAATAGTCAGCTTGCAAGCTGGCAAGAAACATGGACCGAGATGGTTGTGGAGAAGGAAAATAGCCTGTCACCTTCTTCTCGAAACACCTGTCCTTGCGCTTCATTCTAAACTTTGCAAGGGCTGCTGCTCTCAGCATGGATCTGTTCGCGATGCCATCTTGGGAGACAAAACAGTGTCCATTCTCTCCGGCATGTCCTGCAACTGGGGTCTGGCTTACATTGCCATTGCTTGCACAAATGCTTCCGCCTTCACTACTATTGAGCCGCGTCGATGTTCCATTACAGAAACTGCCGCTTGCGCTTCTGTCTGTACCTGATGAAATGTGAACACGGTCCTCCAGATGATTGAGCTTCAGCTCTTGCTTGTGGTGACTCCGGAAAGTAGGAATGCTCCCATTTTGATCAACAGGATCATCTGAACGTTCGATATGATTGTTTTCATAATTGAGTAGACGAATCGACTCGACATCCGGAAGTGGTTCCGGCCTCCCAACTGTGCTAGGGCTCGTCATAGGTGACGAACCATATTGGGCATGACATACTTTAGGAAATGCGGAACCATATTCTTTGCTTGGACTGTATATCTGCATGCCTCTTCTGGGAGACGGGGCGGGAAAGACATTCTGCTGAGAGCATGAACGGGAGAACTCAGATTGTCTCGATCGAGTAGCTGCCAAAGATATTTTACTCGTCGGAGTGCTCGGTGCAAGAATGGGAACATCTGACTCACGATGCACAGCTGCGTGCTGAATAGTATCCCAGTTGCTCCCACATTCCTTTTGTTGAAGTGAAACAGTTGTTGATCCAGGCCGCATGGGATTCAGTGACTTATTGACATATCTGCAATAAAAGAATAGAGCTAATTCCTCATCACGGGAAACGAAACAGAGAAAAAAAAATTGTGAAGAAACTGATGATCACAACACCTGATCCGTATACTGCAGCTCAAAATTTAGCCTGGAAAATTAGATCAGCCAGGATAAAATCGATGAAACGCCTCACCTAGAGAAGGCGGAAGCATCAGAATGCTTAAGGGTACCCCTTTCTCCAGTTTTTGGAGACACAAAACCGCCCGAATCAGACCTTCTCAAGGAAAGATCCAGGTCCGGTGATAAGTCTGATCCTTTAATGCAATAATTTGAAGTGCGACCAGTAACTGTCTGGTTATCAAAGGTTTCTATTAAGTTAATTACTTCTCTAACAGGATTGGCTGTCGCATCGTCATGGCTGAAGAGGCCAGTACCGATGAAGCTTTTGCCATCTCGTCGACATAATCCCAACATGATATTATTTTCACATCCAGGCTGAGGCAAATAAGGTGTCTGCTCTGTTTCTGCAACATCAACTTCCAATTCTGGTTTTGTACAAGAGCTCTGCAGAAAATGTCAGAAAAATAATGTGATGTAAATCTCCACAAAAGAACTCATAAAACCAGTGACAGCTACTCGACTTAGAATTTTTTCTAAGCATCTACACACATATTTCATTGATTCCAATCAAGAGTGTTCTGTTCAATCAGCTATTATATGGAGAGGATAATGCTTGCGACAAAAACTTGACATTACAAATCTGAAATCCACATATAGTGAAGCATCTTTATCAACAAAAAGAGTTTGTCACATACTGCCACCGCGACATGTCAAGAGTGAATAATATGACATATCAAGAACAATTACAGCTGCCCTGCATTATCTTTACTTTTTCTTTCTCTTGATGAATTAAGTAACAAAGTGTCATTCAGTCGGGTACAAATGCACATGGTAAAAAATGGGTCCAAACCCTCTTACTTGAGCATCACTTCCCTTCTCAATCAATTCCTTGTCTCTCTCAACACAAGCCAAGTAACCACTTGAGTTATTACTGGCACCGTTATTTTCTGCCATTGCTTCAACCTTCTGCAAAGCCACTGTCTCATCCTGCTGCCCATTCCCGTTCCCGTTCCCGTTCCCACTTGATGATGACTGATCCGACAACAAGACAGTTACTTCTCTTGCAACTCAGTTAGCTTAATAATGAAATCAAGCGACAGTTGTTCATCTAACCTAATTATGAACAGATGGCGGAGAGAGGCTTACCGATTGCCTTCTCCAAACATGTTGCCACAGGTTTTTCAGCTCATTCTTCCTGATAGGCTTCACAAGATAGTCAGCAGCACCCCTCAACATGCAGCTGTACACAGTGCTAACGGCATCATGCGAAGACATCACTGCATTGGTTGGTACATAGAGGGACTCACTCTCAATACGTCGAGGCTACCAGATAACAAGAATGAGACTCGGAAAATACAGAGCTACTACTCACTGATGACAGGAATGTTCTTGCAGATCTCGTGCTCCATGATCAAGGTAAGCAAAGCGAATCCAGATATAGCGGGCAAATCCACCTCGGTCAATATGAGGTCTATACTACGTGGCTGTCCCTTCAGCAACTCCCAAGCCTTCAAACCATCAGGAACAGCAGAAACTGCCCAAAATGAAGCTAGAAGTCACGACACTCGAAATTCCTTGCAAAAGTATCAACATCGATAAACGACAAACGACACGAAGAGAGCACGCAAAAACCAAGACATGCACTATATTTTTGCAAAAACTGTCATGCAAAGCACTATATCCATCACATCTACCCTTCTCCAAAGCTACAGTTCGCAGGTATTGCAAGGCTCTGGCACCATTCGGTCACGCCTAGATGCCTTCAGTATCTAGAACAAGGAAGACTAACAGAACGAGAAACCAAACCCAAACCGAAGACAATTCCTACCAACAAACTCCGGTTCAGTAGGCATCCGAAGAAAATCCAATCACTCAAACAACTCTCGATCAAACCATCAAAATGAGACAATAAACTAAAACCGCCAGGTCACCGAAAGCAACGCAAAACAGAATTAAGACCAAACCATCCTTCTCCTTCCCGACACTGACCTCTGTAGCTGCACTTCCTGAGAAGAGCGGCGATGATCTGGCGGGTGGAATCGTCCGCCTCCACAAGCAAAACCCTAAGCACCATCCTAGGCAAGAACCGCTGCCATTTCAGCCCACCTCCACCTTCCTCTTCCTCCTCGTCGTCGATATCAACAACCTCCACGTCCCTCTCCTTCCTATACAACATCTTCCGGCCACCACCACCACCTCCTCCGATGAACGCCGCCTCTCCCATACTTAACCACCGTCGCAGGACCAAAGCCCCAGCGCCACCACAACTTCCAAAAGAAAAAGAAAAAGATAAAGAATCCGAAAATCCTCCGCCTTCTTCTGTCCAACACCTTCTCCTTTTTACACGAAAAATATCTGAAAGACATTATTTTTTTTTGGGGGGGGGGGGGGAATGAGTATAATCGGACGGCTGTGGAGGGAGGAAGAGCCCCCACTAACATGTCAGAGGGGGGAATCCGACGATGGAGGATTGGTGTAGCAGCGGAAGGAGGCAAAAGCAAGTAGGGAAAATATCTAAACATGGGGGGTGGGCGGGGGGGGGATGGTGGGAGTTGCCACGTCGTAGCAAAGTGGTTGGATATTTTGGTGTACACGTGGCCAAGTGGACGCAATTAATTGAGTTTTAGCTCGCCTGAGGCGTAAACTGCAGCCGAGTGTGAGGATTTAATTAAAAGGGGAACAAGTGTAAAAGAAAAGAAAAAAGGAAGATATTTTTTGAGTGGGCCCGGGGAGGAGGGCGACCGTCCGATCCTGTGGAGGATGGCCTGACACGTGGTGGGTCATCCGGGCAGCGGGTGTTAGATTCTGATTCCACTTTTCTTTTTTGATTTGTTTTAAAAAAATTATTGACTCTCTACCTTAAACTTATCCCATCTCCCCACTCACCCCCCTGTTGGAGAATGCGTTAATTGTGAAATCGGGAATCTGAAGAAGAAGGAATTAGTGGGGAACCAATAAGAGCCATTCATTTAAATCTACCAAGTCAAGACAACGATCGTCACGTCCCCCAACACCATCACATTCTCTCTCTCTCTCTCTCTCTCGTACTGAGTTAAAAAAATTCCAACACCAAAAGTCTTAATTTTTGACAGCCGTACGTAAAAAGGCCCCAAGCAAACAAACCACCCAAAAGAGAAAAATATCAAGCCACGACGAGGCCCACAGAACACCACTAGCAGCGGCAGCAGCTGATGGTGGTTTGTTTCCTTCCTCTCTCTCTCTCTCAGGATTTACTAACAACACATCAGTCCAAAAAACCCCATGGTCCGCCCACTGAAATACGAGGATTGTACCGTCTTCTTTTTTTTAAATATGATTCGAATTTTTAAAATTATTTAAATGATGTTTTTAAGTTATTAATGATTTTAAATTTATAAATAAGTGCTTCTTTGAGACAACGATTTTAACTATAATAGTCACGCGCTTTTGAGTGACTTCGTTATTTCTCTAAATTTTTTTTATTATTTTAGGATAAAATCATCGTTTGAAACCAAGTCCATTTATGAAAAGACGCTGATGCTGTTGAAACATCGAATTACACTAAAAAGTATTTTAAGTATGCGATTTTTTTTTAAGTTTAAAATCATTTTTAGGGGTAATATTTAGATAATTTTGAAAAATCTAACTGCTGCTTGTACATGGAGTAATGTTCTCAAACAGTGTTATTCGAAAAGAAAATTATAAAACAGAATAAATAATTTCGAAATTTTAAAAATAATATTATATTAACTTTCATAAAGTTTGATTTCAAAAATAAAAAAGAAAATAAGAAGGGGTATCGAATTTATGAAATTTAATTTTCGAACATTCGATATTTTATTTTATGAATTTTTCATCCTACTGAAATTAAAATGGAGCAAACCCGTTGAATGTGAATTAAAACATGGAAGGATAAGGTTGGGGTTTTTTGAGGGGTGGGTTCGTGTCGGGACGACACAGGTCAGTGTGGACTGGAGGGGACCACCCGCCATGACTCCCCCACCGAAAAACCTCTCTGTCTGTGTCCGTCCCAACCTCCGATCCCGACCGCCACGTCTGAATTCCTATCCAAATCCCGTTTTCCCAATTCCCCCGCCAAATCCGAATCCAAGGTTACAAAGAATCCTCTTGAATCTTCCCTACTTCTCATTCTGTTCGATCCATGGCTGTCGCCGCCGCCACCTCCACGACCCACTTCTCTTCTCTGAATGCCAACTTCCGCAACCCCTTTCTACCCACTTCCGCTTCCACTTCCCCGTCTCGGTCGACTTCGTTCCCGGGTCCGTCCTACGGACCCATCAAGAACGGAACTTGGTCTTCCAGTAGCTCGTCCTTCGTTTCCAACCCACTTTGCCCTAAAGTCTGTGTCCGGTATGGGATCGGTGCCGCTCCTGGGCGAAGAGACACTGTCAGTGCCGGCCCAGTCGTCCGCATGTCGTGGAGCGGCCCGCTCTCCTCGGTCAAGTTGATCATCCAAGGGAAGAACTTGGAGGTAGGTCCCGTCAGTCGGTCTGTCGATCTGTTGTTTTCATGAGATGCGTTTTAATTGCGGTCCGTGAATCGGCTTGATGAATGCAAATGCAGCTGACTCCTTCCGTGAAGTCGTATGTCGAGGAGAAAGTTGGTAAGGCTGTCCAGAAGCACACCCACCTCGTCAGGGAAGTCGATGTGAGGCTGTCCATCCGGGGCGGGGAGTTCGGTAAAGGGCCTAAAGTCCGCAGATGCGAGGTAAAAATTATGTTGCTTTGATTGGCGTAGATGGCTGCTTCGGTAGATGTGTGAAGTTCAATTTCGGTGTGGGAATTCAGGTCACGTTGTTCACCAAGAGGCACGGAGTGGTTCGTGCTGAGGAGGAGGCTGAGTCGGTCTTTGGGAGCATCGACCTGGTGTCCTCCATCATTCAGAGAAAACTGAGGAAGATCAAGGAGAAGGAGTCGGATCACGGTCGGCACATGAAGGGATACGATCGATCCAAGGTCAGGGAACCAGTGGTGCTGCCCGTCGAGGTGGACGTAGAGGAGGCAGAACCAGAAGAAGAAGTCGTAGAGGACTTCATCGAGGAGGTCGGTCCCCATTCTCCTGTTCATTCTCCTGTTTTATGCGGAATTGTGTGACTGCTTGCTGTGACTATCACTTAGCATTGGATAATCTGACGATTCGTGCCTATTAAGATCGAAAATTGCTTACATTTTGCAATAGCTTATGTTAGTCTGACCCGATGGAAGCTGCGGTGGATCTCTTGTTTTGTATGATGTTATCATGAGAATGAATACGAGATAAACGACACTAGGGGATCCTTTTTAGCTTCCAAGAAGAGTGCTGCCCCGCTAACTGTTGTAAAACTGTCATTACAGATTGTTCGGACTAAATACTTTGACATGCCACCGCTGACCGTTGCCGAGGCAATCCAGCAACTGGAAAATGTTGATCACGACTTCTATGCTTTCCGAAATGAAGAAACTGGTGTGTACTCTCCTCAGTATTCCTAGCTGTCTTTTATTACCAGATTATTTTACATGCTTGTGTGCTGAATGCAGGCGAGATTAACATTCTGTACAAGAGGAAAGCTGGAGGCTACGGCCTTATCCTCCCTAAGGGAAGTGGGAAAGCGGAGAAGCTGGAACCTTTAACACTCGACAACTTGAAAGAATCCTCACTGGTGGAATGAACAATCAGAACAAGCTGGAGTTCCATGACATCATTTGCTACAGGGCATGAAGTTCTGCAGGGGGCTATGCATAAGATGATACGAAGGCAGATATATGGATGAAACCTTTGATTTTGCTACATTTACATTTTCACGTATTTGCTAACTCGAGGATCATCCGCCCTATAGTCCGACATTAGATACGGAGCACAACTAGCAGAACATGCAGTCTCTAAATAGTAATCTTCAAATCAAACAACAAAATATGTCCCCAGAACATGGCTACACGGTCTCCCGCTGTCGGCTCACCACCCAGGGCTCTTTTCAGTCACTGGCTGCCATATGAGGAAGCTGTAAGAGCACATAGTCTATGCAAATACTGCGACCGGCCTACCTCACCTGCCCTGGAGATGCCAACCTCGACCTCACTTTCAGTCGGTCTACATAATTCAGAGCCAGTGATTTGAATTAGAAATCAAAGATGACACAAATCCAACAAACATAATACTGTGATTCCACAAATCCAACAAACATAATACTGTGATTTCTAATAAAACCTGGATGGTTTGAATGGAAGGCAGATCTGGATTTCTGAGGAGATTTTGGTTCAGAACGATCCACAGATTTGCTACAAGAACATTTCAATTGATGAACTCAATGAAGGAAGCATTTGCATCGAGGAAGCAGGTACAATTTTAACTGAAAAAGAAACATCGAATTGAACAGAGTTGGGCTCATGCTTTGAGTTTGGGCCCGTTTGTGGGACATGTAGGCCGGCCCACTGATATTATATAAATATTGTTTGTATACAGGTAACGATTTCATTAAATGGTAAGAAATTTCGAGATGATAAAAAGGGTCGATTTTTTTTTCTATAAAGTCGGTAGAGGTGGATAAACATTAGACATCATTTTTAAATTTTTTTAATATATTTATTCATTATTTTGCATTGGAATACGTGATTTTTTTTTCTTCTTATTGGATTGGAATTTGGATTCCTAGGGAGGGAAAAGAAAACCCACCAAAAGGAAAGAAGAAGAAGGAAGGGATAACAATTCTTGACTTTATCTTATAAAAGGACGAATATTAGTGAACAACAAACACTCTTACAAACCAAAGACACGTTGCTGAGAAAAAAGCTTTTGGACTTGGCACGTTTAAATTCCTCGGCGGATTTTGTTTTACTCGTGTATTTTTTTTTTAGGAATTCACGTGAAATGACCCCCCATAGATTAAATATAAAAAAAGTGGACGATGAACCAACCAAAGTTTGCTCCTTTTTTTATATATTTGGGCTTGTCAAAATGTGAGACGTGATTATGTTTTTTTTTTGTTTATTAAAATATTTTGAAGTGTGGGGTGTCCGCTTGGAATCACGCCTCGAATTTTTGGTAATACAAAAATGTGTTCACAGAAGGAAGAACGTAGCGCAATATAAAATCATGCGAAAATCTCTACATAGGGAAAGGCGAAATCAGACGACAATCCCCCCTTCTTCGTCTCCCTCTCTCTCTCTCTCTCTCGGATCAATTCTTCCCATGGAACGACTCCATTAACACCGTCACCAACCCCCCCCAACACACCTTCTTCTTTCTCATCTTCTTCTCCACGTTCTACTTCTGACCCGATTCCTAAAAGTCTTGTCCTTGTCGTTTTTCCTTTTTCTTTTGTTCCCCTCCCTCCCCTATTCGACCGATCGGGGAGTTTACGTCTTGTCCCGATCAAGAAATTCCACCCCGGGCTTTTACGTAATTCGCCGGTGGGGTTTGGTTTTCGAGTGTCCGGGATTTTCTGGGTCGGTTTCACTTTCGTCAAATTCGCCATCTTTTTTTACGATCGGCGATCGGTTACACACTGTGATAGCATCCAGTCGATTCTGTTTGTTCCGGGGGTTGCGTTTTTTTTTGTGTTCCTTTGTGGGGTTTTGGTGGGTGAGCGGGTTGGAGTGAGATTTCTGATCATGGCGGTAGCTGAGAACGCCGGAGTCAAGATCGGGTCGCCTTCATCCGGGCAGTACTCGGAGACGAACGGCTCTGCTGTAGGGGCGGGGGCGGCTTCATCTGATCATGGCGATGGGAACCTCCGCGTTGTTAAGGGAGGTGGCACTGGAGATATCAGTAATGGGTTCTTGGCTAAGTCTGGGTCGCTGTCCCGTGATCGGGATTTCGAGGGCTGGGTCAAGGGGGACAGCGGGAATCGTGGTGGGGTTTACCGGAACGGGAATGGGGGTAGTAAGGGTGTGAATGAAATGAGGGAACTCATGGCGGATTTCTTGTCCAAGTTGAATCCGATGGCTGAGGAGTTTGTGCCCCCTTCACATGTTAGTAGTTTTGGGTATTTGGTGAATGGAGGGTTTGGTTATCCCGGCGGGTTCCTCCTTCATATGGATGCGGGGAATGCCAATGGCAGAAGGGTAAGATGATGCTTGTTGACAATGTATATATATGTAATATATTCCTTTGTTCGTTTCAATTATCACATGTGCTTTCTGTGAGATGATGATCGATGCTTGAGAAATAAGCCAGCTGTTCTATTTTGACATTTCGGAATCTTCTTCTACGTTGACACTCTATTAGAAGATAATTTTGTAACTCTATGGGATTATGCACTTGGCTTTTGCATTGGTTTGTGTTTTCCTATAGCAGTTTCTGTCTATTTATTCCGTGTTCTTTTACAGAAGAAGAATGGTTTTAGTCAGGGAAAGCCTAGGATGAATAAGAGGACTAGTTTAGCTCAGCGTGATGAGATCATTCGAAGGACCGTTTACGTGACTGACATAGATCAGCAGGTAAAGCTTTCCTCCTAGTTAGAGGTACATCAAACTATGCAGTTAATATGAACACGTTTACCGGAATGATTGCTTCAACTGATGTAATATTGACCTGCTCTTTCACTTTGGCCTTGTTGTGCTGGACCAGGTGACAGAGGAGCAACTGGCAGGTCTCTTTAATAGTTTTGGACAGGTATACCATTACCGACATGAATAGGCATTCATTTCTTATAATAGCTACTTTGGGAGTAATGCCCTTTTTAATCTTTTAAGGTTGTTGATTGCCGGGTATGTGGAGATCCCAACTCTTGTCTCCGCTTTGCTTTCATTGAGTTTACTGATGAGGGTATGAACTATGCCTGTGTATGCTATTTGTTTTATCTCTGAGATTTAGTTTTCCGAATATTGATGAAACTTGCATAAACACATGCAGAAGGGGCCAGGGCTGCTTTGTCTCTTTCTGGAACGGTGCTTGGTTTCTATCCAATCCGGGTTTCGCCTTCTAAAACAGCCATTGCACCTGTTAATCCAACTTTCCTTCCTAGGGTGAGAAAGATCAGTTTATTTGTGCTTGAAGTGCTTAGTTCCTTTTCTTTTGGTACTGACTTGCTGAGCGGCTAATCCTGGTTGTTGCAGTCTGACGATGAACGTGAAATGTGCTCGAGAACTGTTTACTGCACAAACATAGATCGGAAGGTTTCTTTTGAATCATTGATCATGTTAATTCCTGATAGCCGGGAGTGGATAGTTTTTTCACATTTGCTCATCTTATGCAGGTCACTCAAGCAGATCTGAAGCACTTCTTTGAGTCACTTTGTGGAGAGGTGTCATTATTACCATACTGATCTTATTGTATCTTTCTCCATGTTTCAAGGGATCATCCTCATGTGGTGTAACTTCAATTCCTCCGACAGGTTCAACGCTTAAGGCTCCTAGGGGACTACAATTATTCCACCAGGATTGCTTTTGTGGAGTTTGTAATGGTAATGTGATATCTTTAATTAAATTTTGTTGTAATTCTCTTATACCATCGGTATTTGCTTGTTAGTTGCTTCGGCTTCTGTTGGAGGCTGCATATGATAATGCATATTAGCCTTACGTGTTCCTTTAATCCTGTTGATATTCTGTATATGGTTTTCGAACATAAAGTTTGCTTACTCTTCTGGATTCATATTTCCTTTTGGGAGAAGTTTATGCCATAGGATTTCCTTATTGTCCACCGTATTGTATCTTTGGCATCATCTTCGGCCTGAATATTGGTTACACGATCATTCCGCTGATGGAAAGCTTGAATGCAACCCTTGTTGTCGGTGACCAAGCTCCAAGCAAGAAACCTGGCCAAAGCTCCCATGGCTTGCTTCCATTAGTGACGGCCAGTTTTAGACAGATTTTGCTTGTCTAGTGAGCGATATCAATGTTATATTTGACTGATGTGTAAAACATGAGAACGATCTAGGTAGTCTGTGTTTTGGAGGTTGGTGCTGATTATGCTTATTAACCATTATCGCAGGCTGAAAGTGCAATTGCAGCCCTCAGTTGCAGCGGAGCAATTTTGGGGTCCCTGCCCATAAGGTTAACACAGAAAGCAAAGTCACATGAATTCTCTCTGGAACACCCACTTCTCTATTGTTCTGATATATTTCATTTATCTCCTTTGCAGGATCAGCCCGTCAAAGACGCCTGTGAGGCCGCGTCTGGTTCCCGGTTCCCCTAGGCACTAATTGTCACGTTCTCTCATTCACTTCACGTGGACGGATGCTTCCATGACAGACATATAGGTAGCAGTGCGGTCCCTTTCTTCGCCATTTGATGTGTCCTCCTTCCTCTGGCTGGGAGAGTCCGGTTACTGGAATGTACTTGGAGTGTACCTGTTTTATCTCTACGTTTTTCCCTTTGCCTGACCCCACTTTGCAGTGGCCGCGGGATGTTTATTTTCGTTCTGTAGATTAGGAGTTTTTTTGGACAGAGTTGCTCTCTTCAGCTTTTGGTGACTAAGTTTATCCTTCTTGAAGAGTGAGAGACTCTTGACCTTGCAATGGAGAATTTGAGATAGGAAAACGTGTGACGTGATCCTGGAAACAGACATCTGTTGCCACGCTTTTGTTCCCTGTCAAACAATTTGCCTTCACTCCTGAAAACTGAGTAATTCTCGCCGTCTTGATCAGGGCGTTTTTGCCATCACATGGGAAGAGGTAACATGTTCCCCCAGTCTGGATGTAGGAAATGATTCACGGATGGTCAGAGACAAGATTCTAAGACAGACAGGGACGGAACATTCTTGCCGGAATCCTAAGATTGCAGTGAAATATTGAAAAATAGCCCATCATCTCAGACATTGCCAAAAACAGAATCTGATCAAGGCACATACGAGCAATATCTTGCCAATACCATACAACAACATGCGTTACCAAGGTTTTACAAAAATTCAGAGAAGCCATGAGTCCTCTTACAATGACTGCATTTAGTACAGATCCAGGGACTCTAGTTTGCAAATGATGCCAGGTTGTTAGGAGGATTGAACCACTGGACAGTGAACTCTGACATACTGAAGGGACTTCCTCCCAGCCTCGGGCTGCTTGGGCCGCTGCTATCGGATATCTGTGCAGCGAGGGAGGTTCCCATCTCATCGTGGACATTCCCTGGGATATTCGGCGAGGAAGGATTCGAAGGCATTCCAGCAATTCTGTGGCCGAGCACTTCTGCCAGGGGTCCACCTAAGGGAGCAAGAGGAACCCACGATGAGGAATCTATTGCCCTCGACCCCATTTCCACATTATCGGTGCCGGCCATGGACAGGGTGAGGGAAGAGAGGCCGAACGGGTCGGAACCGATGAAGGAATGGTGGTGGGCTTGAGCTTTGTCGTAATCCGTTGGTTCCAGATAAGAAGAGGCAGGGAAGGAGTTGTAAGCAGAAGCAGTTGAAGAATGGTCTCCAATCATCAGCCAATCCACATCCCTAAAAGCAAACACAACAGAATGTCAGATTCAGACATGGACAACGGTTTCAAAGAGACATCATCATGGATTCCAGACACCTGATCTTATTCCCCTCTCCCAAACCTGGAATCAGTAAGCACACACTTCCTACCTCGACTCCTTGTAAGAAGGCTCCGGGGCGAGGAAACTGCTGTTATCATCATCCCCGGCGAAAACCAGAGGGACCCCGTCGTCCCGCGGAGCGAGAGCCACTCCGGACGACGTCGAGGAAGAAGCGGGGAACCCCATCATATTGGCCCGCGTCTTCTTCGTGCCATTAGTGTTACCGCATACGGCTACGCTGTTAGCTTGGGCTTCCACGAGCTTTCTTGAACGAGGGCGACCTCTGTGGAGGTGACGATCACAGTACTTCTGGTGGGGGGCCACCTCCCTGGAACACCTCCATTTCTTACCGTCCGTCCTCTTACACCTCCCGGGCTCGCCGTCAGACCCGACCCCGTAACCCACTGTCAACCCGGAACCGACCCAGGTCAGATATCGAGCAAAAAACACGCTAAAAAAAAGAAACAGAAAAACGGGATCTTTTTGTTGTTATTTTTTGTTATTTGTTGTCAGGAGGGCTTACGGGAGTAGTAAGGGGGATGGGGGGAGTGGGAGAGGCTGCGGATGATTGGGAGGAGGAGATGGGGAGGGACAGGGATGGAGGCGGCCATGTACTTGTAGATCATTGCCTGTGTCTCGAGCTCCTTCCACTGTGCATGGGTGAAGGCGTAACCCGTCCCCATTGGGGTGGTGGTCGTCCTTGTCGCCGACATTGGTGGTGGTGGTGGTGGTGGGAGGAGGTTGTCCGAAGGGAAGGAACGCAACATACAGATGGGACACGGATTAAGAGGGGGTGGGTGGTGGGGGAGAGAGTCAAAAGGATGGAATCTTTGACTTGGGGGGATTGTGAGGAGGAGGAGGAGGAGGAGACAAAGGCGGCAACAGCAGCTGCTGCGGGCGGCAGATGGGAGATTTTTTTGATGAGATGAGATGCCCAACCCCAACCCGAACTTCCTCTCCACTTCTTCAAAAAATGTTCATTTTTTAATTTATAAATTGGATGTGGTGGGCTCGGGAGTGTAATTTCGAAAATTTTTCCAACACGAATCGAATTTTATAACACTCTAAATTTAAAAGTCTGAAATTATAAAATACGTTTTCTTAATTTTACTTCGCTTTATAGATTTCATGCTTCATTTAATATTTCTATTATCTTTAAAAAGTGATTTTTTTTAATTTATAATGTCCGATATTCGGGACGTACACGCCACCCGCCTTTATTACCCCTATATTAATTATTTAATTACACAAATGATTAATTATTTAATTTAAAAAAATAATAAAATTAACTATGGGTATCATACAGAGTTGAAAGAGAGAGAGAGAGAGAGGAGGGAGAAATGAATAAACATTTGATATATAGGTAGGGTTAGGTTAGGAGGTGTGCTTCCGATCTTCCAGCATTCGCATTGCCCCCTCTCTCTCTCTCTCTCTCTCTCTCTGCCTCCCAACTCCACCCAAAAGCCAGAATTGGATAAAAAGCATAGATACATAGCTGTTATATGTAATGTATTAAAAAGGAGGGAAGTGGGGTTGTTGTCCGCCCCTCCTCCTATTACCATCACATCCCTCATTCATTTTATTGGAAACAACGTAGGGGGAGCTGAGAGAATGTTTAGTTTTTACCGGGGGACCTGGTTTCCAAACGAAGCCCCCCCCCCATGCCATGCCGTGTGGTGTGGGAGGAGGTGAGGGAAAAGGCTATCTTTTTTAAATTTCGTAAATAAATTTTTACAAAGCTTTTATTAAGCATGTAAGCTATTACGAAAATTTTCATAAAAAATACTATTCCTTATAAATAATTAATAAACAAAAAAAAGGCAAAACAGAAGTGTGTGTTTTGGATGCCAAGACAAAAAAAAAGGGGAGTTTCACGGAAGCGGCTAACGGTACGTGCACGTGGGACTTACGTAGTTTACTACTTAATACTAAAATTAAGTAGTAAATTTTACTAAAAGTTGACCGTTACTACTCTAGTCAACGCAAAAGTAGTAAAAAAAGTAGTAAATTTTACTACTTATTGGTCTTCTTTTAGTAAAGTCAACGCAAATGTAGTATAAAATGTCGTAAATTTTACTACTTCTGGACTGTTCACCGCAGTGCAATTTTACTACTTTTACGCTGACTTTACTAAAACCTCACTTTTAGTAAAGTCAACGTAGAAGTAGTAAAAAAAGTAGTAAAATTTACTACTTTTTTTACTACATTTGCGTTGACTTTACTAAGAAAACCACACTTTTAGTAAAGTCAACGTAAAAGTAGTATAAAAAGTAGTAAAATTTACTACTTTTAACTGTACAATTATGTCGATAAGTAGTAATTGTTTACTACTTTCGTTGTGATTTTTAGTAAAATTATGTTTGAGTTGGTAAAATTGGTAGTAAACAGGTAGGGTTTGTCGTAAATGTTTACTACTTTAAGCATGTTTTTACTAAAATAAGTAGTAAACTGTTACTACTTTATCGGCGTTGACTAAGAAATTTTACTACTTTGAACAGTGTTTCCGAACCTAACTCCGAACCTAATTATTCTAAATTTTGATGTGAAATGACTATTTTGCCCCGGTTACTATGATCGTGGACAGTGACACAAACCTATGATCATGGTAACCGGGGCAAAATAGTCATTTCACATCAATATTTAGAATAATTAGGTTCGGAGTTAGGTTCGGAAACACTGTTCAAAGTAGTAAAATTTCTTAGTCAACGCCGATAAAGTAGTAATAGTTTACTACTTATTTTAGTAAAAACATACTTAAAGTAGTAAACATTTACGACAAACCCTACCTGTTTACTACCAATTTTACCAACTCAAACATAATTTTACTAAAAATCACAACGAAAGTAGTAAACAATTACTACTTATCGACATAATTGTACAGTTAAAAGTAGTAAATTTTACTACTTTTTATACTACTTTTACGTTGACTTTACTAAAAGTGTGGTTTTCTTAGTAAAGTCAACGCAAATGTAGTAAAAAAAGTAGTAAATTTTACTACTTTTTTTACTACTTCTACGTTGACTTTACTAAAAGTGAGGTTTTAGTAAAGTCAGCGTAAAAGTAGTAAAATTGCACTGCGGTGAACAGTCCAGAAGTAGTAAAATTTACGACATTTTATACTACATTTGCGTTGACTTTACTAAAAGAAGACCAATAAGTAGTAAAATTTACTACTTTTTTTACTACTTTTGCGTTGACTAGAGTAGTAACGGTCAACTTTTAGTAAAATTTACTACTTAATTTTAGTATTAAGTAGTAAACTACGTAAGTCCCACGTGCACGTACCGTTAGCCGCTTCCGGAGTTTCACCTTTCCAACCCCCACCATCGTCTTTATCAGAAAGAGGACAACTACCACCCATTTAATCTTCTGGGGGGACCCCATTTTTACCCAAAACCCAAAACAAAAAAGCCACGTGTGTTTTCTTGATTTTAAAGAAAATTGAAAGAGCAACTGCCACCCTTATGTGCAAAGTTACTCCAGAGTGTGGCTGGCCGTGGAAAGATTAATCTTATGATTTGTAGGAGAGAGGTGTGTGTGTGTCCTGGGGTAAAAGGATGCATTGACTAACTACTGCACTGCACTTCACTGGATTGGTCTGGAGGGGAAATTGATGTGTCGCCTTCCTACAACTCCAACTCCAACTACAACTACAACTTAATCCCCCACCCCCCACCTCCCCAAATATATATAAAAATCTTTCTTGATGGCGCCAAAACCCCCAATCCAACAAAAAGGAAAAGAAGAAAAGAAAGATATCAACAAAAAATGCAACAGACACAAATCCTATAGCAAACAAATACTGAGGTTCGTCAATGAATAAGAGAGGAGGGGAGAAATTATTGGAGGAGACTAAAAGAAGATCTGATATGATCTCACTGATTGAGATGAGACGCAGGCAATAAAAGAAATGGGAAGATGTCCACTGCACATGGGCGAGAGAGAGAGAGAGAAAACAAAGAACAAAAGAAGAGAAAGAGGATGCCAATAAGAAAAGAAAAACAAAACAGTGCAAAGATGGTCCCCCCCCCCCCCCAATCCCCCAACAACAAAGAAGACAACACTTGGTGTGTACGTATTTTGCGGAACAAAGGAGATGGTGCTGGGGTGGGCGTGTCCCTCCGTGTCCATGCATTTTGCCCAGGAAACAAACAAAACCTCTCCACTAGCCACTACTACTGATTGGGGGAGTGCTGTTGTGGTAAAAGATGGGATGGACCACACACTTCCTAACCCTCCCTCCCTTCCCTTTTGGCCTTTTCTGAAGGGCTACCACCGCCAAGGAAACAATCCCCCCCCCCCCCCTCCCATCCACCATCCACATTTAACACCCACAAATGGACATCCACTTCCTCTCCCATTTTTACAACAAACAACAAAAACACTGGTTAAGTTATGGTCTAGTCAGCAGATTCCAGTTGCATTCCTCAACGCAAGGTTAATTTTTTTTCTCTTTTAGATGATAAATAACTAAACAAAAACAAGCATTGCACAGAATTTGACCTTGTGCCAGGATGAAGAGGATGGGAGGGGACATTCCACCGTCCCCCCCACAACCAAAGTTTAGTTTTCTCATCATTCTTCCACCATTTTGCAGCACCTTTCCTTTGGGTCCCAATTCAACCCTGTGAGACAGGACAACAAAACATTAGACCCCGTAGAGAGAAATTACGCATGCATGCAGGTCAGGTTGGAGGTGAGGGAAGCAGACATTAATGAAACATCACTTTGTACAAGCAAGAAAGATGGCTAAACTTCAAAAGGCATTGTAAAATTGGTGGCCGTTAACTCAGCCACACATCTAGGCCATAAGTTCATTGGTCATTCTCACTGGGTCCCCGCATAAAACATCCTGACCGTCAGCCAAGGAAATCAAGAGCCACAACCCATTTGCACACCGAAGAGAAGGCCTTTTTTTCATTTAAAATCTTTCAATAATTCCTAGTAGACAAAGGAAATGAGAAGCGAGAACAAAAGAAAGAAATCAACAGTGATGCGGCTCAATCAGATGGTATTCTGCTCGTGCAGCAAATTGCAACAAAACACATCATCTTTCAGAGACCAAAATACCTCAGGTGGCCAAAACTTAAATAAGAGAATATCACCAGAAAAAGAGACAAGAAACTCGCCAACACCAAATTCATCGCAGAAAAAGAGAAGAAACTTGTCGACAACATTAAAATTCATTGAAATCAAGCAGATTGGTCATGAGGTACAACTTCCAAAAACAAAACTGTAGAAGCAAAATAATACTTACTACCGACGTACAGCTGAGATATGTCCACTTGTCCTGTAAAAAAAATTCAACAAAGAACACATCTCACTACACCTTATTACTGAGCCGTAAGCATAAAAACAGAAAATGGGATGAGCAAGACTAAATTATCCAAACCTTCCCTGAGGTCTGGGGACAAGATCGGGCCCCCGTCTTCCGTTGCTTTGACTACTGATAATACCAGATTTGTCTGCGTATTCCCCATTATTGATAAAACTTGAAAAATTATTTGCGTTCTTTTCCACACCATTCAGCTCAAGAGAATCCTTTGCTTTAGTTAGTATCTTGATGCTTGATGGGCCACCATCAACATTGAAACGGACACCATTCTGATAATGATGCTTTCCTGACGGATATAAGGGGTCATCAGTAGAAACAAGGCCATTTTCTGCGGCAGCAAACTGTTTACCGTTGATTGGTGGAGCAATTCTTTGACGGCGAGCCTGAGCCAGTGGAGTAACAGCCACTGTAGGCAAAGCAGATGAATAGGTAGCTGATGCAGCAGCTGCAGCAGCCACTTTTGCTTCAGCGGCTTTAGCTGCTATCATTTCCTGAGCACCTTCCCGAAGTTGGATGTAGTCCCCCTCAATCACGAACAACTGCAAGCAGCATCGAGATGACATCCACTGCCAATGGAAATGGCATGAGAAACAAACATTTGAAAACTCACTTCCGGATGACTGGCAACAAATTCATCAAGCTTTCCGTACGTCTTCTTGTAATCATGCCAATGTAAGGGTGCCAGCATTTTCGATAGCCTATTAGGTAGCTGTCATAAAATATTGATTAGATAAGCACCAAAAAATTCGTAGATCAATGCAATACGCCCACAAAACTTTGTTCAGATTATAAACCTTACCGTTGAACTGATTCTAATACCACCGCCAGCAGGAATGGTGCGAACTACACAAGCCAACAGAGATCTTTCATCAAGAAGACTACAGTCTGGAGCTGGACTTATAGCACCCGAGACTACTCTACTTGGGCCAACTGAAATCACATCAGGCACAACTTCTCGTACAATATCCCTGCCATCTTTTACTTCATTGTTTTTAGGAATTAAGGGTGATGACATGGCAAGTGTACTAGTATGTTCTGATTCTGAACCTTGTTCGTCTGTCATAGAATCAATTGATTCAGCAATGACATGCTCCTGCACCATTAAGCAAGCAATTACATGTCTCGAACACAATACTTGTGAAAATCAATAGATGACCTCAACCATCAATGAGCACAGCCCAAAATCCGAAGCAGGGGTAAAACCAAACCTGCGTTCCAACACTCTGCTTGGGATTATCGAAACTAAGAGAGTGATGGAAGTTTGAGGAAACGTCAGGTAACATAGCCTCTAATTGGGAGCCCGATGTACTTGAGTATCTTCCATCAATAGAGTCAGTTACCTGAATAAAGAACAAGCTCAAATATTGAATAGTAGCCTTAATCGCCTGGAAAGATTGATTCGGAAGAATACCCGTGTTTCCCTGGTGGATAATGTCAATGAAGTCTTATGATCCATCTCTAGGCTCACGGGAACATCCAAGTTACCTCTTTGAAAAACATCTCCATTAACAGGCTTCTGATTAGTTTGGGAATCTACAACTTGTTCCTGCTTTGAAACTTCCTTCTTTGCAGAAGCGCCCTGAATTTAATATAACAAGAATGAAGAAGATGATCTCCCTGTTTTTAAACATCATGCCAAATAAGGAAAAGAAAGTCATCACAAGTTGGCCACCTGCTGATTGTGCCACTGTTGCACCAGGGATACTAAAGGAACTGAAGGATATTGTCCGACTTCAGACGGAGGAAGATTTGAGTTCACAGACTGTGGAACTCCCGGTTGATTCATGGCATACGGATAAAAAGCATTGACCTGTCCGGACGGAATGTAAGCAGACAATCCAACGAGAGTTGACGACCCAAGTGAAGCAGCAGGCACATGTTCATTCTAGATCAATATTCCAAATTTAATACAAATGAGAATTTGATGGAATTGTACCACAATAAAAAAGTTTATACATCCAAATAAATTAGCAGCAACAAGATCCAAATGGTACATTCATCAATCAAAGCATATGCATAAAAAAAGATGACATTAGTAATTTCCAAACTGTCTCCTTTGGTGAGAATATCTTCCCATAATGCTTGGTTTGGTCACAATAATAAAACCATGGAAGCAAACAACCACGACACTTGATTAATAGAGCTCCAAGGCAAATTGTCAGCAATCACAAGTCAAAAGATGAAATGCCATAAAGAGAACATTTACAGATTTGGAAATTCTGACATGCCATAAAAAGTGCAGAGGCAAGTTTACTGCTTCAAGGAGAGCATATGACTTGTAAAACGACTATCCATAAATTTCTTATGGTCTGTCTACCTGCAGGGATCCGTTAACATCATGTTGATTCCCCTTGCTTGGTCCAAGTTGAGATCCATCTTTCATGTTGGGTTGGGAAATACTAGAATCATCAGACAAGGAACCATTTCTTTCCCTTAAATCAGCTAGCTCAACTTGAAGCTGTTGTATTCTGTGCAAGTGAAATCCCTCCATCTCAGCAAACTGTCAGGGGAAAAAACGCCTCACATCATACAAATCCTGTGTTATGAGATTCTCACGAAAATGAAAGCACCCACTTCCACACCAACAGGACAGAGAAACAACAAGCAAAAGATGCCTTATATATTCACAAAGATATCTAAAATAATAAAATCGAACCTGTCTTTGCCAAACCAACCAGAGTCGGTTACACTGTTCCGTACGTTCACGCAGTTCAGCCTGTAAAGAATGTGACTGCAGCGCGTCCATTTCCTGCACACGTGCAATCCATGCTTGGGCCTCTCGCAACTGCTCGTCCTTATATATAATGGCTTCTTGAGTAACTCGATACTGAGTAGAAAAATCAACAATTGTAAACAAATGTTAAGGGAATAAGAATTATCAAATCATAATTATAAGCACTGTGGAAATTGGCCACTCCAAACATGACCAAAATAATTACCAGAAAAAGGACTAACATGCCATGATTCATGCAGCAAATACAAGATAAATGTGAAAAAAAGCCGGTTTATTATTCATTACAAAGTTTCAACTCCAATATTCACTAAAATGCAAATGTCAAAAGAAGCAGATGAACCTGCTCCTGCAATTCCATGAGTTGCCTCTCTTTATCCTGAGCATGTTCCTGAAGCTCATGAATCTGTTGAATGTGTTGCAATCTTTCAGCTTCAGAATGATCCCGCTCCCGGCTGCATGTGAGAGGTAATGATTTCAAGCTTTCAAAGATACTAAAGAATTCAAACAAAGAAAGCACCGAAACAAGGCAGGACGAGACACCAATCAAGTGTCACCAACTAATGATACAGCAAAATTCGCATACGAAAAGGATGATATGTCCAGAAAACAAAAGTACATACCGAAAAGATGCTAATTCTTTCTTTTGCTCTCTTAATAGGTCCTCCTTGGCCCAAGCCTACAGATTTGGAGAAAACTAATAAAATCGTAGCAGAAAGAGTATTTTTGTAGTAAATATACAACAGCCAACCCAACCATCTCCCCCCTCCCCCCACCAAAAAAAAAAAAGCACCAACCGCTTCATTGTCCCTCTTCATTGCCGAGATCTCTCTATCTTTTTCATCAATCTTCCTCTCTAAATCCCGTAATAATTGTTCCTTTTCATGGAGCTTCTCCTGCAGATTTAAAGAGGATCATAGATGTGCTCAGAGCTTGTATTGAACATCATAATTAGTAGGCTAATCCTAGTGACATTTCCATAAAAGGACCTTTAAAACCCAACAGAATACAGTAAAAGTTGCATAAATGAACTTGGGAGTTCAGCCAAGTGTAGAAATTGAACTCAAACATTGGAGAACTTTGAATAATTTTTGGAAGCACCTGGAGTTTGACACCATTGTCAGCATATTCCTTGATTTGAGCATCAAATTCACTTTTCATCTCCGAAATCTCGGATTTGGCAATCATCTGAGCTCTAAGCTGGATTTCCAACTGTTGTAAATCTTCCCTCTTTCTCACAAGACCCTCCAACTGCCTCAATACTTCATCCTCTGAAGTGGCATCTATGGTGATTGCACAGAAGTTCAAATCCACTGGCTGTCTCCCCTGCTGTACCTTTAGCATGGCCACCCTAATTGAAGTCTCTCATAACCAAACGTAAGTCTAAAATAGATTATTTGTTACCTCATATATTGTCCTCTCATCAACTTGACCAACCTTTTGCCTTTCTAAATCCTGCAGGACACATTCAGGAGTCACAGTTATTGATGGTATCCAGGAAGGCTATGGAGTCGATAAAATGCACAGATGTCCAAGAGCCAACATAGGGGGAGACTTTCAAGAAACATGTAGAAGGCCATGATACAGACAGCAATCATCAAAGAGTCGACTTGAGGGAAAGAATAAAAAACCGTGAAATTAGATGCTACCAAAGATAAACCTAAATGAATAACACCCAATTTGACCACGGAGAAGCTCTGCCCTGGAAATCGAGAGTCCCACCAATACTACAGTACCAGCAAGTGTCATGTTGCAAATCTTAGCAAGACAGGCAGGAGAAAAGACACCCACCCAGCTCAGCCAAACTTCCACAATACAAGCCCCGCATTACAAGGATCAAAGGGTGTCAACCACGACCCCAAACTCTCTCAGTTAAATAATTTCGAACTAGTAAAATCCCATACAAAATATAGCGAAAGAAAAAAATAAAAAACACGAGAAAGAAAGGACACCCCAAAGAAAAACTTGTAGTGCTCTACGTCATACTTGTTCAGGAAAACATAAGGCGATAACCGGGGCACGCACGCATTCCCTAGAACCCAAAACATAAAATCCATTTCCTTCAAAAATGAAAACCTCATTTGTGGCGCTACGACTCGGCTGACTCTCTGAGACGGCACGCCACTCCTTCCTGGAAGCAGAAGTGGAAGCGGTCGTCATCGGCAAGGGACCCGCCCGACCAACGACGGAGGTGGCGGAGGCAGCAGCTGTAGCCTCCATGAAACGATCACCACCTCCCCTTTCCCCCACCAAAACCGACAATCAAAATCTGAAAACCCTAGCTCCCCAAACAATCCAAAAAGAAACCCTTAGCTATCGGTCCCTCCCCGACCGACAGTCACAAGTACGGATCGGGGAAGCAGCAGGAACCCGCGGAACCGCGAGGGAGGACAGTTGGACGAAGGCGCGAGGGTCGGAGAGGAGTTGAGGACCGTTTCGTGATATAAAGCGATTTCGAGGGGGATCGATTGCAATAATACTGAAATGCTCGTGGCGGGGGAGGGAGCGATTGACCGTGTAGAAAAGACCGAACAACGAGTGGGGAGAGAGGAAGAGAGAGAAAGTAGAAAGAGAAGGAAATGGGGAAAGAGGATTGGAGGAAGTAGTATTTATAGAGAGTTGGAACTGGGCTTTATGAGCCTTTGTACTAGGACTAGACGTTGGCCCAATAACGATGTCACTAATGGGCCATATCCATTCGCCTCCGTGTTGGATAGGCCCGCGAAACACTTTATTTAATATGGTCGAAATTACAGATATTAATTAGACAGGAAGAGGGAAAGTGAATGGAGAAATCAAAACCTGAGAAAAGGTTAAAATAATAATATTTGGAGGGGATTAGAGATTTTAAACCCGATCATTAAGGAAACAATTAGGAATAACCCATTTATTGTTAATCTGGGGGGGCTAGCTAGGGTTTAAAGCTGACGCATGGGATGATAGATCGCTACTAAATCAACACGCAGATCTCATCATCTTGCCAGGGAAAAAATCACCTTCATCGCCTAATTCTATTGAAAACGCCAAGCTATTCCGCAATCATCGACCCCTGAAACACCGTGCGGGGTTGCGATGGTTGCCGCTACCCCCGCCTTCGATGCCTCCGCGGTTGATCGAGTCCTGGACTCTCCTAAACTCGGACACGGGGCAGGGGATCGTGATCGGCCCCTTGTGCTCGAAACCATACTCCTCCTCGGACTCCTTCAGCAGCTCTATGAATAGGCGGTGCTTGAGGTACGCGACCGGAATCACGAACCTCTGGCGTTGCTCCCCCTCCGCCCCTACGATCACCGCCATGCAGCCCCTCGGGACGTCAACCGACCTCCTCGACACGTCGCCCGTGCTCCACATTGTGGAAGGGACTCGCTTTCCGGGACGACCTAAGCAACGCCCACTTGCACTACGACTAGGTTTTTGAGAAGAGACGGGGATGTGCTGGTCCTCATGGTTTGCTGGGTGGTCGACATATGTGATGAGCAACGCGACACGAGGCTAAGGCGATGGCGGGACGAGCTGGTGCGTGTGCGGTGTATATTTATGTCGGGAGGGTCATGGAAGGGGAAGGAAATCAAAGTAGGAAACGATGGAGGGATGGAAGTTTTTGTCTGGTACTTAAGGGATTGGATCCAGATTTTGGTAGTAGGGTTGTTCCGAGGATTAAGTACGAGGAAAGAAATTAGAAACTAGAGATTCGTGTGTGTTTGATTTTATCTTTCTCTTAGGGTTTGATATAACTTCAGTTTTGAGTAAAAAACAGATCTTCTCCCTAACTATATTTGAGATATTACTCCTGTTCTTAAAAAAAAAAAATTGTTTCTTTCTCTACGATTTTAAATATTATTAAAAAAAATGAGATATGAAGTATCTCAAGCAAATACTTGCAGCTCTTCGGATAATTAACGTGGCCGGACGTATAACAAATATAACCCAAAAAAATTTTATGCTTTGGCAATTTGCCCATCAAGAATGCCAGTGGGGCATGGAAAATCATCCAATGATAAGAGCATCATCCTAAGTTAGGAACATCCTTTACGTAACCAAAAGCCTCGCCATTTTAGAAGCAAAACTCGGGGATTTTTAACCTAACACGCCCTAATAAAATTATTGAATGATCTTCTTTCTAAGGGTAAGAAATCGGAGTATTTAGAAATGGAATTAGAGTAAGGATACGACATGCCTAAAGTGGTTGATCGTTTGAAGTGGTTAGGCAGCACTTAGAACTTTTCACAAGGTAAAAACGTGTCAAAAAAAGTGTCTAATGCCAAGAGATTCGTGGTTTATTTAACTGACTCGTTCAGACATGGAAGGAAACATTAAAGGCCATTTTAAGAATCTCGGATGTTTAAAAACCCGCGTCGGTAACTTTGTGTTTGTGTTAGTTTGCCGACATGAACCCGAAAGGACTCGAGAGAAGAAGGCATTTTCCATGCCCTGCCTAACCTTTTGGACTCGTAATATGTCGGGGAAACTGCAGGTGCACGGCCGCGAATGTCGACGACCTTAGAGTGTGTGCCGGCTGCGGCGCCAACCATCCGGGTCGTTGACCCTACAATCGGCCTGGAGCTTGTCTCGACTGTGGATGAGCATTTTCTATATTCGAAAAGCTATTATTTATAAGTGAAAATATCTGTCCATAAAGTCATGAAAATAAATGAATTTTATCTATACTCGACTTTTACTGGCATTCGAGTTTTGAAAATATTCTTATTTTTCTTGAATATTTCTTTTATCCTCGATATTTTTACGTTCATTTGACTTTTTTAAAGTATGTTCGCATGTCATTTTGTATTCGTTTTATTTTCATATACTTGACTCGTTTACCGCGATCATAGACTTTTTAACATGATATTCTAGCTATTTTCTTTACCTTAGTATATTTATACTCGCTCGTTCTTAAATTTGCTCGCCTGCCACCTCATACTCCCTCAGAGTCTTGCTTCAATCCTGAGTTATGAATCTTTATACCCTCTTTTTCCATACGCCTATACCAACAATGACGTATCAAAAGAAAATATTGATGGCAAAAGTGGGGCCGACAGATTAAATAATTCGACAAAAGTGGGAGGTGGGGGGCTCCAGTTTTATTATTATCACTCTATTTTACAATCCATTCTTATCATAATGGGGGGAAATGTCATGATCAATCAAGTCTGGTGAGACGTGACTGTCAATAAAATTAATGTTGCCGTTAATTCAAATTAATCAACAAATGACGTCCTCCTCATCCTCCTCATGGGGCATGAGATTAGAATTAATTAATCACAAAGATTAACTTTAGTGGATCAATTATTCAGGGAAATGTGGACCCCACCTCCATTTAGTCAGCACAAATCAAATTGGACCCACCCCCACATTTGTGTTTTTTTTTCCTCATTTTCCTTCTTCTACGTGTAGGAAAAGAACAACAGAGCAATCATGTTTTGATGATGTGGGCAATTCCATTGTTTTTATTTCATGATTTATTTATTTGATGTTATATTGGAAGCATTTTTATTTACGTTGTCTTATTTGCCCCCGGATTTGGCATTACCATCATTTAAGGTAATTTCTGTGAAATTTTAATGCAAATAAAGTCTTGGAGGTTTTAGTTGTTTATTTTGGTTACGCCATCGCCAGAGCCTCGTAGAAACATGTTGTGAGAAAAGAGGGAGTGTGGTGGTATATCGGAGAAGCTCGCGATGGAGAGAGACGGCCGGGCGAGGGTGGCCGTGAAGAAGAATAAGAAGAGGCAGGGGAAGGGGAAGGGACAGGGCGGGGATGGCGACGGCGATGGCAGCGGCAACGGGATCAAGAAAGGGTTCAGCGACGAGCAGGTGAGGATGCTGGAGACCATGTTCGAGACGGAGACGAAGCCCGAGCCTAGGAAGAAGGTAGAGCTGGCGAGGGAGCTTGGGCTTCAGCCTCGACAGGTCGCTATATGGTTCCAGAACAGGAGGGCGCGTTGGAAATCCAAGCAGCTGGAGAGGGAATATAGGGCGCTGAAATGCGATTACGACAAGCTGTCTGCCGACTATGAGTTGTTGAAGAAGGAGAAGCAGGGCTTGCGCTCAGAGGTACCGAGTTTGTTCGTTATGCACAGGGGGTTTGATCTTATTGCGGAATCAATCACGCGTGATCGTTTAGTTTTTTTATTTTTTTTATTTTTTACAGTTGCAAAGGATTACTGATATGCTGAGAAACGCCGGCAACCAAAGCGATGCCGGAGAGGATGGTAACGCCGGCACCTTCAGTGGCGATGGTGCCAACTGTGACACCAAGTACATAGGAGGGCATGATTGTTTCGAAAGGGGAGCGACGCTCTGCCCGCAGATGGACGATGAAACAATCGAGAACTCTGTTGAGGAGATGTGTGACCTACTAAACGTGGGGGCCAACAAGGATGATGGCGGCTCGTTGACGGAGATTCCCGAGAAATGGTGCGGATTTGGGCCGAGCGAGATGTCAGCAGCCGTGCAGTGGTGGAACTTCTGTACCTGAGTAGATTGCTATTGTACATGGCCAATGTCTAAAATCAAAATCAACCAAATTAAATCTTTAAGTTTGGAGGCAAAATTTTGATAACATCGAAAATTCCGTTCGTCGTGAAACATTTCGTAGGGAGCATGTCTTTGATTGCTCCTCCGGCTCCCGGAACCACCCAATGGCCACCACCGATGCTCACTGGAAAGTCAACAGGTCGTCCTCACCAACCCCAGCATGACTTCTATAGGGTCATTCTGCATCTCCGTCAGAAGGATCGCTTTTGGGTGATTGCTCAAGCAAAAGAAGGACGTGGAGGTCTTCGACATGGAGGAGGAGCTTGCCAAGAACATCACTCGTCTGCATTTGCTGCTCTATTGACAATAGAAGATTGCCCTCTGTGGCAAAATGGTGTCGTCGGAGCTTTTGATTGCCCTATTTTTCCGCCACCGTTTGCATAGAAAGAAAACTAGCTATTGGATCGGATGCCTGAGGTTCAAAACATCAAGAAATGAACGAAATTGCGAACCAAAACCAAGTGCACTGGCTGAGCAGAGCTGTATCGGAAAATTCGGTTTAAAACAAAGGTGTCCATCCTCCACTCCAAGCTTCGTCTTATTTAACCTTTCTTCTGTATTCCAGTGATGCTATAACAATGCTCTGGACACGTTTTTAGGCAGGTTTCAAAATGGTACTTGATGCGGTGTGGGAGGGAATAACTCTGCCACGACACCACATGTAAATTTCAAGAGTTTGACTCGACAACTCTACGCTTACTTGATACAAATTTACCACATATAAGTTTCAAGAGTTTTACTCGATAATCGACGGATATAAATATATCGCCATAGTTAGATAGACTCGAATGCTCACACATATTTAAATACAACACGATGAAACGACGCAAATGTCAGAGACAACGCATAGTATATAGATATAGCATCGCCATCGGCTAACACACTCGACTCAGTCCCGTTAATGCATAGAATTTTGTGGTACATAAGAATGGGCTTTGTACGATGAACAATAATTCCCATGTCATGGCATCGTGATGTGTGTTGGTGATTTGAAGGCCTTAGACAAACGCTCAAGCTTAAAATTGAAATTCGGTTTCCTCTGTTTTAAGACAATGATTGTATGTTTGTTCTCTCTCTCGTTAATGAAAGCAATGTTGTTTACTGTGCTTTATATTCTTTACTTAGACTGGCAGCCACATATTTCTTCGTGCTCTTCTCACACTCCGTTTGAGGCCTCGTTTTCGTGTACGAACAAGCCGCATTTAGACTCCATAGACATTTCAGATAAAGATAGATAGAATGTTCACTATTGAAAAATATGATAAAAGTTTCACATTATTCGCTAGCGGTACTGCAACCATATGTAGGGTGACTAAAACCTTTCAATGGAGCAACGCTTGCTTACGAATAAATTCTGAAAAGTAAATGGAGAATAGTAAAGTTAGCCTTGATGCCATGTCCCTTCGCTTTTTCTATCCAGATTTGCAAGATCTCCTGAATGGTAACGTTTTTCAGGGTTCTCCACAGGTACCGGGACTTTTCTTCTCGACTCTACCACTACTCGACTGTCTCCATCTCGAGTCATGATTCGATATATGGGTAGATGGTTAGCAAAATGACTCTAACTCAACTCGCGTCGAGTCGGGGGTAGCTCGAGTTTGGCCGTTTCATGTGATTGTTGTTGCATTCCATTAATTGTATTGTAACCTAAGGAAGTATCAATAATTTGAAGACAACCGAAAACCAACAAACTTGACAACCTGCATGCACCTGAGTGGTTATTTCTTATGGTCTCAACCTGATCAAATAAGACAGACAGTAATGCTCAAACTTTTTTCCTCTTGGGGAGACAGACAAACTTTCGCCATGACACTGCTTTAACCCTCAAACTGTCGTTTGTGGTTGGCGCTTACGGCTTTCACCGTTCTAACAGCCGCCCATGTTACAAATATGCATTTGCCTCAGTCGTTGTGTTCTTTTTGGCGAGTGACGGGGATCATGGAATTCCCCAAGATCGATAACAGCCAGGGGCTCTGTATTGGTGTGGTACAGATGAGAGAAATAGGGAGAGGAGACTGACAACGGTGGGTGGTGGTGGTGGGGGATCGTCATCAAAGGTGGGTGTGTAAGAAGAAGGAATGGAATGGAGGGGCGTGGCCGTGTGGGGCTTGTCATTTCCCTACGCCTACCCTCTTTGAATGAATCCTAAAGCGTTTGGTGGTGGTGGGCAATCAAAGCCCATTTGCCGCCATTTGGAAAGCACCTCCATTTCTCCCTCTTTGACCTTTTCCAATTACCTAGCAAATAAAAAGTCCGAACTAATATATATAGTCTAACGGGCTACTTTTCAATTGATTTTAGAAAAAGAATCTCGCTGGACTTATATACTCGGCTTGACGTATGGACAAATCATACATGGATTTGAGTTTGAGGAACCTCTTGAAAAAGTTACCACATAAAAAAAAGAATTTGAAAAGGAACATAGCTGAACTCGACACATGGACCTATCCGATATTCTATTTTCTTAGCATCCCCGACCAAAATCCTCGTGGTCGAATGCTTTGCTTACTTGTTAGTTGAGAAACAAGGGACTCCATTGATGCTTTGCTTTGCTTCCCCCTATTAATCTTTCATCATGATTAAGACGCAACAAATCAATAACGATGATGATGATGATGATAATTAATTACCCTTCCTTTTTCTCCCAAAAAATGGCACTCCCTGCCGTGCCGCGTCGCGTCTTGGGTGGTGGGAAAAGAATCAGAATCCCTTCCCTCCCTCACTCCCCCCCGACCCGTTCAAAGGGACCAAAGTCGTCCTTCCTTCTTTCCTTCCTAGTTCCTACTCTTCTCCAAAGGGACCCAAAGTCGTCCTTCCTTCTTTCCTTCCTAGTTCCTACTCTTCTCCCCCCCCCGAAACCAACACTTGTATGGAATAGGCAGTTAATCCATCACCCGCCGTCTGCGCTGCTCCCGTCCATCTCCTCCGTTTACATGTTCCCATGAAAGCGTTGAGGAGGAGTCACACCTCGGCTTCCCGCGCCTCCTCCATATCCACCCTTTCCTCCTCTTGGATACAGCTTCGTTCCCTCCTCGTCGTCCTCGCCAATTCATCCCCCACTTCCTCCTCGCTTGATCAGTCTGTCTCTCTCTTTTCAATCTTAATCGGGCGATCCCATGGCTACTTGATTGAGTTTTGGTTCATACTCTGGATTGGATTGTCTGGTTGAATGAGGGAGGGGGGGGGGATATTATCGATTAATATAGTCAGTGCGTTGACTCCCGCCTTCATCGACCGCTACAATACTGTTTGTCCGTCTTCAGTGTTGAGATGGTGTATGTCTTAAATTGTGCTTAGGTGCCATGGCGGTTCTTCTTTCTCCTTATTCTCTTTGGAGTCGACTTAGTCTTAACCACCATTCATTTCGACCAGAGGGGGACTTAAATCGCCTTGGTCTCGCCGGAAAAGGAAGCACGTGCTCTCTCCGCTACACTGGAGGAGCTCATTTACTCCAGACGGGAGACTCCTGGATGGTGGCGTGAAGTTGCTCAAGAAAGTCCGCAGTGCTGTGCGATTTTACAAAATTTTTTATACGTCCTTACTGGCATTTTGGCTTGTCGTTCTGCTACTTATAGAAGAATGCTCTTCCCCTTTATCCTTATGCAGGGAATTCACCCCAGTATTAGGCCAGAGGTTTGGCCTTTCCTACTTGGAGTGTAAGATCCCGTTGTCTTCTGTTATGGATTTGTGCGAATTTCTTGAAGTCTTCAGTTGCTGGCTTTCACGAGCTATCCTCAATTGGAATTTTTCATTATTTTCCTTCAGGTATGATCTAAACAGCTCTAAGGAAGAGCGAGATGGGAGAAGGAACCAAAACAGGTGCTTTCTCTTAGACGCTTCCTGGTTTGTGGCCCAGGTTTGTGCTAAGAATCAATATTTGGCTTGGGTCCTTCACAGGAAAATATACGAGAAGCTTCGTTGGAGATGTCGTCACTTAACCAGGCAGTCCGATGGGAGCATTGTTAAGCATTTTAATGGACAGCTTATCCAAGAAACACCTTCTCCTAGCTCTGAAGAAGTGGAAAGCACCACAGAGTTGTTGGCCAGTGACAGTGCAAGTCCAGAAAGTGGGCTGCTGTCGGATGCTTCAAAGGCATTTTTGGAGGGGGACGTCGCGACATCTAGAAGGATGACAAATCACAAGGCCTCTGTTTTAAATTCTGAGTCATCAGACACAGTCTCTTCTGATGAAGAAGTAATCGATGGGCCTATTTCTTTGTTTGGGGGTAGGGAAGATGACCCTGTGATGGATATCAAGCAAAACCTCTCTCCCTCCGTTGAGGACTTCGCTTCTTGGCGACGGGTCATTCGCCTAGATGCAGTCCGTGCGAACCCCGAATGGATACCCTATTCCCTGTCTCAGGCTGCTATATCCAACATAAGGGCACGATGTTCTGCCGATGCAATTGGTTTGAAAGATTACGATCACCTAGAGCCTTGCAGAATATTTCATGCTGCTAGACTGGTCGCTATACTCGAAGCATATGCCCTTTACGACCCCGAGATAGGGTATTGTCAGGGTATGAGTGATCTTCTTTCTCCCATAATTTCCATGGTTTCTGAAGATCATGAGGCTTTCTGGTGTTTTGTGGGATTCATGAAGAAGGCGCGTCACAATTTTCGGTTGGACGAGGTCGGGATCCAAAGGCAACTCAACTTCGTCTCGAAAATTATCAAGTGCAAGGACTCACACTTGTACAGACATTTGGAGAAGCTGCAGGCAGAAGATTGTTTTTTCGTATATAGGATGGTGGTAGTACTTTTCAGAAGGGAATTAACATTTGAACAAACCATTTGCCTGTGGGAAGTTATGTGGGCTGATCAGGCAGCGATAAGAGCCGGGATCGGGAAATTGGCATGGAGCCATATAAGGCAGAGAGCTCCTCCTACAGATGATCTCTTACTGTATGCAATCGCCGCTTCAGTCTTACAGAGGAGGAAGTTGATCATTCAGAGACATAACAGCATGGATGAGATATTGAGGGAATGCAATGACATGGCCGGCCATCTGGATGTGTGGAAGCTTCTAGGTGATGCGCACGACCTTGTGGTAACCCTACATGACAAGATTGAGGCCTCCTTCCGCTAAACAGTCCTTAAATATTAACTGTTTTCCGTTTCACAAGTTGTTTGTTACCTATGCAAGAGAGCAAGGAAGCTTTCGATATGTTATACCTTTGGTGAGTGGCAGTTGGGTCGCTCCTGTCTTAGTTTCTGGCTTCACTGATGATAGTTAGGATCTTAAGTTGTCATATGTATCAGTATACTTTACACAAGATTTTGTGGAGTTCCATCACAATCTCGAGTTATATTACACAGTTGATGAGCCTGCCCTGTTGCAAGCAAATCAATTATCCATCTTCTTGTTAATGCGAATTTAGTAGAGTATGCATATCAATTGGATATGTCGATATGGACAGAAAGGCAAATCTAGGAATAGAAAAAACAAAGAGCCAGCATTGAAAAATACTGTCCCACACAATCCATCCTAATCGAAAATCGGCCGTTCAGGTTCAACCAACAACAAATAGTAATTCGAGGACAATGTTTAACTGCAAAGTAAACCACCACCAACTAGCTACTCATCCTTCTTTGTGTAGTTACGCACGACAATGGCCAAGCCCAAGATCAGTAGAGGGACGAGGAACTGCAGGATCTTGATGAGGAACTCCGGTGTTTTGTCAGGGTTGTAATGAGCCTGTTGAGGAGGGATATATGTACGCTTTGCGGGGACAGTTGCAGCGTCTATCTCCCCGATGTAGTACTTTTCCATCATTTCCCTTGCCGAGTCACTATGGCCAACATCTTCAAAGTCATTTGTAGCATCCTTGCCTGCACATTATAGGAACAAATAAACACTACGATCCAAGTAGACCAAGCAGTTTAGCGTCATTAATGTGTAAGCCAATCAGATGCAATTACCGGTTGCTGATAACAAAACCTCATCACCTCCGGGGTGATCTTCCATGAATGGCGTCACATCGTACACCTGCAAAAAGGAATCAACGGCATGAATATGCGAAAGGAATACGGGTCGTTTCTTTCCAAGGACAAAAAATGACTGCAAAACTTCATCAGTAGAGGTTCGTTGACAGTAAATTAGGAAAAAGCAATGCAGTCCCTATCCCAGATGCCAGTGCTCGAGCTCAAATCAGAAAAGGGAAGAAACTTTGTCCAATAAATTAAAGTAATATCCTCGGAATCCAAGTTCTAGAGTGAATTGCGATATTGGCACTCAACGCAATGATGTCAAGCCTCTCTAAAGAATAGTTTTCAAGAGAAACAAAATGGGGAAGTTCATGATTGCCCGAGGCACAACAAAGTTTTCGGGACACACTAACTGGTGCCAGAAATCCCTCCAAAAATAGGGGGCGCCGATTAACGTCCATAGCGACCCATTTTAGTAAAGAAGCACAAAAAGACCCTCGGAAACCGCAAACACGTCGAGCCGAGCAATTGCACCAGCCAATTGACATCTACATCTGACGAACACGCAAAACCAGTCAGACAGAATCAAAACACAGCGACCACTCCTGCATCATGCCCGGAACCCAAATCCTTGGCGAACAGCAGAGCGAAACATGGACAAATCACCCAAAAGATCTATTAAACCCACCAGTCAATAACAGCGGAAACATATTACAGTCCAAAAGAAAGATCTGACCTTTCCAGATATGATCAGCCAGCAATCCTTCGTCTTGTTGTGCTTCTCGACCTCCTCAAAACCAAACGTCTTTAGATCCGAAGCCATAATTACTCTCAACAATCAACCACAGCTACAGAAACATCAGGCAAACCTCATCAAAACCAGAACAACCAAAACCCAAATCCAATTCCTAACTTTCTCACACGACGACTCCCAAAAATCACGACTTTTTTCATCCAACAAATCCAAAAAGAGCAGAAACCCGAATCCAGATTCAGAAAAAGGAAGGAACCGGAGTACGGATCAAAACGGGAAATGAATCTTTAATCCTCGAGTGGCCCTCCCTTTTCCCCGACAGTTTTTCCCACCTCGACGTCTATTGCCCGAATGCGCCGACGTCGGGAATGGGTCGTCTGGTTTTTATACATCCCCCGGCGGAGTTCGCATGAAATATCCAAACTACCCCTGCCTCGAAATATTAGGCAAGAGGAAATCCGTTTCATATTTTCGTTTTTTTATGAAAATAAAAAATTATGTTACTAAAAAAATAAATATAATTTTCTAAATTTTCAAAGAAAACAGTAGAATTTTTAATTTTAAAACAGAAACGAAAATAGAAAACGGATCTCATTTCCGGTTAACAAACGTTGCATCGATTTTAGTTGGGTTTCTTTGGAGTGATTGGGGTCATTTGTGTCATTTTAATTGGGTTGACCTAACCGGAGTGAACGAGAGTTTTTTCTTTTAAGTTAATTAATTATGGACCAAAAAGATATAATAATGATTTTATGGTGAAAGTTTGGAAATTGTATCAATTAATAATTTTTAAAGGAAAAATATCTGACCTCAACTTTGAGCCAACTTTTTGTTTTGTCATTAACTTAGTTTGTCATATAATTTTATCACCAACTTTTGTTTTTATTTTGATTTTGGCCAATTATGAATTTCTTCTAGGGAAAACCAAACAAGGCCTTAATATAGTCTGACATGTGTCATATAATAGTAGAGTTTCGACATCTCATTCATTCGTTTCATAATCCACTTTATCCGTAATAGTCACCCCCTAATAGAACATCATCCGACCTTCATCGATTTTTCATATTTTTTAACAACATCATCAACTATCGTTAACTTCGGCTTCCAATTCACTTGATTTGTCCATCAAAATTTTATAATAAAAAAACAAATGAAATGTTTCAATATTATTTCCCATTTTTTAATTTTCTTTTTCTTTTTAGTCGATAAATGAAAATTGTCTATTAAGATCTGTTTGACTTACGCACGATAAAATTCAAGATTGGTCAAAATCAAAATAAAAGTAAAAGTTGGCGACAAAATTATATAACAAGCTAAGTTAATGATAAAACAGAAAGTTGGCTCAACCCATAAATTAATATTTTGCCATTTTTAAATATTTGAATAAATCTAAATTTGGGAATCAGGGATGAGGATGTTTGGGGCCACAACGTCATGGATGACCGCCTTTGGCTGGCTTTGGTTCATGTGATGTTCTTCAGGAGCACGAGTCTCTTTTTATGGCCGTGACCTTTTGACCGCCTTAAGTCGGCCGCCGAAGCGTGCTAAGAGAATACCTCTCTGTTAAGGACGACGGTCTGGCGACTGCCATCCCAGGTGATGCACAAGAGCATCCTGCCCAATGCCTTCACTCTTCGCCCAAAGTTTCCGTCCTCGTAACGAATGATTCACGAAAATGCAAAAGATTTTCGTGGGATAAACTACTTGCGTCCGTTTTGTGATGAGATGTAAATGCGCGAGTGTGTACTTTTCGGACCTTGCAATGACTCGAAGGAACCAATACGTCGTGATCAGGATTGAGCTATTGAACGAGGAGGCTGTGTAAGTCTCGTGGTCTGGTTTCGAATCATGTGATCATTCCTACATCCAAGGGATGGATTAAGGGTTTTGCTTTTTAGTTAAGTAGCAATTTTTGAATCGGTATCCTGCGGTGAAGATCGACCAAGCTTGTCAGAAGAATGGCTCTATGGTGCGACAACATCTCCGCCATTTATCTATCGCGCGAATCCTGTCCTTCACGTGAAATCCAAGCACATCGAGATTGACTACAATGAAATGGTCGATTGTCGAAGTCGCAGTTTCAAACGACGATTTCTTTGTAACTTTAATCTCGCGGTTTGAAACAATAACTTAAGAAATAGAGCATTCTTAAAACTTGAACAGTATTTCATAAATTTTTTAAAAACTAACCATACAAAAGTACAATCATCGTCTTCAAAAGATTTATATCCCATCAACCTCCCAGGAACATTACATCACAAAGTCCAAATATTATCAACTTAATCAACATTTTTAGTCTCACTTTTCAAAGAAATGCAACTTACATTCCAAGGGCGATTGCACTCCCGAGAAAGAAAGCTTCCAGAGTCCAGTCCCGACAGAGATCAAAATTAAAGAGCCGAACATGGACGGGTAGGCTGGGCCTCTGCGAGCGATTACCCAGTCGAATATGCATAGCGATGCTGCCGTGACAAATGCTCCCTAGGAAAACAATCAAGTATTTAGCAGCGTGGTTTGGGATTGATCTCCGGCCAAGTGGGGCCTGAACATGTATATGTATGTACCATGTATAGGGTGGTTGTCCGGTCTTATGCATATTCTGACAATTGCCAATTGAAAGGCTGCGATCTTGCTGCACGAGAGCAATGCAACAAAGTACTTCAGCGGTCGAAGCAACTTCGCATGTAATATGTACCAGCTTCCATAGGACAAGCTGCGAAGTGACTCCTGCGATAGTGGATTATCCAATGGCAAGAGACAAAATGTTCAATACAAGGCCCCGTCTTCCCCGATGAAGAGCAGATGACAGTTGCAGTGTAAGGGCTAGCTCCTCGATTTGAAACTTCATAGAAAATTGCACAAGAAAAGGTATGTCACATTCAGGATTCACGTCAATGTCGGTATAAAGTTAATGCACCACTCATGGTACGCCAACTTGATCCCCAATTTGAGTGGTTCCCATTGGTACAGGAATATTTTGTGGTATTCATTCGGTGGTCTCCTCTCTATATTAACCGTTTGTCTGTACAAGAGATCTCACCCTCCCTCCTTCCATGGAAGCCCGGGTCGGGAACCTCCGGCAGCTTCCTCAACCTGCATCCGACCATGGGGACGAGCTCGAGTGGGAAGAATCGGAGGTCGTCTGGTCGGCGATGTCCATCTCCTCACCTCCCTGTGATCCTCCCGATTCACCGCGAACAGGTGGCAAGGCCAGGCCCTCCTCGAGGTCCAACCTGACGGCCGTGCTATCAGGGGGCTGTGAGTCTCATATTATCCGGAAGAAGCTGGCGATCGACCCCGCCATGGTGTCTCATGCGAGTCTTCGTGGCCGGAACTTGTCGCCTGACATGGCGACAGGGATGTCGGCTCCTATAGACGTGCCGGCATGGCACTCGTGGATGGCCAGAGGCAGGGAAGCAGAGGAGGAGACGCAACAGGGGAAGATGGCCATGGCCTTGCCAGTCCAGCCACACATGATCGGGGCAAGCTCACGCACGTCGAGGAAGATGGCGTGCTCGGTGTTCGAGGGTGCGGGCCGTACGCTCAAGGGACGGGACTTGAGACGGGTGAGGGACGGCGTCTTGAGGAAGACTGGTTTTCTTGATTAAACTCTTCTTTGTGTTTTAGGAATGAGACAATTACATACAGTGACCATCGACTGCAGAAAAATGGTCCAAACTATTAAAAAAAAAATAGAGAAACTTCTTTATGCTTAATTGGGCCGAGACCATGGGCTTAAAATACAAAGGCCTGATCAAGCTCTGGCCCAAATTTAATTTAAACACGTGGTGGGGATCTGATCCAACAAACGACAGCCCTCGGATATCAAATCCCGACAAGGGCCAACAGCCGTTGGATCTCTTCAAGACTTACTTCCCCAATTGTAAGTCTATTTGAGTGTCATTTTTTGTAATCTCTCATGGCAGAAACCCAAAAAACAAGAGGGCCGTGGATTCATCCCTCATTGTTTTAATGTTTTCTGTGATCTCCCAACACATGGGCTTTGGACATTCAGACCACTGCTGAAATAACTGTAAGCCCAACCCAATCAGTTCACAGAGGATGAAGTAAGAAGAGCATCATGGGCAGTCCCAAGATCTACGAACTGTACGATCTATTACTGCATAAAGAGTGTTAGATTGGATTTGTTGGCCTCTGTGATTGGGTGAATGGGGGGGGGGGTGATGTGTTATTGGGATTGATGTTGCACTCAACACTCAGTTCTCTAAAACCCAAGAAAGAAAAGGACTGGTTATTATTAATACTACTATTTCTATTGCTACTGAATCCAGCAGTCCGAGAAGGAGAAAGTTATATGGACCACAACCCCCCATATTTGTTCTTCTTCTCCCCTCGCACTCACACCCCAGATCTATCCACCGATCCATCCATCTCACTCCATCATAATTTGCATTGTTTTGTAGTGTGGTCCTGTCCCCATGTACTCGTCCATGCATACGTACACACACCACCCCCATCCCCCACGAGGCAGCAGTATCGAGGCTCGTCGCCTGTCGCTAGATCCCGGATCCGAGACGTTGGAGGAGGACAAGAGCACTACGACATCCATCTGTGCTCGAATGATACCAGATGCCTAAGATTCGGATATTTGGTCCTGAATATTTGGCAAGCTGCAGGCGCACTCAACTTACCACATCTAAAAAGGCTGCGAAACATTTCATGAGGCAAACGCGAATGTGCGCGTCATGAACAGTGTCGTGCGAATCGTGTCTTTCTCGGACCACGACGAGTCGGGAACATAATTATTGGGTTCGGGGGGTCCGGTAGGACTGCTTGACCGTGGATGGCACCAAAACTTTTCCCTAATGTCGGCCGTCCAACTTACTACTACTATTATTTGGTTTGGAGGAGATAGATTTAAGAGCAAAAAAAAAAAAATGGTGTGCATGTGTGGCTAATATCGAACGTACGTGACCCGACTAGACCCCGCCAATGTTCCACTTATTTTATTTCGTCATGGCACGCAACGAAATTGAATATGTGGGCAAAGGGAGTTGGTCTGGTTGATGACGAATCATTTGTTTATGCAAAATAAATTGTTGTCATATCCATCTGTCGCCTCATAGTCCCAAACATGGGCCAATCGTATTTGTGGGATGGTGTTTAAGGTGCTCGCAAATGCCAAGTGTCATCTTCATATCGATGTTCTTCTTACAAAAGCAGTAACATGGGACGTGGTAAATGAAGATGTTAACGTTCGATGTATCTCATTCAGATGAACATCGCTTATCATCAAAACCACAGTGGTTAAGTTATGATAACCATAATTGTCCGAATGGAAGTCAAACCAGCGTAGGGTTCAATGAACATAGTGATTTTGAAATAATAATGATAATTAATAGTAAGCTCTTAGGGTTTTGTTCCTCAAAAGGATGGTTTCGGGGTTGCTTAAGAAGAAGCTCAGCTCAGAATAATCGAACGAAACCATGGACACGTAGTTTAGATTAATTGGTACGTGAATCATGAATGCATGCACTCCCTAAAAAGGTTGGCCTTCCCCAATAATTCTTTTATACGCTTTGGGCACGATGATTGGAGTTTCTTCCTAAATGGGAGACAAACCCTTTTGACTAATCCCGATTAGTGTCAAGCTTTTTGTAGGATGAGAACAAAATCGGTAATCTCTGCCCCGTACTCTGGTTCCCTCCCGAAAGGCGCGGCGGATTAGTCGGTCAGGAACGTAACCACGGCCGCGGGGGCGGCCTTCACCTCCCCCTCCTTTTTTCTGACTTTGGTGTAATTAGGGCGGGGAATTATATGCAGATATAAACTTAAAGTAGGAGTTTTGTGGATGAGGTCGGATGGAGATTTCTGAGTCCCCAGGACAATTTCATGACCAGTTAAACCAACTTATGGTTTAACAGATTTGTTCAAATTATAATAAAAAATTATTCGGATACACCATGTTTGTTACGTGGAGACCACCAACTAAAACTTAAATTATATGCAAATGTATCTTGTAAACCCAAAAATTAAAAATTATTTTCAAGACTGGCTAATTTATATTCCCATTATTTATCATTTACTTTATTTTTTTTTTGAGTTTTTTTAGATGGGAACAATTGTGTGTGCCCATCCCAATGCATTATTTCATTTTTTTTTTCCCACTTGGGTAACCTAAAATTATATATATTAATTTTTTTATAAATTCCACTGAAAAACAAGTCCTCCCACTTATTATAATTTTTACTTGGGTCATGGATTCGTGGATTCAGTTGTGTCCTCGTAATTTTAGCAATCGCTTAATTTCTGGAAGTCAAGATCTTTGGTGCTTGCTTATTTGATGACCTCATCTCCTTAATAATCTAATCTTGGGGTGGAGTAGTCAAATTTGGTTCCTCCCAATTTTTTTTATAAGATATTAGTGAACTGTATGTGACATGCCCCTGTCCTGTCATAATTTAAATCGAACAGGCATATTATATTATCGGTAAAGTAATTCAGTTATGTTCCATGTTTTGCTAACCAAAAAGTAAAGAGAAAGGGAGAAGATAATTTATTTATCTTATCAAACCATGGAGTTTGGGTCTTTCAAAAAAAGGCAACTATTAATAATTCTTAGAAAACTTCCGATTTTGTTATGTGTCCATAAAAGTTAAAACGATATTAATTTTAAAACCCTTTTTTTTAATATTAATTTTGATGATTTTCATTGAGGCAAAAGCGAAACTAACTACTTTACCATCTATCTACCAAAAAATTAGGGAAAAAAAAACTAATAGTGTTTTCTAGTTTAGGAGTTTTGATGATTATATGGAAAGGTTTCCGATGCTACCAAGTGCAAAATTAACGAAGGCAGAGATTGATGGGCCTGACGAAATCTAAATAAAAATTAATATAACAACATACGTGCGGATAAACTCATATAATAAATTAATTTAAGATCACCGCTTTATCCAAATTAGAAGCTATAAATATATATTTCGTCCTTAAGAGAATACATACTATGCTCACTCGTTTGATTTTTAGCCACCATTTAGCATGTACACACACGTACACACACGAGACGATGTTATACACCCAACCTTGTTATGTTTTTCTTAAAAAAGTAATCATTTTCTATATCATTTTAGATGGATCTGTGAATTTCGAGTGTTCGCGTGGATAAAAATAATGGATGAATCACATCGTTAAGGTTGTAAGGAAAATTTAAAACTAATAAAAAGGAACAAACCAAAGCCGAAGAGACGAAGTAGTGCGGTTTTGTGGAAATAACATTTTTAAACTGATCTCGAAGCCTCTTCCTCTTCTCTTGCTGCTCCTCCTCTCTCTCTCTCTCTCCCTCCCTCCCTCTTCTTCGTGTCTCTGCTGCTTTGGGCCATCCGCTCACGAAAATCAAGGCTTCCAATTTCTCGCATCCGCTTTGGTTTTGTTCCTCCCTCCTTCCCACTTCCCATCTCCTCCCCTTTTGCCTCCCTCTCTTCCTTTGCAGAGAGATTCACATTACGTCCATCGATTTACAGCACCGCCCGCACCTGCAGCGGAGCAGGCGCAGCGAGGGAGGGGATTGTTTGGTTGGGTTGATGCTGCTCTAATCTCTAGTTCTCGAGTGTGTCGCAAATTCCCCTCTTGATGGAATAACGAATGAAAACAGAACAAACCCATGTAAGCAAAACACGATCTTTCTCCTCACCCCCTCCAAACATTGTGACGAGTTGATGATGATTCCGTCATTTCTTTTTTGTTGTCTTGTTTTGGGCTTGTGGGGATGATAAAGGAAATGGTGGGTTTTTCTTTTTGGGCGTTTGAAGGAAACCTCTGTGTTTCTGGGTTCCTTGGTCTTGTATGTATGTTAGGGTATTGGGTCATGTTATTGTATGCGTTTGTATATGCAATGTATTTGTAAGTAATCCCAAAAAAAACCCAACCCTTGTTTGCTTCAAAAGTCTGGTTGAATTTTGGGAGCTGGGATTGTAGTTTTAGTAAAGTTGGGGTCTTTTGAGGATTTTGTTTTGTGTTGCACTCCTCCTCTGTGGGCTTGAGTGACTGGATTCAGTGTGCCTTGAATTGGGATTCGTTTCTTTTTTAACTTTTATGATTTTTTTACCATTTGTTCAGATATGCAGATGAATCTTTTAGCTGACTAACTAGATGTTGGATTCGGTGCATTTATGTTATTATTTTAGTGTTCTCCGGCTCTTCGCAAGTGGATGTTGTCGTTCAAGTTGGGGGAGTTCATGGGGCTGAAGGGCAGATAAGGGAGGAGGAGGGGACGGGAGAAATGGAGGATACCTTGAACGAGGAGTGTTGTCGCTTTTTTGATGCCCGGGAGGATATCTCGGGTACTTCCAGCAGTGTGCCTTCCGATGATGATGTTGATGGCACGGAAGAGGTGGCAGAGCCTCCTCCTTTTGCCTACGAGGTTTGGTTGCGAAGCCCGGGTAGTGTCCAGGAGAGGCGACAAGAGTTCTTCTGTTCTATGGGGATATGTTCATCCAACGGTAAGGATTCCATGATTGGTGTTGATAGGATTATGGAAGGTAGCGGGGCAGTGTTGAGGGATTCAGGATTCCAGGGAAGGCAAAGGGTTTGTTCGAGTAGCTCGTCGATGTCATCCGTGGATACCGATGGCTCAGATTGGTCTAGGGAGTCGACTGTCAAGGAGGCAAGGTCTGTATGCAGAGCAGAGGACTTCAATGGCGCTGTGGAGTGTCCTGCAGACGACGCCCCGAAGGCGAGCAGTTGCTCCCCAACTCACCAGACTGAGGAAATGGAGGACGTTGTGACAAGAAGTGCCAAGCAGCCATCCATGAGGAACATAAAAAAGTGGTGGCTTGGCCGGTTGCGTTCCTTTTCATGCGTTAAGGATAGGCGAGGAGTAGAGGTGATGAACCAAGACGGCAGAAGACTGGGTCCAAGAGCTCAGAAGGTTAAGGTTCGCCAACATGGGAAAATATCCAAGGAACTATCGGCATTGTTCACGGGGCAGGATTTCCAGGCGCATAAGGGCGCGATATTGAAGATGAAGTTCAGTCCCGATGGTCGGTACCTTGCTAGCGCCGGAGAGGACGGGATTGTTCGTCTGTGGCAAGTGGTGGAAGATGATAGGTGTAATGATACTGACATCCCAGAAATAGACCCTTCGTGTGTGTATTTCACAGTGAATCATGTATCGAAGTTGACCCCGCTCTTCACTGACAAAGAGAAAATGGGCAAGCTGGGGAGTCTGAGAAAAACATCGAACTCTGCCTGCATAATTTTCCCTCCTAAGATTTTTCGGCTGTTAGAGAAGCCGTTGTGGGAATTCCGTGGCCACAAAGGCGAGATCTTGGACCTTGCGTGGTCCTGTGACAATGTAAGTAGCTCCCCCGTAAATTGTCCATCCTTGGATTTCAATAATTAGGAAAAAGACTGATGTGCTCTTACATCTTTGATGTCATAGTTCTTGTTGTCGGCTTCGGCCGATAATACAGTGCGCATGTGGCAAGTAGGGTGCGATCGCTGCATCGGAGTGTTTCAGCATTGCAACTACGGTATGCTTTCTTAGCATGCAATTTTCTCTGTCGTCATCTTTTGCGTTTGACAATGTCTAACGATCTCCCGATCTTTACTTCTTTGTGTAGTGACTTGCGTACAGTTCAATCCTGTGGACAGCAGCCAATTCATCACGGGTTCATTAGACGGGAAATTGAGGATCTGGGATATCCCATGCAGCCAAGTTGTCGAATGGACTGATATGAAGGACATTGCCACTGCGATTTGTTGTCGGCCCTATGGCCAGGTACTTTATCTTCATTCTCTTTGTTGTCGCCCTTTGTTAGGAACCCTATTTAAAGATGAGAATTCACGGGAAGCTCCTTTCTGTGTAGGGAGTTGTGGTCGGGTGCTTGTCTGGAAGCTGCCGATTTTACTCCTTCTCAGATAATCATTTGCAATTCGATAGCGAAGTTTGCTCATGTAACAAGAAGAAGGCACCTTGCAAGAGGATTACCAGCATCGAGGTAATGCTTTGTGTCCCAGACTCGGGGTTGTGGTGGTTTCATACATTCTTAGATTGTCCTTCAAGCTGAAATGTTCTTGCTGATGTGACTTTCGTCCAGTTTTTACCGCAAGATGCAAACAAGATAATGGTAACCTCCGCGGATTCGCAGATAAGAATCCTCGACGGGCCAAATGTCATCAGCAGATTCAAAGGTAACAAAAAAATCCCGATGTCTGTTTTCCTAGATGTATCAGTTGGTCAACCTTGCCTTTAACGATTCATTAATTAACTTTCTGTTTCTGCAGGCCACAGAAGCACTGGTAACCAGGCGACATTCGCTTCCTTCACGACCGACGGAAAGCATATAATTTCGGCATCCGAAGATTCTGGCGTATACCTGTGGAAATGCAATAAACAGGGTGGTCCTCTATTTGCAGAAGCACCAAAAGTCATTAAATCTTGTGAACATTTCACATCCGGTGCATCAGTTGCAATCCCATGGAGTGGGATCCGGCACGAGAGATCTGATGCAGAGCTGCAATTCGGTGTCCTCGGCATAGAATTGCCTGAGCCTCTTCCTTACTCATCGGCTTGCTTCTTCCTAGGCCAAGAATTTTTCCTAGAGCTGTTGTTCCCTAAAACCTGCGCGACTTGGCCAGAGGAGAAACTGCCTACAGAGCTAGCCTCGTCACCTGCCATGCACAAGACCCAGTATAAGTTCCTCCGAAGCTCTTGCCAGAGCACGTCGAATTCCCATGCATGGGACCTGGTCATAGTGACCGCAGGCAGGGATGGCCGGATAAGGTCCTTCCTAAACTATGGACTACCTGTGACCCGCTAAATCTTATCCGGCATCTTTTTGCCGTCCCGATCCTCGCTGGCATCTTGATAACCGTGTCCTTGATCCGCGAAATCCAGCTTGGAATGATGGGGCAAATGGATGAGATTGCTCCCATTGGATATTTTGGTTTGAATTCTCAGGTCAATCATTATCCAGAAATGGGGATCCTCCTGAAGTTGACTGATGAGACACAGATAGTGGGAGTAATTGAAGCCACAGCAGGGGTTGTTGGAAGGTTTTTAGTGGGGTCAAAATTTGATTGTAATAATATTTGGGGGATCTTGATGTTGCAATTCCCCCATGAAGGATTGACTGGTGGTGGTTTATGCTTTTGGTGGTGGTGGGGGGAAGTTGATCCACATAAACCCTAACCACCCCACAACACTATCATGCTGTTGGCCCTACCTGAGTGTTTCATTATTGGAGAGATCCATTCTGATTGGTGGGCAAATTGGGTTTCAATCATCGTGAACTTGTGTGCACACAAAAAGGGGGGGGGGGGGGGTTGCAGGGAGGATGTGGTGCATATTAGGCTCTTACCACAGTGAATGATGTCGTTTAGAGCTCTTCGCTGCTGTTCAGTGATGTCTTGATTCACATTACATTGAATAGGCATCTGCAAGCCACGGAATAAAATTATGAGTCAATCAAGCAAAAACCATCGTCGGCATGCACATCACTTTCCGCTGATAAAATAAAAAGAAGCCTCAGAGACGTTTAAGGGACATAAAGCATGATGATCCTTGACATCTATCAAGTCTTTATTTTGCATGACATGCACATTACACCTAATTAAAGCATGATTAAGACCCTTTTGCCAGTTATAAGCAAGGAATAAAGTGATTGGGGACAGGACAGAAATGCCAAAGCAATTTCACCAGTTCTTGCACACTACACAATAGTGCAGTTGTCTGTTGCCCCAGTTTGTTGAAATAATGCAGCAACAAGGAGCCCATCATCATTTCCAGGATCACATTCCTTTACTCAAGATAAAACTACTCAGAAACTTTATCCCAATAAACGAGGATTATCATCACATGAGATCTGCAACGGACAAGTTCAAGAACAGCGGCAGGACTCAAAATGTATGGAAGATATTAACAAAAATGCGAGGTGCACATGATTTCACACAAAGGTGGATGCAATAATCATTGTAAATGGTGCCCTGTAGCATGACTGTCTGGACATGGTATAATTATTTATCGGAACGAGTCCTAATTCAGCCGATTACCCTAACACAACCAGTAGCAATTTATGGCCCATTTTGCGACGAAGCAAGCTACAGGCCCCTCCTTGAAAAGCATGAGCCCATCCAGTCCCATATCAACAGTTTCCTGCTAACACGTTTACCCCTAAGGCCATTGCAATAAGTGAAGCTTTTACAGTTGAACGGTGGTAAAACACCTACAGGGCATGCATAAAAATTGATGTACAGCGTCAATTCCATTCTTCATGATTGAACTCCTAACTATCCTCTTCATTATAGCTGCTCTCACCAATATATATTTGGGAATCTTGGATATCTCCATTTGAACTGGAAAAATCAAGGCAGCACTCAGAAGATTATTTTTGCAAGAAACGGAGGAGAACAGAGTGATTAATAATGACAATGGAGGGACAGATGTTCTTATGGATAGAAAAACAAATCTGCACACGCAATGATGATATAAGAAAGGAAACCGTGTAAGATTTGACAGAATAAACAAAAAAAATCGAGCATAACATCAGAAGCAAAGGCAGTTAACCGAGCAGTCCTCATCAGTTGTAAATGAAGAAAGCAAAGGCAGTTAAACTACAATGATATCTCATTCCCAATAGTCAAGATTGGAGAACCTGTGGCTTTCCAATGCTAGACTCCAATTTAATGCATTGTGAATCTTATTCTTATCAACCCTGCACAAGAAATAATCCGGAAAAGCAGTATAATATCAGATCCAAACTCAGGTCAAGGTCCATTGTAGACCACGACCACTTAAGAACTCTCTCCACTCAGAGCATTATAACTAAACGTGCTAGTTAAGCTAAGCACAAGGTAAAACAGTATCAATAACGACGTCATACCCTATGAACATCCGGAATAAATTAATTATAGCACATTTAGACATGATTTCTTATTGAAAACTATGGCCTTTAGACGACGATCGTTCAAACATGCCCACCTTACACAAATGGAAAATTCAGAACTTTATTTACAGGGTTGAGTCATAAAACATTACAGTGACCCAACAAAGAGTAAAAGAACAAATGCATAAAAATCCCCCACTGTTCATATACCATCGGCAGCATCATCTTATCACAACATTAACGAGAAATATGCTTTTCTTTCTTTTGGGGGTTGGATCGCCATTCAAACGGGCAGATTGACAACGTCACGAGGCCGTCCGTCCTTATCGGAAACGGGAGAAGAGGAATTCCCATCGGAGGGAATGAGGGGGAGGTCGTGGGCTTCATTGGGGTCATCAGAGTCGTCCTCGGAAGTGGAGAGGTTGATGCAGGAGCATCTCTCGAGGGAGGCGAAGAAAGCCGAAGCGACACTGGAGCCCACCCAAGACGCCGCACCGTTCAGCTTGTCGTACGAGAAGATCGCACCAATCGAGTCCATACCACCCCCCGGATCGGGAACGCAATTTGGGGGAAATCGGAAACCCTAGGAGAGAGAAAGAAGGGTCGAGGTGTTGGGTTATGTGGCGGTCCGGCGGAGCGTTTCTTGGGTTAGTTTTGACTTTGACCTTTTCCTCCTGGGCCAAGGCCTGATGCGAATACACAGAAACGGGATGGAGTTTTCAGAGAATTGAATGGAGCGGCTCTTGGCCATGTTCTGATTCTTTGAACCCTGTACTTCACCGAGTAACGATGTCTCCGACAAGACAACCTTTCTCTAAAGCGAGAAACATTCAATCGATTCTTTCAATCCACCAAAAAAACTGAACTAGCTTGACTAATTCCCTCTTCCCTCTGTACAAAGCAAGGAATCTCATCCCCATCCGATTCAATCCACACAAGTTGCTGGCTTGATGGTATAGTAGTTCTCTCAAACAAACACGAGGTCACGGGATGTCGTAACCAGCCGCATCACCATGGATGTAGTAAGGTTGTTTGGTCTCGCCCTGATGCTCCTTGTTCCAGCTTTAGTCGTGGTATGCGAAAAACCATGCATTAGCTACAAAAATGTTCCATGACGAATTTGGAAACTGAATGTGATGGATGGTTTTTTGCAGGAGTTTATGCTAGCGTTGGAGTAAACTACAGCACAGTTGCGAAGGACCTCCCTCCGCCGTCCCAAGTCGCGCATTTCCTCCTGGAATCGACCACCGTCGACCGAGTTCGCCTCTTCGACACGAACCCAGAAATCCTCAAGGCATTAAAGCAGACCGGGATAGCGGTCACTATCACGGTGCCCAATGAGCTCATTCCCCAGCTCGCTCGATCGGGTTTTGCCAAACAGTGGGTGGCGACCAATGTCAAGCCGAATGTTCCTGCCACTAACATTGTCCGGATCCTGGTTGGCAACGAGGTCGTGTCGACTGCTAATCGCATGCTGATTGGGAATTTGGTGGGAGCAATACGGGCCTTGCACGCGGCCCTCGTGGATGTATCCTTGGATGGGCGGATCCAAGTTTCAACACCCCAGTCATTGGGGATTCTGGCCGAGTCTACCCCACTGTCAGCTGGGAGGTTCCGAGAAGGCTACGACATCCATGTCCTCGAACCTCTGTTTAGCTTCCACCGTGCTACTAATTCACCCTTCATGGTTAATCTATACCCGTTCTTCGGCTGCTCCGTCGGTACCCTTGACTATGCACTGTTCCGGCCAAACCCTGTCGTAACAGATGAGAACACGAAGCTTTTGTACTCCAACATGTTGGACGGGCAGCTGGATGCAGTGTACTCTGCCATGAAGATTCTTGGGTTTGGCGACGTCGAAATAGTTATAGCCGAGACAGGGTGGCCTTCTCTGGGTGTCCCTTCTCAGGTCGGGGTCGATGCAGCGACTACGGCTGAGTACAACAGCAATCTGATCCGCCATGTGATGTCTGGAGCCGGGACCCCATTCATACCCAACAGGACCTTCGAGGCATACATCTTTGCGTTGTTCAATGAGGACATGAAGCCCGGGTCCACGTGCGAGGGGAACTTCGGCCTGTTCCATCCCGACATGATGCCGGTGTATGACGCCGGGATCATGAGGCCAACAGTAGTGTACGCGCGCCTTCCGGCCTAGCACGCGCGAGGCGGTTCGAACGACACGAGGATCCGGGTCCGCTCCCCAAGGCCCAACTGGTCGACGTCGCGACTCGAGCGTCGGACGCTGCAGAAGGGAATTGGGTGATCCCTCCCTGGGTTCCTAACTGGGCCTGCTCGGGCCCTCGCCGACCGTCTCTGTTTTCCTAAGAGGCGGCGGGCGAAAGGCGGAGCATGATCCGAAGGAGGAACTTTCGGGAGGAATCGGGAGCGGCTCGTTTCGTCAGTCCCTCATCCATGATGGCTCCGTAAAAAGGTTTTTGTTGTTTAACCTAGGTAAACTAAACGGAGTCGCCACCGACTTTATTTATGAAAGCTGTTTAAGTCGGAAAAAACAGTTGGTTCGGGGATTCCTATTTACTAACTCTTACATTCTAACATGCGAAAAAGGGAGGTGGCGTTTGCACCAAAAGATTTGCTTTTGTTTAACGGGCGTTGGACCCGATCCGGGCATGACTCCGGACTCATGTCAATGTTTTGCGGGCGTTGGACCCGATTCAGGCTTTGGACCCGAACTCATATTTGTTGATAGCAAACAACATGCGACAATAAACCTATGGGCCTAAGGCATGCGGACAAGCACAGGCAATTATTTAGATCAAAGGGGGCGGGGAAGGATGGTGACCGTGGACCTATGCACTTGGGCCCACGGCCCGTTACAAGTGGATTTTCTATCTTTTTCGGGAGGCCCGCACCTCTCCTTTGTACCTGTGGCCCGCCGGGATGGCATGTCATCGGCTAAGGCTTATCAGTTGGGCCACTTTGGTGACGTACCTCCACCACGGGTGTCCTCAGAGTCGCTTTGTCGAATCCTCGAAATCGTTTGTTGATTTTTCATGTAATATAAAAATGGAAATTTGGTTAGAATGTTCAAATAATAAGAGGTGTATAATCACAAAACACAACGAATACGAATTACGCATAGTTCAGAAAGCGATCTATAACTTTGACTCGGATTGTCCGATTTAATCAAAATTTAAACCAAAAGATCCAAAACTTAATGGCGAGTTTGCATGTAAAATTTTATAAAAATCTAACGGTGCAATCTCACAAGATCAAGGAACTAAATTGGCTGTCCGGAAAAGCGGAACAGCTTGCACCGACAGCGTTGTTCCTATCATATCATGGTCCTCGAATGTCCGATTTGAGTGCAAAAGGACTTCACAGAAAGGTAAGGCAATGAAGAATTCTTGTGTAAAATTCCACATGGATCCAACGGTTGGATCGAAAGATATGCTTGTGCAAATATTGAAAGTAATATAAATAGCTTGTCCAGTTTGGCTGACCTGAGCCGTGGGATCAAAAATTGATATCCTTTCATCCATATGGTGAAAAAATGTGTATGAAATGTCAAAATCAACATGATTAAGTGAAGAACATATTTACAAAATTTAAGTACACTCCAACGGTTTGATCCGCGGGTATTGTACAAAGAGTGAAGTAGCGACGCTCGGTAGACCTCACTTGGTGTACAGTCTGTTCACGAGGTCGTATCTTGTTATTACAGAAACTTCAACGGTTAGTTAATATATAAAAACAATTATATTGAAGTCTAGTTTCTGGTCAAAAAGTTTGAACAAGATCCAACCGTTAGATCTCCAGCAATGTCCCCGGAAGTAACAATGCGACAGACTGCTCTGTTGCGGCCAGCGAAGGTGGCGCTAGTTTCGGGGGGCATATCTTGGCCATCGATTAACCAAAAATTAAAACAAAAATATTCCCAAGATCATCACTCATTGTAGATCATTTGACCTTTTGGGTTCGAGGTTCGAAAATGTCCGTAACCTCTTTGAAAAAAAAAGCCTTTTGAGGCGTTGCCGCTGAAAACAATCGAAATAGAAGGCCGGGAGATGTCCCGACACTTTCGTGCCACAAATAAATGCAAGATCGACCCCAAAGCTACGGTGAAAGCTTTGAGGTCTAAAAAACGTATGAAAATGCATTTCGAGAGGAGTTTAAATGATTACGACCTGTTTACGTTGTGGTTAAGTGTCGACGGGAGATGGCACGCCGGCTGTCCTTTGTCCTTTGGCTGTTACGACCTTGTCTGAAGGCTCGTTCCTCACCCCATGGTGTGTGTGGTAGGCCAAAAAAAGAAAAGGAACGACAGAGTCAGCATATCGAACATGGTAGAAGCATGCTGGAATTAGCAAAGTGAGAGGAGGTCTCACCGAGGGGGTTACCTCGCCTCGGGGTGGCCCGAGGAGGATGAACGACGCCGGGAGGGTGTCGGCTAGTCAGGAGGCTTTGGCTCGTCAGTACTGGAGAGGGGGAGTCCTTGGCTCCGGTTTTTGTATGTACGTCGAGAGGAGTTGGCCTCCGGCGTTGATGTGTATGGAGGAGTTGGCCTCCGGTTGTATGTAGAGGGAGGAGGAGTTGGCCTCCGATTCTCCGAAGGGGTGGAGCGTCCGGTTCCCCAGAGGGAGGAACGTCTCTGGGTGGATGAACGTCTGTATCCTGATTATTTGAAATTCTCTGAAAAGGGATCATCTGATCTTTTTTTTTACCAGATTTGTGTCTAGGTTCATGATAAAAATAATCGTGTCCCCTTTTGCTTTGCTTTGGCAATGTTTATCAATCATAGTTATTTGTTTCCTTGTATATTGTTTCCTTCATTGCATGATTCCTTTCTTTCTTTTGTTACTTTGATTTGATTGGTGAATAATCGTAATCTACGCAATTTGTCCAATTTGGGGTATTACAGGTAGCAGCCGCCAGAACCATCTATGCAGTACCCTTCCTATTATACTCGGCAGCCGCCGTCTTACTGTTACCACCTGCTTGATTCTCGGTTCGGTGCAACTGGATGTGGCAGGCAAAGTCATCCATTCCCGCCGACCCGAACCCACCGGCAAGACGGGAGCCGCCCTCGGCAAAGGGGAAGCACTGGTCTGCCCGAGACGTGTGTTGAACCAGACTTATTACAGAGGAACATCGACTTCGTTTGCTGGTCTGGTTACGACTTCCGCCGAATACAGTACAGGGTCACGCAGCATACGCCATGAACATGTATTACCAGGCAACAGGGAGGAACAACTACGGCTGCGATTTTGCTGTAATGGTAGCTCTCACCTCCGTCGACCCAAGTGTAGACTTATTCGAATAGAACACAATCGACAAGTAAAATAGAAGAAAGTCGACTATATACACAGAAGATAGTCGACCATGCCTACTAATCGACCGTGCATACAAACTCTGTACGTCCTGCGCCTCTCGGACATTCGAACAGCCTCCCCCAAACCATGCGACCATATTTGTTATAGTATCCAGTGTCTCAGGCGTCGCTACCCCGACGGCCATCGTCCTTACATTTTAAAAGTGACTCACATGCTAAGGCATCAGGATGTTCCTCCAATAATAACATCAAACAACGAGCTCCGAAATGGTACATATGAAAAACTCTTTTAACTTTATCCGATCAACGTAAGAGAGACGAGATCCGCCCGGGCTTGAATCACGTCAGGCCCAGAATTGGGCCTTTTCGGCTCAGATATGAACTTGGATTATGAATTCATGCCTTCAAAATGAAGGAAAACTTATTAGAAAACTCATAAGAATCAATTTCTTGGATAAAAAAGACCAATTTCCCAAAATTTCTTTGTATATTATAGAACAACATTCTACTTTCCAAATACGGGTTTTATTCCGTAAAATTAAAAAACATGGAAAATTGTATCATAAAATCTTAATGACCAAACTGATTTTTTTTATTAACAAATTTTGAGATCTTTGAAAAAAATTACTTTGCTAAATATTATCAAATAAAATCCATATTAAAAAACGTGTTTTTTATTTTTAATAGAAAAGAAAATTAGGTGGGAATGATGGTTTAAATTCAATTCTTTGTTTTTATATCTTAATAATGACCGTATTAGTTTTACTTTAGAAAAAAAACAAAAATATTGTTTAATTATTTGGCGGAGGAAAATTAAATATTAAAATTGAATAGGCTTCGTTAAAAACTGCTCTTAGAGTTTGATTAAACAAATGATTGTCTATAAAAGTCATTGTCAACGGAAATTTTTTGGATTTGCACATTGCAGACTTTTTCGAGCAAGACTATCTTTCGAAAAGCATGCTCAATTTTGATATTCTTCCAATAATTGGTGACGACGAAACCGAACATTTCGTCGTTACAATGGGAATGCTTATTTTTACTTAGCTTAAGCATGATTTCGCCCCGAGCTCGCTAGAGCTTTGCACAGACGATGTCCGTCCGGATTTCGCTCGAGCTTCGCACGGACAATGTCCATCGTTCGCCTGTTCTTCATGCATTGCGCTCTGATTTTACAATTTCTGTAGGTAATGTTTCGTCCGATGTTGACTCTTCATAGACTCCTTCGAGGGTGGATATATTGATGATGACGTTATCGTCAGCTACTTTTGATGTTGTTTTAGCCGTGCAAGTCTCGGACTTTGTCGTCAATTGGGAGCCGTCCATCTGGTTCCGCTTTCCCCATAGGAAAGAGTATATACCGACTAATATCAGTACAGTGCCCAACAACCTGAAAAAATGTGAAGTTATGCCAAAATGTAATGGCAATACTAATTTTGTTAGAGAAATATGAAAACAAAAACTCACATTCCAAGGGTGATAGCATTCCCGAGTATAAAAGCTTCGAGGATCCCGACAAAGATCAAAGTCAAGGGGCCGAACATGGAAGGATAAGCCGGGCCTTTGCGAGCAATCACCCAGTTGAATATGCAAAGTGTCGCGGCTGTGGCAAGTACTCCCTGTTGAAACAATGTGATTCGTGTTAATCTTGTTAGCGTGAATCTTCGACCTCTGATACCATTGTTGTACCGCAGCTAACGTCAACTGTCCTAAAAACTCGAACTTGTAGAAAACGTGGCATACTATATATTTATGAGGTGAGAACATGTATTTACCATGTATATAATGGTCGTGAGCTGAAGATTCCATCCGAGCTTCCATGAGTCAGGATCCCGGTCTATGCATACGCCGACGATCGCCGATTGTACGGCCGCGATCGCGCACGTGAGTAATGCGACAAAATACTTCAGGGGAAATACCCGGAGCAACTTCGCCTGTAAAATATACCAACTGCCGTATGATAAGCTGCTAAGGACTAGCATGACCGTGCCCCTCGCCATGTGAGTCGTGCTGCCATCAGAAGTGGACATCGAGGGGCGATGATCCCCAACATGAAAGGAGAACCCTTTGTAAAGGGCGGTGACTACTGTGCCAGCGATGCACAGGAGCGCCCCAATCACCTTCACTTTGCCTGGTGTCGTTTTCAAATCCAATGTTTCCATCCTGAGGAGTCACAGAAATATTTCCTGTAACGGTTTTGCATACGATTGATTCAGCAATGAAATATAAACGAGCAAGCGCACATTTCCCCGACCTTGCAATAACCGATAGGACGAACGTCACGATGGGGATCAAGTTACCGAACGAGGCCGAATACGTCGCGGTCGTATCTCGAATGCCGTAATAACACAGCCCGACTCCGAGTGTAATCCTGCCACGATGTACATACTTACATCAAATGAGTATCTACCGTAAACATTAACTGTAAATATGGATTAAGCTTTAGCCAAAGTTAACCAGCAACACCTTACCCAGTCAACGCACTGAAGAACAACAAAACCCAAGCAAGCAAGCCCGGCCGTTTCCAACTGCCCCTGCGAAGGAAACAACAACATTCAATTTGTTCAACTCAAACGTCTCGGTCGGGGCCGGGGGGGGGGGGGGGGTGGACATTTTCGGCCAGGTACCTCTCAAAGTATAAGGCGAAAGGAGCGATGCAGAGGGCGGCGACGACGTGGCGGTAGGCGAGGAGGGAGAAGACGAAGGTGCCGTGATTGAAGGTGACCTTGGCGAGGAGCTGGGCGCCGGTGTTGATGGCTTGGATAAGCAGCATTGCCACCATGGCTTTGGATGAACCGAACGACTCCACCCACACCATCTTTTTTTCTCCTCTCCTTTCAATGATAGAGTAATCGATATAACATGGGGAGTATGGAAACCGGGGTTCCCTTTTATACATACAGCTTGGGAGAGAGCAGCAAAAGCTCACACCCCAAGTGGGGCTAACCAGTTGAACGCGTCCCGTCCCGCTAGACGTGTCGGTTATTATAATCAGTCATCGTTGGGATGGGGCGACGACGACGACGACGAGGCGCTGCGGGGCTGATATCTTTTATCATCATCGGACGTTCACCACACGTCCAACCCCAAACCCCCCATTTTATTTGCATGTTGTCGGGGAAACGACTTCTTCGTGACTGAATAATAATAATAATAATAATAATCTATAACTTTTTTGGGTGACGCAATCTAAGTTCACATTTCCCAGATCCACGCATGAACAGAAAAGCGTAATCCTTTTGGTAACAAAGATCTGTCCATATTTAATAGAATCTGTAGCTCATTATGGCTTTATATTAGAGAAAGTAGTATTTACTTTCACATATTCACCTGTCTCTAGGCTCAACTGTGTATTTCCCAAACTTAAAAAAAGCACTTCCAAGTTTCATGTAATAAACCGAGTCGTTAGTTTGGACACGTCGTTTCTACACTGAGACGATAATAATAAAAAAAGCATTCGTCCATTCCGCTTTCAATCCCGCCACGGCATAAAAACATGCTTTTGAATTCCATAGAGGTGGGAATGAAGGACCTATTATGGGGAGCCTTTTTCTTGTATTCAAACTTTCCAGATGTTTTGTAAATTTCAAGTATTGGTATAGTTCTTTGTTCAGACAAAGTCTTCTAGTCGTTCCAAAGTCATTGTAAAGTTGACCCCCCTCCCCCCCCCCCCCCCGCCCGGGTCTTTTCCAAATGTTTTTCCACGGACCGGTCTTTTCCAAATGTTTTTCCACAATCCTACGACCTACACAGTCGATACGATAAAAACGTACCAAATATTATTTTGGAAGAGGCGATGTATCATACCTGATTGCTGTAAGAATGCTTGACAAATTTCTTTTAACTATAAAAGTTATAGTCTGAAATGATACGTGGTATACGAGTATCGACTTGTACATAAATGTTTTTACTGATCATATGGTTTATGTGGTATACGAGGATCGACTTGTACATCCCTGTCCTGCTTCAACAACGAAAGTTCGTTTAAATCCATCCCTTCCTCATTTGACATCCTGCACACTTGAGAACGACATCCACCTCACAAGCATCGGTCATTCGGCCAGCTTAATGCATCCACGAAGACATGAAAGCGATGAAAGAGGGGACTGCTTGGCTATGTTTCGTTGTTGCGTTCCGAATGCATCTTACAGCCACAAAAACAGTGGGAAAGGACCTCGCCGAAGGTTGTGTTGAAGTGGTTTTGATGATGAGCAGTAACCTTATAAGAAACAGAAATCAACCCTTTATACGACCTACTTTTAATGAAAACTTTCTCTAAGGAAATATTTTTATAATTAATAATTAATTACAAGATTAAATGTGAATATTTCATAAGAATTATCTAAATTGATTAGGATAATTATCCGATGAAAATCAAATGATTTCGTTACCAAAGAAATAAAAAGAATAATATATTTTTAATTGAATCAAATAAATTATCTATTTATTGTAAGTTCTACATGATTGATTATACGAATATTATCTTCTATTAATAATTTTTCTTTAGATAACAAAAACGTGTTGTTTGCCCAGATTCATCAAAATAAATAAATACATCTGACGACATAACTTGAAAAAATTAATTTTAATTATTTTCATTCATAATAAAAGGTTATTCATAATCAGCAAACTTCTGCAACGTTTATCTATGGGATATGATTAAATTAATTATTGTTAATCAGATCCCATCCCCAACTGATACTTACCAAAGGGAGACGTCATTTGCATATTAATGAATTAATATCAATGATTTATTTATTTTTCATTTAATTGTATAAGCTATATTAGTCAATTCTACCTTCTATGCTTCGCGTTTTGTAAAGTTGTATAAATAGAAGGCCATTCGACCACATTTTAGGACGTATATCATAGTGTAAACTCCAGAAGGATTGTACTGTGAACTTGTGATCTTTTCATTTTTGTTCATTTGAGTCTTGTTAGTCACACACGAGGGACGTGAGCTGCAGAAAGCTGCATCGTTGGTGAAGTCTTCTGAGATAGTGACCTGGAGGCAACGAGGGACTCTTGGTTAGAGGTTGCAAGAGACGTTGATGGAGGTGTGGGGCAAGGCCAACGTGCAGTGGGCCGGAGAGAAGGGCAGATACCCTGGGAGCACAAAAGGTGAGAGACTAACCAGCTTCTGTGGCGTAACGTTCTGTGTATGTAGGATAACCTTGGGCAAGGGTTCTGTGTCTGCTTAGTCGTAGTCTCGAGGGACCATGCTAGAGAACTTTGGGCAGGGATTTTGTGTTTGCTTAGCTGTTGTCTCGAGGGATCGCGCAAGGGAAGTCGCAGCTGGTTGTTGTGCAGGTGGGGACACCGCAGGAGTAAAAAGTCCTATGGAAGTCGCAGCGGGTTGCTGTGCTGGTGGAGATGCTGTCGGAGTGAAAAGTCTCAAAGAAAGGCACGGCAGGTTGCTGTGCAGAAGAGGACACAACCTCAGACAAACGTCCAACAACGGGTTACCTTTATTAGTCACGTTAACGCGTGCACCAAATCACTGTGGTACAGAATCTTTCGGTATATGCTGTGAAATTTAGTCGTCTGTAGTACAGAAATTTCTCGTCTATGCATTAAAGGATTGACACCATTAGTACAGAATCTTTTGATCTGTGCTGTGCAACTCAGTCACTCTAGTACAGAATCTTCTAGTCTGTGCTATGCAACTTAGTCACTCTAGTACAAAACCTTCTGGTTTGTGCTGTAAAAAGTTGATCTAATATCACCTTCTGGGTGAAGAGTGAATGTAGACAAGTTGTCAAACCACTATAAAAGTTTGCGTCCATCAAACAAATCGCAATCACGTTAATACGTTATGTCTTACAGTAATATGTCTATACGGTTCTGTTTTACAGAAGTTTTCTTCTGTTACGGGGCTTGTTCAAAATGAGTTAAAAATTCTTAATTGGACTTTAACAATAATTCACCCCTCTTAGTGTAACATGTGAATTAAAGCCGATCGAGTTCGCCGATCGCTTTACGAATTAATTTGAAAAATCATCGAACCCGCGAGTCGCTGGCTTTTGACAAAAATCATCTTGGACTACCTTCTTGATCTCGTATTAATCCGGTTTGTGCTATCTACTAGCTACATTTTATTTTCTTGTTTTCTTTCTCTCTAAGACAAATGTATTACTTTCTCCGAAGCCTCGAAAAAAGGAGAACGAACCATTCTTCCCCCTTTTTTTTTCACTTTACGTGGTCATTTCCAAGTCATTCCATAGTGGAAGAAAAAGAAATTCGCGCCAGGCTAACTTCCACATTAAGTTCCAGGTTATACCATTTGATCGAACTTTCTTTGGTTGCTACTGTTGTTGTCATCGAGTCCTAGAACCCTACTTTCTCTTCCTATTCTCCTATTTGTCTTGTAAATGGCCAGAATTTCCAGGTCAAATCAACGTTAATTCTCCCTTTGTCGTGTCCCCTCTCTCGCACTGGAATTTCTACTCTTCACCGTTGACTGGTTCATGACGACTTCTTCATCTGCCAGTGCCGTAGAACCCCGTATCCGACCATCATTAACAATACAGTGTTGACTGGAATTGTGTATTTTCTCCGCGTGTCGGGGACGTCGGCCCTACACAGTGATGTTAATAATGCTAGTAGCAGTGCCACTTGTTGATATTAGAAATTTTTTTTTTTTAAAAAAAGTGAAGAAACGAGAGAACATCCCCCCTTGTCTCATTTAAGAACCCTAAAAGCTGTCCCCAAAAATTAAATGGATGCACCAACTCCCCCCAAAAAGGCAACTTTTGGATTCCCACCCAATGGGCGGATACGCAGTGATTGAAATACCAGATACATACAATACAATGTCTACCGACGCCCACAAATAGAAAAACTACTACCATTTTCCTTCCTTTTCCATCCAAGTTTGACGAGTTTCGGTTTGCCCGGGAATGTCAGCGGTCATATGATGATATATAGTCAGCCCCCCCTTGCCCACGATTTTTCTGCGGCAAAACCGGGTATCAGCTTAACCAGTTTGCGGCAACTGCACGAACCAATGCCAGATCAATCGATCCCTCGAAGTAGATTGGTTACATTGTCCCCTAATGTGGGCGGCGCGGCCGGAACGACGGACAGTTCCTTGACTGTTTTGTTTCCCTTTTATGCTAACATGATGATGTGGGGGTGGGGAGGTTCCCTCTTTGATGTGGCTAGATGGCTAAATTGGCACTGTCGAAGTGAAACTGTAGTTTATCTTAAAGGTATGGAATTCCAGGGTTTCTTATTAGCGGGCTTGGCCCAATAATTAATTGGACTTACGCCCACCCGGTCCCCCGGGTCTCTTTTCTGGCAATGGCGAGTTGTTCGTTGCCTCGTCGCCTGCTTCCGCTGCGTCTACAGTCGGCCCGCCTTGCGAATATGGTAACCTTGACGTCGAAATTCTGCTAAAATATGGTCGAACTTGTAACCCTTTGTGATTGGATCTCATTTGTGCGTTACTGTTTGATTGTATTATTTGGAAAGGGATTTAGGAGCTGAGAAGCTTGCAACAGAGGCCCTGCACATTCGCGAGAGGGCTTTTGGAAAGGATTCAGTTCCAGTGGGTAAATCTTATTCATTAACTTCACTGGTTCGGGGATATGCGGATCTTCTATCCATGTTAAAGTCTGTCCTGTTGGAACAAGTCCTTCACTTAGACATCTGATCATTGTGATGAACTGTGGTCTTTCTCAAGCCTCTTAATTCTTTGTCAGGGGAGGCTCTTGATCATTTAATTTCGATCAAGACCCACTTAGGGGAGGACAACGAGAAGTTACTCGAGCTTCTGAAGAGAGTATTGACGATCCAAGATAAACAAGTAGGCCACGAGAACGAAGAAGTGTTGCTTACGCTGAAGAAGTTGGTCTTCTACTTGGACAGACTTGGAAGAAAAGACCTGGTTACAAAGAAGACTGTCAGTGCTGAAGGCGAAGTATAAACACATGATCCATTACTGAATTTGAACGTTTGAGGCTTACTGTTTAACATTTGCTCAAGTATCTTGTTTGGGGAAATTGATGAAGGTGTGGCTGCCTGCTGCTAGAACGACAGAGCTGCAAGGAGGGCATTTAGCGAGTCGCGACAGGCAGGCCAAAATCAATTCATGGAGAAAGACTTCACAAGTCAACCAAGCTCCCTTTCTGATATCTGACCTTCAACAAAGGCAAGCTAAGGTAACATACCTAATTTCTTCCACGAAGGATCTTAACTGTCCATTCACACTACCATGCGCGTGCAGCGGCAAAACAACCGGCAGATGCCCCTGAAGGATGTATTAAGAGTAGCTCGCTAACTGTGTTCTTCATTCATATTTGCAGCATACGAAAGCACCAGAATAAGAGGCAGTTTCATTATCCATTTGCAGCCCATGAAGAAAATGATGGAACGAATTTTCTTTTGGATAGAATTTCTTTTCCATTTCATTCTTATATGTACAAAATCAATAATCTCACAGTTACTCCCTCATCACCTCAAATGAATCATTCCATCACGGGCCAGAGTACCTTCAAGATCGCCGATTATCCTCGCGATCCGAACCTCTAGACCACCCTGGACATCACGGAATAGAGTCCTTAGACCGTCGCAGAACCTCTTCGTGTCTATGTTGATGAACTTATCAACCTGTTCCGCAGCCCCGAGGAAGCCATTTGCGACCTTGGACTGTATCTCCATCATCTTCTGGCCCGTGGCGACCACGTAACGCTGCAGCTGAAATGTCTCCTCTAGGAAAACCTCCAGCTCCTTGGTCCTCAAAAGGTTGGAATCGCCTTGAGTTGCGTTGAGATCCTTGTCATGCTGACCAATGATCGAAGTTAGCTGAGTATGTGGAAAAGATAACCCGGACAGAAGCTCAAACTCGTCTCACCTTTCTCTTGCAGAGATCGTCCGTCCTCTCCTGGAGAGACTGGTACCTGCCGACCTGTTTGTTCAAGATGGATATTAAAGCAAGCATGTTCTTCGCACCGAGCAGGCGCTCATTGGAACTGTCCGCATCATGGCCGCTCTCTTGCTTCCCGATCAACCTCTCGAGCATCAAGAGCTGCTGCTTGAGCCTCTTGATCTTGTAAAAGACCCCCAGAGAATGTAAATCCATCTTCCACGGAGGATTTCTTGATAGCTGGCTCGGACAGGGCAACTGTTTGACTTTGCTTATGTTCGTTGCTGGAGTTTCCCTCACTTCAACAGTCATAATACTATGGCTATCGACCTCCTTATCCTCCTCGGATTCCTTCTCGGGTGACTGCACAGCCCTGAACTCCGACTGCTGGCTAGTTGATGGGCTCTCAAGAGATTCTGCGTCTGCCTCCAGACAAATCTCACCAAACCTGTCTACCTCAGTTTCTTCTGCTTCCTGCCAATGCTTGGTCGCCTGATTCAAGTGTGAAGTTAGTCTTTCTTTCAAAACATCCAACTCTTCTGCCCTACTGATCAATGCAGCCTCCAACTTCGTGTTGTCAAGCCTACGCTGTGATATCTCTTCGGTTAACGTTTCGACATGGGAATTCAGACGCTTGGATTCAATTTCCATGCTCAGCAACCGCCAGCGAAACTCTTCCAGTTTCTCGTCTTTTATTCTCATTTGCTCTATGAATGCATCTATTTCGAGACGATGCTGCTGGTCAATCGCCTTAGCGTACTTCTCTGCTTCCAGCTGCGCCCAGTTGTCCATTCGCTTGTAATCTTCCGGGGAACAGCGATCATACATGGCAGAGTATCTGCAGATTTCCTCGGTGGAATCCTGATTGTCATACTCCAGAAGACTGTTGGACTGTGACCGGGAATTCTTGGCTCGCTGCGATCGTGAAGAATTTGGAAGCTTCAAACTGTTTCGAAACAACGAGTTGACAACATCTTTACTCTCGGGCATGAACTTAAACCTCTCAGCTTCGAAATCAGATTGCTTCTTCTTGGATTTGGACGTCTTCACCTCTTTAATTAGCATCTGCTTCTCTTCCACATCCAACCTCGACTTTCTCAGCATCGCTGACAAAACTTTGTCCTTCTGTTCTGCATCCTTTTGCATCTTCACGAGCTCTGATGACAATTTCCTCACCATTGAAGCCGATTCCTCTTTCTGTGCAAAAACAGATCCGAACTCTTGTTTCGTGGCCTCCACCTGCCTGAGTGCTCTGTCCAACTCAGCCTCAATCCGACGCTGATTCGACACAAGCTCTATGAAAGCCGTCTTGTGCTTCCAGATCTTGGACGAATTATCCTGTGCCTCACGCTTTGCTCTTTCTTGTAATTCCTCCACCACGATCTCGGCCTCCCGAAGCTTCTCTTCCAGACCTGCAACCTTACCCCTCTCTACTTCCAGCAATTTCTCCTTCGACTGCACCGAATCTTCCAACTCCTTGATTTTCCCATTCAACTTCGAGACAACCATGTCCTTCTCCTTCACGAGGACTCTAATATCATTAACAAGCGAACCGACCTGCTGCTGGAGCCTCCTCCTCTCGCATAACCACCTCTGCTCCTGTGCCGCAAAGATCCCCACGACTTTCTCGTTGGCCTTGGCATCCTCCCTCCGTACCCTCCTCAGCTCCTCGAGAGCCCTCTCCGCAGCCTCCAATTTCCGCTGAATCTCCCTTTTCTCCCCCTCGGCCCCTACCTTCTGCGATTTCCATACCAGAACGCCCAACAACTGCGCACTTCCCCGGAGAATCTTATCGCAAACCTCCGTCAGCCTTCCCTCATGTCCCTCCTCCTGCGACGAACAACCCTGACCCGACAACAACCGAAGGGCGAAGAACGCGCACGAAACCCCGAAATAAACAGGGTACCAATCCTCGCTCCTCCGCGAACAGAGGTCATCGCTAGGAATCACCAACAACGACGAAGAGTGATCCAGCGACTCCCCCGAAACCGAGACAGAAACCACCCTCGGATCCATCGGCCTGAATCCCAGGAACTACACCAAACTACAAACACAACCCAACTCCCAGAAACGCATTTAAACTGTACGGAAACCGTGACCGCCTTGGAATGCAGAAAGCATGGATGGACTAACAGAAAAACAATACTTCCTCGCTGTTCTTTTTCTTTCTTTTCCCTCCTGATTTTCAGTGAAACGAAAAGGCGACCCCAAAAGCAAAGAGCCCACCTTTTGTTTAATCCCTAGCTGCCTTGATTCCCAGCTGAAAAGATTTCACCTTTCTTCTTCTTACTGTTTATTGAGACCGATCTGAATTGTGAGTTTTTTTTGGGAAGGTCGTCACTTGCCAGTTCCCAAACAATTACGAACTTCTTTTATTACACAAATTAACTAGTGTTTCTTTTGTCTTTGCCCATGATTTTTGCATAAAATAAACAAAAGTCTCGAGAAAACTGCAGCTACCAGTTAATTTAGTCCAAGGAAGTCTTTTTCCTCTTAAGTTTCGGGGGCCTGCCGCCCACCCACTTGTTCCCATCAGCTTTGATCGGCGATGACATCAAGGACAGGGGCATTTATTACATCCTTAACTTAAGAAATCCTTGTGAGGTTATTATTACTCAGCTTAATGACTTCGAATTCTGGGGCGAAGTGGGGCATGGGGAATAATTGGGTATGAGCCTTGTGGGGGGAAGGAAAAGGCAAGGAGCATCAAGGTGGTGGGGGGGCAGACCTGTAAAGGAGGAACTCTGTTCATCAAAAGTGGCACACAGGAGCATCCACGACATCCCCAAATTCCTTTCACTTTGATCTATTGGAAGAGAAGTGGAAAGAGATGTGATGTGTGGTGTTGAAAGGTGTTGGGTATATTTTATGGAGTTTAATCGAGTTGGACTAATTAATGTGATTTTTTTTTTATTTAATCATCCGGAAGATCTGGCCTTGGGATGTGGGTGGTGGGGGTGGATCCATTTGACAGAAGCAATCTGTCCTGGAAATTGGAATGGCATCATCAAATTACATGACTTTTTCTTTTTCTATGTATTTCTGTTTATGTGGTTGCCAATTGGAACAATGGGGTCTACTTAACACAACTACATGTCCATCATTTGCTATCAGTAGCTACCAAATTCAGGTGTCTACTTAAATTGGGTGAGCTTTGAGTCTATAATGCATTCTATGTTTTTTTGGCATTTTGCATTTTGGGATATGGTGAGATTATAGAGTATAGTGTAATTATGAAATCCCAGATTTTAAGGAGAGCAGAGCACCGGGCACGAGGAACAGTCAAGTGTACTTTTGTCATATATGGAAAAATGGGAACCAACAACAGCTTTTGCATGTTTCCCCATGTTTCATGTTGGGAAGGTCCAAAATTGTGGACCGACCCATGTCCCCATGGAATTGTGTTTGGATTGACCAATTTAATCAAATGGAGACGAAGAACAGGACTCTAATTATGGTTTTGGTGAGATTTCATTACATCATGGGATTATTACTTACTACTGCTACTTTGCCGTGCCCAGAAACATCCGATCGCATCCTCGGTCGCTCAAGTCCGGCGCAGAAACCAGCAGCCTTTGGGACTCCTATGATTCTAGTCTTCGACGAGTTTCGGCGGTTCAGGCTTCTTAAGACATACCAGATGATCCTCCCCTATACTCCTTAGCTTCAATGAGTCGCAACCAGCCTTGGCACTTCGGGCTCTTCTTCGTCGATGCATTCCGCGGTGGCCCGGTTGGGCTACGCTGATTAGTGATTCCGGCATGGAAGGTGATGCAGACAGCTTTGCTTACTTCTCCGTCGTTGCTTTCGTGGGCAACAATTTGATTGAATAAGATTAAGAAGAATAAGGACTAATTATGAATATATCAAATGTTTGAGGACCTAATTACTAATATTGGGAAATAAACACTTTCCACTTCGACCAAAAACCCTCGGTTAAACCTCCGCCGTCCGATTCCCTCAGTCTCCGATCGGCGATGGCGATCATCTCCGACGACCAAGAAGAGCCGGAGGCCAGCCCAAACCCTAAGTCGGAGCCCCAGCGGAGGCCCTCGTCCTCATCGGTGGAAGCTCGGCCCTCGTTATCGGCGTCACTCGATCCGTCGAATCCCCTCGGGTTCGTAGAGAGCGCCTTCCGTTTCCTAGCGGAGGAGAGCGATTTCTTGCTGGAAGATTCGGCGGAGAGGGACGTGGTTGGCGTCGTGAGAGCCGCCAGGGAGGAGGCGCGGAAGAAGAGGAGGAAGAAGCCGAAGGTCGAGGAGGAGACGGAGAGGAAGAAGGTTGTGAAAAATGAGGTGAAGGCGAAGAATGTACAGGAGGTTGAGGTGAGGGGTGTGGAAGCTGCTAAGGAGAAGGAGAAGGAGAAGGGGGAGGATAATAAGGATGATGGGAAGAGCGGGTTATGCGGTAAGTTCAAACTTCAAGTTCAAAGTTCTATGGCTGTTTCTTGATTTCGGAATGAATTCGTTGTAGAGACTTAGAATGTAGTGGTTGACATGAAATTGATCGCCAACATACTATACGACTTCTCGCAGCTGGTGTTTTATTATTGGGTAGTAGCTTGTGGTTTTACGATGGCCAGACACGGGTATTGGCTTTAGGTTATATTGATTGGTTTTCGATTCTCAGAGTTCGAGGGCACGATGTTTTCACTGGAGATCATAAAGGAAGAATATTTCACTGCATTGAGTGGTTTATGCAATCTTACCATGAAATGTCCAGTGCCTGTTGGGTTTATGATGCGTTATGAAGTTCTGTAACATGCATGTGCTTGCAAATTATTTTGTGCCTTATCTTTTGTTCCCAACTCTGAAAGCTAATTGTACTCCGTCTCTTGTGGGGCCATCACTACGTATCATTGATCAGTCCCCAACAAAGGGAATGGACTTGATATGGAGAAGTATTCTTGGACTCAGACACTGCAGGAAGTTACGGTGAATATCCCAGTTCCGAAGGGTACTAAAGGAAGATTTGTGGTGTGCGACATAAAGAAAAATCACTTGAAAGTTGGCCTCAAAGGTCAGCCACCAGTCATAGAGGTAAGAATTCTCATTATTTGTCTGGTTTAATGCTCTAGCGAGTGATGTGCTTAAAGAAAAGTCACAAATAACGGTGCCAAATTTGTTGCCACAGGGGGAGCTCTACCGTACTATCAAGCCTGATGATTGTTACTGGAGTTTAGGTATCTCTAACTTTCGGTTCTTAATTGGCTAGTTACTTGATAATTATACTAATGACGGTGCGGTGAACACTATTTGATGTATTTAACATCCTTTTTCAGTAGGATGGAGAAACATATTTACCCATGAATTAAGTAATGCATTTCTAAAGTATTAAAATATCATGTTTATGAATCCACAACTGTGGAGGTTTGAAGATCCCACCGAGTCGGGGTTTATTATTGGTCTCCCTAGGAGCTCATGTCTACGTGTATTTCTGCGTGTTGTGTGCTTAATATGGCCAGATTTGTGGCATCTTTTCAACTTTGTAATAGTGGATTCAATCCTTCCTTGAATGCAGAGGATCAAAGTGCCATATCAGTATTGTTGACGAAACATGATCAAATGGAGTGGTGGAAATGTCTGGTGAAAGGTGGCCCAGAAATTGACACTCAGAAAGTAGAACCGGAGAACAGCAAATTGTCTGATCTGGACCCTGAAACTCGGCAGACTGTGGAAAAGATGATGGTATTGATCTGCTATGATTTCCTGCTCTTTTTTCCCTTTTCTTCGTTTTTGGTTTTGGGGGTGAGGGGTGGGGTTACATATCCCATGCGTATATAAATGTGGGTAGGTTCATGTCCTCATAGCAGTTAAAGAGCTGGTGATGTCGATGCGCCAAAGGCTTTTTGGAATGAAATGGTTTGAGTCAGTGCCCTAGTCTGTCTGTCCTCTTGTCCCTAACTGTCTTGGCCTTTGAACGGGATGCCATATGGTTTTAACCAACTCATGTTTATGTCTTTGGATGACTGTACAGTTTGACCAGAGACAAAAGGCAATGGGTCTTCCCACGAGCGATGAGATGCAGAAGCAGGAAATCCTGAAGAAGTTCATGGCAGAGGTAGGCTGCAGTGTCATCCTTGTTCCTTAACATTCTGACTGCAGTGCCTTTGGTTGGCTAACTCATCACGACTTGTGAACTCCGCAGCATCCGGAGATGGACTTCTCGAGGGCAAAGATATCGTAAAACAGCGGCATCTTGAAAGTCGAAAGCTCCTCTGTGTCTTTTGAGTTTTGACACAATGTAGTTTGGATGGTGCAAGCTCCGTGTTTCTTGCTGTGGCTTTGCTGGGAATTTACTGAAATGTTCTGAAACATGGGACTCATCAGAGAATCTGACTGGCTTGACAAACTGAAAGTGGTTTCCTCTTAAATATGATACCCAAATACTATTCGAAGGACAACTTGATGCTGGTTTCCAGCTCGCTCAGTGTTCCCTTGACCGGCCACCAGTGAGGACTTCTTTGGTTGGTCACGCTGTCCGCGAACTCGGTAGTTTCGTCCTGGCCCCTGATCTCCTAGAACGGACACAGAAACCTCATCTCGTAACGAAACAAGTGGATCGTCGGGAACTAAGAAGAAACCACGGGTCCGGTGTAAGAACAGGAGCTGGGAGAGAAGAAAGAAGGTAGGAACTCCCCCCCATCAAGGATGAAGAAGAGAGACACAGAGAGACCCAAAATCCATGCACGGCAATAATTTTACCGAATCCCGTCTCCGACCACCGACCGGTAAAACCTCCCTTCTCTCTTCGAATCTAGAAGCCCACCGAATTCCCTTCTTTCCTCATCGGATCTTACAACAAGAGTTGTTGGATGTCTTAGAATCGAATACCCACGATCATACCAAATCCCAAACATATGAAACCCAAATAGTCACATCTCATCCCCTCAAAATCCCAATTCCCACCAAAATAATCAACCTCAACCATCCCACCCGGTAAGAATTATGACATCCCAAATGGGTGGGTGTCATTTCTACATTGAAACTGTAATAATTAAGAAAGTCGAGAGCCAATTTCTGAACGTTGCGTACTGGCTTACATCCTTGGTGTAATACCAGTGCAATGCCGATTCCGCCAAGCTCTATTGAAACATGGCAATGCGAAGCTTGTCGTCTGTCGGGTACATAGCCATCTTGTGACAAAAGTGCTTAAGATATAGCTTACGACAGCCGTTTCCCCGAAACTTCTCAAATTCAGGCATTTTGATCTTTGGTGGGATCTGAATCTGGGGAATCTGGTAGTCGGCGTACTCCCAGTTGTGGCGTTGAGGCGCTCTTCCATCCTCGCCATAGACACGCTTCTTCTTCTTGCATAGAGTCAATCTTAGCTTCGAGTCTTGTCTCGAAGGCGTCGGTCTGCTGCTGTTCGCCAAATAGTTCATTCATAATAGCCGCGTTACGGTTTCTTAGGTTTGGCAAGGCCGGTCTCGCATGTGCTGCCGAGGGCGTTGTGGTTGGTATGGGGATCCCGAAGCCGGCAGTTGTAGGGGTGACAGGAAAATAGGGTGATGGCCCAAGTGGTACTGATTGATAGGGAGTTGGCCCTGATATGGATGGTTGAGGGTAGTATGGTAGAAGGTATGGAGGTATTGTGGTTGACGGAAAATGCGGTCCACACATGTATGGGTTATAGAAGGGTGTTATACTTGCGGAGATAGCGGATCCGGGGATAGCATGGTTATAGGGGGACGGAAGGCTTGATGAAGCGATTAGACTTGGTTGAAAATGTGGGTAGTAAGGTGGCATTGTAGTTGTGGTAGATCCAGGCATGACAGGAGGAAGATGGGGGTTTTGGGTGACAATAGGAGCAGGTATGGCTGCAGTCTGTCGTTGGAGTAGCTCAGTCATCATCGTCTTCAAAGATAACAACTCTGCGGTGAGTGATTCGACTTTGTTTCCCAGGGAATTGTCGTCGGCGCTTTGGGTCTGTGCAGGTGGTACCAGAGGGGATGACGCAGCGATAGGCACCGTTGATCTCTGTATTGCCGGTGTGGTGAAAGTAATTGGTGGGATGTATGTCGGAGACACATTTCCTCCCGATGATCGCCCGATGGAGAAGACCGTGGCTTGGGAAGACAGTGGTGGAAAAGTTTCCAGGAAAACCACTGGTGTTGCTGCTGATGAAGACACGATGATGATAGGAGTTGAAGTAGCGGTCGTTGCAGATGATCCTATGTTGGGCGTCATCGTATGGGCCGAGGAAACTCCTGAGCTAGCCATGCGTATCGTCCGGCTTCGCAGCTCGAACGGATGTGTCCTCGGAAGACTAATTTTGGTACCTTGGGGAAAAATAGTTGAATCAGCATCAAGTAATGTTATACATTGGATGCATGATATGTAATGATGCATGATCATGTCTAATGCAAGGATTGGATCATAGTTATAATGAACTCAATCCAAGAGAGAGAAAGCAAGTTAGCGAAATGACATATAAGCTGAAGTTTTATTACAAATAGTACTAAGAATTTTAACGAATGAAAGATGAAATGGGCCTTCAAGCCCGTTATGATAGAGTCAGTCTTCAAATGCGATCCCAGGGAGTGAGGCGCTTCTTCTGGAAACGAGCTAATTGGGCGTCGATGTCCTTCTGACATTTTGAGGAAGGTTCGAACTCTTTCTCTGTGAGAGTCATCCACACGTGTGCAAGGTATGTCGTTGCTCGCAGAATCACGCCCCTTGGTGGTGGGTTGTCCAGGTCGATCGGATCAAATGGTTTAGTTGGTGCCGTTATGATCCGTGGAGTTCCCCCGAACTGGTGCATGACCCGAGTCGGACAGTAGTATGACGTCCCGGTGATCCCGACGATCGGGATGTAATCTCCATCTGATGAGCTTATGATTGCCTAGTCAACATCGAAGCATTTGTCCATCCAGTAGAAGTCCTCTGGATCTAGAGAGCGGAAAAGAGCTCGAACCCCTGCAAAGGTACGAGTCGGAAGCCGAGCGCGCTCTGATATGCGGTCGAGCAAATCTGGAAACCGTTCTCGTTTGAATGATTCCCCGGTGATGCCGATGTGGATATAGAACAATGCTTGGAGTAGTGTCGGGCTGAATGTCAACTTGTGATTTTGCAAACCTTCTCCAGCTCTGCGCGCGATCCGGGTGAGGCTGTAATTTGTTTCGCCGACCAAATTGGGAAGAAAAGGCCTTCCTTCGAGGATCGCTTTCGTCACATAGACCGTTCGCTTGTTGAGTAATGCTTCACTGTACGGGTAGAGTATCATCCATGTGAATAAGAGAACAAATGCCCTCGCTGAGCCTTGACCGTCTCCTACGTGTGGTTCATACGGCGTGTTACGCAACTCGAAGAGTCTGTTGACGTTGATGTGTCCATCTACGGTAAACAAGCTAGGTACAACTACTGGAGAGATTTGAAGAAGACGAGCTATGTAGTTCCTTGGCTTGTCGTCGTAGGGTAGGGGGAGGATTCACGAGTGAGGAGTGAGTGCAGATAGATCCCCATATTTTTCGTTGGCGCCAGTTCCAAAGTGCCAAATCTGAAGGTATAGCTCTCGGGATCCCAGCGAGCGACGAGATGCTGAAGCAAGAACCAGTCGACTTCCATGCGGATCAGGAGAAAGAGACCTCCAAGTTTTTGTTGCACGAACTCCCGTTCTGAGGGTCTGAGCACATCGAGCCATCGTCGAAGCAAATCGGTAGATGGAACACTTTTGCGTAGAACTATTGACTCCATGAGGTCAACCTGCATGCCTGAACGTCATTCAATTGTAACAACAATCCAATCCAGATCTTAATATGAGGTGAATTCGTACGTGAGTTATTTACGTTTGAAGAGTAATGACATTGAACAAATATAGATGTGCTGATGCATCAATTATTGATTAGCAGACACTTGTGCAGAATGAATGCAAATGAATGTAATAATGTAAATAAGAAGTAAAGGAATTGAGGAAACCCCCGCAACCAACTCAAACCGCTGCAAAATGAACAAAATTAGTTCTTACAATTTATCGCATACAAGACCTGTCCTTGCACGGGTAGCAGTCACTTAGTAACAAACAAATGCATATGTGGCGTCTGGTACTATAGTGGACAAAAAATACTAGACTATCGGATGAAGGCTTCTAAACCTCCATCGGACTAAGGGAGGCGGGGCCCCGGCCAAAAAACATACTGCAAAGAGCGGCAGGCTGGGCATCTCGGTGACCCCCTAAAAATCCTAGCCTCGGGTTCGGGCACTACTAGACATGCCTAGTAAGCGGTAAACAAACACAACCATGAGGGCAGACAAAGGGCACCGAGCCAAGCAATGTGGATTGAAAATGTAAGAGTGTTCGAAAAGAAACCACATGTGGGTCCCCAGCGGAGTCGCCATCCGGGATGTACGCGCGCCTTCCGGCTTAGCACGTGCGGAGCGGTTCGAATGACCTGAGGATCCGGGCCCGCTCCCCAAGACCCAACCAGTCGACGTCACGACTCGAGCGTCGAACGCTGTGGAAGGGAGTTCGGTGATCCCTCCCTGGATTTCTAACTGGGCCTGCTCGAGCCCTCGCCGACCGTCTATGTGCATATGAAACTCAAATTACTAGCACGTTAGATTTCATAAAAAAAAGGCTTTATTTACAAATATATCCTAAGCTTTACTCCTTTTAGCAATTCTATCCCAGCTTCAAACTCATACTTTCCAAAATTCTTTTATAGTCCTCAGGCTTTCCCTTATTATAGAGAAGTCCTCCAAGACTTAGCAAAATCCTTAAGCGGCTCTGATACCAATAATCCCCTCAGGAATCGCACTTAAGAACCTTTTGCTAATAGTCTTTGGCGTCGGCGTTCTGCCAACCTCGAATACTCGTTTGAGTATTTCGAACTTGCCGCAAACCCGAGATTGGATTTGCCTTCAAGGAAATACTCCTCGAATTCACTCTGTACTAGAGTCAGCTCTTCTAATTTCTTAGAATAACTTTCTATTTGCTTTGATATTTGTGATATCTGTGCCGATAGATTATCAAGTCGATCTACTATGGTGTTAAGGAGACCAGTAGTAGAATCCTTGCCCACTCCGTGATCCAAATGCAAAAGATCTGGGTTAGGACAATCAGTCATAGAATGACTCGTGCTGTTGCACCACCTTAATTAAGTTACCTTAATCAAGATCTTCTTCCCTGATGGAAAGAATGGCATAAACAACCTTAAAATGTAAAGCTGATTATCATACCTTAATTGATAGGATAGCTCAACGGGTTCACCAAGCTTCCGCACTATGGATCTTCAAGAGTGAAGAATTCCTCAAATTTGGGGACTTAAGTGGAGAGGCTCTTCTGTGTCACACCAAATGCCCTTACCTCGAGGGTCTTATATAGACACTCCTCATCCAAAGGTTTCGGCCCTTAGGCTTCAATCCTCCAAGGTTCTGATCTAATGATCTGACCTTCCGTTAGTCTTTAACCAAGTTTGGTTAATTCTAACCACCTTACTCTTGATTCCTTAAGGTATTATTCGGATTACCTATTGGTTTTCCCGGAGGACGATCAAAGAATTTCTAGCTCAGAGAGACGTGAGAGAAAATTCTCCATTCAGATCGCCTCCCCAAATGAGGTAGAGGGCTTGTGAATATATACACAAGGAGCTGGTGCCTATGCACTGTTTGCCAGCTCAAAAGTAAAAGGAATCTAAACTTTTACAAAAGTTAGTGGGGTCCTAATGACCGACAAAAATGTCCTAGTCTAACTCTATGCAGTTGTCTTCTCCCGTCTGCATTGGCGTGCTATCTTGGGAGACTCCTTCCTTGTTGTTGGCGTTTGAAGTCTTGCCAACTCCTTCTTTTTCTGAGAGTCCCGGCTGATCTTGAACTGCTTCAAGAATCTGTCGTGATATTTGTTGGGTTCTCTCATCATGCTCAATTTGCTGATTTAAGGTTTTGTCGGTGAAATCAGCAATCTTGCTCCAAACCTCGAAGGTGTCGGTTCGGAGGTGCAGCTCATAGTTCTCTCGCCTCCAGAAACTATCTAGAAGATCGAGCATTCTCTGCCATCCTCGGTCTCCTGCTTGTTCATCAATGAAGCTTAAATTTGTCCTAAGAATCGTGACGGTGACTATACCATCACAGAGCACGTAATATTCGTCCTTGCGAGCTAACACATGCTCTAGCACGTCTTTAAGGAACTCAACTTTTATGGCCTTTCGGACAGTCTTGTCCTTGTAGTATTTCCGCCATAACCCTCTCTGATCGAGGTCTTGTTTATGAGGTTCCGTCATACGTCTACTCTCACACGGATGGATGTCCCATACTTGCAGATTTTGAAGTATTACCTTCCCATACTGCGGATGGTCTTCTTCCTCCATCATTGTGCTAGTAATCAATGCCGTGGCATACTTTGGTCCGTAGCCTAGGCATCCGAGTATATACCTTACTAACGTAGGCAAGGGTTCTATACATTCTGGTTCTGATCTGTCGATCTCCAGTATGTCCACAAACCCAGCATACACATAAGGCGCTGCTACTCCCACCATATCCGAGTGAATTCTCAGAGACGGCCACTTCCCCGATATCCAGTGTAGATATGGTTGAAGCACAGTGTTTTCCTCAAGAGAGGATTCACTCATGTCTACTGTTACCCTTGGGACGTCATATTCTCTAACTTCCCCCGGTATTATAGACATCGTTGTGGAGAATATCTGCTGCCTTTCTTTTTCAAAACGAAACAGCTCCTCCTCACCTGAAGTCATAACCGATAGTTTAAACTCCAGATCTTTGATGTACTCAACGGTCCTTCTTGCGAAAAACTCAATCTGGCGCTTTTCATCATGCTTGATGCCAGCCATGAGTCCTCCACAGACCACTGCCGCATCCCAACTTAGGGATTCGTCTTCAAACGAGTCTTCATCAAAAAACCAGGATCCTCCCAGATCCTCTTGGGTTTTTTCAACATGGCCTTTGCCATCGTGACTTCTGTCACCATGAGAAGTCTCACCAGACTCTTTGACTGAGTCTCTTACAGGAATTGCTTCCTCAAGGCTTTCTTTCTTTTCAAGATTACCTTCCAATGCTGCGTAAGCACTTCCAAAGTCGAAGTACTGCTCACACTCCATTGCAGCCGCTTCTTCTGGTTCTCCCCTTGGTTCAGGGTCTACCACTTGAATTGGCTCGCCAATTATGGCCTTAAACTTAGCCTCTTCTTCAGCGTACTGTGTTTCCATATTTTCCTTCTGTTCCTCCTTGCTTTGTAACAAAGCCTTGTAGGATTTCACAGCCTGATTAATGGAAATTTTCTGCTCTTTGGCTAAGTGGTTTCGGCAGTAGTTGAACTGCTCCATGGTCAATGGAGACCACCAAGGTTCTTCAACCTTTCCGTCCTTCTTAGGACCATCTTTTGCAGAATCATCCTCTTTTGGACCAGAAGACCCAAGCCTCTTGGCTTTCCTCTTCTTCCTGGCTTTTTCCTTTGACTCGGTTTTTGCCTTGTCTTTCAGATTTGCCATTTCCACATCTCCTCTGGAGCTTTCCTCCTTCGGATCTGTCATCTTCTTTCGAAGATCTTTTTTCACATTTCCTTCAGAGTTGGTGTTACCCTTCTCCTTCAGATCTGCCTTCCCTTCCCGGGAAAATTTTGCCTTTTCCTTAGGATTGGTTATTACCTTTCCCTTGGATCCAGCCATCCCCTTCTGGGATTCTTTCGCCTTTCCCTTAGATCTGGCCTTAGCCTCCTTGGGATTAGCCATCTCCTCCTGGAGATCTGATTTCGCCTCACTCTTGGAGTCAGCTTTTGCTTTCTCCTTAAGTTCAGCCTTCCCCTTCTGGGAATCTGTAGTTTTCAGCTTCTTAGGACACTCATAAGAACGATGCCCGAGTTGCTTACACTGCCAGCAGAGCACTGCTGCTTTCGTTCCTGAAACGGAACCAGCATCACTATGCTCACCATCTCCCTTGTTAGGACATACCTTTCGAGAGTGTCCCTCTTTCTTGCATCCCCAGCATATCTTTCTCTTTGCAGCAGGATCCATCTGCAGAGTTTTCGGAAAGAGAGGTGTTCGCAAGTTCTCTAGAGAGAGAGTCAGCTATTATGTTGTGGTCGGACTTAATGTATTCGACCTCGTATTTATAATAGCTTAACAGTTCCTGCAACCTCAAGAGTCTAGTTTGCCTAGCTTCCTTAAGGTTCAGACTCATAAACCTTTTTACATAGGTCGAGTCAGATCGCACTAAAAATGCTTTTGGTGCCAAAAAGATGTAAAAAGCCTTTATTCCATATTTTAAGGCTAATACTTCCTTTTCATGTATCGGGTACCGTAGTTCGTACCCCTTGAAGCTTCCCGACCAGTATTTGCATACCGGTTCTGGATTTCGTCCTCTAATTTTGAGGACTGCTCCCCAATAATTTTCAGAAGCATCAACTTCCAAGACTAATTCATCTTTATCAGATGGTAAAGCTAATTGTGGTAAATTCTTTACCTTTGCTTTAATCCTTCTGATGGACTGAGTGTCTTCATCTTCCCATTTCCAAGGATTTGTAGAAGAGGTTTTCTTCGAAATCCTACTGAGGTCTCGGGAAAGATCTTTCACAAACTTTCTTGCATAGTTAGCGCATCCACAAAATCTTTGGACTTGCTTCCTATCCTCAAGTCTGTCAGGAAAATTAACTATCTTCTCAGCAATATGATTTTGCAGTTTTATTTTTCCCTGCTCAATCTCCATGCCTAGAAAATTAACTGATTCCTTAAACCATTCTATCTTCTTTTCTGATAGAATCATACCTTCTCGTCGGAAGATATCAGTCACCTGATCTAGGTGCCTCATGTGTTCTTCTTCAGACTGACTGTAGATTAGCACATCGTCAATATAGACCGCACAAAATTTTCGGATATGCTTAAAGGCATTATCCATTTTGCGCTGAAATACGCCTGGAGCATTTTTCAGACCGAATGGCATAACCAACCATTCAAACATTCCTCGCGGAGCATTGAAGGCAGTTAGAGGAACCGACTCTTCTTCCATTTTGACTTGCCAGTATCCACTTTTTAAGTCAAATTTAGAAAAGTATTTTGGTTGACTCAAACTAATCCTATCAATAAGATCTCCTGCAGTTGGAATCTTATAGCCATCGTCCTTTGTAGCTTTGTTAAGCTGACGATAATCTATAACCATTCGTGCTTTACCTCGCACCTGCTCGGCATGGTTGATTACCATAAAGGCTGGACTAGAATGCGGACTGTAACTGTCCCTAATCAAATCCTTTCCAAGCAACTCAGGAATTTGTTTATCAAATTCTTCGACCATCTCAGCCGTATACGTAATGTTTCTGGCTCTTATTATGGTTCCGGGATCCTTCAACTCTAGTTTAACCTTTAGGCCATTTCGAGTCCATAACTTCAGCGGATCTTCGCTAAAGTTATCGGCCAGTTTTATCAGGAACTTATCCCATTTCATTCCTGTTAATTTTACAGCCATACACACTTCCTGTTTTGGATTGTAAAACAGGTCGTCATACCAGCCATTATTACTGATACTCGTTGGAAAAAACAGGGTTTGTACCCATGATTCGTTCTTATCCAACCGTATATCACCACGTTGAGCTCGCACTCTGAAAGCTCTTTCACATGGGATATCGCCACAGTATTCTGTCCGTTTTACCGGATAAAAGCCAAATTTTAACCGAAGTCTAGGCTCTTGTAGAATACTTATTTTTACCCCACCTATGGAAACATCATTTTCATTCTGCACAAAAGGAAGGTTTTCCTTTTGTCCCTTTAAAAAGGCGTTACCAATAATGATGTCGGCCTCTAATAAAGGATGTGCAAGAATCTCTTTAATGATGAACTTTTGTCCACCAATAAAGACAGGCACGTTGCTTGCCTTGTGACCAACAATTGTGGCCATACCATCGACGTTAACCATGTGGATGGGTTTCTGCAGTGGTTCCCACCACTCATCTGGCAGAGCATTGAGTCTAGCACACGTTATGCTACATCCAGTGTCTATCAGAGTATCTAAAGAATACTCATAGTATCCAGGAAATTTAAAAGTTAGAGCCACATATGTGCTCATGTCTGTCTTCCTGACACTAAAACCAATATTTTCAGATACACTCTGGGATGGTTCTATCATCCTCCAGATATCGTCTATTGGGATAGACCTTTGCTCGGCTATTTGCTCAATAACCTTACAAACTTCAGGAATCTTGGATAAAGGGTATTCCATACTGGTAACCCTTAGCATCCGTATAGATTCTTCTCTCGTTTGATCTACAGGGTCTTCATAGACTGGTAGTGATACATGTCTATACCCCACGATTCTACCCGTATGTTGAGACGGGGTCCTTGAATCAACAGACCTTCGAGACATCTCTTCTACTAGTGGAGGTGCGCTTGCAACCTCTGGTCGAGAGACTATTACGTCTTCTCCTACGTCACTAGCTCTTGAAGAAACTTCAGAGGGCGCTCTATTGAGCGGCTCTCTCAGGAGTGGCATCCTCACAGGCAAAAGCCTGTCAGTTCTTTCGCTAAACATAGGCAGATGCCTATCGGCTCTAAAACTGTCTCTGGACGGTTCACCCAACATTAAAGTAATCTCGTTACCTCTTTGTCGGATATTGGCCGCACTAATCGGCCTAGAGCTACTACCTGGTTCAGTCATAACCCAGTTTCTTGGCCAGGTTAACTCTAATGGGTTTACCTCTCGCCTATGAAACTGTTGGTGGTTATTATGACCTTCTTCGAACAACTCAGTAAGTCTTGAGATGTTCCTCACACCAGCACTAGTTGTATTTACCAATCGGTAAATCACTCTAGTGTGATACGCCAAAAACTTGGCCTGAGAATTCATTCTATCCATATTCATTGATTTGATCCTTAAGGTCAATGAATTTCCCAAACAGCGATCGTTCAGGGCCATCATGAAATTTGGATGGACCTGGAACCATACAGGGCCATGCGCTAGATTGGCCTGTATTCCTGATATCAGCTGATCTCTAAACTCTCGCCAACGTTTATCAATCACTGCTGCTACCACAGGACTATCCGCTGGTAAATGAAACAGCGGGATTAATCCTACTTGGATTAACCCAATGTGTATATAGTTATATACACCTCTCGCACGTTGCATGGTTTCCCTAATGCGTTGTACGTTGAGTAGTGGGATATCCAAAGTCTCAAGTTCCGTACTTGTCACTTGAGCCGTTGCTTCTGTTTGTGAGATGTCTATTATCGATCTAAAATTAAATCTCGATACGTTATAGACTTCCCTCACATTAACGTTAGGCAACCTCCATTCCAGTACTGACTGGGATGGATCTTCGTACTGGTGAGTTTCCTCCAGTACTTGATTTGTCGTTTCCAAAGGAACCAACTCATCACCATCTCCTTCCCTTTCTGCTCTCATCATGAACAGATGTTCGGTCCAGAGATCAGAATCATCATCTGAGTCTGTATCGTAATTTGATACTACCTCGTAAATTGATTCTACTTCCGAGTCTAAGTCGGAAATCTCTTGCTCATCTATGGGTTCGTAAGCAAGGACTTCTTCTTCATAACTCCTGTCATCCAGGAAGACCATACGGAGTCTTTCTCTCCTTTGGTTCTTCTTTGGACAACTATCCGCTTTGTGGTCTTTTGATCCACAAAACCAGCAGCAATTACAACTGCTCAAAGGTTTCCCTTTAGGACACTTAGGTTCTCTGCCATGCTTGCGCTTGAAGGCATCGATCCTATCTTTATCCTTTAGGTTATCCCTTCTCCTTACAAACCTTCTCGGCTTGTAATCAGGACCTCCTTTCTGCTTTCGCTGAAAGTCCTTGGGCCAAACTTTTCTCTTGTTGTACCCAACGAACTTCCTTGTTTTACGAGGAAAGTTCCTTCTCTTTAGAGAATCACCGAATGTACTGCGAGTTTCGCATCCGTACCTTCCCGGTACATACTCTATCTGAGAACAACAGCTTTTGTTCAGGTAAGGTAGCTTCTTAGCTGCCTCTTTTACCTGAAGCTCAGTACACGCCTTCCTCATCGCATACTTAACCGCCTGAATTTTTCCTCCGAGTCCGGAGACAATCTTCTCTTCACTCAGAAGTAATTCATAGGCCTTTTGCGCAACTTCCGGCCAGGGTTCAGGAAGTTTAGCAAAAAAGGTTCCCAATATGAACTGTTGAGAGACTACATCCAGATTATAATAATACTTCTGGAATTCACATACGTAGCTATCAAACCAGCACATATCGCAGATCTGTAGTTTAACCAGAGCAGTTAATGACTGCTCTTTTTCCACAGTCTCAGTGGATAACGAAAAACCACAGAACTCACGTTTCAGGGCATCAGCGATTATTGCCAATACTCCGTCAACCGTCAGCGCTTGATCTATCTTTTCTTTGATGTCTGTATGAGCCACCAAAGATTTCCAATATTTCTGCGCTGTTCCCATGAGGGCTGCCACACATAATTCATAGACAGATCCAGGGGATAATATTCCTGCAGACGCAGTCATTCGAATAAGTGATAACCACTCATCTATCTTTTCAGATACATGCTTTTCACAATCTATGTCCAGAAAAGCACCAGGGGTAATTATAGGCTTTAAAACATTATCCCTAGGGACAAACTCTTGTTTAGTCCTATGTGGATAATCGGGCTTATAAATTTCCCTCTTCGCAGTTACCAGTTCATTAAACGTTCTGTTATCTAAATGAACCGGAGCATCTTCTGCCAGACCTAAGGCTTTCCTTAAGTCTTTTGCCAATTCTCCACTTTGAGAATTCAAGTTTGCACTTCGCTTTTGTGTATCTAAAATGAAAGGAGCCACTGACTCCTTATACATTTCTTCTACACTTTTGCCTTGATTCTGTTTGGAATTTCTTCCTCCCAGATTCAATCTTTCGACTGGTTTTCCTGTTGTACTTTCCAGTCCAGAGGTCGCCTCGGCTTCAGGCCTCTTTAAACCTCTTTCCCTGTCCAGAGCGTCTAGTATGTTATTAACATAAGCGCCTACTTCCCTTGCCATTTGGTTTCGGCTTTCTAGACTTTCTGTACTCCCCTGAATGGCTAGCTGTGTTAGAGCATCATTTATACTCTTGCTCATTCCAAAGGGAGACAATCTAGACTCTGGAACGAACTCCAATCGAGATGGAGTCCCGGAAGGATTTCCAGAAGATTTTCCTTCTCCAGCCATTTCGAGGACCTTTTTGTAATTTTCAAAAGTTGAGGACTAAATTTTTATTTTTCATCAAGTCGGAGTTTGCTACTATTTTAAAAGTTTAGGATACCAAATGATATTTCTAAACTTTTGGACTGAATTGTCAGAATTTTCAAACTTCAGGCTATATTTGTTTTAGAGGCCTAAAAAAAAATTACTTCGGAAAATAAAGATATAAAGTAAAACGGTAAGATAAGTATACACTGCGTGTTGAGGAGGAAACGGGGGGCCAAAGCCCAAGGAGTACAGAGGGAGGGGGAGGGACAGAAGTCTTCCACCAATCCCTCTCTCCAACTTTTACGTCAAACCAAATCCCATTTACCCAATTCCCGAAATAGACTAAATTTACTGGCAATTCGTCTCCGTCCCCTTGCCCAGAACAAAACTCTTCTCAATCGGCCCGTCAAGAAAGATCTCGCTTTCCCCATCAGCTTGCTTTCGCCTCCTCCCTCCTACACACAGCCTTGGCTCCTTACGCCTGCAGATCCCCATCCTGTTACATGCTAATCTCTATCCAGTTTGGATCTTTCCCCCATGATATACGCCCCGATCCTTCCAAACTCAGCTCTCGTGCGCTCTGTCCGAGGTCTTGTCTGGGTTCCGGATCCGTGCGGCTGTGGATCTCTTGTTTGGCTTTAAGTTTGTTTTAGCCTTTCTGTGGATGCAATGGCATCGATTCGGTATGATTCTTCCAAGCCGCCGTACTACACCACGAGCAGTCTCATGGTGGGTTATGCCCTTTCCTCGAGCTTGCTCGCCGTTATCAACAAGTACGCCGTCACCAAATTCAACTACCCGGGGCTGTTAACAGCCCTCCAGTACTTGACTTCTGCGGCCGGTGTCTGGGCCATTGGGAAGTTCGGCTTCTTGCATCACGACCCATTTGTCGTCGAGACCGCCAAGAAGTTCTCCCCTGCTGCCCTGGTGTTCTTCCTTGCGATTTTCACCAACACCAATCTCCTGCGCCACGCCAATGTGGACACCTTCATCGTGTTCAGATCTCTGACACCTCTGCTGGTTGCCATCGCGGATACCACATTTAGGAAGCAGCCGTGCCCCTCGAAGATGACTTTCGCTTCCCTTCTTGTTATCCTCGGCAGTGCCATTGGGTATGTGGCGACGGATTCCGCCTTCACTCTGACTGCATATTCCTGGGCTTTAGCTTATCTGATCACCATTACCACTGAGATGGTGTATATCAAGCACATGGTTATGAATCTGGGATTGAACACTTGGGGTTTCGTCTTGTATAACAACTTGCTTTCTCTGATGTTGTCTCCAATATTCTGGGTTATAACGGGAGAGTACAGTGAAGTATTTGCTGCCCTGGGATCCGATGCAGAAAAATGGTTCTACTTTGATGCATTTGTTGCTGTGTCTTTGTCTTGCGTGTTTGGCCTACTGATTAGTTTCTTCGGGTTTGCGGCAAGAAAGGCGATTTCTGCGACAGCATTCACTGTGACAGGCGTCGTCAATAAGTTCTTGACCGTTGTGATCAACGTGATGATTTGGGAGAAGCATGCTAGCCCCTTCGGAATTGTTTGTCTCTGCTTCACTATCGTTGGAGGAGTGATATATCAGCAGTCGGTGACTGGACCGAGCAATCCGGTTCAGCGTGAAGCAATTCTGCCTAGGCAAGCAGAGAGCAGCGTTGTCGGGAATGACTACGAAGAGGATGGACATGGAAAAGCTATTGTATGAGATAATATGTAAGGTCTTTATCACTTTTACATTGCTTACAACAGGAAATAGTGGTCATTTTCCTGCACATGAGGACTTCTTTAATAGCAATGCGACATTTGGTAATCATCATGATTCCATTATTTTGAAATTGAAATAGATGTATTTGATCAAGGATGCCTTTGGCTTTCCATGCGATGCTTCAGTTCTCATTAGACAGCTCCTATGATATATAGGGCACTTGGCATCATACTGCCTTTTTTCTGCAGCTTGATTATTTTGCTTCGTATTAAGACAGAATCGTTGAAGTATGTTACAATTCTATCGAACTTGATATTCAAACATTGATCAAAACCAGTTGGTCTGATTTCCGAAGATGTAAGCTCCCATTGTGTCTATCTGGTAATTTTTTTTTTCCAATGGATTCATCTCGGTTATAGCAGCTGCTGTTTCGTTTTGTTCCTTCTGACATCTGAGTTCAGTTTTATGCCTTGGCCCTGGCGGGGCAAGATATCTTAGCATGCTAATGTCACGGCGAATATAGTCACTCAACCTGTACGCATGCACATGTTCGGGGGCTTGATTTAGCAGTCTCATTTACCAGATGAAAGCTTTGGGCGGGAGAACATGTAGCAGCCGATGTCGTGTACTCTCCTCTCCATAGTCAAACCAGTAGAGTTGGGTAGTTTGACATAATGCTGTAGTTGATGGAGGGAGATAAACAAACATTGTCAACACCTATTGAGAAGTAGTCCCCGCACCCGGAATCAAACGAAATCTTCCAAAGGCTACAAGGAGGAGAAGTATTCTTGGACTCGGACACTGCAGGAAGTTACGGTGAATATCCCAGTTCCGAAGGGTACTAAAGGAAGATTTGTGGTGTGCGACATAAAGAAAAATCACTTGAAAGTTGGCCTCAAAGGTCAGCCACCAGTCATAGAGGTAAGAATTCTCATTATTTGTCTGGTTTAATGCTCTAGCGAATGATGAGCTTGAAGAAAAGTTACAAATAACGGTGCCAAATTTGTTACCGCAGGGGGAGCTCTACCGTACTATCAAGCCTGATGATTGTTACTGGAGTTCAGGTATCTCTAACTTTCGGTTCTTAATTGGCTAGTTACTTGATAATTATACTAATGACGGTGCGGTGAACACTATTTGATGAATTTAACATCCTTTTTCAGTAGGATGGAGAAACATGTTTACCCATGAATTAAGTACTGCTTTTCTAAAGTATTAAAATATCATGTTTATGAATCCACAACTGTGGAGGTTTGAAGATCCCACCGAGTCGGGGTTTATTATTGGTCTCCCTAGGAGCTCATGTCTATGTGTATTTCTGCGTGTTGCGTGCTTAATATGGCCAGATTTGTGGCATCTTTTCAACTTTGTAATAGTGGGATTCAATCCTGAATGCAGAGGATCAAAGTGTCGTATCAGTATTGTTGACGAAACATGATCAAATGGAGTGGTGGAAATGTCTGGTGAAAGGTGGCCCAGAAATTGACACTCAGAAAGTAGAACCGGAGAACAGCAAATTGTCTGATCTGGACCCTGAAACTCGGCAGAATGTGGAAAAGATGATGGTATTGATCTGCTATGATTTCCTGCTCTTTTTTCCCTTTTCTTCTTTTTTGGTTTTGGGGGTGAGGGATGGGGTTGCATCTCCCATGCGTATATAAATGTGGGTAGGTTCATGATGTTGATGTCGATGCGCCAAAGGCATTTTGGAATGAAATGGTTTTTGATATTTCACGATAAGTCAGTGCCCGAGTCTGTCTGTCCTCTTGTCCCTAACTATCTTGGCCTTTGAACGGGATGCCATATGGTTTCAACCAACTCATGTTTATGTCTTTGGATGAATGTACAATTTGACCACAGACAAAAGGCAATGGGTCTTCCCACGAGCGACGAGATGCAGAAGCAGGAAATCCTGAAGAAGTTCATGGCAGAGGTAGGCTTGCAGTGTCATCCTCATTCCTTAACATTCTGACTGCAGTGCCTTTGGTTGGCTAACTCATCACAACTTGTTAACTCCGCAGCATCCGGGGATGGACTTCCCGAGGGCAAAGATATCGTGAAACAGCGGCATCTTGAAAGTCGAAAGTCCTCTGCTTTGCCCCTATGTCATTTGGGTTTTGACACAATGTAGTTTGGATGGTGCAAGCTCCGTGTTTCTTGCTGTGACTTTGCTGGGAATTTACTGAAATGTTCTGAAATGTTCTTACAAGATAGACTGTGCCTCTTGTGCATGTGTCCTTTGTTGCCCCAACCATTAGCTAATTTGTGTCAACATTGTTTGAGCATAGCTCTGTACTTTTATTCATGTCAGATGTCAAATGGCAGTCCATCAAGAATGCTATGGAGCAAGAAATGTACGTGATTTCACATCCTGGGTTTGTAAAGTTTGCGAAACACCTGATGTTAAGAGGGAGTGCTGTCTTTGTCCCGTTAAAGGTACTTGTGGAGTTTGTCGTATACATTTTACCGTCTTCATTATTTACTTGCATAAAGCACCATAGCTCTCCCATTGTATTTAGTAATCGATAACTTAAGTATGATAACACATTTGTATGGTTCGCGAACTACCCATTTAAGAAATGTCCTTGAGCCAAATTTCATTTCCGCCGGCAGAGTCTCCCCCAGATATTCTAGATCAATTGCTTTGGGTGGTAACTGTCTTCATGATATACCAGATCTATTAAAGTTAGATTTCCATTATCCGGTGGCGCTCTAAAGCCAACAGATGTGGAGACACTCTGGGTTCATGTTACATGTGCTTGGTTTAGACCTGAAGTTGCATTTGCAAGTGATGAAAAGATGGAACCTGCTGTTGGCATCCTGAGCATTCCTTCAAATGCTTTTGTGAAGGTTGGTTGTTTATCATAATTTGTCGTGGAGCGTTAACAAAGACTTATATTGCTCATCATGTCTTCTCACACAACTCGATGTCTTAAAGCTTGTGGTTATAATTGTGATCAAATAGTAAATATTTGGCATTATCTATTATGCACGTAACTTGACAGCACCTTCATTTCTTGTATCTTTTCATGCATTTGGTTTTCAGATATGTGTACTTTGTAATCAAATTCAAGGTGCCTGTACACAATGTTGTAAGTGTACTACATATTACCATGCGATGTGTGCGTCAAGAGCTGGCTACCGCATGGAGGTGAGTCATCACTGCTGTTCTTACCTAGATTGTCTGATTTCTGGTATTAGTGATGATGGGAAGAGTACTGATTTGAAGGGCATGAGTTTACCTCTGACAATTAAAGATTTACCATCAAACTGCATTCTAACCATTTAATATGCAGTTGCATTGCTTGGTGAAAAATGGGAAGCAGATAACAAGGATGATTTCTTATTGTGCTTATCACAGGTGTAATGTTGACCTTTGCAGCAAATCTATATACTGGAATGACTACTTTAGAAACAATGTACATCATCAGACACCAGTCCATTGATTTCCTTGCCATTCTCTATGTTATTTCAGGGCCCCAAATCCTGATACTGTTCTTATGATACAGACTCCTCAAGGAGTAATCACAACAAAAAGCCCCACACAAACAAAAAAGAAGGCAGGTTCAAGGCTAATTTCACCCATTCGCTCAACATTTGAAGATATTCTAGCCAAAGAGATCCCCGAAGATGACCCATTTTCTGACGCAAGGTGTCGGGTTTATAGAAGACCTAAAAATAACAAGACGGTACATGATTTGAACTTGTTTTGTGGGATTGGATTACCTTGTTTGTTGATTTTTGTTGGAACATCTTCGAAAAGGTGTTTTTCATGCTTCAGGACGACGTGATACATCCCGCAATCCGACAGGGTTGTTTGCATAAATTTGGTAGTTATATGTGGTTGTTGTTTAGATGGATCAATGAAATTATCAGCAGATCAATCGATCATTTTGGAGAATTTCGGTTAATTATGTATTTATTGAATACAGAAATTTCTGCTCTGGAATGCCATGTTTGTTTCCTCATTCATGCCCCTGATTATTCCTGAAGTCAGTTCTTTCTATTTGTCAGAGATATGACGGAGAATCGCATCCTCATCGGGTCAGAGGGCCTTTGCGTCACCCCCTGTCCATTATTGACAATTTGAATGGATTCAGACTAACGTCCTGTTGATTCAACTTTTTCACCTTATGTGGATGTTACACTTTTGGTTACAGGTTGTAGAAGAGCTCAAATCATTTTGTTCATTCAGCGAGCGGCTTCAGTACTTGCAGGTCATTCTCTTCTGAAATCTCGTGTTAATTCGACTCTAAAAGTGGGGCTTCATCTGTCTTTTTTGTTCATTACTCGTGTGACCCTATATTTCTCAGAGAATGGAACGTTGTAGAGTTTGCTTCGGTAGATCTGGGATACATGGTTGGGGACTATTTTCTCAACTAAACATTCAAGAAGGAGAGATGGTAACTGCTACTCAATTTTTTCATCCTTTGTATGAAGATTACCCCAATTAAGTAATTCATGCTCCCTCCAGGTTATTGAATATCGAGGGGAACAAGTGAGACGGTGCGTGGTAGATTTATGGGAGGCACGGTATCGGAGAGAAGGGAAAGACTGCTATGTGAGTATCCGTGCTTCTTAATTTCCTGACTTCTCATAACCTACATAACAAAAGGGTTAAAATTAATTTGTAACATTATATCCGTATTTCAAAGGACCGCTCTTCAATTCTACAACTGTTCTTCGCAGCTCTTTAAGATCAGTGAGGATGTTGTGGTAGATGCAACAGATAAGGGAAACATCGCACGTCTCATCAATCATTTGGTGAGTCTGAATTTCAGGTTTCTTGTTTTTAATTTGTGTTTAGACTCGCTAGTTAAGGTGAAGCATTGAAATCGTCAGAGAATTTTATAACCTTCTAGTCATGCCCTGAAGTAAAAATGATGTTTTTCTCAATGGCAGTGTGCACCGAACTGCTATGCACGCATCATGAGTGTTGGCAACGATGAGAGTCGCATTGTACTCATCGCCAAGACTACCATAGAAACTGGAGACGAACTAACGTATCTCGACAGCCTTGGACTTTTTGCACAGCCAACAATTTTCACATCCAATTCCACATCAGTTAACTGATCACAACTTCTTGTTCTTTCACAGGTACGACTACTTATTCGATCCAGATGAGCCCGACGAGTTCAAGGTACCGTGTCTGTGTAAAGCTCCAAACTGCCGGAAATTCATGAACTAGCAGGCGGGTCATTTGCCCATGAGATGAGCCCAGGCAAAAGTAGGCGTCACTAACCCCCATCACCCTTTGGAGGGTGGTGATCAGCTGCTGCACTCAAACCTCTTGAGATGTCTTTGAGGATTTTATTTGTTCCATTAAAAAAAAAGTAGCATCATTATATCAAAAGGTAACCCAATTTTCTCACTTTAATTCATTCGCACTAACGAATGCGGTAGAAAATCCCGTAATTCGACTATGAAATAGACCAAGAGCCCTTTTATTCTTCTTTCTGAAGGAAGCGAAACATGATAAAAAGAACCGACGAAGTGAAATAACTAGCGACAGAAGGGTAAAAGCTAAACTGATAGAGGGGAGGAAAATTTTGTCTAATGTGTACTTTCAGGAGAATGAAGATGTATCCGGCCATAATTAACTAGCTCAGATTCATCCGACACCACCTCACAGGCCTCAGTTGGATCGTGACCACTGCCAACAATAGAATCACTCCCTACTTTACCAGAAGTGTCTGTTTCCATTGGCCGGACAGCAATAGCGGAGTCAGAATCAGGGGAAGCGGCATGACTGACGGGAACCGTTTGGGACTCCCCCCACTTCTCTACCTCGGATTCACGGACGTTTTGTGGCGACGCGTTATTTGATATTGCAGACTCCACGCCTGACTCACCAATGGTATCGTCCTTCACTGTTTTCACGTCACCCACGATTTCACTCGGATCAGTTGTGAATGTAGGCTGAAGCCCCTCGTTTTCGCCCATGTCCTGCTGCTTTTCTTCATTCCTGGTTGGAGCTGCATCCCCCTTGTTCACGTCATCTGAGCGGGTCTTGAGTATGGAATCAAGTGGATCAACCTTCACCATTGAAACGTCCTTCATTTCTAGCCTTTGGTTCTTGTAGAGATCCCAAGCTTTCTGCAAAACAAGAAAGAAAATTACTAAGCAGTCACAATAGAGATGGATGCATACAGTGTGATTAACCATAAAAGAGGATGCACGCACTATAGTATAATAAGTACATCACTTTCTTTTCATCCAGACCTGAAAAATAGAGTCATTTGTAGTAGGAAGCACATAACTGCTTAATGAATCGTCCGAAGCCTTGGATCTCCCTATTCTGTCACTCTGCATCAGAAAAAGATGGATTGCATAAGAAATGCCCTTATTTATGTAAGCAGAAGAAAGGGAGAGGAAACGACAACATACCATCAAAACCATGTGTGCGGATAGACCATTATCAGTTCTTAAACCTGTTTTCCCACCTCGAAGGTTCACATATTGCTTATAGACCTCCGAATGTGCGAGTTCTTCAGAGATGTCTAGCTTAGAAAGATAAAATTGGCTAATACGCAGCGCGTTGTCAACTGCTTCAACTTTTGTAGAAACTTTCTTCCTGTCAAAAGGACCTTCCGCGGAAACTGTTGGCATTTTATCCCTAGGAGTAAGGACAGTCCTTGTTTCAGAACATTTTTGTTCGCTCCCTTCATGGCCATTCTCATTGTAAGACTTCCAATTCCCTTGTCCGGCGAAATCATCTTCGGGCTTAGAGTGTGACTGAGTTGAATCTTTATTATTCGCAGCAGACAAATCTGAAAAGTTACCATTGTGTCCCTTCCACATATCAACACTACTTTCCCATTCACGGGCATTGATTGGATGCCTGTTATGATCCCATTCAGCTCCAAACACATGGGATTCACTCCTCAAGATCCCATTATTCACATCCCAGCCGTGCAAGCGAGGGCCCGTGGGGTCAATCATGTTAGGCCATCCAAGGGGGCGCAAGTGGCCAGGAAATCTGTCTGGATCAGCAAGGGGGAATGGCATGCCAGGATGGTTGATCTCAATAGGAGGTCTAAAACCAAAAAGGGGAGGGGACGGAAAATGAGGCATAATTGGTTGGAAGTTTCCATGAGGCAGCCCGGATTGGAAAGGCATCAAGCCATTTGGTAATGGCGAAGGCCAATTTGGCATCCCCCGCCAGGAGTTCATATGCCCTCTTACCATGCTAGGATCACCAGTTCTCTTATAACGAGAATTCGAATTAGGTCTACCGTCTTCTTCCATCATTCCCGTGAAAGAAGGGCTTTCAACTCCTGGCCTAAAGGGAGGAGGCAGAGGATTCATGTTGCCCTGAGCCTGTCTATAGCTGAAAGAGGAATCTGCTTGAGAAGACTCCTCAACCGTTGGTTTATCAACACCTACATCACGACCTGATTTCCCCTCACTGACTGAAACATCACGGGAATCTGCTGAAGCACCCCTCCTCCGTCCGGCATCTTCCACATCAAGACTTCTCTGAGCACCAGACCTACGCTGTCTGCGATCAAGACTAGGAGAAGGAGATCCATCAGTCAAGCCCATGGGGGATTGCTTTGAGGATGCTGGCCGTTCACCTGTTAATTCCATCCCATCATCTGTTCTATTGTGCTTTTCTAAGGATCTGTGCTTCAAGCTTCTCTCAGTGGCCTCAGTTGAGTTTGATTTTACTCGACTTTCCATTTGCACATCCATGTACTTCAAATCTTCAGTTCTTGTCTTCCTGCATTCATTAGAAGCAACGTTTGAGAAACAGAATGATTATTTAAAGCAAAGTAGAAAACAACATTCTGAACACCAGCTCAGCACCTGTACCTGTCATCAACATATGAACTCAGAGTTGGCGATATCCGCCGCCTATTACTAGGACTAATATCCACATTTGCTGAACGAGAATGGGATCCATTCCCTCCATCGCCTGCCTCAATTCTGCTGCTGTTTAAGGACACCTTTTCTAAGCCAGAATTAAGAGCATTACTAACACTTGCTTTACTATCTCCATATTCATCTTGCTCATCAGGAGATGTCCCTCTACCCCTGCGATCTTCATCTTTAGAGCTCCTTTCATCATAATGGCCCCTATCAGGTTCTTGGTCATGTTCATAATCTCGCTCTCGCTCGCGATCATGGTTGTGGTCACGTTCCCTTTCCTTGTCCCACACAGTATTGCGGTCACGATCACGACCACTGACCTGATCACGTTTCCTATATCCATCATGCTCATGGTCAACATCCCTCTCATGCTCCCGATCACGACGACGGTGATCATAACTTGAGGCAAAATCGTTCTCCTGATGTACATGACGGGGCTTCACCTTTTTTTGCCTAACATCAGTGTGATCTTTGTCGTCTCTAGAATACTTCTCTCTTGACCTGCTTCTAGATCGATCTTTCACAGGGTTGTCATCTTTGTATTTGTCTTGTCTGCTCCTTTCTGTCTCATCCCGGTATCTATCCCTGTATTTTTCATCCCTACGCTTCTCGTTTTTTCTTCTATCCTTCATCACATCATCCCCAGGGGGTGCATTTTTCCTCTTGGTATCACCAGTCTCATCCTGATACTTGTCAGCAGGGTTCTCAATTCTCTTCCTATTTCGTTTTTCAGGAATATCATCTGGATCAGAATTCCATGCATGAAGATCTGCCTTGGAATCTAATCAAAAAAAGAATGACCTTAATACCAAATAAATCGGAAAACAGATATTTAGCTTTGATAATGCATAAGAAAACAATAATTACAGATAGAATGAAAATTCTCATCCCAACCCTGTGAAGCAAGTGTAAAAGATTGTAAACTATACATCTCAGAATATCAAGAATGCAACACTGGTAGGATAGCAAAGCATTATTAAGCAATCTCCAAAAGCAATCAGCACTTAAATACTAAAAAAAGAAGTAAGAGAATCCTTGTTCAAGGTTCCAACCTACATAGTACATTCGTCCAAAGGGATATGCTTGGAACACCCAAGAGCTAGCAGCAGGGCCCATCATACAAAGCCAACCCTATGAAATTCCACTTAAACTGCTATGTGGATATCTAACTTAATCATGAAGAACAACCATTAGAAATGGAAGTAGAATAAATTGGTATTTGTTTCAAAAGAAACAGATTCGCAACTTCTCGCTTGCAATTATATAATTTAGGGAGGGGAGATCCTCATAGCTACTATGCCATGGAAGTTCTTTAACCACAAAAACTAGTAGAGCTACCAAAGGAAATGAACTCGAAAGGACACAGACACAAAGTAAATGCAGGTGCAACAAAAGATAATCATACAATAGATAAAGTAGTCCATATGTCAGCTAGCTTGGAGATGAAATAAATAGGAAAAAGCTAATTGAGTGCAAAACTCAATAAGCATAGATTCTTTAAAGATAAGCAATGTACAATTAAGCCATGATATTACAGAAGAGGTTGAAACCAAAATACATTGAAAAGGAGAGTAAGAACAAATGCAGAAATTAAGGGCAAGATATTGAAAACTCCAGAAACCATAAACCCTCTTAAATGATAAGTGCCTCGTACTGCAAAGGGAAAAAGACAATACAATTCAACACCCTGCAAACAACCAGTTGTCATGATCTATACAACTAATTAATTAGGGCGAAAAAGGAGATATGCTCAATGAATATTGCATAAAAAGAATCTACTGGAATAGGCTTTTCCAAAAACAATCTAAACCACTAATCGATATAAAGCACAATGCTGAAGCCAAACTTCCAGCCCCCACTCTTTGAAACAACAAAAAATTTCTGACAACAAGAAGTTCCTAGAAATACATAGTACCATACACGACCTCATTATACAACAGTCTCTATCACCAAACTAATTCCACGTTACTAAGAATAAAACAAGACGAACATCTTAAGCATATAATGTCACAAACTGTCCCTCCGAAAATTCAAAGATCTTTCTCAACAGATACCACTTGAGAAGTACACAATAAACCGTATATTGGCCCTATGAATGCATACTAGAAAGTAAAATGACACCAACTAAAAATCTTAAAAATCCAGTGAATCATCCCAGAGGGAAGCCCAAAATTATTTCAGTATCCCCTAAAACTCCACACTGCAGATGCAAATGATCCATATCACTGCTGCATTAATCTGAGTTCTACCAAACAATCTAGAACAGCTTTTTCTTTCGCCTGCCAAAATTCGGTCGTTTCAACCTTTTTCAACAAAGGTGCTTGCCATGGAAATAATCGTCACTGTCAGTTCCGAAGTACAATTGACTGAAATCCCATGATATATAAAATATTAAAAAACCTGTGAGCACATGAATAAACAAACAGCAAAGCACACTCAAACTCGTTAACTGTTTAAGAAGATGCCATGCCAACTGAGTAGCCAACACTATCGCACCAGATCAATCACAAAAATCACCACCAACAAAAACACCATGAAACCGATCAAACCAGTTCAATCCCTACATCAAATCAGCAGTAACAGAGTACTAAACCACATTATCCAATTAATCAGGTTACCTTACCAGCAGCTATTTCTCGCTTCGAAGACAACTTTTCATCCTCGTCGTCGATAAATTTCTCCCCTTGCGCTTCTTTTCCTTTCCTTTCACTGCCCCTCTCCCTCTCCCTGTCCTTGTTCCTTTCTCTACCCCTCTCCTTATACCCGTCTCTCTCCCTCTCCCTCTCCTTTTCCCCGTCCCTCTCTCTCTCCTTCTCCTTTCCTTCCTTCCGACTCGACTCCTTCCCGTGCTTCTCGCTCCGTCCCCCACTCTTCTTCATCTCCTCAATCCCATCGTCCCTTCGCCGACTACTCTTCGAATCCCCCGGCCCTCTCGCTTTCCAAGACCCGTCACCTTTCTCCTCCGCGTACTCCCCTCCCCCATTCCACCTGTCGCTGACCCCGTCCCCGCTCTCCCTCCCCTTCCTCCTCTTCGACGAACTACTACTGTAATTCTCCCCGTCCCCTGACCCACCGTCATAACCGTCCCTCCTGCCCTCCTTACCGTCGAGCTTCCTCTTCTCGCTCAAAACCGAATACTTCGAAACCCTAACGCTCTCACTACCCTCCTCCTCCTCCTTCCTGCCCTTCCTCTCCTTCACCTCTAAATCGTCTTCTGAATCCGAGTACTCCCTCGCGTCCCGCGAGGCGTGCTTGCTCGACTTGTTCCGCGAACTTCTCGGCATGATCCCCCCCCCCCCCGGCAACAAAATAAAATAAAATCCTTCGCTCCGAACCCGAACAGACAGAAGCACACACCCACTCTCCGGCGGAGAGAATGCGGGTCGACCCGGCCAGATAGGGTGAGACGGCGTGGGGAGGAGGTACGGATGGTTCAATCTGTGGGTTGTTGGGGTTGGGATCGGGTGGAGAATTAGGGCTTTCGTTGTGGGAGAAAGGAGCCGGAAGGGGACACACTCGGCTGGAAAGAGGATTTCTTGGACGGGTGAGATTCGAACAAAAGGCGAAACAATTGGTAGTCGTAGAAAAGCTATTTAAGCATTACTTAATAATATAATATTTGATACCCATGCGCAGATGTGCTTTTAGAAATCGAATGCGCAGATTTTTATTATCCAGGAGGTGCGATCAAAGGCAATCCTGAATACGGGATTTTCCTCGGATGATCAGGCAAAAGATGACACATCCCGTGGAATATGCCAACGCCAGATGCCGTGAGCCCACCGGAGATTCCTAGTTTCGGTGATCTTTTGAGGTCTCTGAACTTTTCCAAATCTGCCGCGATATGAGGCGGAGGACAAAAAAGAGGCCGCGACCCAAAGGTTTAGGTAGGAGTTTCGAAAGGTCTGTGTTGGCGAGTCACTTACGTAGAGATGGTCGACGGGTTCCGCCTCGGTGAAGAAGGGCATTGAGGCCCTCAAGAAGGGCTTAGGGACTTGTGGAATTGCGTTCGGTAACTCTCTTTGAAGCTAGCTGGCTGCGATTCCGCTCGTTGCAAGATCAGTAATGAGAGCTGTACGGAGTTCGTTCCTCGAGAACATTAATCTCGACCGGGATATGGTTAGAAGAAACGTGCTCGAGTATTTTTCTGTGCACGAGTGTAGAGAAACGACGCGAGAGGGAGCTAAAGCAAGATTCGCGGCAACTCATCTATGGTTGCATATGGGAATTGGTTTGAATTACAAGTCGAAACACCGAGTTTCTAACTTAAATTTAAAAAAAAAATAAAGACAAAATACCGTCCTAATTAATTTTTTAATTTTATATTTTGGCATATCGTTTCAAAAGTTTTTAATTTGGCCTTATTTCAATTTTACTTTTTAATTTGGCCATATTCGTAACTGTGTTAATACGTGTCATTTGTTTTTCTACGTGACAATGATAATGAAATAAATCAAGGGTAAAATATCGATATTTGGCCAAATGAATTTGCCAACTTTACGTTTTGGCCTAACATTTTAAAAGTTTTCAATGTGGCCTTAAATCAATTCTAATTCGAGGAACTGGAACCAAAAACCCAGGAAAGTTTCCCTTACAGAACAAGGAAAGCGAGCGAGGCATCAAGACATGTTCATAACGTAAATCCCTTATGTCATTACACGAGTCTAGAATGAACCAGTTGACAAAGGTAAAGAAAGACGGGGGATGATAGCCCAGTTGTCACTGAGTTTAGGGTTTTGGTTCCTATTCCTCGAATTAAAATTGATTTAAGGCCAAATTGAAAAATTTTAAAATATTAAGATAAAATATAAAGTTTGCAAATTCATTGGTTAAATATTGATATTTTCCCTTAATTTATTTCATTATCATTGCCACGTAGAAAAAACAAATGACAAATATTAATGCTAATGGCGAAATCACAAACGCCGTTACGAATAGAGCCAAATTGAAAAGTAAAAGTAAAATAACATCAAATTAAAAACTTTTGAAACGATATACCAAAACGTAAAGTTGACAAATTGATTGAGCCAAATATCGATATTATAAATTATAAACTTAAAATTAATGGTATTAATCTACGAATTTTAGAATGAAGTCGTCTGTTTTACGAATTATTTCGCGGATTAGGAAGAAAGCTCCACCTCAGGCTTATGAAACGCGGACCAGGGAAGGGAATGACGGTTGGGAATTCCCCATCCGTCATCCGCTATCTACGAGGCGGAGGACAAAAAAAAAAGATGGTCGAAGGGTTCCGCCTCGGGGAAGAAGGGCATTGAGGCCCTCAAGGAGGGGCTTAGGGACTTGTGGAATTGCGTTCGGTAACGCTCTTTGAAGCTAGCCGGCTGCGATTCCGCTCGTTGCAAGATTAGTAATGAGAGCTGTAATGAGATTAATGTTCCTCGAGAACATTAATCTCGACCGGGATATGGTTAGAAGAAACGTGCTCGAATCTTTTTTCTGTGCATGACTGTACAGAAGCGACACAAGAGGGAGTTAGGAGTTTTGTACGAAAATACGGTTAGTTTTAAAAAAATTTACGAAATACGGTCCGAGTTTCGTAAAATACAATTTTACCGTCGAATGAGCGCTTCTTGAAAATCCACCCCACCGCTAGCGGAGTTGGTAAAAGTATCGTGAAGCGGGACGTCTTGTGTTCAACTTTACGGAGTTGAACCCATGACCACCCAATTATAAGAAAAATCTCTAACTATAGACATATTTTTTTGTGTAACCTTTCAAAAGGCTAGTTTTGAAAACCCACCCCTTATTCATTTAGTTAAAGGAGGGGTTTTGAAAACGTGTCCCCCGACACCCTTCTTTCACCCGACGAATAAATATTTTTGCTAAACGTTAAGGGGACGAGTTTTCAAAACTCGACCCTACCTATTTACATAAGGAGCGATTTTGAAAACACTCTCTTTGCATTTGATCAGGGCGCGTTTTCAAGACGGTAAAATCGTATTTTACGAAACTCGAACCGTATTTTTTAATTTTTTTTAAATTAACCATAATTCCATACAAAAGTCGAAACTCTGAATTTCTAACTCAAATTTCTTTTTTTTTTAAATTAAAAGCGATATTAATCTACGAACGAAGTCCGTCTGACTTACGAATTATTTTGCGGATTAGGAAAAAAAAGCTCCACCTCGGGCTTAGGAACGCGGACCAGGGAAGGGAATGACAGTAGGGAATCCGCCGTCAGTTTGGGAACTGAAAATAGGATCCGACGGTTGGTAATTAATCAAGACAACCTCGTCCCCCCTCCAAAAGAAAAATAAAATAAGAAAAGCAGAAGGAGATCGCTGGAAAGCCACAATCTTTTTCGAGGTTTGCCATTGCCCACCCCAATTTCTCACCTTTTCTCATAGGCCCGAAGAGTCCAGGGAAATGTGGAAGATGGGCAAGTCGTTGTTGGCCGGTGGGGGAGGGGAAGGAGAGGAAGAAGACGAGGGGGCTTCGGCTGGGGAAGAGTCCGGTGGGTTCTTTTATCTGTCCCCGACGCAGGTAAGCCCTCGTGTCCAGCTTCCCTCCCACGAATGTTGTTATCTCAAGTCGACGTTGCTGTTGCTGTTCTAATGCGAGATCTGGGTTTCTTTTGTTGTCTTGAGCAGAAAATGTATGCATTTGGTGGGTGCTTGCTGGGTGGACTCCTGTGTATGATCCTGGTAAGGAACAAGGATTTCTTCTTGTTTCTTTCTCTGTTGACCCTCTCTATTTGTGGTTTGGGTGTGCGAATCAATCGGGTTTTTCGATTTGATGCTTCTCACGGCTGTGACGAAATTATCTAGTGCTGTAAAGTCTGGGAGATTTGGGCTGCTTGATCGAGTTATGTGATGGTTGTGTTGGTGTTGAAGGTGCTACCCACAGGTTTAGTTATTCAGTTGGAGGCATCACTTAGATTTCAGTTATTTTGGGACACCCGCTATTTGCATCGGCAAATCTGTCGTGGGTTTTATGCATTGAAATGCCATGGAAATTTTCCACTCTGTCCTTTTCTTGCAGTTGCCTGCCTTGCGCGCCTGACCCATTTGCATCGGCAACTCTGTCACCGGCTTAATGTATTGAAATGCTGATTGCTGCTTCATAACCTCAGCTCTTTTTTTTATTATTTCTTGCAGTCGCTGATAGTATTTGCCAAGCCCATAAAGTTTGCTGTATTATTCACCATTGGCAATCTCTTAGCTGTCGGCAGGTAGCCCACACAAGACCCATCAAATGGGGTATTCTTACTGTTCCTAAGTGGTGGACAGCTCTTTTGATCTTCGAGAAGTAGAGCCCAAATTGCATTGCGCTCAATAAATCTTTGGAAGTCAAGAAGTTGGATATAAACTAGTCTTTCTTCGCCTCATGCATCTACTATTCTTCCTGCGGAAACTAGTTTTGCTTTCTCAACTAAATAGTAGTAGAATTGGTATGCTCATCACTATTCTCCCTATGCATGGATGCACAAATTCTGAGTCATCTCATTTTGGCAGCACAGCCTTTCTCATTGGAGCTAGTCAACAAATGAGGATGATGTTCGACTCATCTCGTATCATTGCCACTGCCATATACTTGGGATGTGTTGTCATGGCACTCGTCTTCGCTCTTTGGGTCAGTACAACGACTTACAACTCGAGAAGCAAGATCAGCAGATTACAGGCCTTCTCAATTATCAATCTTTTCTCAATATCTTTTTGCAGATGCGTAGTAAGATCTTGACCATATTAGCCGTGATTTGTGAAATGTGTGCTCTCATTTGGTAAGTACACCCGGTTCTGGTCCGCACTTCTTTTCTCATCCAGGGATTGTGCTTGCATTTCTGCGGTCACCGTCATGTGCATGACCGTTCACTAAAATGAACAAAAGTACCGGCGAAAACATGCCATTGATGCTACTTTTATCACTTATTGTTTCAGGTACTGTCTAAGCTACATCCCATTTGCGCGACAAATTGTCTCCAACTTGATGGTCAGGCTTTTTGACACCGAGCTCTAAATGTTACTGCTACTTTCTGAAGATATCAGAATCAGTTTGTTTCTTAGGGGTTTCTATTGGTTTGGAATTTCAACCCGGTAATTGAGAGCACCGGACTAACTCTCCCTGCAAAGACCATGCCACGATTGTTGTACACATCGTTCAGTTGGGGCCCTTGATGTATGCCTATGTCCTCAATTCCGCATTTGTTGATTGAATATAGAACATACCCATCCAAACTGTGACGTAATCATGCCAAAGCATTCAACCCATGCCTGCCTGGATCACATGCCGCCTGTACCAACACTACAAACCCTGGCCCTTGTTGGAATAAGCCCATGTCCTGTTTTGTCACAACGCAGATCCATAAATTTCTCGCTGACCCAATTCCAAGTTCCGAGGTCTCCTGGATAAACCTTCGAATGGTTTAGACAGTAGGGGGTGGTTGTCGGTGTGTGATAAGCAGGGGGTCTTATAGGTGCGTGGTTTTGAAGCACAACTGTGGTTTAAACCCAACTCCATGTTGAACGAGCCTCACATCTCTGTGTTATTCAGACACGCAGGGTCTGTACGTGTGGTCGGACTCTCGCGTTAGATGGGAAACCACGAACCAACATCGTGATGGACACCCCCCCCCAAAAAAAAAGTGCAAATTGGAGCTACTGTTTGCAATTATTATTTTGGTTTCTTGAGACAATTATTGTAGTAGAAAGTGTATAAACCAAACACGTCACAAGTCGGACGTTGTGTCCATATATGATACGCGAAAGAATCATAATCGATGCTATTTTCACGCGGTGGGGGGTTAAAGTTCGGTCCCATTATGGTGGTTGTCGGGTCAGGACCACAAGAAAAGAACACCTCGTAATCACCCGACACGTGGTGGCCCTTTCCTCTCGAGAAAGGCCATGACTTTAGCAAATCAAAATCCTCCCCCAATACCTGTAATTTGTCCACGATAGCTAGGTACTTGGGGGGGAGGGTTTTGTTAAGCATTGTCGGTAAAATATTTCTAGCCGATAATTTTAAAATTGGAAAAAAATGTCCCCTAATAGAAGTTATAAATAAGAAGTCTGATAATTTCGAAAAAAGAGTTTATAAAAAGCTAGAGTTTTTTTAACGTGATTTCTGTAATGAAAGTACAAATCAGAGTTTTAAATACCGAGTTTACTAAATAATAAGAGAAGAAAGTCGATTTTCTTTCTTTCAAACGTGACAAAGAGTTGCCTTGTCCGAATTTCTTAAGAAGCAAAATCGGTAACTACCTAGCTGAGTTTATCCGACTAACGTTAAATTGAAGCAGAAGAAAGCTTGGGGATGCTTTCACCGACGGTTGACATTTTTTGAGAGCTTGCTTAACTCACGATTAATTATCTTTTGACAAAAAAAATTCTTCCCATTGTTTTACCAAAGTCCGGTGGGCCTTCATCAAATCCACGGCGTTGAAAATGAAAACCGATCCGAGATTCCCCGAAGAAAACAAAAAGTGAAAGGAGGAGGGGGGAGGGGAATGAGAATTCCAAAGCCCGTAATTAATGGGTGTTATGACCAAATCAGTTGGAGTTTTGTTCTTTAATAGCAAAAAAATTCGTGAAATATAATTTTTAATTTTAAAATTTGATTATTAATGCCTTAAGAGTGACCTTTAAAAGATCGACTTCTAAATTTAAAATAGAAAAGTGGACATTTGAAAGACATATTTCTCTATTTTAAATTTAAAAATTAGTCTTTTAAAGCTGATTTTTTTTTATTAAAATCAACCATACAAAGTCAGATTTTAAGACATTAGTCAATTAATTTTTAAATTAAAAATCTTATTTTGCTTATTAACATTATTAATTAAGAAAAGATCAAATCAGTTGACCCCACCAACCCCATAAATACGTGCTCCCACAGAAACTCATCGTCATCCATCGTCGCAATTATTGTTAGTTTTTCCCTTTCTCTTTCAGTTAAGCGTGACTTCAGCCGCCGGTGTGCACGATTGGCCGCGTCCACGCCCGATTCGTTATTTTTCTCCGTCAGATATTCCCACCTTCGATTTTTTATAAAGGGGCTGCGATCAGCTCCCTGAAAGGTCAACGTGGCGTTGGCCTAAAGAGACTCTTCAGTGACATCAGTGGTCACTCCCCCGAAACCCAATAACAAGGCCTTCAACTAAAATCCCCGTACAAACTCCGATTAGTTTAAGTAATAAAGAGATTAAATTCGTTTAAGTACGTCGAAATCGTACACAGTAATTTTTATTGAAAGGCTTACTTATTATACTCAAGTGTCTTATTTAAATTGAGTCCGAATTAATCGAAGTAAAGTTTCGAAAATAGGGAAAAAAAACTAAAATTCCCATTGCTTATTATTGTCGTTATTACTTTGTAAACCAGTCACAATCGAATGCACAATGCGACGATGGTTCGAATCTATCCTCTTTAATTTAAATAAAAAAAAGAACACGAAAAGACAAGAGAGGGCCACACGAGGGAGAGAAGAACAATTCGTAAAATAAAACCCCCCCAAGCACGTCACATCAGACAGTCATTATTGTGAAAAAGATAGAAGGAAAAAAAAAAGCACTCATTTAATCAAATTCCAAAATTAAATTAATCGTCAAAACATCCGCGGTGGCTCGCAGCCGAACCTACCCCCCAAAATTCCAGGTGAAAAGACTAATATACCCCCAAGCGCGGTCTCACCCCCCCCCCCACCGGGTGGGACCCAAAATACTCGAGCTGGTGCTGTCGCGTGCCGCCCACCGGAACACTCTCCGACGTGGCGCCCCACTTTCTCAATTATATTATCGTATATGATTTGAAATTGTTTTTTTAAGATAAAGTCATTAATATTATTTAATTTTGTTTTTTCAATGTAGAATTTAACTTTATTTATTTTAGAAATATTTGCAGATAGAGATAGAGAGAGGGAGCCCGTTCCTTTCCATATATACGCAGGTGATTGTCTTCGGCTAAGGTTGCGGCAGGCCATTCCTCCAACTCCAACCGGACGGACCCCTCCCTCCCACCCCCCCCTCCGAGAAGTAGCATTCCTTTTCCTTCTTTGAGTTCCCTCCTTTTGAGGGAGGATCCCAGGATTTGCAGGAACCGGGTCTCCCTAAAGATAACTACTATCTTTGCCACTTCTCCCTTTCTGGGTTGTCCTGCTAAAACCGTTACCCGACATCCCCTTCTCTGTCCCTCTGTCTCCGGCCTGTCTGTTCCGGAGTCTCGGGGTTTTCTTTTTTTGTCTCCAGATCCTTATCCGTTCCTGCCTTGCGAAGATTGGATTAAGGTTTTGTTTGATTAATCCCGGTTCGGTTCTGGATTCCCTTGCTGAGCCTCGACGGCGTTTGATCCCTTGCGGGTTGGATTTCGGAACTCGATAGTTAACTGAAGTTGCCGGGATTGAACCATGTCGACTTGCTCGAATTCGCTGCTCCAAGTGAAGCCTCGGGCTGCCAATCCTTCGAGCTTTCCGAAGTCTTCGCCCTTCGCAAAGCCTTCCGTGATCGGTCCCCCCGCCGTAGGCACATGGCAAGGTGGGAGGAGGTCGAGGAGATTCGGTGGCCTATCACGAGCCAAGGGCTCGAAGCCGGGAGGATGTGCGCAGAGCAGGGGAAGGTTCTTTGGGAGCGCTGTTGGATTAGAGACGGTTGGACTGTGGGAGGCTGAAGGGCCCTGTCAGGAACCCAAGCTGAGGTTTGTCGTGCGGTCTTCACTGTCTGGTGTTCCTGAGAAGCCCTTGGGGCTGTACGACCCTAAGTTCGATAAGGATTCCTGCGGGGTTGGCTTCGTCGCGGAGCTATCAGGGCAGAGCAGCCGCAAGACGGTGAGATCATGCCAGATATTTGTGATTTTGGAGAATGATCTGTGGTGTGGTGCTACTGTTCAATGATTTGCCAGATCTGATCGTCTCTTGTTTCAATATGAGACAAGACTGGGCGAATTTTCTTTGCTTTGGTCTTGTGCCTGATGCTTTGGATTCCGCTGGCAGGTGACGGATGCGATGGAGATGTTGGTGAGGATGACTCACAGGGGTGCATGTGGCTGTGAGACCAACACTGGAGATGGAGCAGGCATCCTTGTTGCTCTACCTCATGAATTCTTCCAGGGGGTATAACTTTTCACTCATGAGCCCTGTTTCTGAATTGTCCTGTTGGTTCTTCAATGTCTGATGCAGCCATACTTAATGAGCGGATTGTGGATTTTGGATGAATGTATAATTTCTTTGCAATTATGGTTATCGTAAAATGTACTGAGCATAGCCTAGTCAGATTTGCGCTAGAATTTTGTTTTTTTCCCTGGATTGAGTGGTGAAAGGCACTTTTGATCATCTCTTCTGAGTAGTTGTTCTTTTGGTGGGTTTTATTTTACTGGCCCTAACCTCATCGCTGCGCACACTATTTATATGGTTTGATATCTGTGATTCAGGTTGCCTTGGAGAATGGGTTTGAACTGCCTCCTCCTGGACAATATGCCGTCGGCATGTTGTTTTTACCTACATGCGAGGGTAGGAGGGAGCAGAGCAAGAATGTGTTCTCAAAGGTAGTTACACCTACTCCTTCTTAGTTGTTTGGGGTTAAAAGGGATGCAGAAAAAAGGGTTTTAACAAAGCACTACTTTTTGTTGTTAGTGTCTGGAAATGCAGATTCTGTGTTGTTATTGCCATTCTCTGTGGTAATTTCTGTCTTAATCTACTTTGGTTGTGCGCAGGTTGCCGAATCACTTGGGCATACTGTCCTTGGGTGGAGATCCGTACCCACGGATAACACTGGATTGGGGAAATCAGCGCTTCAGACCGAACCAATTACTGAGCAAGTTTTCCTGACTCCCAATGCTAGGTCCAAAGTTGATTTGGAGCGACAGGTAAGCGACTCATAAAATCTAGTGATCTATGTGTGCTTTTTCTATCTATTTCAGTAATTTTTCTGCCTGGTTAGCTCAACAGAATGTGGTGTTTTTAAATCGTTTACTATGAATGAGATTAGCCGTGTGGCAGTACTGCTGCGTGATCAATGTGTCTAATTTCCTCTGGAACTTACCTCTGCGTTTGCTTCACTTCTGCTTAGATGTATATTCTGAGGAGGGTCTCCATGGTCGCAATTCGGGCTGCATTGAACCTTCAACATGGGGGTGCCAGGGACTTCTACATATGTTCTCTGTCATCAAGGTCTGTTTGGATTCCTTGTTTCCTCTACATCTTCGACGTTCTGATGTTGAATCTGAGGATCATGCTGATTTGTTCTCTTGATTTTCAGGACTGTTGTTTATAAGGGTCAGTTGAAGCCTGTTCAGCTGCAAGAATACTATTATACTGATTTGGGCAATGAAAGGTTTACGAGCTACATGGCCCTGGTAAATATGTTCACCTCTTTCTTCTATCCTTTTGCACTGACTCAATACTCCAACAAACAGCATCGAACCGGTGTAACTGACGGGAATGCAAGGTTGAGGAATGACTTCTGACGCCTTAACTTCTCCCGCTCCAGTGATACTGTATGTATACCAATGCTGGATTTTGATGCACTGGTTGAGTTGGTAAGGAGACTCGCTGTTAGTAATTATGCATTCAGAAACCATGCATCGATTCCAAAAGGTCAGTCGCAGAGCGTTAGCTTCTGGGTGGCCTCCTCTCAAAACTAGCATAGGTCTCCAATCCTCTCACATTTTCAACTGCCGCAACTGCTCAGTTTGCCAAATCCACTATCTATTTCCTTGGTTTTCAATGCTATAAAACTGTGAATTGACATTACTCGGTAACCCTGTTTGTGCAGATACACTCTAGGTTCTCAACTAACACATTTCCCAGTTGGGATCGTGCTCAACCTATGCGTGTTTTGGGCCACAATGGGGAGATTAATACACTTAGAGGGAATGTCAATTGGTAATAATCCGAATATCCCTGTTCCTTTCATCAGTATGAGTCAGATACATGGCACACCATCTGACGGTTTCTGTGTCTGCCACAGGATGAAGGCACGTGAAGGGCTGTTGAAGTGTAAGGAACTTGGCCTGTCAAAGAATGAGTTGAAGAAGCTTCTACCAATCGTGGATGCCAGTTCCTCTGACTCAGGTGATATCTTTGTAACTTATATTGTTGAAACTGCTCTGCATAAGCTGTTTCTGAGTGTGGGTAACTAATATGCTTGTTTTCCTATTTCCAGGAGCTTTTGATGGTGTTCTTGAGCTTCTTGTCAGGGCTGGTAGGAGTCTTCCAGAAGCTGTGATGATGATGATCCCTGAAGCATGGCAAAATGACAAGAATATGGATTCGGAAAGGAAAACGTTGTATCAATACTTCTCGGCTCTAATGGAACCATGGGACGGTCCAGCTCTAGTATCATGTAAGGATTCAAAATTAGCCCATGTTTCTATGACTTCATAGTGGTCTTCTTCTGCATCATATTGAAGAAGAGGCTCTTTTTTCAGTCACCGATGGTCGCTACTTGGGAGCTACATTGGACCGAAACGGTTTGCGCCCAGGACGTTTCTACATCACTCACAGTGGCAGAGTGATTATGGCCAGCGAAGTTGGGGTGGTCGACGTTCCTCCAGAAGATGTGGCTAAGAAAGGAAGGCTTAACCCAGGAATGATGCTTCTGGTAGACTTTGAGAAGCACATTGTCGTGGATGACGATGAACTGAAGCAGCAATATTCCATGGCAAGGCCTTATGGGGACTGGCTCAAGAGGCAGAAGATAGAGCTCCAAGATATAGTTACTTCTGTTCCGGAACATCTTAGGTTCCCTCCACCCATCGCAGGAGTGGCGCCCGTACGTATACGCGTTTTCGTTTGTGTCCTTGCTCTTTTCCGGCTACTGTCCATGTAGTATTCATTCTCTTATGGGAATAAATTTCGACTGATCAGGCATCAAAGGAAGATGATAACATGGAGAATATGGGCATCCATGGCTTGCTTGCTCCACTGAAAGCATTTGGGTATTGCCTGTTTCGTACATTCATTTACTTCCATTCTTTTGGTGTTTCTTCTCTTGTTATAATCTGGGATGTGTTTGTGCAGTTACACTGTCGAAGCTTTGGAAATGCTGCTTCTTCCTATGGCAAAAGATGGTACAGAAGCCCTGGGATCCATGGGAAACGACACACCTTTAGCCGTGATGTCCAACAGAGAAAAGCTGACCTTCGAATACTTCAAGCAGATGTTTGCCCAAGTGACAAATCCTCCTATTGATCCTATTCGAGAGAAGATAGTGACTTCCATGGAGTGTATGATTGGTCCGGAAGGTGATCTGACAGAAACCACTGAAGAGCAATGCCACCGTCTCTCTCTGAAGGGTCCTCTTCTCTCAATCGATGAGATGGAAGCCATTAAAAGGATGGATTATAGAGGTTGGCGGAGCCAAGTTATTGACATAACATATCCCAAGAATCGTGGTAGGAAGGGATTGCAGGAAACCCTTGAGAGAATTTGTGAGGAGGCTTGCGCTGCTATTGAGAAGGGCTATACAACTCTCGTGCTTTCTGATAGAGGTACTTTTTGGTAATGATTTTATGTGATCAAAGCCGATCCGCGCTTGTTGGGAGTAGTTGTTTCTTAACTTATTAATGGTCAATGCAGAATTCTCTTCTGATCGTGTCGCGGTAAGCTCACTGTTGGCTGTCGGTGCGGTTCATCATCACCTTGTGAAGAAGCTCGAGCGCACTCGTGTTGGGCTGATTATTGAGTCGGCCGAGCCACGTGAAGTGCACCATTTCTGTACCCTTGTCGGATTTGGAGCGGATGTTATTTGCCCATACTTGGCAATTGAAGCCATATGGAGACTACAGGTTGATGGGAAGATTCCCCCGAAATCAACTGGTGAATTCCACTCGAAGGACGAGTTAGTCAAGAAGTACTACAAGGCTAGTAACTATGGAATGATGAAGGTTCTTGCTAAGATGGGAATATCAACTCTAGCTTCTTATAAGGGAGCCCAGATATTTGAAGCGTTGGGTCTTTCATCTGAAGTAATTGAGAAGTGCTTCGCGGGAACGCCAAGCCGGGTCGAGGGAGCAACATTTGAAATGCTTGCACAGGACGCTCTTCATCTTCACGAGCTAGCCTTTCCTAGCCGGGTATTCCCTCCGGGTAGTGCAGAAGCAGTAGCATTGCCGAATCCTGGGGATTACCACTGGAGAAAAGACGGTGAAATCCACCTTAACGATCCTTTGGCCATTGCTAAGCTGCAAGAGGCCGCTAGAAGCAATAGTGTAGCTGCCTATAAAGAATATTCCAGGCGTATCCACGAGTTGAACAAGAGCTGTAACTTGCGCGGTCTTTTAAAATTTAAAGAGGCAGCAGTGAAAGTCCCCTTGGACGAAGTTGAACCTGCCAGTGAGATTGTCAAGCGGTTCTGCACAGGGGCTATGAGCTATGGGTCAATATCCCTGGAGGCACACACGACTTTGGCCATTGCTATGAACAAAATTGGCGGGAAATCGAACACTGGTACCAAAATTATGCATTCGATTGTTATTTTCCATATGTATTTTCAAATATATTCTGAATCTTATTTTGATGCCTATCTGATGGCCCCCTTTATTTATCTTTGTTGAAGGTGAGGGAGGTGAGCAACCATCTCGCATGGAACCTCTTCCTGATGGATCGAGGAATCCAAAGAGAAGTGCCATCAAGCAGGTTGCCAGTGGTAGATTCGGCGTGTCGAGCTATTACCTGACAAATGCTGATGAGCTGCAAATTAAGATGGCTCAGGTAAAGGCGGGAACTGCCAATTTCTGTGCCCCTTGAAATTCCATTTATTGCCTTTCTTGTTTGATACCCTGTCCATGATTATGATAGGGTGCTAAGCCTGGGGAAGGAGGCGAACTTCCGGGCCACAAGGTCATTGGTGACATAGCAGTCACCAGGAACTCCACTGCTGGTGTTGGTCTCATTAGTCCACCACCCCATCATGACATCTACTCCATCGAAGATCTTTCCCAGTTGATTCATGACCTGAAGGTATGTCTGTGTAAATTCATCTAGAAAATTGAAGTTGTCTGTTCTTCTGCCTCACAAATATCTTCTCTACTTTCAGAACTCTAACCCTGGGGCTAGAATCAGCGTAAAGTTGGTCTCTGAGGCTGGTGTCGGTGTAATAGCAAGTGGTGTGGTGAAGGGACATGCGGACCATGTCTTGATTTCAGGTCATGATGGAGGAACAGGTGCTTCCCGATGGACCGGCATAAAGAACGCAGGGCTTCCATGGGAACTTGGATTGGCAGAGACCCACCAAACCCTGGTTGCTAATGATCTGCGAGGTAGGACTGTTCTTCAGACAGATGGTCAGCTTAAAACTGGAAGAGATGTTGCTATTGCGGCACTTCTTGGGGCCGAGGAGTTCGGTTTTAGCACGGCTCCCCTCATAACACTTGGGTGTATCATGATGAGGAAGTGCCACAAGAACACGTGCCCTGTTGGCATCGCCACCCAAGATCCCGTACTCCGCCAGAAGTTTGCTGGACAACCGGAGCATGTGATTAATTTTTTCTTCATGCTTGCCGAGGAGATCAGAGAGATCATGTCTAATCTTGGGTTCCGCAAACTGAGCGAGATGGTTGGCCGTTCTGATATGCTTGAAGTGGACCCAGAAGTGACCAAACACAATGAGAAGCTAGAAAATATCGACCTGTCCTTGCTTCTGAGGCCTGCAGCAGAGATACGACCAGATACAGCCCAGTATTGCATCCAGAAACAAGACCACGGTTTGGACATGGCCTTGGATAATTCGCTCATCGCCCAATCTAAAGCTGCTTTAGATAAAGGCATCCCTGTGTACATCGAATCACGGATCTGCAATGTGAACAGGGCTGTTGGAACCATGCTGAGTCACGAAGTGACCAAGAGATACCACATTCAAGGGCTTCCCAGAGATTCAATTTGCATTAAGCTTTTCGGTAGTGCAGGGCAGAGTCTTGGAGCTTTTCTCTGCCCGGGAATTACTTTGGAGCTTGAAGGTGACAGTAATGACTATGTTGGGAAAGGATTATCTGGTGGGAAGATTGTAGTGTATCCCCCCAAGGGTAGCAATTTTGATCCCAAGGATAATATTGTCATCGGCAATGTTGCTCTTTATGGGGCAACGAGTGGAGAAGCATATTTCAACGGAATGGCTGCCGAAAGATTCTGTGTCAGGAACTCTGGTGCAAAGGCTGTGGTGGAAGGAGTTGGCGATCATGGATGTGAGTACATGACTGGAGGAACCGTCGTAGTCCTTGGGAAAACTGGCAGGAACTTTGCTGCTGGTATGAGTGGCGGCATTGCTTATGTTCTTGACATGGACGGGAATTTCGCGTCACGATGCAACACCGAACTGGTCGACCTTGATCCTGTGGAGGAAGAGGATGATATAATGACTCTCAGGATGATGATCCAGCAACATCAGCGTAATACAAACAGCCAGCTAGCCAAAGAGGTTCTTGCAGACTATGAAAAACTTCTGCCTAAGTTTGTGAAGGTCTTCCCTAGTGATTATAAGCGTGTCCTTGCGAACATGAAGACTCAACAAGCCATGAAGATTGCCGAGAAGAGTGAAGTTGAGCAGGATGAGGATCAATCAACAAGCATGGATGCTTTTGAGCAACTCAAGAAAATGGCGGCTGCTGCAACTGCTAATAGTGCCAGTATGGTCGAAGCTGTTCCAGAAAGGAAGCGACCTTCCCGTGATCCGGATGCAAAGAAGTTCAGGGGTTTTGTCTCCTATGAGCGAGAAGGTGTTCAGTATAGGGATCCTAACCTGAGGATGAACGATTGGGAGGAGGTTATGGAGGAGACGAAACCGGGTCCTCTTTTAAAGACTCAGTCGGCAAGATGCATGGACTGTGGAACTCCCTTCTGTCATCAGGTGAGCGACCACTGATCTTATTTTTGGGCTCTCTTTGATTTATTCTTAATGTGGTCTCTGCACAGGAAAATTCTGGTTGTCCTGTGGGGAATAAGATTCCCGAATTCAATGAGCTTGTATACCAGAACCGGTGGAGGGAGGCTTTAGACCGTCTGCTGGAAACCAACAACTTCCCCGAGTTTACGGGCAGAGTGTGTCCTGCACCTTGTGAAGGATCTTGTGTTCTTGGCATCATAGAGAATCCGGTTTCTATCAAAAGCATCGAATGTGCTATCATAGACAAGGCCTTTGAGGAAGGTTGGATGGTACCTCGGCCTCCACTCCGTAGAACCGGGTAAGCTTGTTAATGTCCCCCGGGCTCGAAAATTTCACTTCAAGATGTTATAATTGGTCTATCTGTTTCTCCTTTACTTAAAAGGTTCTTTTCACATTCATGTTTCAGGAAGAAAGTCGCCATAGTGGGAAGTGGACCTGCTGGTCTAGCGGCTGCTGATCAGTTGAATAGGATGGGCCATCAAGTGACAGTCTATGAGCGTGCTGACAGAATTGGTGGTCTGATGATGTACGGGGTTCCAAACATGAAGGCTGACAAAATTGATGTCGTTCAGCGGAGAGTTGATTTAATGGCTCAGGAAGCTGTTGATTTCGTGGTCAATGCCAATGTTGGGAACGACCCCCAGTACTCTCTTGACAGGCTCCGCAAGGAAAATGATGCTATCGTTTTAGCTGTTGGGGCTACAAAACCAAGGTTAGAGTCTTTGTCATTTCTAGGCTGAGATGCAATGACACGGACGGATGGGACCGTTAACCTGAGAGCTTGTTGAATATAGGGACCTTCCTGTACAAGGTCGGGATCTGTCCGGAGTTCATTTTGCCATGGAGTTTCTTCATGCAAACACCAAGAGCTTGCTTGACAGCAATCTTGAGGATGGCAAGTATATCTCTGCGAAGGGAAAGAAGGTGGTGGTGATTGGTGGTGGTGATACCGGCACGGATTGCATAGGGACATCAATAAGACATGGATGCACGAGCATCGTGAATCTAGAGTTACTTGCTAAGCCACCAATGGCTAGGGCTGCCAGCAACCCGTGGCCGCAGGTACTTTGATAGTCAGAACTATGTTTGTCGGGCTTTTCATGACATGCGAGTTGCTTGACATGTTTCTGCTCTTGTTGTCTTCTCTGCAGTGGCCTCGAATCTTCCGTGTTGATTACGGACACCAGGAAGCCACTACTAAGTTTGGGAAAGACCCGAGATCATATGAGGTTCTCACAAAGAGGTTTGTAGGCGACGAGAACGGGACCGTCAAAGGACTCGAAGTTGTACGTGTGAAATGGGAAAAGGATGTTGACGGGAAGTTACAGTTCAAGGAGATCAAAGGATCAGAGGAGATAATCGAGGCAGATCTGGTTCTGCTGGCCATGGGATTTCTCGGCCCCGAAGCGGTCGGTAAATCTTTCCACCCATACCACACTCAAATCTGTTTTATAACATGAAATCTCACTGGCGGACAATCTTTCCCATCCCAGACCATTGCAGAAAAGCTAGGACTGGAAAGGGACAACAGGTCGAACTTCAAGGCGGACTACGGCCGATTCGCGACTAGTGTGGACGGAGTCTTTGCAGCCGGAGACTGCCGGCGTGGACAGTCCCTCGTGGTGTGGGCCATCTCGGAAGGAAGACAAACTGCCGCTCAGGTAGACAGATATCTGGTAACAAAGGATGGCATCAATACTCTTCTTGATGGCCAAACCCTGTCCCAAGGTGCATCAACCGCTCGAAAGGTCGGAGCAAGTCAGATATGATTAATCGCGAGAGGCTGCCATAACACCCATGCTTCTCGGGTAGTTGTGCCACGGCAAGACGGGGGGCGTGACAGACTGACTGGATGGCCTGGAAGGCAGAGTGGTACATGTTGTGTTGGTAGAGATCTGTGGATGAATACGATATTTTGTCAAATGCCTGGGTTTGTTGGGTTTAAGGAATAAATGTACAGTTTTCCCCTATCTTATTCTTAATAAAAGAAGAGTGCCTCAACTGGCAGCGTGTTTTCGGGTGTCTCAACTGGCATACCTCATTATGCTTAGATTACTACATGGGCCGAAGTTAACTAACATAGTTATTGGCCCAACGCTCCATACCCCTTATAGGCAGGCCCAATACTTTCTATTATGTTCCACGTGTCACTCCCTGGAAGAACCACGTTTCCGCAGCTGGCCTACAAATCCCTCTGGTCAGTTTGATCTGCTGCTTTCGGGAGGGAAGAGGCGGCCAGCCATGGCGACCAATCTGGGCCGACGGATCATCCTGTCCGCCGCATCGAAGCTGACATTCACCCCCTCCACCGCCGGATCGGCACTTGGCGGCGAGGCGGTTCGGCAACTGTCGTCGTCTCCGGAGCCCCGACAGCCACGAGACGATCCCGGCCTCGTGGAGGGAGAAGCGAGGGAGGCGGAGAATCAAGAAGGAGATTCGGAGGAGGACGAGGAAGGAGACGGAGAGCACGTGAACAAGGCGACCGGAGAGGTCGGCGGCCCGAGGGGGCCGGAGCCGACGAGGTTCGGGGACTGGGAGCGCAACGGCCGGTGCTCCGATTTCTGATCGGTGTGAGTGGAGGGAGGAGGGTTGCTGATTCTGTGCCCTTAGGGTTAAATAGGGGCAATTTAGTCATTTGGTTTCTATGGGAAGCTAGGATTATCCCTTTCTTTTGCCTTTTCCATTCCGTGGGTCGAACGGACGACGACGTCTTGTCGAACTAAATGTCGGTGGTTCGAACTTTTGTTCGTTGTGTCTATTTATGCCACCAAGACGAAACTGATTGAATTGCCCCCAAATAATTTCCTCCTGTTATTCAGAAGTTGATCAAACAAAAGATATTCGGTTCCAAATCATGCCTTGCAAATCTGGCTCAATGCGAGGTATCCTGCCGCAACGAACAATTCATCCAATTCCCCCGTCTCCCAGACCCTCCATCCCGAACGGTGCGGCTGCGATGGGATGAACCGGACCATAATCGAGCTCCCTCCATTCAGGGCATAGACTAAGCGAACCTGCAAGTCTGGCTCCCCGAAAGGAGACCCAAAGACACCCTAAGGACGATCCCAGACTGTGAACCCCCCCCCCGCTTCGACGCGGCCTGGTTGGCTGGGCCTCAACTCAGAGTAGCTCCGTAGACAAATCTATGAATTTTGCCATGTAAATGGACCGACTGAAAAACCCACCAGTTTGCAAACAATAATATTTAAGTCCATTGGGTTTAAGATGAGACAAGCTTATAATGGTCGACACGTGAACGTGTGTTGAGAGGGTGAAAATACCCTTTTTGCCCCTAAGACACTGAGGAAAACAAGGGACTGCAGAAGTTGTGGGGCCCCCCTCCCGCGACAAGGTTACGAGGTTCCTGCCTCGACAAAGGAGGAGGGACTAACACGTGCCCGCGTCTCTTCCCGACACGCGTCCCTTTCCAACATTCCTTTGTCGGAAGAGGCAAAAAAATCGACTCAATCCTACTGCTTTTATAATATATATATTCCCAAAGAATTTAAAGAAAGAAATCCAAAAAATCCCACCAAAACGTAGACTTAAAAGACACACTGAATTGAATAGTAAAAAAGAATTGATCTCGGAATCCCCAGAAACTTAAATAATCCCCCCCCCCTGGTTAGCGTTGTTGGTGATTTTTCACATCCCCTAATACTTGTGGCATCGAAGAGTATTAATAGCCACAACGATCTTCCGTCCACGTGTCTATGACCTTTCCATCCCCATCGTCCACGTACATTACACACCTCCATAAATATCTACTCACCTTGCGGACCTCACTCTCCCATGTGGCACTCGACCCTTCCCCGTCTCACCAGAGATGGACGGCCCCGATTCTCCCCCCGGTCTCTCCACCTTCTTTCCCTCCTCCTGCTTTTTATCCTTTTTTCTTTTTTGATCCTTTACCTTCCCTTCTATTCTTCCAATATATTTCCGTTATTCTTTTCTTAAGTAATTTGTTCGCTGTTGGAGGGGAAGATTACAAGTACTATGACTGCGGAAGGAGTTGGTGGTGGAGGGGGTATGGCGATGAAGGTTATTGCCCGGAACGAGCCCCACGACATTCGCCGGAGGCGGCTCAGGGTCCGTCGTGGGATCGAGAAGCGACGTGGTCGTGGTGAGAACAGCTCCTCCTCCTCCTCCCTCGAAGATTGTCTCCGGAATGAGCCTGTCCTTCTAGTGGCCGAGTCGGGGGAGGCTGACGGTCGGAGCGTGGTGAGCGGCGATGCCCTGCAGCACGGGGCGGTTTCCGTGATCGGGAGGAGGAGGGAACTGGAGGACGCCGCGAGGGTTGCCGTGGGGTTCGCGACCCTTGGGGACGGTAGCGGTTATAACTTCTACGGTGTTTATGATGGCCACGGGGGTTCGCGAGTGGCTGAGTTCTGCGGGGAGAGGCTGCACCTGTTGATTGTGGAGGAGCTGGAGAAGGGAGGTGGTAGCGGAAGTGACGGGGAGGTCCAGTGGGAGAAGGTGATGGCCGAGAGCTTCGCGAGGGTGGACGACGAGGTGAGGCTTGGAGGGGACGAATTGTCGACGATGGGGTCCACTGCAGTGGTGGCCGTCGTGAGTGCTGAGTTGGTTGTTGTCGCCAACTGCGGTGACTCGAGGGCTGTGATCTGTAGGGATGGAGTCGCTGTGGCCTTGTCTGAAGATCATAAGGTATCATCATGCGCCTCGTGAATACTTGATCTTAGGACAAACATATAGCTAGTCTTGTTTTGGAATGTTTCTGCCAATCAAGTAGGGAATAACGTTTGGTTGTTGATCAGATTGGACGGTCTATGACCGTCTAGATATCGGATCTCACTAATAGTATTAGTATGTCGTGGGCCGCCTATGCCAAAAGTTAGGGGGGTGATAAGGATTCGTGGGGAACTCGGGTGTAATGTGCGATCATCCCTTGGATTGATTAATCGACGGAAACTGGTAAGGAGACGGAATTCTGTTGTGATACTTTGTGAGACCTTGGGGAAGCGATGGTGGCTTAATAGTTATATGGTGTATGTTGTCTTGCGATCCAAGTCACGATGGGCCAATTTGTTGCTTCCATTAATCTTTTCACGTCGAACAATGCTGTTGAGCTAATGCTGTGGTTGATTACTTGTAATAATCGGAGAAATCAGCCCAACAAGCCAGATGAGTTGACCAGGATTCAAGCTGCTGGTGGAAGAGTCATCAACTGGGGCGGCTATCGCATTCTCGGCGTGCTTGCAACCTCTCGCTCCATTGGTAACTCTCCTAGTTAAATGTCTCGGGACGGACACTGATTCCTTCGACAGTTAAAGTCCCCGGTTCAACTTTATTCAATTGGCCTAATATTATGGCTCCTGCTTAACTAATAGTTATTATCATGAACGCCAGGTGACCAGTATCTCAAGCCGTTTGTGATATCGGACCCTGAAGTTAGGGTGAGCCCACGCACCAGCTCGGACGAATTCCTGATCCTAGGGAGCGATGGCTTATGGGATGTCATCCCGAACGAGTACGCGTGCTGGGTCGTGAGTAAGTGCCTGAAAGGGAGGATGAGGAGGAAGTCTCAGGAGGGGCCGGTGGAGAACCGCTCTGCCGAGGCTGCTGCCGTGTTGACTGAGCTGGCTATTGCTCGGGGGAGCGAGGACAACATAACAGTGATAGTCGTGGAGCTGAACACCAGCAAGTCCCGTGGTAAGTCCCCTTGATGTATCAACGACCCGTTTGATGCTCAGACTCGGACGCGACGACCGCGAGAAATAGTTGTAACACATTTCGTGTGGATTCTAGCCATGAGATTGACGACTCTTTTCTTCTACGTCCCTGTTTTTGGATCGACGGGGAGTAACAGCGCTCGTTGATCTTGATCACGTCGTATCCTCCTAATATCTAACTGTGCACATTTTACTAAAAGCTTTTTAAAGCTGTTAAGAGGATTTTGATTTATATATTGCAAATCTATTCGCCTCTCTTTTTCGTATATTAAAACTACTTACTATAAATTTTATCAAATACATTCGTAATTAACTTTAAATTTGAACAAATTTCGTGTTCCTGGCCAACATGTTGTCTTGACTGCCTCGTTACGAATACAAAGTTAAATACATCCCGAGAAGTCCCAAAAAAAAAAAACGCATGCAGTTGGAGTTCTCAATAATTGAACGGGGCCCAAAAGAAGAACAACATAGTACGATGTCGACTGGACATGTCTTAAGCAACCATAAAGAAGATGGCATCTGAACCACATACTTTTCAAACGCACTTGAAATACCAAACTTAATTTTCATCAATTCATTTCGACCTCATTCCAATACGTGCGCTTACCAAGAAATGATCACACATCTCCCCCTTTGTTCTATTCCATATCCAAGATCTGTGTGTTACTTTAGCTCACTGTCTTTCTCATCCTGTAATCTAGTGATGTTCCTCTGTTCTGTCTGTCTGCTGTGGGACAATCTAGTGCGCCGATGAACATAATTGTGAACGCAGTGGTACTATTGGATTCTTATTATGCTCCACGGAAGGTCCGTCTGTCGATTTTGTCCTCCCCGTTGAATCCGATTGAGAAGATACACAAATCCACGAAGCGTGGGAGAGAACTCCAGTTCTACAGTTCTGAGATGATCAATCTCGTTTCCTAATGCATTGTCCAAGAGGAAAAATCACTCCATTCTGAAGAATACAGTTTGAGATTTTCTGGCAGATGCATTCAGCTGCTTTCTCCCTGCCGACATTTGTGAGGAAGGATATGAGATTGCAGCGCGGTGTCGCTGCCGCCCAGGCTTGATTGGATGGATATACATCATTTGAAGCTGGATAGATGAGTCGATGAACTAGTATAAGTGTAATTCGACGTCTATCTCCCTGTGTGCACATACATGTTCAGCCGTGCTAGTCTATTGTAAATGCGATTGCCTGGAGGTGAAGTACTTGAATAAATCATATGGGGAGACTTGGATTCTTAACAGCACAGCCTTCTGTTTCAAATTGAAAAACTTGAAAGATGAGACATGGACCCGTGATATCGGGTAGATCAACGCGGTGCCATAACTTGTAGCATCAACTGTTCCGGCTGATCAGATACGAGAACAAGGCGGGCACCTTACTCGTTATGCTTGATGCATCCTTGGACTATTAGCCCGGGCATCCAGGGCATCCAGTGAAGACATCTTTATCCTCTTAGTGAGGCTTCGTTGCTTCACCCCTTTCCGCAAGGTCATCCATGCCCAATTCCTCATCTCATCCTCATGAAGACGCCCTTTGTAATCGGACCAGACTTGCCTCAGGTCCTTAACCCCGATAACAAATGCTTCCACTTTTGTTACTGCTTTGATGTGTCTAGGGGCAACAGGGAACTCGGTCAAGGTCTTAGAGTAGAAGTCGAGATCGAGAATCTCGGCTCCGAAGTATTCCACTGGGAGCTTCTGTGGAGAAACTCCAGATTCCCCATCTTCTTTCTTGTAGGAGCATGCCTCTCCGCATATTATGAGGATTACTTGTTTGATCGGGCTATCGGCACGGAGTATATAACCGTTCTTCGGGAAAATCTGCGGCTTTGCACAATGACAGAGCGCCTTCAGTGGCGACGTGTTCAGTTTGCTGAACTGTGGGACCTGTAAAGTAAAACCATCAAGCGTGAACTATGATTTTACGACAGCTTTTGCCAGAATGGACTCACTTTCAATAGTTTAGGCAAGCACAGTTTCTCCTTGATCTGCAAGCTAAGGTCGGGGGATATGGTTGTAAGAACACCCTTCAAGTCCACGTCCTTGTTCTCCAGCCACTTGGGATCTTCACACCAAATCATTTGTGCCCTTAAGTCCTCGGGAAGCTTCAGGAACGGCATCCATTTGACCAAGATGTTGCGGATCTCCTTGATTTTGTCCCTCCTATCTTTCATCTCTTTAATGTCTTTATTTGTTAGACATTGCAGGTACGTCTTTAAGGACAGGTACAATAGCGACATCAGACTTATGACTGGGAATGGAAGGAATAAGTGTCGGATCACTTACTTGCATATTGCCAATCAGAAGAGCGAACAGGATAAGTCCGAAGATGGAAATAGAGATGGCAAAGCATATTTCCCACTGGTAGGCACTCGTGGTGAGATTCTGAGCGAGGGAACTGCAGATATGATTCAGGCAAGCCGATCAATCGTAAGATAGATCCGAAATGGAACCCATGGCAAGCTCTCGACAATGAAGTATGAAGACACGACCTGAGGTTCCGCAATCCCCACCAGAAGCAATATGCCAGCTTGAGTGAGAAGTCACTGGAGCTCACGACGTGGGATTGCAGAGCGGGCAGGTATATACCAAAATCGAATGGTGGGTTGACCGATGTCTCGATCGGGCAAGATTCATTGAGATAAGTCTTGTCTCCGGAGCTCCTGAGGCAGTAGAGAGTAGCGACGTCGCACCCGTGGTGATTCTCACAGGCCCTTTTCCAGCAATCCATGTTTCTTCCGACTGAAAGCAAGTACCAAAAGGCTCCAAGAACCTATTATGACAAAATTTCACTAAGCACGAGCTCATTGCACATTACGATCAGGTGCGGAGATCTGTATCTTACATGCCCAACGATAACGAAGAGCAGAAGGTTAAATGCAGCTCCGACCCAGAAACGTCCTCTGAGTAGCATAGGAGATTTCCTCGTGGCGTCCTTATAGGAAGGGAACACGCGGATAGCTCGTATAACAAACTGAGACAGAACGCAGAATTTAAGCAGTGTCACTGCATGCGGGGATTTCGTGCTCCCTTCCATGGCGATTATTATTATTGTGGCAACCTGCAAATACATCAGAGCAAACAATCCTCGTTTAACAGACTACGGGAAACTAAAAGAAAGAACGGTCAGTTGGGCGAACCTGTGGGAGGGGAAGGATTGAAACAAACTGAATTAGACGGCCAACTTTTTTATGCCGTTGAGAGGTAGTATCAGAAGAAGACTCAGAAGAAGACGCAGATTCTGCCGTATTGTCGGCACCCGTGGCTGAATCTGAGATTTCACGACTAGGATCCTGTCGACATGGTCTCGCCATTGAGGAGTAAACCTTCGCAAGCAGCTGCTCTTCGTTGCAGTGCAGCCAAAGCATAAGCTGCAGAACATCGACGAAGAAGCGCAAGGTGATAGCTGCGATGCTGAGATTCCTATCCGGCCTGAGGCACTTCCCCTCTGCATTGATTGTCGGGATGTAGAAGAAGAAGGGGTCCGACGAGGCGGCCACCAGATTAAGCAGCAGGAGAAGCGACCACCGGATCGTTTTCCAGCTCTCCTGACCCTTTTCCTCGTACGTGTATCGCAGCGCATCGTCTTGTCGGTTTTCCTTGATCCCGCCTTCCAAGTCCTTCTTCTGAACCCTGTAATTACATCAATCGAACTCCATCCGCGAAGACCACTAAACCCGACTATGCTAAGTTTCGCAATTGTTTGGAGACACAACAAGGATCTCGAATGGACTTACTGGTCGCTCCCTGACCGGGCACTCATCTCTGCTACTAGGAGGATAGGAGGGCGTCCCCAGAATCTGTAAACGAAACAAATCAAGGGACACCGGCCAACCAAGATCACAGCTCCTAAGTAAGCTCAAACAAAGAGAAGAAAAAGCAAAGCAGAGAATCAGAATCAGAATCAAACCAATCATTCAAGTTCCAATAAAAGCAGTGGACTCTGAAGAGTAGCAGCCTCACAACAACTAACAAATTAGGGATAAGAAGGGAAGTGAAGGGAGGAAGGAACTGATTACATTACACTACATCTTACATACTCCTTTTTTTATTTTATTACTGCTTATGTCTTGGTCTTGGTGTTGGTCTTGGTCTTGGTTGATGAGGAAAACCTCCATGATTGATCGATTGGTGTATAGCTCGTCCAATTTTTTTTGTCTCTTTCCCCTTTTTTTCTTCTTTCTTTGTGGAGTCTGTCTGAATAAAAAAAGAACCATACGTGTAGTAAGTAAGCCCTATGTACAGAATACATTCCAATCCTTCTCTAAAACCAATCAGACCCCTTTCCTCCTACCTAACCCATCGTTGTAAATTGTCGGGGAATTAATTTATGGGCCCAATTTTCGTGTTGGGGCTGCATGAAAGGATTAGAAGTTCTCCCATTAGGCTCACGTAAATCTTCGTGTTAAAGTCTTGTTTAGAGTCTTCGTCCTCACCGAGTAATAAATATTGAAGTAGAAATTGACTTTTGCTTTTTGGCAAGAGAGATTAAAATCTCACCCTTCTTCTTCTGCCGTGCTTAAAATCCGAGAAAGCAAAAATAAGAAAATTACTTACTGATCATGTCATTGGGCTTAAATAACATTGACCCTAACTATAAACTTCGGGTGATAGGCCTGACACATATTCTCTCCGTACGCTTAAAGGCGTTCCGGTGCGTTTGCTTCTTCGCTGCATTTTTTCTTCTGTGTTCAATTCGGTCTTCCGCTCGCATCATATAACTACAAAATTACAGTTTTATGTATTCTCAAACATGTTTATGCCAATAAATGGGGGATATGCCATCCGATTTTTCCCAATCTCATCAACGAGAATCAAAGCCCATCGCGAGATGCGGATGTACCATCCTAAGGTGGGCCAGACACGGTTCTGTTTCCATTGAAGCTGGCCAATTTCGTCATCCGGTAGGTTTCTCCGCAGCCTTCATCTTTCGCGTCTGCATCGACGCCCCCTTCGGCGTCTTGGGATCCTCGAAAAACAGCCTTATACGCGCGATGGTATACTCAGATTGATCTAAAAGGGATCGGAGATCGTCCCTTTCTAGAACGAAAGCTTCAACCTTCTCGCATGTTCTAACGTCTGTGGTCGATGGGGGGCATTTGATCGAGGATGACTGAGTTGTGGACGAACCACTTTTAACTCTTTTAGGACTTCTTCGCCGCAGAACTTCCACGGCCCTAGCTCTTGATCTTTACTTCCATCATTGCCGGATTGTTTTGTTAATTTGCCTGTGAGTATGAATACCATCCTCTCGATTGGGTCATCCTTCTTGAACACGAGGCTTTCTTGGGTGAACACCTTGGGCTTCAGTCTGTTGATCGCTTGTGTATTAAAAAGTCGAAATAATTTCACCTTGAAATGGAAAAATGACAACGATCGATAGCTTGAATATAAAGAATGCCCTCAATATCCTAAAGTAGAGTGAAGGGTTGCAAGGGGGACAGGTTACCTTCATCCGCAGCTTGGAGACGATCCTTTGCTTGATCTTCTCTCTGAGATCATTAGGGAGATAATCGAGCACTGTCTGAAGGTTGACCTCGGTGGTCTTGAGCCAGTTGTCTTCCACGCACGATATAACATCTTCTTTTAGATCCTGCGGAAGCCACTGGAATGGCTGCCAGTTCGACAAATCTCTCTGCTTCTTCATGATGTTATCCATCTTGACCTTCATGTTCTTCAGATCCTGGTTCGTCCGATACTGAAAGTATGCCTGTTTCCCAAGCATGAATCGTCAACATCAGTGAAAACTGGGAGCATGACATGCTGTAAAATGTGACAGTGAGTTTACCTGCATATTCCCGATGAAGAGGGAGAACAGGATCAACCCCAGTATAGAAATACATATGGAGAAGAAGATTTCCCATTCATATGCGCTCGTGGCAAGGTTTTGGCCCAGCGAGCTGCCGAAACATGTGAAGCAATCATCAGCCCCAAAACGATTGTGATTGGCTCAGTAAGGGCTCGGCATGTCAACAAGAAGGGACAGTTACGAACCTTAGGTTTCGAAGGCCCCACCAGAAGCAGTAGCTGAGCTTTAATTGAAATCTAATCGATCCCACTATCTTGAGCTCGAGAGCGCTTAAGTATATACCGAAATCGAAGGACGATGAATTGGTCGCTGGCTGTATAGGACAAAGGTCGTCAAGATAGCTTTTATGGTCTGTCGGACCGCCGCAGTACAATGAGTCGATGTTGCATCCTCCCCGATTCCTGCAGGCGCTTTTCCAGCAATCCATTATCCGCCCCACGGATAGCAAATACCAGAATGCCCCGAGAACCTGCATGACATTGTTGCCAGATCAACTAACGACTGGAATCTTACCATTTTCCCACCGAGTTAAGATTGATGATGTTCTGGTACTCACGTGACTGGCTATCGTGAAAAGCAGAAGATTGAGGCCTGCTCCGATCCAGAAACGACTCTTGAGTAGTGTGTATGAGTTCGTCATGGCTTCGTGAAATGATGGGAATACCCGGAAAGCACGGAGTATGAATTGGATGAGGACCGAGAACTTGAGCAGCGCCACCGCGTGCTGCGACCTCGGGTTGCCCTTCATGATTAGGATAGCCAGCGTCGTGGCCTGCAACAATCAAACACTCCTTCGATCAAACATGGGAACAATGAGTAATAAATTGCTTTGGCGTTCTTGAAGGTCGGTCAAAGTACCTGGGGGAGTGGAAGCACGCTCAGGATCTCGATTAATCTGCCTGTCATCTTGGAATGACGATTGGGACTGCACGGGGGGACCTCCGGAGCTGCATCCGGTGCCGGCCCATCAGGGGCTCTGAGCTTGAGACCCTCGGTTTTCCACTTCCTCTCGTAGTAGAACGACCACAGCACTAAATGAAGAATGTCGACCACGCTCCTCCAAGAGATGGCAAAGACCCCAATCTTCCAATCCGACTTCATGCACTTCCCCCTCTCGTTGATCATGGGGATGTAGAAGAATAGGGGATCGATGATCACGGCGGCCACGCAGAGCAGCAGGAGAGCCTTCTGCTGGGTCCTCGTCGGGTCGAAGCGCCCGAAAATCTTCGAGAAGTTCATCGGTTTCTTGAACTTGGCCGCCTTGCCACTGGTCGCTAATCCGGCCGACTCGGAAGGGTTCTTTTGCCCCCCTTCGAGGTCACCCGAGATAGCGTCGTTGCTGCTGTTCGTCGCGGGCGGGGTCGGGGCAAGCACGAAATCAGAGGGTAAATGATATTACAGTATTGCAAGGTTGGGATAGATTTTACAAAAGTTATTTTCAATTTTTTTTTAATTAATTAATTAAATACAGTTTTGAATACAGTTGCTACGTACGTGTGTGTGTGTCCGTAAAGTAGTAGTAATGATTAACAATTATAACTCGGAACAGTGATGATCATAAATATATGTCAATGTCATGTCGGACGACACAACCATGCTGGTTGGTTGTTTGCTAGAAGACAAGTTTTTGTTCGGCAGAGATCTTCTCTTCTTTTTTTTTTTCCTTTTTGCGCGCGTGTCTTTTATTCCTGCCCACGAGACATTATTGTGTGGTCGACTCGATTGATTGTCTGTGGATTGAATGTAATGTACTATGAAAATTGAATGGACTGTAACAACGAAGTCAGTACCTTTTTACCTTAGTCACAGGAACTATTTCTTCTTTTACGTAATTTCAATATCATCCTTTTATGGTCCTCTCTCTTCTCTTTTCTTTTTCTTTGAACAAATTTCTTACTCTTTTACAATTTAGTCCCTCAAGATAAAATACAAAATTTTCTTAAGCAGCTCTCGTACCAATTAGACATGCATAATACGAACTTAGGAATTTCTAATTGTCTTTTTCGCCGGCGTTCTGCCAACCTCAAATACTCGTTAAAGTATTTTGAACTAGCCTTAAATCCCAAACTGGACTCATCTTCAAGAAAAAATTCGTCAAATTTACTATGGGCTAGAGTCAATTCTTCTAATTTCTTAGAATAACTATTTACAAACCTAAACAACTTGGTTATCTAGGCCGATAGACCTTCCAAACGATCCACTACCGTATTCAAAGGTCCAGTCGTAGAATCCTTGTCAACCCTATGATCCAAATGGAGTAATTCTGGGTTTGGACAATCAGTCATAGAAATGACTCGTGCACTTGCACCAATTTGATGAAGTTTCATTAACTAAACTCTCCTTTCTAGATAGAAAGAATAACATAAACAATTTGAATACAAAAGATGTTTATCATATCTTTTTTCGATGGGTAGCTCTATGGGTTCACCAAGCTTTCGCAACTTCAGAGATTCAAGAGTTCTTCACCTCTCAGACTTGAGAATTCGGTGATATGGAGAGGTTTTTCAGTGTCATCCCAAATGCCCTTACCTTGAGGGTCTTATATAGACATTCCTCCTCCTTGGCAAGGTTTCAATCCAAAAACCTATCCTTCAAGGTTTCGATTCAAAGATCTAACCTTCTGTTAGACTTAACCAATTTTATTTTTAAGTTAATTTTTTCAATCTTACTCTTGATTTCTTATGGTATTCTGGAGATGGAACAAATAACTCAACTCGGAGAGAAGTGAGAGAAATTTCTCTGTTCAGATCGCATCCCCAAATGAGGTAGAGAGTTGTGAAATATATACACAAAAGAAGCTGATGTCTTTGCAAAGGAATCTAAATTATTGTAACACTGCAAAAGTTAGCTTGTGGTCCTAGTGACTGACAAAAAGGCCTAGTCTAACTTTATACAATTTTCTTCTCCCGTCTGCATTCTTGCATTGTCCAGGGAGATTCCTTCATTATTGGCGCCGAATGTCTCGCCAATTTCATTTCCATAGAGTCCCCTCTTATTGGTATTCTTCCTGAATTCGTTGCGCTCTCTCTTCATCTTGTGCAAATCATTGAGCCAATGATTTATCTATGTAATCAGCGATTTTTCTCCAGACTTCAAATGTATCAGTGCGGAAGCATAACTCAGAGTTTTCTCCATTCCAGAAACTATCCAGAAGATCTAAAACTCTTTCCCATCCTCGTTCTCTAGCTTGTTCATCTGCATAGCTAAAGTAAGAATGGATGATCATAACAATTGTCATCCCGTCACCAAGCATGTAATACTTGTCCTTTTGGGCTAATATATGCTCCAGCACATCCTTCAAGAACTGAAACATTTATGGCTTTTCTTATGGTTTTATCCTTGTAATACTTCCGCCATAAACTTCTATGATCAAGGTCCTGTCGTTGAGGTTCTATGAGATGTCTACTTTCACTAGGATGGATATCCCAAACTTGCATGTTGGGAAGAATTAATTTTCCCATCTTTTCATATTCATTTTCATCCATCATAATGCTAGTAATCAATGTCGTGGCATACTTTGATCTGTATCCCAGGCATCCGAGTATAAACTTTACTAGATGAGGCAGTGGCTCGATCTGTTCTGGTTCTGAACGATCAATCTCCAAAATATCTACAAACCCTGCATATAAATATGGTAAAGCTACTCTCACTATTACTGAATTAATCATCTGAATAGCTTGAGTATCATCATCTTCCCATGACCAATGATTCGTAGAAGATGTCTTCCTTGAAATCCTCCCTAAATGTTGGGAAAGATCTTTCACAAACTTTCTAACATAGTTAATAAATCCGCAGAATCTTTGGACTTGCTTCCTATCCTCAAGCATGTCAGGAAATTCAACAATTTTCTCGGCAACGACTTTGTAATTTAATCTTTCCTTTTTCAATTTTTCAATTTACATGCCTAGAAAATTAACTGACTCCTTAAACCACTCTATCTTTCTTTCAGATAGAATCATGCCTTCTCGTCGGAAAACATTAGTCACCTTATCAAGGTGCCTCATGTGATCGTCCTCATTCTGACTATAGACTAGCACATCGTCTATGTAGACCTAACAAAACTTGAGGACCTGCTTGAAAGCATTATCCATTTTGCGCTGAAAGACGCCTGGAGCATTCTTTAGGCCGAACGACATCACCAGCCATTCAAACATTTCTCGGAGCATTGAAAGCAGTTAAAGGAACCGAATCTTCTTCCATCTTGACTTGTCAATAACCATTTTTCAAGTCAAATTTGGAAAAGAATTTTGGTTGGCTCACACTAATTCTATCAATCAGATCTCCTACAGCATGAATTTTATAGCCATCATCTTTGGTAGCTTTGTTATGCTGACGATAGTCTATAACCATTTGTGCTTTGCCTCGCAGATGCTCGGCATGGTTTATTACCATAATGGCAAGACTAGAATGTGGACTGTAACTGTCCCTAATAAGGCATTTTCCAAGCAACTCATGAATCTGTTTGTCAAATTCCTCAACCATTTCAGCTTTGTAGGTAATATTTTTTGCTCTTATAATGGTTCCGGGATCTTTTAACTCGAGTCTAGCCTTGAGGCCATTCCGACTCCACAATTTTAGTGGATCTTCATTAAAATTGTTGGTAAGTTTTACAAGGAACTTATCACATTTTGTCACTGCTAACTTTACCGCCCTACACACTTCTTGTTTAGGAAAAAAGTCATCATACCAGTTAGAACTTCTAGTATTCGTTGGAGAAAACAAAGTTTGTACCCATAATTTGTTCTCTTCCAACCGTGTATCACCACGGTGAGTTCGCACTCTGAAAGCTCTTTCACATGGTGAAGCACCACAATACTCTGTCCGTTTTATCGGGTAGAACCCAAATTTTAACCGTAATTTAGGCTCTTGTAGAGTACCGATTTTCATACCACCAATGGAAATATCATGGACATCTTGCACAAAAGGAAGATTTTCCTTTTAACCTTAAGAAAAGCATTACCAAGAATGATATCTGCTTCTAACAGAGGATGTGCAATGAGCTCTTTAATGACGAATTTCTGTCCCCTAATAAAGACAAGAACATTAATGGCCTGATGGCTAACAATTATTGCCATTCTATCGACATTAACCACATGGATAGGTTTTTACAGTGGTTCCCACCAGTCATCTGGGAGAGCATTGAGCCTATCACAACTTATGCTACACCCAGTGTCTATCCAGGTATCCAGAGAATACTCATAGTATTCAGGAAATTTGAAAGTTAGACTAACGTATGTGTTCAGTTCTTCCTTCCTCACACTAAAAATCCCGTGTGTCTGGGCACTTCTTGGGATGGTTATATCATCCTCCAGATTTCATCCATCGAAATAGATCTCTATTTGGCTATTTGCTCAATAACCTTACAGAGTTCAGGAATATTGGATAAAGAGTTATCCGGATAAGTAACTTTCATCATCCGTATTGATTCCTCTCTCGGTTGGTCTATTGGATCTTCATAGACTGGTAATGATAATTGTCTATATCACACAATCCTTCCCGTATGTTGAGACGGGGTTCTAGAATCGACAGACTTTCGAGACATTTCCTCTATCATCGGAGGAGCAGACGCTTCTGCTGGTCGAGACACAATTATGTTATCTCCCACATCGCTTGCCCTCGAGGAAACTTCAGAGAGCATATGAGTTCTTGGCTCTCTCAGAATTGATATTCTCACAGGCAATTGCCTATCAGCTCTAGAGTTACTAGCCGACGGTTCTCCCAACATTAAAGTAATCTCATTACCTCTTTGTCGGATTTTCGCCGCACTAATTGGTCTAGAACTACTACCAAGTTCAGTCATAACCCAACTTCTTGGCCAGGTTAACTCTAATGGGTTTACCTCTCGCGTATGAAATTGTTGGTAGTTATTATGACATTCTTCGAACAACTCAGTAAGTCTTGAGATGTTCCTCACACCAGGACTAGTGGTATTTACCAATTGATAAATTACCCTAGTGTGATATGCCAAAAACTTGGCCTGGGGATTCACTCTATCAATATTCATTGATTTAATCCTTAATATCAATGAATTCCCCAAACAACAGACGTTCATGGCCATCATGAAATTTGGATGGACCTGGAACTATACAGGACCATGTGCAAAGGTTGTCTAGCTGATCTTTGAATTCATGCCATCTCTTACCGATCACAGCTGCTACCATAGGACTATCCGCTGGAAGATGGAATAGCGGAATTAATCCTACCTAAACCCAATGTGTTTATAATTATATACACCTCTTGTACATTGCATAGTTTCCCTAATGCGTTGTATGTTTAGTAATGATATCCAGAGTCTCAAGTTTCGTGCTTGTAACTTGAGTCGTTGCCTCCGACTGTGAGATGTCTATTATTGATCTAAAACTAAACCTTGAGACATTATAGACTTCTCTCATGTTAATGTTTGGCAACCGTAACTCCAGAATAGACTGGGATGGATCTTCGTACTACTGAGTTTCTTTTAGTACCTTATTCGTTGTTTCTAGAGGAACCAACTCATCACCATTTCCATTCTGCTCTACTCTCATCATGAACAGATGCGCAGTTCAAAGATCAGAATCCTCTTCTGAGTCTGTATCGTAATTTGACACCACTTCATAAATTGATTCTACTTCCGAGTTTAAGTTGGAAATATCCTACTCATCTATTGGTTCATAAGCCAGGACTTCCTCCTCATGACTCCTGTCATCCAAAAATACCATCTGGAGTCTTTCTCTCCTTTGGTTCTTTTGAGGACAAGTATCCGCTTTGTGAGTTTTTGACCCACAAAACCAGTAGCAATTGCAACTACTTAACGGTTTCCCTTTAGGACACTTAGGTTCTCTATCATGCTTTTGCTTAAAGACATCAATCATATTTTATCCTTAAGGTTATCTCGTCTTCTTATAAACCTTTTGGGTTTGTAATCAGGACATCTCCTTTACTTGGTTTGGAGATCCTTTCTTGGCCAAACTTTCCTCTTATTATATCCAATAAATTTTTTCTTCCAGGGAAAGTTTCACGTTCTCATGGATTCTCCTGGAGTATCACATCCATACCGCCCATGCACATACTCAATCTGAGAACAACAGCTCTTGTTTAGTTATGGAAGCTTTTTCACTGGCTCATTAACCTGGAGTACACGCCTTTCCCATCGCGTACTTGGCTGCTTGAATTTTTCCTCCAAGTCTAGGAACAATCTTTTCCTCACTCAGAAGTAATTCATAGGCCTTTCGCGCCACTTTTGGTTGTTTTGCAAAAAGGGTTCCCAATATGAACTATTGTGGAACTACGTGCAGATTGTAATAATATTTCCGAAATTCATATACGTAGTTATCAAACAGACAAATTTTGCAGATCTGTAGTTTAACAATAGCAGTTAAAGATTGCTCTTTCTCAACAGTTTTCGTGGACATTGAAAAACCACGGAACTCCCGTTTTAATGCATCAGCAATGATTACCAATACACCATCAACGGTCAGTACTTGATATATCTTTTCTTTGATGTCTGTGTGAGCCACCAAAGATTTTCAGTATTTTTGCGCCGTGCCCATGAGGACTGCTACACATAATTCATAAACTGATCCAGGGGATAATATCCTAGCAGACACAGTCATTCGAATAAGTGATAACCACTCATCTATCCTTTCGGATACGTGCTTCCCACAAGCAATATCTAGAAAAGCACTAGGAGTGATTATTGGCTTTAAAACATTATCCCTTGGAATATATTCCGGTTTTGTTCTGTGGGGATAATTTGGCCTGTAAATCTCCCTTTTCGCAGTAACCAGTTCATTAAACGTTCTATTGTCTAAATGAACTGGAGTTTCTTCTGCCAGACCTAAGGCTTTCCATAAGTCTTTTGCCAACTTCCCACTTTGGGAGTTCAAATTTGCATTTCGCTTTCGTGGGTCTAAGATGTAAGGTGCAACTTCCTTATACATCTCATCCACACTTTTGCCTTGATTGTGTTTGTAATTTCTTCCTCCCAGTTTCAATTTTTCAACTGGTTTTTTTAGAGTACTCTCCAGTCCATAAGTCGCATCTTTTTCAGGCCTTTTAAAACTTTTTTCATGCTCAATAAAATCTAGCATCTTGTTTACAATAAAGCATACTTCCCAAGTGAGATAGTTTCGGCGCTCAAGATTTTCAGTATTCTCTTAAATAATTAAGTGTGTTAAAATATCATTTATACTTTTACTAATTCCATAGGGAGTCATTTTAGACTCTTTGACGAACTCCAATCTTGAAGGAGTTCCAGAAGGATTTTCCGAAAATTTTCCTTTCTAAGGCCATTTTAGAGACTTAATTGAACTATTTTCAAAATTTGAGGATTTGATTGAAAGAAAGGAAAAGGACAAAATAAGAAAGGAACGTAAAATAGTAATATTGAAACTTTACACCATAAAGGACGAAATAGTTTTCTTTCCTGCGATAAATTGGAACTTTCCTCATGCAACAACCACGTTACATAAATTGCCCCGAATCCAATGCAATAAAATAATTTTTTAAAACTTTAAAATTTTGAGTTCAGTTCATTTTTGTTTTAATCATTTATTATATATTTTTATCATTAATTTTTATTTTTATATTAAGTTTGGCCATTTAGTCATGTTATCGTCAAAAAAGATTTAACAAATAGTTTTCATTTATTGACCAAAACAATAATATCAAAACCTCTATAATTTTATTTTACGATAAAATTATATCGACTAAAACAGATAAAGCAGTTGAAAGAATAGTTTCTGATGCCACCAATAATGTTTTAAACTGCTGAAAATCGAATGATGAGTTTATTATGGAATAAGGTGAATGATGAGATGAAAAACAAAAAGTTAGAGATACATTATTATTATTATTATAGCACACAAGTAAGAGTATATTAAGAGATTGACTTTCGCACTATTAAATCAAATGTTGTCAAAATCAATATAAAAATAGGCGAGAACATTGTTAATGTTAAAATACAGGGTTTTGTACAAAAATATGGTTATTTTTTTAAAAAATTTTACAAAATACGATTTCTATTTTGTAAAATATGGGTTTATGATCAAAGGGGCTCATTTTGAAAACTTGTCATCTAAATTACAAAGAGGAAGTGGGTTTTCAAAACTCGCCACTGAAATAATTAGCTAGAAAGCGGGTTTTGAAATCCTTCCTTCATTTAACTTTTTATTTTTTAAAATAAAATATTAATTTATATCCTTAATTTTGAGTCAATTTTCCGTTTTGTCATTAATTTAGTTTGTTATATAATTTTGTTACCAACTTTTATTTTTATTTTGATTTTGATTAATCTTTAATTTTATCGCGCGTAAGCCAAACATGCCTTAATAGAAAATTTTCATTTATTGACTAAAAAAGAAAAAAAATGGAAAATAATATTGAAACTCTCGTATGTTTTTTTTATTTTAAAAATTTGATGGACAAATAAAGTAAATTTGAAGGTAAAGTTGGACTATAATTGCTGACGCTGTCAAAAAATACGCAAAATCGATGAAGGTTAGATGATGTTATATTAAGGGCTACTTCTATGGGTAAAGTGGTTTACGAGGCGAGTGAATGAGAAATATGAATAATATTATATTAAGGTTTTATTTGGCTTTCGCTAAAAGAAATTTAATGTTGATAAAAATAAAAATAAAAATAAAAGTTTGTGAAAAAATTATATAATAAATTGACTAAAAGGTGAGATTAATGCTTTTGTTTTTAAGAAAAAGGGACAAGCGAGATAAATGAAAGAGGCGGGAAAAATGGACGAACGAGAGGGGAAACGGGATAAATAGGGGTTGGATGGGGGCGGGACGGTTTTTTTTTTTTTTAATAAAACCCATCTTCCACTTTATTATTTTACCTCGAAACACGTCTTTTTTTTTTAAATTCGAAGATAATTTTTCAAAATCCGTCACGATGATTTTTCAGAATCCGTCACAATAGTTATATCTTAGCAATATTAAAAATATAACCGTATTAGTTAAAAGACGTCCAAAGTTAAGACTTGCCAAAAAAATTTTGAAATTTTATTTTTCACAGGGTGAAAAATATATTTTGAAATAAAGGGAAACTTCACATGGCTGAGACATGAACAGAGGGGACTGATTGTGAACTCAAATCTGGTGATTGAAAGAACTAATCGGAGTTACGGTGATAATCTCTAGCGGGCGGATCATCTTTCCTGGTAAGGGGACAACTCGCTGGATTCGACCCTGTCCCTAGCCATCTCGTGCCCACCGAAAGCCATGGTACCGTCGGTTTCCCCAGGGTGTTTCGGACCATCGAGTGCCTTCTGCTGCGAGAACCTGGAGACAACCATCTGGACAGCAGAATTCGTCCATTCCTCCTTCTCCTGCTTGTAGAACCTCCCCTGGAATTGAGTCCTGATTTTCTTCACGTCGAATGCGGTGATACTGAACGCTTCAACCTTCGTGGATGCTAGGATTGTCTTGACGGGGAACAGACGAGGCAAGTTCGACTCGCTGATGGCTTTATGGAGGAGCTCTTCTCCTAGGAATAAGTCGACACATTCCTGCTTGTCTTGGTAACAAAGGTTGCCGCCTATGATGAGGTAAATCTTATCGATCCGACTGTCCTCGTGGAGGATGGAGCTCATCTCGCGGAACACGATCGGCTTCGCTCGCTTGCAGAGCGCCTTAAGCGCACCTTCATCCACTTGTTCCAAGGCAGGAATCTGCGAACGCAATCCATGTCAAAGGACAACAATAGCACAGGACGGCAAGGCACCGTGCTTCTGCTTACCTGTGACAGCAAAGGGAGGCAGAGCTCTAACTTTATCCACATTCCAAGTTCAGCCAATATGTTCTCGACGATGCTCTTGAGGTCCATGTTTTTGGTTTCCAGCCACTTCGGATCGTCACACAGGAAAATCTGACTTCTAAGGTCCTTCGAGAGGCTCGAGAACGGCTTCCATTTCACTAAGCTCTTCCTGACATTCTTCATCTTCTCCCTTTTCTCCATCATCCCCTTCATTTCCTTCAAATCATTGTCGGTCTTTGATTGCAGGAACATCTGTCAAACACAGGCATACATCCGTCAGGATCAGAGTACTTGAAAAATCGAGCAGTACTGGTGTAAGGCACAGACCTGCATGTTTCCGATGAATAAAGAGAATAGGATTAACCCGATGATGGAGATCGAAATAGCGAAACAAACTTCCCATAGGTATGCACTCGTCGAAAGGTTCTGACCCAGTGAGCTACAAGAAATTTTCAGCCCGTGCTTTTAGCGAACAACAACTCCATTCCTCGAAGTTCATGGAGATGACAAAAAATGCTTACCTAAGGTTCCGCAAGCCCCACCAGAAGCAGTACCCGAGCTTAAGCGGGAACTCCTCTGCACTGACAATGTGAGACTTAAGGGCGTCGAGATATATCCCAAAATCAAATGGCGGCGGGTCTGATGCCGAGTCAACCGGACAAGCAGCGGTCAGAAAGCTTTTGTCAAACGGGATGCTTCCACAATACAAAGAATTGACTTGGCAACCACCGTGGCTTTTACATGCGTTTCTCCAGCAGTCCAAACTTCTTCCCAATGAGAGCAAGTACCAGAAGGCCCCAATTGCCTAAGTCATTCGATAACACTCTCGATTAGCGTTGGCCATGACATAGGTAAATGATGATGGAAGTGAAGACATACATGACCAGCTATTACGAACAGGAGAAGATTCAACGCAGATCCGACCCAAACTCGTCCTTTGAGAAGCAAAAAGGAGCACCTCGTGGCTCCCTTGTAAGATGGATAGACTCGTAGCGTACGGACGATCAATTGGGACAAGACGGATAATTTCAGCAAGGTGACTGCATCCGTGAACTTCGGGCTGCCAGTCCTCAGTATGATTAAGATTGTCACAACCTGGACATGGATGTTAGAACGCAAATAGATACACCATACTGTCATGACTCGTTAAGGATTAAATTCATCTTTACCTGAGGAAGCGGAAGGATGGAGGCAACCTCAATTACACGCCGGAGCATCGTCCACTCGTCAGATTTCTCGTCCATCGAGGATCGGTCTTTGTTAGCATAAGCATCTTCCGCCTCCCTGGCTTCCTTCATCAGCCTAACACTTCCAGCGTCAGCTGCCCCATCGGTTTCAGTTCCAAGAACGCACGGACACCCACATTTCCTTGCTATCCAAAGCCACCACTTCTTCAGCGGAAGCCTGATGCAATCCTCGTAACATAGCATCCAGAAGAAGGAGTGCACGACATCGAAGCACGTACGGAGTACGATGGCAATGATCCCCAGCTTCTTATCCGGCCGGACACACATGTCCCTGTCGTTCACCACCGGGATATAGAAGAACAAAGGGTCGAGCGTGCCGGCGAGCAAGGACAGCAGGAACAGGATAAGCCACCGGAGGGACCTCCAGGTCTCGTCCTCGAAGGATTCGGGAAGCCTCCGCCTGGGCCTAATTACCTGATGGGCGCCTCGTCCCTGGTCAACATTCGGACTTCTCCTGGACAGAGACATCGAAAACGAATCACGCCAAGAAGGAGAAGTGGTTTTCCGACGACGAAACAGGGGAAGGACAGGGGGGGGGGGGGGGGACTAACCCGGGATTAGTAGTTGCATCGCACATGGCTGTTCCTCAAAAGGTCAATGGGAAGGTTGCTATGAATCCAAACCCGGGAATGACAAAATAAAAGCAGAGACACAAAGATTACGCCCTAAATCAAACACGATCCCAGATATTCCCCGACCAAGTACGAAGATTAAAGAATGAAGTAATGACCCAGAAGAGCTCGTCTCGAGTGTGTTAAGGAAGGAGAAAAAGGAGCGGCCTTTTTATCCAGACCCTCAGCTTCGAAAGAAGCTTCCTAATTACTTTGTGTGGGTCAACGTCCCACCCATTTTGGGGTTTTAATAATAACGAGGGAAAGTGTGTCATCACGGGGTGGACCTCCATGACTCAATCAATTCTTTCTCTTTACCCCTTCTCAAAACTTTTTTGAGTTATAACTTAAAAAGCTACAAATCTTAAATTTGTCTCATTTTAATAGCAACCAATATCGAATCCTATAATCTCCAGACGTAAGTTTTTGAAAAGTCAAGGCTCCAGTTGAGATGAAGATAAACTGCCCGCAGCCCTATTAGAAGCCTCCCTTTGGATTCTTTTGTAATGGCATTATGCGGGCTGTCTGAACACCCTCATCCTCCCCTCCTAATGATCCAAAATTGATTACTTTGACTTTGTTTTATTTGACTCTAATGGTTACGGATGGTTGTGTTTTTCTCTTTAGTTTAAGTACCACAGACTTAAAACTAGTTTACGAGTTGGACACCTTCAACTAAAGAAATGTATATAGATATAATATTGTGGGTTTTTTTTTTCTTTTTGGAAAGAAAAAGCTTGATAGTTCAAATATTTGGAGTTTGGTTCGGACCAAGTATGAACGGGCTTTGATTAAATACAATGTGGATATGAATAATAAAACTATATACAAACGGATGCCTTTTAAATAGTTATGTCAAGAAGGTCCTCGGAAACTTCTAAGTTTTATCCAAATTTTGTCAGAATTTACGACTTAAACCACAATTTGTCAATATATATATGTGAAACCCGAGGAGGAATGCCTTTGAGTAATAGAATGAACTAGTGGATTTTTATTTATTTATTTTGGTACGTGGACTTTTGATTTGGGAGGAATCAAAAGCATCGACTCTTAGGTGCGAGTCTTGTCATGTTCTTCTCTACATGCCCATAACATAATTAAGTGATTGCATCAAACCCCTTTGCATCAGATTGCCAAACCTTCCCGCAACCAAACGTTCCTGTATTATTTATGCCCCGTAGGTCTGTTGGTTTTTTTTTTTAAATTAGTGAAATACTGTTTCGGTTCACTAATCCCATCACTCATTTTACAAAAAGAAATGTGGTTCCCGACCGTGGCACTATCTTGAGAAATGTATATCGCGATTGTGAATCGCATCACTAAAGGAGTGTCGCGGTCCTTAACCGCGAGACGAGGGCACTTCGAATAAATTTTTCTAAGTGTTCGAATATCGAGGTTCTCGGCCGTAACAATAACTCCTGTACCTAGCGCCTTCATGAACATACATGATGATGGTCTAACATGGTCCCATCTTCTGTACCTAACGCCTTCGCCACAGACCTCCATTTCCACCCGATCGCGATGGTTTTTTTGGTCAGTTATAAGCGGAGGTGGAGGGAGGAATGAACAGGAAGCGCGTGAGTTCGAGCATAACTGGAAGTGAAGGGGTGAGCATCGAGAGTGAGGGAGTCAGGAGGTTGCATCACCATGACGTCGTATGTGTACTTCCGCTCTCGTCAAGCGTATTAAGGTGCCTCTCCCTCTCGTACGATCGCCTTCTGTTCGTTTTCTTGCCCGCATTGTATGGATGCGTTTGAACATTGACGGCATCGGAAGTTGGAATGGAGACTATTTCGTCTCTTGTTATAATTCCTTTGCAATTCTGGCATGGAGTCATGGACGTGATTAACGGTTTTTTGGTTTGTATGGTTCGTTAGGACTTTGGAATTCATTACTTGAGATTATTCTTTGGTCTCAGGTGTCGTCCTTGGTGAGGAGGTTCGATCAGCCACAGAAGTACAAGCCCTTTGTTAGCTGGTGTGTCGTCCATGGGAATCTCAAAGCTGGGACTCTCAGGCAGGTCGATGTGAAGTCTGCTCTTCCCGCGGCTACGAGCATGGAGAGTCTGGAACGTCTTGACGACCATGAACATGTCTTGAGCATGAGAATAATTGGTGGGAGTGATAGACTTAGGGTAAGTAAAAGTGCTTTGCGTTTTCCTCTAGTTCTTCATACTGAAGTTTACTCGATCTCGTTAGTTCCGGCAGGGTGTAGTGAAGGGCTTGAGCTTGAGATCTGTACGTAGACTCTGGTTCTGATCCAGCGGGTGACCTACTAACCATTGGCGTATCCCGGTGTTAAACATTTCAGAACTACTCTTCCATGGTATCCCTGCACCCAGGAACCTTGGAAGAAAGAAAGGTACTATTGCGATTTAATCATTTGTAGTGGATGTGCCGCGGCAACACTGAGGACGAGACCTGCTACTTTCTTGAAGCTCTGATCAAATGCAATCTCAAGTCTTTGGCAGAGGTATCCGAGCGGCTGGCGGTGCAAGATCAATCCGAGTCCATCAACTGCCTGTGACTGATATGCTTCCGACAGTTTTTACGATTCCAATGCCCAGGAGACGGACTTGCCAATTCGGTCTTCTTTTTAGTCGTGCTTTTCATCATCCTTTTGAACTCGAGGATAAGTCGAATGCGCAAAGCAACAGTTTCCCATTAGGGAGGGTTTTGTATGCTGGATACATCAGCACCTGCATATTTCGCCGCAAGGGTTTTGGCTAGTTTATGCTTATGTGCCATATCCTTCTCTCAAGAAATGGAGCTGATGGTTCCCGCTTTTGCGGAAGCACAGACTCCATTGCCAGTGCGACTCCAGTTTTGATGCCAAAACAGGGTAAGGGATGACAAGATAGGCTGATTGGAAGGGGGACAAGTTGTTTGGTGTCATTACATGGTAAAGTTTGTACAATTCTCCAAAATTTCAACCCAGAGAAGGGCAGACTGTGAATACACACTTTCAATCCACATCATCGCTCTTTTAGCTCATGAGCAGAGGGTGGCTTTTACATATCGCAGACAGTAACACAAATTCAACATCTATCACCAACCAACTATATAAACTGGGGGAAAGAATTGTGATTCCACAGTATAGACAGTCGACTCCACCCTCACCCTCCTAAGTTAATGGCATAGCAGTGCAAGGGTGCCATTGCCCCAGAAGTTGAGACTGTCAGGCCAGTGCCAATCTTTTACGTTTCCTTAAGGTTAACTTGCCGAAGCTGGCCTGCTTTGAGTTATCTCCGTCCCCTTGAGGAATCAAGCCAATACATAATCACCTTCTCCGACCAGCTCCTGCTGCTCGGGAAGACTTTCTCTTTGATACGGGAGGAGTATCCGTTTTATTTCTTCGGCGTTGAGGGTCTCACACTCTAGTAGCGCGTTCGCCAATGCATGCAGAGCCTTCTCGTGCTGATGTTCAGCAAAGAGTTAAGCAACGAGTCAAGATGTAACCATGTCACAAATGTAGGAACTAAGGAAAGCGATTAGATATTGTGAAAGCAAAATAACTGCCACGAACCTTCTTCAACAGCGCTTTCACCCGATCATATGCTTCTCTCAAAAGCTTCACCACCTGCGACAAGTCAAAGGTGAGATTATATGAAAAGAACAACACTATCGTGGTGTGAAGTCTCAATGTCATTGACACGAAGGTGTATCCCTGAAGGAAATATCCAAATTGAAGAATTAATTAGGGTCTCACAGAACCATACCTCCGCATCGATGCGAGACTGCATTTCCGCACTTGGCCGCTCTTTAATATGGATTGGACCTATCGACTCGCTCATCCCACAATTGGAAACCTGAGGATGCACATCCAAGATCATAAACAATAACATTGCCATCTGTCTGACTATCTATAATATATTGTGAATACAAGACATCTAGTAGGTTTCAGGATACCATGTACTGAGCTAATTCAGTAGCTGTTTGGAGATCGCTACTTGCTCCTGTGGTGATGTGATCTTGGCCAAAAATCAGCTCTTCTGCAACTCTGCCTCCCATGCACACATCGAGACGAGCCAATAACTGCTTCTTGCTGATAGATGTCTCATCACTAGATGGGAGCTGAGTAACCATTCCTAGAGCAGATCCACGGGGTGTGATAGTTGCCTTGTGGATTGGATGAGCTCCCTCAGTGCTGAAAGCAACTATTGCATGACCACTCTCATGGTATGCGGTGAGCTGAAATAAAGCATGTCAAGAATACATAATAACGAGGAGCACCACACCTTTCGATATATTATGTTCTGTAGGGGTTAAAATATACCTTTTTAGACTCTTCCGACACAAACATAGTTTTCCGCTCAGTGCCCATGATGATCCGATCCTTAGCAAATTCCAACTGCACAGAAGTGAGCTTTTCTGCTCCCTCAACAGCGGCTTTGATTGCGGCAATGTTCACCAAATTCGCCAGGTCTGTTAATAATCAAATCCATAGCAAGGTCAAACAACATTTGCCAAAACTTGAGGAGAGTTCTCAAACAGAGAAAAACACACCTGCCCCGTTGAAACCTGGAGTTCCCCGTGCAATTGCTTTAACATCTACATCTTCAGCCAATGGCTTATCTTGTAGATAGAGTTCCAATATCTCTTGCCGACCCTTCACATCAGGACTTGGGACGACGATCTAAATAAAACTATTCGTCAGCTCTCAATTTAACTTATACTTGGAAAAGTGGCAGCTAATCCAGTCCCATAAATGAATTGAATGACAGCACCAATCCAAATCCAAATAATGCTTTTGGTAAAACATCTACATGAGTATATCAGAGAATCTCTATCACAACCTAGGCATTGGTGCGTAATAGTAGAAAGAACTTTGATGTCATCAACCAGGTGCATGAAGTTAACTATTTCCTTTGGGTCATGCCTGACCAATTTTTTTCACATTTATTGAACAATCAGTTAGTCCAACTACTAGGAAACCTTGGTTAAGATGAGCTTCAAGAGCTGGATGACATCAATATATAAAAAAGGCAGGCATACAAAAGTGGTAAATGTGTTGACAATGAACACGATGAAAAAGAAAGTCACGGAAACTCAGTCACATATGCATGCATTGGTGTAAATAAAAAAAATATCATTTGCATATTAATTTGAACTGGTTACGTATATAAGGAACTTACATGCCTGTCAAATCTGCCAGGCCTTGTCAACGCCGGATCAAGAATGTCCGGAAAGTTTGTAGCAGCCATTAGTATGATGCCCTGCAGTCAGAAAAAGCATGATATAAATACACCAAAGAGATAACCATATAAAGGGAATCCCCGTAGCATTACCTCATTTTGTTCAAAACCGTCCATTTCGACAAGCAACTGATGCAATGTTTTCTTAGTATGGCCTTCCCACTGTTTCCTTGTGGAACCAACTGCGTCTATTTCATCAATAAAAATTATGCACGGAGCCTGCAATCATTAGTTCAGAGGATTAGGAGATATTGAGCCTTCACCAGTTCCAACAGAAAGCAATTGATATTCCTAACTTAACAGCTGTAACAAAACATACGATGGTTTTGCGTCAAACTTTCTCTCACAAAACTTATATTAAGTGGACAAGAAAAAAAAGAAAAGACTATCATCTTTGAGTTAAGTTAGGGGAAATAGAACTAAAGAACCCTGAAAGTAACTAAAACTACCTTTTTCTTGGCTGCTTGAAATAAGGATCTCACACGTCGAGCACCGACCCCCACAAACCTGTTGTCGTGGAAAAGAAGAAAACTCAGATGTGAAACAAGATATGCAACAATCCCGCAAAAACTCTGACAAAAGGTTATCTGACAGTTAATCCTACTAACCAACATAACATCCTTTCCAAAAAAGGTCACTTAGCTACTACCCATCTTCCAATAGTTATTCATACCTCAGTCAAAACAAAATGTACACAAAGGAGAAGTCACCAACCTACCCACAGGAAGACCTACAGCCTAAGAGACATTGTCAGACTACAAAGTTTCTGACACCATATAATAGCAGGATATAAACCAATGCCCTTTAAAGTAGCTTACATTTCTTCAAATTCCGAACCCGCCCGGTAGAAGAAAGGAACACCTGCTTCTCCGGCAATAGCCTTCAAGAAGGAAAATGGTAAATTATGAGAATGAAAAGAAGACAAGGCAAAGATAAAAATGTTGAATCCATTAAAAAAATCAGAAGAACAACAATTGCGTGAAAAAGGTAGACAAATGACATGAATAAAACACGCTTGAAAAGTGTTGGAGAACTGTCCTATTGCGCAAGGTTAATAAAGCCTTTTCAAAGAGGATATCGGGCCATAGAAGGGAAGCTAAACACTGACATCAGAAAATTTGACTCTATTACAGATAGAGAGTAGCATAAGAAGGCATGATTCATAGATCATCAAGGATAGGAAACATAATTTCAAGCCAGCCAAACAAATGAATTACTTGAAGAGCAATAGACTAATGCATGAACTCAAAGCCATATGAAAGGATTCTTAGCCATAATATCACAGATCAATACCTTTGCTAGAAGGGTCTTTCCTGTTCCAGGCGCTCCGGTCAAGAGAATTCCCTGAAAGTAAACAAGACAAGGTCTCAGATTATGTGTGCAGAACAATAAAGCCCCACCACATTAAACATAGTAAAATTTTTCATTGGTAAAGATAGACAAATCACAATCTAAGCTACTGGAAACTGAACGCTGTTATCAAAATCAGGTCTGCGACATTCCTGAAGGATTTTTCTCACAGAAGCAGCAAAGCAGATATCATTGAAAGTCTAAAGAGGGTCAGCTGAGGAGTTATTAGCAAGTCCAGCAGGCACATATTACACTTACAGTGATAATAACCCACAAAAAAGCAAGTTGTCGAAATGAATATCACCTTTGGTAACTTTCCACCAAGGCGAGTAAACTTCGCTGGGTTTTTCAAATATTCCACGATCTCCTCCAGTTCTTGTTTGGCATCATCACAACCTTTCACGTCCTTAAAAGTTTTGACATTCTGTAGAAAAGGTGAAAAGACAGGATCATGGACATGATTTTTTTTCTTTTTTTCTGCAAAGTGGGTGGGATTGGGTATGATAACTTGCTGTAGCTAACAAGATCATCCCATTCAATAGGAAGGACTTGCCCTTGAATACCTTCTCAGGCGTCACTTCCTTGTTTAACTCCTTCGGAGAATAAGAAGAGCTAGATCCGACACCCGAAGTACCAATGCCCCCCAAGCTGCCAATATACTTCTGAAGTGCAGCTGCACCCATCAACCTGCAAACAATCCACGATAAGCATTCAGAATTTTCAAGCCACTTCTCTATTGAGGTGAGACTGGTGCAAAACTTGACTCCATACCATACTAATCCAACAGCGACAGTAAATAAAATTGTTGAGACAAGCTCTTGAGCAAACCGTGATTTGTTCGACACCTTAGGATCGACCTATAACAAGAAACAATTAGGCAGCAGCAAACTTGCAATATATGCTTGAAGGGAAGTAAGAACACAAGTGGTACATAAACACATCTGGGTAAATTCTCACCATGACAACATGCAATGGCTGTCTTTCGGAAATCCCAGGGTTCAAAAAGGGCTCGTCTGTGTTACCCGAGGCACGCTGTTTTAGTTCCTGTAACTGCACAGGGAAAATACCAATATACTCAGGAACCTGGGCAAGGACATTGCACAAGCACTTCCACAATTGAAACACCCTCTAAAGGAAATAAGGAACAATTTTGCACTATATTTGCATAATAATTATTTCTATGGTCATGAACAGAGGTACAAACATCCTTCCGAATTTCGATAAAAGAAAAATAAATCTTACAAGAGTAGGAAGACTAGAAGGCTTTCCTGACTGCTCATCCGGAAGATAATCAGCAATAGCATTTGTTATAACAAGGGCTCGGAGATATTCCACGACTCCTCTACTATCTACCGCATGATCCCTCTGTTCAAAACGCTTAACAACCAATTCAGGACTGCAACCACAATAACACAAAAGTAGAGAATTTATCAATTTGGGCCGTCCAAATAAAATATTTACCCCTAAAAGACAATGCAAGTACTCATGATCAGCTTCTCTATGTCTAACCGACCTATGTTTATTTAATTGAATCAACAAGGCACTCTGCTTCGCTGCATCCTTAGGGTTGGCATCAGCCTCCGAAATCAACTTCTCCAACCTCTTCTCCTCCCTCCAGAAAGGGAACCAACTAGCCCACTCCCTCCTGACCACAATCCTCTCGTAAACACTCCTCAATATCCCCCAGGCACCCACCAAGAACACCATTATCGAGAATCTCCCCTTACTCCCCTCCAACTTCACATCCTCTCCCGCGCTCTCCGCCGCCAACCTTTCTCCCCCTTCCACCTCGGCTGCAACGCTCCGCACCGCAGCTCCCTCAATCCATCCCGACCCCTCATCGACCCTCGAGCTCCCATCCCCGAATCCCTCCTCGACCTCCTCCAAACCCAAACCATCCAACCCAACGAAATCAGACTCCCCGGTCCCAGAGTTAGCATCTTTCTCGACGTCAACGCCGTCGGGGCGCAACGCACAGCGTAGGGGCCAATCCGGGCCGAAGGAAGATCGAAACTTGAGGTGGAACCCGGGTAACCTGAGGGAAGAGGGGGTAGAAAGGGACAATCTTGCCACGACTCCCGAGTGTGGGAAGGACAGCGGGGCCTTGGCGAGGAGTGACGACTGGAGAGCCGTCATGGCTGGACAAGGATTAGGGTTTAAGCGGGTCGAGGGGACGGAGGTAGTCCTCCGGTTCCTGCAGGGGTACGAGGAAGGAGGGTGAAGGCTCTCTGTCTTTGTGGGGCTGGAAATGAGGGAGGTGGGCGGATCACTCCTTCCCTTATCCGGATTGAATTTGGCGCCGGGCAAATTCTTTTCTTCCGTGCCTCCCGTTCGTGATTGCTAGCTTATCTTTTCCTCCTAAATTATTGTTAAATTTAATCAACTTCCTTCTTTCTATTTCGAAACGAGTTCTGCTTCTGCCTACCTCTACATGTAATGACTGACTACGACACTAGCCGAACGTCATTTTTGGTGGGCTTGGACAAGGGCCTTGAATAATGGGCCCTTAGAGGGTTCTCTCCGGGCTGACGGGACCGGCCCAATTTCCTTTAAGCGTGTGTATTTGGGCCTTTGTCTCGTTCCGAGCCCATCCGTTTGAAGCAACGGGGCCCAATTCCAGGAATCGAGTTCGATATTTGATCATAATAATGATAGTGATTGAAAAATATTCTATAATCATCCCAAGCAACATACGATGAAGGTCGTAAGATGTCTTCAGACAGGTGCCTTGAACATTAATTTGGATTGGTTAGAGTTGTCGCCGCGGTTGGACTCCAAGTCCTCCCAGTTGCTGACCACCTGTTCACCCCCTCCTCCTATGACTCCTCTTTTCCTGTACTTGCAATACAGCAGGAGCTGCAGCAGCCCCAGCGGACTTCCGACCAGGTTTGGCGACTACCCCAACACGCGCGAAAGGTCATTAAAGCCGATTATCATAGCCCAAGTTTGAAATAATTACCGGGTTTCACAGACGTTCTTACCGCCAGGATGAGATCGTGGCCCAAAAGTCCATAAGCCATCCATAGGGAACTGGCCAGGAATGAGAATAGGGACAGGTAGAATGGCATGAATTCTACACTCTTTGTCATTATCACTCGCCTCTGTGATCCCAGAATACATGTGATTACTAAGGTAATTTAATTAGGACTGTAATTATTATGCATCGTGTTTATGTTAAGTATCCCTATATCCAAGCTTCAAGTGTTATTGTCTTCGATAGATATTAGAACATGGGAGAAGTGTTGCGATTTGACCTTACCATTGCTACCAGAGGCGAACCGTACATTGCCACGGATGCTACCAGCTCGATGCTCCCCACGAACGTCTTTCGATGATGGTGGTCATGGAACACGAATGTGGAGACGACGGCGATCGCACTGAACGCCAAAACTACCGCCACCAAGGCCGCGACCAGTTTCATCTACAGGCACTAATGGTTCAAATGAATGGAACTTTCTCACTAGGTATTGACAATGGTTTTTTTTTTTTAGTTTCTTCACCGGCCTTGTTCTTATTGGAAGTGAACAAGATGTAGATCAGGATGAATGTGAATTCAAGGACGACCCCGAGGCCATTGATCGTGACAACGGGGAAGTTTTCCCACTCCTTGTTGACGATCAGCAGGCCGTACCACATGTAAATGAGGCAGTTCAGCAAGGCGATTATGTATGGGACGTAGGAGAACTCCTCGGTGTTCCTTTTCCTGATCACTCTCGAGAAAGTCAATCTGATACCAAAAGAAAGTGGTATCAGAGCCGATCATGTGTTGAATTATTGGGAATTGAGAATTAATGTTTGAGTTTTTTTTTATTAATCAGGAAAAGGATGAATTTTTGATGTGCTTTAATTTTTTTTTTCTAAAGGGGAGAGATTTTTTGTAGAAAGGGAGAGATCTTTGTTCATCCGCCTTTGTTCTTGCGTTCCTTTTCCTGATTTGATTATTATGTTTTAATCCGTTGTGTTTTGTATTTAATCCTCGTGTTTCATCGAGTGATTGAGTTAATGATTTCGGATTACGGCGGCCGAACGTTCGACGTGGTATCCGGCGGCTGTTACGGCACCGGATTCCACAACCGAGATCCATGGATTCGGTCTCGGGGCACGGTTCCGTCCGTCCGGATCAATTTTAACAGGTTTAAACCCATAAAGTGACTTTCGGGTATAATTAAGTTAAGTTTCATGCTGAATTTGGGGGTTTCCAGTCCCGATTTCGAGCTTTTCAAATCAAGTTTTACTGGTTGTTTGGATATGAAAAGTAATGGCATATTCTGGAAGTCTGTATTTTAAAGTGGGTGGACTGAAGCGACATCTCCCCTCGGAGCTCTCTCGTGTAGGGAAACCCATTTTGAATATAAGATGGCGTGTTTAGTTTTCATGGGGACAGTGATCGGCCCCTCGGAAGGCACTGTTTGGTCAAATTCCATACATGCACTGGTAGTATTAGATACGAGATTATCATTTGGATATCCATGTGAACATTGAGTCGGCCCCTCGGAAGGCTTATTTGTTTAACATGATTGACGGTATGTATCTGATTGCTGCACTGAGATACTGCTTGCAAGTTGACATCGCGGTCCTTCGATAGGGTGTTAATGTTGCACTGGTGTCTTAATGGGACTTGCTATTATTTATATTTCCTTTTATTTGGTTATTGATTGAGTGAGCTGATACATTTACTCTGTTTGTTCTCTGTTCAACTGTTACTCCTGCTACCAATGTCAGTGCTGCATTGAACTCCATCCCTGTGCGGCACAAACTTCAGACCCTGGAAAGAGCACATTGAGATCAATCTCGCTGTCTTGGATTTGGACATGGCACTTCGGGTTGATCGCCTCGCCACTCCTTCAGATGATAGTTCGGCTACTGTTAAACAGAACTATGAGCGGTGTGAGAGATCCAATCGCCTATGTCTGATGATCATGAAGCATGCTATTCCAGACAGTTTTCGGGGCGCTATGTCCGATGCGACAGACGCCAAACAATTCCTAGCCGATATAGAGAAGCGTTTTGAGAAAAACGAAAAGGCTGAGACGAGTGCGCTTCTAGCGTCTCTTTTCTCAAAAAGATACAGCGGCAAGGGGAACATACGTGAGTACATCATGGAGATGTCTAACATCGCTTCCAAACTTAAGGCACTCAAGCTAGATCTCTCGGATGATCTGTTGGTGCATTTGGTTTTGATATCCCTTTCTGCACACTTCAGTCATTTCAAGGTCAGCTATAACTGTCGAAAGGAGGAATGGAGCCTCAATGAGCTCATTTCTCACCTAGTGCAGGAAGAGGACAGAATGAAGCGAGATAAGACTGAGAGTGCTCACTTGGCATCCGCACGTAAGGACAATGCTAAGAAGAGGAAGAGCATTCAGGCTGCTGCGGTTGCCCCGCAACAGAAAAAGCAGATGAAGGAGGTCACTCCTTTGGATTCTGATTCCTTTGGATTTTGATTCCTGCTTCTTCTACAAGAACAAGGGGCATAAGAAGATTCAGTGTGCTGGATACCGTGACTGGCCCAAGAAGAAGGGTAATCTTCTCACTTTGGTTTCTTTTGAAGTTAATTTAGCTTTGGTACCTGAGAGCACTTGGTGGGTAGATTCTGGTGCTACTACTCACATTAGTGTCTCTATGCAGGGTTGCCTGAACTGGCGAGCTCCAGTTGATGCTGAAAGATTCATCTACGTGGGAGACGGCAAGTCAGTGAAGGTAGAGGCCATTGGGACTTTTAGGCTGTTATTGAAGACTGGTTCCTATCTGGACCTGAATGAGACTTTTGTAGTACCGTCTTTTAGACGGAAATTTATTTCTGTTTCTGCATTGGACAAATTTGGTTATTCTTGTTCCTTCGAAAACTGTCAGTTTAGTTTCTTTTATGGTTCCCGTACTATTGGTACCGGTTCATTATCAGCATATGACAGACTTTATTCATTGATTCCAGCGGCCTCATTTAATGAAACCTTGTGCTTCAGTTCTCGTGGTACAAAACGTAAATTGACTGATAAGAATTCTGTCATTTTGTGGCACAAGCGTTTGGGTCACATTTCCAAACAGTGCATTCAGCGGCTTGTGTCGGACAGAATTCTGGATATCCCTGATATGGCGGACCTACAGGTCTGCATTGAGTGCATTAAGGGGAAACAGACAAACATTAGGCACCTTGATGCCAACCGGAGTACGGATGTCTTAGAACTTGTGCATACAGATATCTGTGGGCCTTTCCCCATGGCATCCTGGAATGGCCAACAGTGTTTCATTTCGTTCATAGACGACTACTCTCGATTTGGCTATCTGTTTCTGATCAGTGAGAAGTCTCAGGCTCTGGACACGTTCAAGGCGTATAAGGCTGAAGTTGAGAACCAACTAGGCAAAAGGATTAATGCTGTCAGGTCTGACCGTGGTGGTGAATACTACGGTAGGTATGACGGATCAGGTGAACAACGTTCAGGTCCTTTCGCTAAGTTCATAGAGGAATGCTTTATCGTCCCTTAGTACACTATGCCGGGTAGTCCAACGATGAACGGTGTGGCTGAAAGACGAAACAGAACACTTAAGGACATGGTGAGGAGTATGATTAGTCATTCTACCTTACCAGATTCCCTCTGGGGCAAAGCACTTAAGACCGCAGTATATTTGCTCAACAGAGTGCCAACTAAGGCCGTTCAGAAAACCCCTTATGAACTATGGTATGGCAAGAAGCCAAATTTAAAGCATTTACACATTTGGGGTTGTCCAGCTGAGGCAAAGCCTTACAGGCTACATGAGAAGAAACTGGACTCTAGAACGGTTAGTTGTTATTTTGTTGGTTACTCTGAGAAGTCTAGGGGTTTCAAGTTTTTTGATCCCACTGCTAGATCGTTCTTTGAGACGAGAAATGCCCGAATTTTTTAGGATGTTGAGTTTGAAGGGGAGGATAAGGTTAAGGATGTCGTCTTTGAAGATGAAACAGTTTCTCTTCCTTCGATTATTGTTCCGGATCTTGATCTGGTGCAACAAGACGACAATGAGGTACTCCCTCTTCAGGCTGAAGAGGCTATTCCAGATGAACGAATTCAACAACCTCAAGAGATAGTGACACTTAGGAGATCTACTCGAGAGAGGAGAAGCGAGATTTCGGACGATTTCGTCGTATATCTCCAGGAGCATGAGGAAGGCATTGGAATGACAGAGGATGACCCGGTCAACCTTTGTGAGGCCATGCAGAGCTCCGAATCTCAGAAGTGGATTGATGCCATGAAGGATGAGATGAAGTCAATGGCTGACAATGACGTTTGGGATCTCGTTCCACTGCCCATTGGTGTGAAACCTATTGGTTGCAAATGGATTTTTAAGACCAAGAGGGATTCTAAGGGCAATGTGGAGAGATATAAGGCTCGTCTACTCACCAAAGGCTTTATTCAAAAGGAAGGCATTGATTATATAGAGACTTTCTCTCCGGTTTCTTCGAAAGACTCTTTCAGGATTATTATGGCACTTGTGGCTCATTTTGATCTCGCGCTACATCAGATGGATGTAAAGACAGCGTTTCTCAATGGCGACATTGATGAGACGATTTATATGGTGTAGCCAGAATACTTTGCTTCGCAAGATGCAAAGAAGATGGTGTGCAAACTTAAGAAATCCATCTACGGGCTTAAGCAGGCTTATCGTCAGTGGTAATACAAATTTCATCAGGTCATAGTCTCGTTTGGTTTCGAGGCTAATATCGTTGATGAATGCGTGTACCACAAGTTCAGTGGGAGTAAGTTCATTTTCCTGGTTTTGTATGTCGATGATATATTGCTTGCAAGTAACGATGTAGGCTTATTGCACGGAACTAAGAAATTTCTCTTGGAGAAATTCGAGATGAAGGATCTTGGTGATGCCTCTTTTGTATTAGGGATCCAGATTCACCGAGATCGCTCTCGGGGTATTCTTGGATTATCATAGAAGAGCTACATCGAGAAAGTGCTGATGAGGTATGGGTTAAAGGGCTGCAGATCAGGAGATACCCCTGTAACTAAAGGAGACAAATTCAGTCTCAATCAGTGCCCCAAGAATAATTTTGAGATTCAGGAGATGCAGAAGATTCCTTATGCGTCGGCAGTTGGGAGTCTGATGTACGCTCAAGTCTGTACGCATCCGGATATTGCGTACATAGTAGGGATGTTGGGGAGGTACTTGAGTAACCCGGGCGTGGATCATTAGATAGCAGCCAAACGGGTCTTGAGATATCAACAGAGAACAAAGCATTTCATGCTCACTTACCGGAGATCAGATCAGTTGGAGATCATCGGGTATTCTGACTCCGATCTCGGTGGATGCCTAGACAGTCGTCGATCCAAGTCAGGTTATGTCTATCTGCTAGCAGGATGAGCTATTTCCTGGAAGAGCACTAAGCAGAAGCTCACAACATCTTCAACAATGGAAGCAGAATATATAGCTTGTTTTGAGGCGTCCAATCATGGGGTATGGCTACGGAATTTTGTCACAGGGCTGTGCATCATTGACAGCATTGAGAGACCACTTAAGTTATTCTGTGACAATAAGTCGGCAGTGATGTACTCCAACAGCAACAGGAGCTCTTCGAGGTCTAAGCACATTGACATCAAGTTCCTGACTGTAAAAGATGGGATTCAGAGTGGCTCTTTATCTATAGAGCACATCGGTACGTCTTCCATGATTGCGAATCTATTTACCAAGCCGTTACCACCCAGGGTCTTTCACCAGCATGTTGCTCGTTTTGGTGTTATGTCACTAGATGATGTAATGGTCAATGAGGGGTTATGGTCAATGAGGGGTTATGGTCCCCAGGCCATGCGACTATAAGACAACTGTAGGACATCCCATTACTCTAATCAGTTTTACATACGTCAAAATCGTAAAGGCCTGGAAGACCAAAACCTAGTCGTTCAAGCTATCCAGGTTTCCAATGGATTCATCAGGTACACTTTCGCATCTAGACTTTGATCTCGATAATTTGACGTGTGTGTTCCCAGTTTTATGTGGATTAAATCTGACAATTATCACTCGCCTCTGTGATCCTAGAGTATATGTGATTAGTAAAGTCATTTAATTAGGACTGTAATTATTATGCATCGTGTTTATGTTAAGTATCCCCCGATCCAAGCTTCAAGTGTTATTGTCTTCGATAGATATTAGAACATGGGAGAAGTGTTGCGATTTGACCTTACCATTGCTACCGGAGGCGAGCCGTACATTGCCACGGATGCTACCAGCCCGATGCTCCCCACAAACATCTTTCAATGATGGTGGTCGTGGAGCACGAATGTGGAGACGACGGCGATCACACTGAACGCCAATACTACCGCCACCAAGGCCGCGACCAGTTTCATCTGCAGGCACGAATGGTTCAAATGAATGGAACTTTCTCACTAGGTACGGATGGTTTTTTTTTTTGTGAGTTTCTTCACCGGCCTTGTTCTTATTGGAAGTGAACAAGATGTAGATCAGGATGAATGTGAACTCAAGGACGACTCCGAGGCCATTGATCGTGACAACGGGAAAGTTCTCCCACTCCTTGCTGACAATCGGCAGGCCGTACCACGTGTAAATGAGGCAGTTCAGCAAGGCGAATATGTATGGGACGCAGGAGAACTCCTCGGTGCTCCTTTTCCTGATCACTATCGAGAAAGTCAATCTGCAACACCAAAAGAGGGCGGATCACTCTTTCCCTTATCCGGATTGAATTTGGCGTCGGGCAAATTCGTTTCTTCTGTGCCTCCTATTTGTGATTGTGAGCTTATCTTTTCCTCCTAAATCATGGTAGGGGGTATCATACGGAAAGGAGTCCTCCGAGGTGTGCTTTGAAAATTGACATAAGGAAGGCATACGACTCGGTCGAGTGGGATTTTTTGCAGGTGGTATTGGAGTGCTTTGGATTCCCGCATTTATTCATCCAGCTCGTCATGGAGTGCGTCACCACGGCCAGATTCTCCATTAGTATTAATGGGGAGCTGCAGGGCTTTTTCAGCAGTTCTAGGGGAATTCGTCAGGGCTGTCCTTTGTCGCCATATTTGTTTGTGATGGTTATGGAGGTACTTTCTGCCATGTTGAGGAAGGCCACAGAGTCACCGGATTTCGGTTTTCATTCCCAATGTCAGAAGGTACGGTTGTCTCATTTGAGTTTTGCGGATGATCTGCTCATATTCTCTAGTGGAAAGCTGTCGTCGGTACGTTGTGTCTTGGACACATTATTGAGATTTGGGGATCAGTCTGGCTTGAGAATGAGTGCACAGAAGAGCGAGATTTTCTTTGGTGGAGTCCCGGAGGAGGTGCAGACGCAGATTTTGGCTGCTTCTGGATTTGGCCGAGGGGAGCTTCCGGTTCGCTATCTTGGGGTGCCTCTTATTACTAAGAGGTTATCTTCGGAGGATTGCACGCCGTTGGTGGATGCCATTGCTAGTAGGATTTCTCATTGGACTAGTAGACATTTATCGTATGCTGGGAGGCTGCAGTTAGTAAACTCGGTGTTATTTGCGACTCAGACATATTGGTCATCTGTATTTCCACTGCCGATGTCGATTTGCAGGCGGTTGGAGCAGCTCATGTCGAGGTTTTTGTGGTCGGGTCCATCGATGGGCTACCACAAGGCCAAGGTAGAGTGGAGTACCGTATGCAGGCCGAAAGCGCGGGGGGGGGGGGGGGCTGGGTCTTAAGCGGGTTATAGAGTGGAACCCAGCGGCGATGCTGAAGCACATTTGGCACCTCTTCTCGGATCCGGAAGACTCCATATGGGCTCGTTGGGTGAGGACGTATCTTCTGAGGGGCAAGTCGTTCTGGCAGGTGAGGCAGCCGGATAGGTGTTATTGGATTTGGAGACGATTATTGACGTTGAGGCACCTTGTCCGCCGACTTATCTCGTGGCATATGGGTGATGAGAGTAGGATTTCCTTCTGGTATGATTCTTGGTCTCCATTGGGCCCTTTGGTGGAGATCTTTGGACGTGAGGAGATCGAGCGGTCAGGAATTCCTTATACTGTGTCAGTGGCGGATTTCTTTTTGGATCCGAGCTGGCGGAGTTATGTTGATGATGGTGATATGAGGATTCATCGGCATAGGCGTGCGTGTTTTGACAGGCTATATGAGCTTCTACCGGTTATATGTTACCCATCACCAGGTATACCTGATAAGGTTGTCTGGTCCTTACGGTCTGATGGTGTTTTCACTATTGCTTCTGCATGGAGGTATATTTGCAGTGAGTATGAGACCGTTCCTTGGGCTAGCTTTGTCTGGTCTAAGGCTATGGTGCCACGGTTCTCCTTTGTTCTGTGGCTAGCTGTTCAGAGAAGGCTATACACTTCCGATGTGTTCTTTTCTCTGGGTATTTCTTCTTCTTCGACTTGTGCTTTATGTGGATTGAGAAGAGAGCGATTCGACCACCTATTCTTCACATGCTCATACTCAGCGGAGGTATGGCAGTACACTCTTGGTCGACTTGTGGCGCCGAATTTTCCACGTAGATTCAGCGCTATTATGAATCTGCTAGTCACACCAGCTGGAGTTACCCTACGACATCGTCGGCCCTTCATTCGGATGTTTGCAGGATGTGTTTATTACGTGTGGATGGAACGTAATAAGCGTCGCATAGGCGAGCGTATGTTGCCTCCCAGGACACTGGCTACATTTATTATTGCGTCATTGCCACGTACATAGATTGATTTATTTGTTCTAAGTACGTATACGGGGTATACGTTAGTTTTGTGATAGTTGGATTTCCAGGGGTATGCCCCTGTGGTTTTTGTACAGACTATTTTTTTATGGGTTATGAATTATTACTTATCAAAAAAAAAAATTAATCAACTTCCTTCTTTTCATTTCGAAACGAGTTATGCTTCTGCCTACCTCTACATGTAATGACTGACGACGAGACGAGCCGAACGTCATTCTTGGTGGGCTTGGACAAGGGCCTTGAATAATGGGCCCTTATAGGGTTCTCTCCGGGCTGACCGGACCGGCCCAATTTCCTTTAAGCATGTGTATTTGGGCCTTTGTCTCGTTCCGAGCCCATCCGTTTGGAGCAACGGGCCCAATTCCAAGAATCGAGTTCGATATTCAATCATAATAATGACAGTGATTGGAAAATATTCTATAATCCTGGGGTTCCATCACCAATTTGATTCAGCCAGTTTTTTTTATACACTAATGCATATTGGTGCAACATACGATGAAGGTCGTAAGATGTCTTCAGACAGGTGCCTTGAATATTAATTTGGATTGGTTAGAGTTGTCGTCGCGGTTGGACTCCAAGTCCTCCCAGTTGCTGACCACCTGTTCACCCCCTCCTCCCATGACTCCTCTTTTCCTATACTTGCAATACAACAGGAGCTGCAGCAGCCCCAGCGGGCTTCCGGCCAGGTTTGGCGACTGCCCCAACATGCGCGAAAGGTCATTAAAGCCGATCATCATAGCCCAAGTTCAAAATAATTACCGGGTTTCACCGACGTTCTTACCGCCAGGATGAGATCGTGGCCCAAAAGTCCATAAGCCATCCACAGGGAACTGGCCAGGAATGAGAATAGGGACAGGTAGAATGGCATGAATTCTACACTCTTTGTCATTATCACTCGCCTCTGTGATCCCAGAGTACATGTGATTAGTAAGGTAATTTAATTAGGACTGTAATTATTATGCATCGTGTTTATGTTAAGTATCCCTCGATCCAAGCTTCAAGTGTTATTGTCTTCGATAGATATTAGAACATGGGAGAAGTGTTGCGATTTGACCTTACCATTGCTACAAGAGGCGAGCCGTACATTGCCACGGATGCTACCAGCCCGATGCTCCCGACGAACATCTTTCGATGATGGTGGTCGTGGAGCATGAACGTGGAGACGACGGCGATCGCACTGAACGCCAATACTACCGCCACCAAGGCCGCGACCAATTTCATCTGCAGGTACGAATGGTTCAAATGAATGGAATTTCTCACTAGGTATTGACGGATGGTTTTTTCTTTTTGAGTTTCTTCACCGGCCTTGTTCTTATTGGAAGTGAACAAGATGTAGATCAGGATGAATGTGAACTCAGGGACGACCCCGAGGCCATTGATCGTGACAACGGGGAAGTTCTCCCACTCCTTGCTGACAATCGGCAGGCCGTACCACGTGTAAATGAGGCAGTTCAGCAAGGCGATTATGTATGGGACGCAGGAGAACTCCTCGGTGCTATTTTTCCGGATCACTCTCGAGAAAGTCAATCTGCAACACCAAAAGAAAAAACCGCATCTCACTTTTCCTAACAACTACCAAGATTAAGCAACAAGATCATCACAAAAAAAAAAAAGAAAAATTAGTCATAAGCGAAAGGTTTGATCCGAATTACACTGGGGCCGCATAAAGTAGCAACGAAGTAGCGTTCCCTGTGACGAAAATCCAAAACATGTTACTCAGCGCGAAGATTGGAAAATAAGATGGCGATGGCCAGATTATATATTTTACCCAAGACTCCAATGCCGAACCTCAGCCTGTGTTCCATTTCCTGATTCATTCTTTCTTCTTCGGAGTTGAATGTTGACTTGATATGGAGATTGATGATAACAAGGGCCAAAGCCATGGGACTTATATATATAACATGGATGGGACATAAAAAAGGACCAACAAGAGAAGAGAATGATTCCAACTTCAATTCAACTTGGTGGTGGTGGGGATTAAGTGGTTTCCTACGTTATTTAGTGGCCGGGATCATAAAAACTTTCCCTTTAACCAATGGCCATTAATTTCATGCGGTTCATAGTTTTAGGGATGAAAAAAGGTTGGAGGATTAGTTTACACCAATGGGGTTTCTTTCATGGAGGTGAAATTGTGAAGGTTGGTTGGTGCAGATTGATGTCATGTGTAAGGACAAAAAGGCTGCTGCAGTGGCTCACTGTTGGAACAACAACAGCACACTGATTAAAGAGAAAAAAAAGGGAATGAATAAAGTGGAGTTGTGTGTTGGGTGCTTATTCTTTTATCTCAAGCCTATACAACATGCAAATTTCAAATTCCCACCGAGTGTGATGTGAGCCAAAATGCTGGTGAATTCTTTTAACATCGTGGTTTCAGACAAAGATTGTGTTGTGTTCAAAGTTTTAGTGGAGGATGTGCCTGGAGCATGTTCTTTCTTTTCTTTTCATCTCTAGCAGTGGAGGATTTTGGAGTGTCTATCCAATATGCCTTTTTCTATTTTTGCTTTTTTGGTCAAACATGGAATTCCCTCATCGGAGAGTCTGGACGTTTCCTGTCCCGGAATCGATGAGGTGGGTAATGGATGTATGTAGGTCTCTCCCCGACCGTTTGTATGCTGTAACGACAGAGAACCGATTCCGTTCGCCACGGTGCGGAGATAAAATGGTTCTTTGCAGCTAAGATATGCCTTGCACCTGCACAGCACATCACAGAAATGTGCCGGTAGAAAGTTCTCGCTTCCAATCATTCTCCGACAGAGGAGATGTTGGTGCAGGCCGAAGCTAAGCACATGGAGAGAATGGCATCCGACATGGTGTCGCTGACAAGTACCACTCGAAGAGTGATCACGATTTAACCGGTTTATCCCATCTTCCCATCTTAATCAAGATCCCGAAATCGAAAATGACCACTCGAGACCTCCTGGCTTCGTTGCTAACTCAAGCGATGAGGGCATAAACTTGTTTCCCACGATCAAACTGAGGTCAAACAATCCAACATACTTGCTGTAAGAACACAACTGTTACTACTGTTCTAATAAGGTGTGGTCGTGCCTGAGAGGGTGGAGATCATTACATACACTTACATGAATGGAAGTATCAAGCGAGAAACCCGTATTGTTGTCCGGTATGTGACAAACTATACAACAAGAGTTAAGGTGAAAGGAATGGGGGTGTAAAGAAGCTGCATATACAGGGGATGTTGGGTTCAAACCACATGACGCCGGAGGTAATCCACACGTGTCGAGTGCTTGAGCTTCATCAGTGCCTTCACTTCATGCTTCCTCACCATTTCTCTCGATACGTCCAAGTTGCCGGCGATTTCGCTCAGTGTCCTGTCACCTTTACCATCGAGACCGTATCGCTGTCTGATCACCAAGCTTTCCTTGGGCTTCAGGGAGTCCAGCTGAAAAAGGAATGGGAATCAGTCTAACCCCGTGAAAAATACAAGAGTCTCCACGCAATGCGGAGAGACTCTCAACTGAAAGAAGTGTCACTATCATAGTTAAATACCACGTCATCAAGGGCGAGCCTCAGGAGAGCCGGTTGCCTCCTATTGTCTTCACTAATCCCATTAACGTCGGCAATCCCATCAATAAACTCTTCCTGTGTAACAGTGTGTCGTGAATTAAGGGAGTAGACAGGCCTTGAAGCCCTCATCAACTTTGCGGTATCTTTCGGTGGAGATGCCCGCTTGCTTTATTATCTCTTCTTCTGTTGGCATTCTCTCGAGCTCGTACATTAATTCCAGTTCCGATCTATGTATTTCAAGTCTTACCTACATATGGAACGTAAACCCAGTCAGAAAGCACATCAAAACCAGTCTAGCTTGTAAGGCATTTATCCTCAGTGGAAGGGAAAAGTACCGATTCTAGACCAAAGGAGACACGGATGAAGCTGGAAACAGTCATGGAGCGGACGATAGCATGCCTGATCCAAAAGAGGCCGTATATGGATAGGCAGAATCTCCTGGTTGGTTCAAACCGGTCAATCGCAGTTATAAGCAATTTCACACCAGCTTGGCAAAAATCTTGAAACTTTGGAGTATTTGCAAAATCTTGAAAGTACTTGTTGATGACAATAAAACAAGTCACAGATTGTGCTGCGAAAACAAAATGATGCCCAGAGCTACTTTAGCATCGGTAATTCTAAAGATCACGGGAAAGAAATGAAAAAACTGTGGCCTCGGAGGAAGGAGCACACCTTTATGAGCTTATTCCTCGCTGCATGTCCGATCTCCGACCTCTTCCTTAGTTCAGCAACGCTCATGTTCACAGCATCCGCCAACTTGCCTCGTCAGTTTCCCAGTCCAAGTCTTTTTGCAGGGTATCCTTCACTTCCAGGATGGCCTACATTCAGAAGAAACAATGTAACCATTCAGTTGAGACCAATATGGGAATTTCTCGTCGGATTCGGCTTCTTAAGTTGTAACCATTCACCTTCCTATGTTGCATTAACTTAAACAACCAGGTGTGCTCGGACAAGGGTAGAACTGGAGGTATTTTCATCTTCTTCCAGTCCAAAGTGACTATATCGGTTGAAGCTGAATAATCCCCAACAAGCCTCTCGATCTTTTTTTCCTCATTCTGATGATTTTTCATCTTCTGGACAGAGGAGGCTATTTCCTCTGCCTTGTTCTTCTTCAGGCTAATCCTTTTATCTATACTCAACCTCCTCGACCACTTCCTTCGACTCCGTACCACTTTCTTACCATTCATCAGATCTTTGCCACGCCTTCGTCCTCACTGACTGCGTCAGTAGCGGGTGCCAGCTAGAATATGTTCTCTAATTTAGCAGCAGCATCAGCATAATCCAATTCCAGGGTACCCGGAGGAACTTCATCCGCAAGAACAGCTTTCCTCTGAGGAGTTCTCGCATTTTTCCTCTTTTTCTGGCGACTCTTGTCATTCTCCAAAGGCTTGTTACTTCGCTGAGGGCGGGTAGCAACGACGGTGGTATAGCTCTTGCTTGCTTTGAATGCTACAATGAAGGGCTTCTTCACGGATGATCGACTAGTTGAGAAACCGGAGCTATATCCTAACGGAGTCCTCGAGGCTGAGCTGGAAACAGTGACCATTCCCATACCCAGTTAGCGTGCTAGTAATTGTATCATTCAGCACTCTGAAAAAGCAAACAGTAGATCACACAACGTAACAAGAAAGCGGCAGATGCTCCCACTGGGGATCTGTGGTATGGTATGGAGCTAACATGGTGTACACAACTACCACGTAAATCAACTATGTCATCATTCCATCGAAAGGGCTAGCTCCCGTATTCCATCCACATCAGACCAGGCACGATAAGCTACCCCATCTCCAACAAGCCCGAATCTACAGTTGACAACTACTAGGAAACAAGCCAGATAACCACCCGTCATTTATTACACGGGAGCGGGACCAACGTTGTCCACAGAAATGCCGCCTCGCGGAAACTAACGGCCCAGATGTCCGGTTCCCTTCATCGGACGGTAACTAAACACTACACGTCACGGAGACAACAAGTGGCGGTGGTGACGTGAATTGGATCTGTCTGAAAGAGGGAAGGAATTTCCGAAATGAGATTTTGGTTTATGGGCCCGCCTCGAAAGCCTTCTGTGTTTATTATATTCAGACGTCACTCGATTTGGGCCATTGGGAAACAAACTAATTTCGTGAGAAAAATCCACAAAATGTTCGGACAGAACACGGTTTCGTTTAAATTTAAGGCGCGACAATTACACAAGATAGTGGTTAATAATAACCCACAAAGCAGTTGGACCGACCCCTCGTGATTTAGAGGAAGGTCTGTTGGATTAATAGAGCAAGCTCCTCTGCACTCAGCTGGCATTCGATCCCGATCTACAAAAACAAATATAAGCAAACATTAAGGTTGAAATGGTTTAGTAGTGAAGTCGTGTACTAAGATTTATGTAAGAATGTTTGATGGGGTGGTGGGAGGTGGGGTATTCCCTAAGGCTACCCATAAACTTTTGCCCTATTCGTACTTTCTCGTATCCGATTTCCAGCGATTAATCGGAGACTACTTGATCGATCTATATGGGGGGATTGAGGCATGTATCGGTTCTTGTGTCATTTTCTTTATTTGGGACCCCCCCCCCCCACACACACACACACACACTCCATACCCTCTATATGCACAGATACGTTGTCGTAAATAGTTTATTGGGACCGAAGAAAATAACTCGTCGTCTAATCTAATCTCCATCAAATTTGTGTCGATGGGTACGTTTCCTTAGTATGTTGCCATATTTAATAATAATAGTAAGGCAAGCCTGACCCGTCACTCTCCTCTCTCCTTCTGCGACAACATGAAACCTAAAACTTTACTCCAACCAAGACAAATTCTGGATCCATCCACTCTCTCTCACACACACACACACAGACACAGACAAAGAGAGTGTCCGACCATATGAAAACATAACGGGAGAAAAATTTCGATGTTTTTTGTTTTTTTAAGATGTTATTAGAACTTACGTGCCAGAAAAAAACTTGGAATTCGGAAGATTTTTAGTTGAAAGAGAAGGGTAAAAGGAAGTGTACCTTGATAATGAAGGAATTGACCATGGTGGTTTTGTCGACGGGGCAGATGTGGACGTGGAGGATCTCGAGGGAGAGGTCCCCCAGGGCCGCGATGATCTTGAGCGCCTGCCCCGGGATCCTAGGAGACACTGTCCTCAGCACGAGGTTCGCCCCTGAGAATCTGACTTCCACGTCCGCGACCTCGGACTTGGAGTTCGCTGCCACAGGCTGGAGGTCGTGGCTGCCCAGGATGTTCTGGTTGTCGATGGATGAGGAGACGGATGCAGATGAGGAGGTTGGAGAAGGCGGGATCGGAAGGAGGGACAGCGGAGGCTTGTAAGGGCTGGTGGGCGGTTGGGGAGTCCTGGGGCTTAGCGGGAGACTCACCCTGGGGCTCAAGGGAGGTTTCCGAGGGCTGAGCAAGGGCGGTGCAGTTGCGGTGCTCGGTCTCGGGCTTAGGACTTCACTGTAGGCTTTCCTTTGCTTCTTGGCTTCTAGGGATTGTAGGACTTGTTGCAGTTCGCTGATGTAGTCCACCACTCCTCCAATTATCGATGCTTGATCACCCTGAAATAATTCGTCATCCTATCACTATGCAAAGAAATCTGGAAGAACGTACTCCGCATCCCCGGCAGTTCGAGCAAGAAGTTGCTTAGAGTTCCGGAGAATGTAAAAAACATATGTGACGTGTGAATTAATGATCACGGAAAAAACTCGTCTAAGCAAGAGTTCTCGGAACCTGAGATGTTGGGGAACTCACCCTCTTCACATAGAAGCAAGGCATGATGGAGCGCAAGATCGAGAGGTTCTCATTCATCTGCTTCCTCCGGTTACGCTCCACCGCTATGTGAGACATCCTCTGGTTACCCTCGTCCCCATCTTCTTCCGTCTCGACACCACTCCCACATGACTTCGCCCTCTTCCTCTTCAACCGGACCTCCTCCCCCGGCTTCTTACCTTCCTCATCTTTTCTACCTTTTGCCTCAACGAAGCCAGATAAGGCTTCAACCTCCGGCGGCGGAAAAGTACCGTTCTCATCAAACCCTCCGTCAAACATGCGGAACATGTCGTCCGGGGACACAGGCCCGATAAAGTTGGTGTCGACAAATTCTTCCCCGTCAAACATCCCACAAAACGCGTCGCCCATGTCCCCCATTTGAGAACTCCCTGGAAGCAAACGCCCTATTTTTATCTCTCTCGGAGGAACGAAGCGAGCTGGTAAGAAAACACAACGATTCAGAAGACACGGAACAGTGGTGGCTGTGGTGGTGGAGTTAGTGCAAGAAGTAGAAATATTTAGAGTGGGGCGAGGTGGAGAAAGAGTAACGTCTAGAATTAAATATATGTTTCATTCAAAATTCATATGTTAAATTTTAAGTGGAAAATATATCTAAAATTTTAACTAAAATTGAGTTTAATTTATTTTATTTGGGTTTTGTTAACGAGTTGCACTGAAACTACCTGTTAAGACATACAAAGCATATTAAATATTAAATTAATCAAATTAAAGCACATTAATTGACTCTTGACGGATGTCCTGAGGTTTGTTAACAAAATTCTTTTTATTCACGACGAGGAGAGTAAATGCTTGGTAACTAAAAAATGATATTTTTTTTCTAGGTGATAGATGTGATTTTCGATATGTATGAAATATTTGTCTAGCAGGGTTGTGTGATGTGAAAGGGACTAAACTATCGCCATCAATCAAAGCACCCCTTTTTCTCTCCCTCAACCCCACTTTTGTGTTTTTGGATCTGTCGGGCGTCTGTGTTTTGAATGGAGGAGTCTTTTCGAGGTTTGGATTCTCAGCTCTTTTGGGGTTTTTTTGTCTTTCCTGATTCGGTGAATAATTATGTCTTTCTTCGAAAGGGGGAGTCAGTCAGTGCCTTTAATTTTCCGACTGTTATCTATTCTCGTTAAATTCTCAGCTTATTGTTTTTATTATTTCGCAGAATCATGTTTCTGTGAAATAATGGCCAGTCTAACGAATCACTACGTTTTTCCGTCGGGAAAAGTGGTCCGATTCCCTGTCTTTCATAGGAAAGTTTGTCGGTAAAAGACCGTGTCCGGCCGGAGGCTCGCCGAGATTGGTTTCGCCCTGTGGCTGTCCTTCGTCTCCCTGCTGCAACTGTTGACATGTCTTGAGAACCTGCCCGAACCTCTACTGCGGAACCGCTGGCGAAAATTTGTCGTCTCTGGTCGCTCTTGGCCACCATATCCATATTAACCTCGTTTGTACTTCATATCTGAAGCACCCTATGGCTGTAGGCAGTGCGGAAAAGTAGTTTCCTGGAACATAAAAGCAACAACGGAACCACATTTGAAGAGAATAATTCGGTAATAATTTTTATGGAAAGCTTTTAGGTGATGAAATGTTCCTCTAGACAAAGATTCGATGTGTGATTAAGGGATGTATATGCATGTGATGTTTCACCTAATTGTTTGGTATCAGGTGATGGTAACCCTGCAACGAAATCAACATAATTATTCGCAAAACAAAACCATCTTCTCTAACTCACAGACCACAGCCACAGCGATCTCTTCCCCAGTTCAATACCTGCTTGTATATCGAAGATCGTAGTACAAACTTCAGAAGGTTGCCGAAACAAGGGCCGGAATGATCATTAGCCGATACCAAAATATCGAAATTTCCTGACTTTGCGACATAATCATACTACTGACTTGCGCTGATTGCAGATTGTATTCTCGAATATCCTAAGTCCTCTTAAACCTTCCCGAAACTCCAAGCAACGGATCAGTGAACAGAAATAATAAATATAAATATAAATATAAATATATATATATATATATATATATTATGATTGATTTAGGGAGGGTTTGAATTCAATTCGTTAATTCGAAAGGGAACAAGAACATTTAATAAACACGAAATTCAATATAGAATTCTTTATTTTTATTTAGCCTGAAGGTTAATAGCTGCTATATCTACATTTTAGCCCTGTCCAACAGGTCAGCAAAATCTAGACTTTAATATAGAGAAGGCCGCATTTCAAAAAAATTCTTCGCGCAATGAGATGCAGCACGGCCTCCCCTTGGGATATGAAGAAAACAGGCGATATCATGGGATGATTGCAGGCGGCTGCCAACCGCACATCCGGAAATGATTAAAGGCGCTGTGTCCTTTCGAACGTTCGAGCGAGTCGAAGGAGAGGATCGATCATGGCGATACGGGGAGGATGGTGTAGGAAAACGAGAACTCTTCTGTGTCAGCAGGATGCAAGTTGCTCCTCCCTCCCCTGCTTCTCTGTCCCTTCAAATTTAATTTTCCAGAAAGACTCCAATGAATTGAATTGCGTTGGACTTGTCATCTCTGTCTGTTACCATTCACTTTCGAAAAGAAAAACAAGAAAACCCTCGATATTCAATAAATCCTGGAGACCAGACTAATCAATATCGTATGTCGAACCGTCCAAACCAGCCTATAGAAGAGGCCGGGACGATTGTGTCTGGTGTTTGCAGTGTTTCTCTGGCACCGTACAGTAACCATGAGATGAAAACGAGATGAAATGAATTTAAAATTTGTACACCTCTAAGATACATAAATGAACGGCACATGCCTTCTCCTAAACTCGTTCTGCCAAAAGACAGACCAACCGTCACCTTAACTATTATCGGACATGTCTACGTGAATGGTTCGAATTTTCGAAAATCCTTTACCGATATCCATGTCCAAGGCAACCGTAAACAGAGTCTCCCAGGTTAAAGAACGCCCCTGAGAAAACATTCAATAGGAATCTGGAATTCATAATTGTGTCTCAATGAATGGTTGGTTCCTTCAGACGGTTCCTTAAAAAGGGATCGCCGAATGAATGTGGAGGAAGAAGGGGTGGGGATGGAGAACAAGACAAAGTCCCAATGCAGTTTGTTTGTGATCATATTGTTTCTTTCTTTCTCTCTTTCAGTGGCAGGTGGTGGCCTCCTGTAATTTTGGGGGCCCTCTGCATGAATCCACATTGAAGGCCGAAATTTCAACTAGCTAAGGAAGAAAATTCATTTACTTATGTCTTTCATTTTTACGGATTCCAAACTTGAATGGGATTTTATTGATGTCGGGAGAGGGAGGGGGGACTCCTATTCGCTTGAACAATAGTCATTCCATTTTTCTTTTCTTCTTCTTCCTCACATTCACTCTCTGAACCCCCATCATTTAATTGAACCCACGAAATATACGAGGGTTTCATTACTACACCCTTCCCTTCCCTTCCCTCCACCTCAGCCACTCCCTCCACTCCTCGAAACTCGACGTACGGTGTTCGTATCAGCTTCCCTCCAGACACTTCTTCCGATTAGTCACGCACTTCGAGCTGGCGCGATGATTTTCTCATACCCCTCATGTGCGTTCATTTTTCGTTTTTATGAGATTGGCAGTGTGGCAAGGGGGTGCAGTTAAAAGGTTTTATGTCGAGGGAGGGGAAGGGGAGGAAGCAGACAATCGTTTAGATATAATCAGAGATCTTCCGGCCCCATCTGGATTATCGTGTTGTCCCTGTCCATGTTATGTCTCTCCACCATTCCCACCACCCTCAGGTTCGGAATCTCGCAGGGCCCTAATTATCGAAAATCACCGACGCGAGTCATCGCCGTCGTCGCCCCGGGATTCACGGCATTCCTCCTTAAGGTTCTTCATTCACATTCGTAAGGGTGTTAATAAGTCGGGCCGGGTTCGGACACCGCTTACTCGAGCTTGGGTCCGGGTAAAAATATATCGGCCCGAGTTTGAGCCCCAGCCTAACCGAGCTGGAATAATCTAGCTCGAACCCGGTCAAAAAGATTTCAGCCTGGTCCGGTCCGAGCTCTTTACCCATTTCCCTCCTTTTATATTTATAGTCAATTTCAAAATTTAAATGTTATTTTTTATTTTTATTTTTTTAATTATTTAATTATTTATAAAATTTATCAAGTCGGACCGAATAGTTTGTTGGGCCGGAAAGTCGGTCCGAGCCCGGCTTGATTGTAAAAAGTAAGGCCCGAGCCCGAGCTTGAGTCTGACTAAAATTTGACTTTTGTCAAGTCGGGCTCGGGCCAAAAAACGAGCCGGGCCGGATAGTTCGTAGACCGACCCGGCTCATTAACACCCTAATTCACAGTAGAGAGTTTCGAATCGGAAGGGCGTCATTCAGTGATTCCCTGTCTGGACGAAAGCCAGGGATGAACTGGGTCCATTGTTACTGCTTATCCCGGCCCATTTGTAGTTATTCGAATGGACTCGGTCCAATTATTTTATTATTATTTTGTTTACTTTGTCAAAAATGTAAAAAAGAAATCTTTTTCTTTGCCAGATGCACTATCAATAAAAGCGATGGCAGTCACTGGTCTGTGATACTTAGAAAAGAACTGAATTTTCCTTCTGTTGCTGAACATACTGTTGACAATGTTCGCTACGCTCTAAAGATCACCCTTTTGTGCTAACCTTCCGGGCATTCCTCCTTCCAACCAAATGGAATTCAAACTTCTTAATTTCATACTTTACTGCCAATATTTCCTTGAGCCTCAAACGAACAAGGAAATCCCATTAATTGCTGTCTCGCACATATCGACCGGTACGTTCTAATTCATGCTATCGTTTTTATGAATGTAATAAAATAGAATACTTCTGATTTATTTCATTCCTTGCTAACCTTGTAAAACATGAGCTGCTGACAAACATTATTTGTTTTTCTAGGGGATTACTGACGTGTATCTAGCCAAGGACGGGCGCGATTTCCCCGTCTTCATTCTTCCGTCTTGATGTGGACGACTTGTCCGGAGTCGGCGAGCCCGCTGTCTTCCCCGGAGATCTCCTCGAGAGATTTTCCCTTTGTCTCTTCGAGGAGGAAGGTACAGCAGAACCCGATCATATTCGTAAATGCCATGAGCAACATCGCTCCCTGGATCTGCTTCGGTTCCCTGTCAAGTGTGTAGGATTGCACCCCGAACGCCCCGATAATTGCCCCTGCCTTGCCGGCCGCAGCGCTCAGGGCATGGCATGTGGACCTCACCCGCGTCGGGAACAGCTCTGCTGGAAGGACGAAGTTCGTGCTGTTGGGGCCGAAGTTGGCAAAGAAGAAGGTGAGGCTGTACAGGATCGCAAAGAGCCAGGACTCGTGCTGTTCCGGGCTTTTGAGCTCATCGTATTTGACCCCAATGACAAACATGAAGGGTGACATCATGAAGAAGCCGATGAGCTGGATCATGAACCGACCGATCTTCTCGATGAAGAACACGGTGAACCAGTATCCCGGGAATGTTCCTAGCAGCGCGACGATGAACATGGCCTTCGATGTATCGAACACTTCTTCCAGGGCATTGACATTCTCAGGCTTTCTGGTTAGATGCATGACCGGGTATATGTCCTTCTGAATTAAGTTCTGGCTGTAGAAGGCGATGTCAAGCAAGAACCAGGTGCTCATTGTGCCAATAAGGTGGAGACCGTGCCGTTTCGCAAACTGTTTAGAGAATAATCTGTACTCGTTTGCGGACTTAAATTTCGCTATCTTCTCCTGCTCTTCATCGAGCTCAATATCTAAGACCCTGCCCATTTCAGTCGCCGCCTGCTTGGCATTTCCCTCTATCAAGGCCATGTAACGTCAGGTTTCGGGCATCGTCATCCGCCAATAGAAGGTGAGGGCTGCCGGGACACGGAAATCTGCCCCAGGAGGCGTGGATTTATCGGGGTCTTCCCTAAATGGAGGAGCTTTCTCATTCAATCGCAGAAAGACACCATCGATGAACGCTCCTCAAGTCTTTTTGTTGGCATACTCGGACATGATTGTGGCCGAGAGAAGGTAGTCCCCTCCGATGCCGAAGCCTAGCCAGAAGCGGAAGAAGCACAGGGTTCCGATCACGGTCTTTGGGGTTGACCCTGTTGAACAGAAGGGCCAAGCTGCTCAGCCCAATAAGATGGTGTGGGCTACGAAGACTATGATGCATGGTCAGGCTGAAGGTAGTGAAGCCAAGCCCACCTGAGTGCAGGAATCGGAAACAACCTCCACAGCGCACACAGTTCCATAGAAAAACAATATTCCTTCCTGACAGAAGTTGTTAGAAGAAAGAAAACGCTTATAAATACAGAATGTTGTGTACTGTGTGTTGGTTATCGAAAACAGAATAGAAACTCCTTTGTCATCTTCTTCTTCTTCTTCTTCTGCTTCCTTCCTTCCTTCTTCTTCTTCCCGTCACTTACACACCCTGCAGGTATCTCTGATCTGTACCCAGAACCACGCTCTTCTTCAGACCCGAATGAGAGCCCCGAGCATATGGAGCAGATCACCATGAGTATCAAGGTTATCCCATACACCTTCTTCCGTCCAAGCTTGTCCCCGAGGTACCCGAACACCAGCTGGCCCATAAACGTCCCGATGATGGCCACCCCCGTCACGAGGTTATTGATACGGTGGGGCAACTTACCCGGCTGGCCAAGTCCCGGTTTGTAGTAAATCCTTCCAAGCAGCTTCGACACCGCGGTGATGCAGAAGAGGTCATAGGCGTCGGTGAAGGCAAACGACAGAACAAAAAGGAAAAAAAAAGAAAGAAAAAAAGAAAAGCTACTTTTTCTTTTTCTTCCTTTCTTTCTTTGGTGGCCGAAAGTCAATAATTATTGATCGCCTTGAAGTGGTACCATTTTGTCTTCGCCGTGTCAAGGGCGTCCAAGACGGCTATACCATTGGACATCTTTTATGTCGGAACCTTCTTATTCCTTCTCTTCCCTTCTTATGTTCGGGATGGGGGGGGGGGGGGGGGGAGAGTTTCTAGGAAGTTTCCCGCATATGGACTTTGGGACCAAAAGTAAGGCCAGCCACGAGGACACAATTATTTGGATGGTAAAAAAAAAATTGGGAAAATATCAATGCTGACGTATAATGTTTGCGCATCGAATTGGAGTATTATTAGTTTTGACATGGTTAACTTCCAAAGGGAAGAGAAGCAAATACATCGTTCTATTTGGCAACACATTTTAAGTGACCAGATGCGCGCGGGTGTGCGTGCAAGCGCAAACCTCGTCTTTTTCTCCGCACCCCCTCCCTCCTCATGTGGCCTGAATTAATTACTTTTTAGTTCGATAACTAAATTAGAGTGTAAATGATTTAGTATTTAGCTTATGAGTTAACAAGTTTATAATTTTATATTTATAATTTAACTTTTGTTTAATTTTTCATATTTGAGATTTAAAATTTCGAATTTATACAGTGTTTGGATTCGTAAGAAGCGAAAAGAAAAGAAAAAAAATTTAAATGTAAGGGTGATTTTTTTGCGAAAACATTTTTTCTTTTATTTTCTTTTACGAATCTTCCCTCTCTCTCTCTAGCAATTAAGATTAGATCTATTAGGGGTGGTGAAGTCCACGTGGCGGAATCCTCGAGGCTTAGGGAAGCGGTGGGCGGCTCAAGGCGGAATCGGGGCCGTTGATTCCTTGGATAGTATCCACGCCCGACGGACGTGTCACTCTATGGGCTCCAAAAGCAAAACTCCCCCAACGATACAGTGGGAGGCGGCTTCACTGTTTCTGTGATGTCGATTCGAGAAAAGTCGGCGTTGAAATATGAATTTTTTGTTTCGTTTTCAGTAGGTCGAAAAGGAAAGATTTCATTTGAGTTATCACTCGAGGTTAACACGAATCTAATATTAAAGCTACTCGAAAAATTCGTGTGAACGTTACTTGATAAGTGCCTTCTCAACAAGGCCTCGAAATTAACGCCATTCAAGAAGCGTTTCTCAAGTATATTATAAATAAGTCCCATGCATCTCGAAACTTAAATATTCTCTCGCTACTCGAGAGCTTGTAATGTCTCGATAAGATTCATATCAAACAACATCAGGTTACGTCAAGAGGGCAAGACATGCTGCAAATCCAAAGAGGCCGGTTGGAGCACGACGTGTATGACTCCAATAAAATATGAATCAGATCGTGCGCATAATCTAGAAATATCGTATGCTGTCTGAATAATCGTAACTGTGAGATTCTAGAAATATAAAAGCGATTAAACACAACTAAAATAGACACCAACAACACAACTCAAACACAAAACTCATATTTTACTCTTTTTTTTAAGCATCCCGAAACCATCTTCTATCCTCACTACATCCAACCGCCGATCCACTAAGGTAGATTCCACTAAAGGGATATGTCGTAGCCGCCGTTCATCCGCCGCCAACCGTCGTGAAGCATCTCGCAGCCATCCTCAAGTCCTTTTGTTGTTATTTACGTTCACGTCATGTCTGTAAGTATTAACCTGTAATTTAATACGTGTTTGATTTAATTCCTGTATTGTATTCCGTTACAGGTTACATTCATTTACTTTATAACGACGACATAAAACGTTGTAGTTCAGTACTGTTTGATTCAATTCCAGTATTGTATTTAGCTTTCGACTTGCATTCATTTACTTTATGGTAATTACATAAATCATAATAAAATTCGACACGTGTTGCGAGTAACAAAATTTCTCACGAGCACCTATCCATGTAGATCTAGAATATGACCAATTATTCACAACGTCTCTTTAATATCCAAATAACATCCCAGATAAGAGGTAGAAAAAGGAAGAGAGAAAAAAAAGAAAGAATAAGGCAGAGACAGGAGGAGGCCTGCCACAACTTGCTGACTGAAAACAAACAAAAGAAAGGGGCGAAAAAACAATATTTTATTAAAGTCCCTCGATATTTCTATATATAAAGAAAGCCTCTAATCTTTACCCGTCGTAAGTATTGTCTGCGGATCCAAACCTTCTCCCTCTATCTCCAAAGATATACAACAGGGTCACAATCATGGAGCGTGGTGATTCTGCCTTGTCCCCAGTTAAGTACTCGGAGCACAAAACCCTTACCCGGAAGCTTGATCTCGGTGCATGGGACGGGCCTCCGCGCAATGCTCAAAGGAGGACTGTGCGGATATCGGTCACTGACCCCGACGCCACTGACTCGTCCAGCGATGATGAGGGAGCTGAAGAAGTTTTCGTTCGGAGGCAGCGCGTGAGGCGGTATGTCCGTGAAATCAGGATTGAATCTGCGGAGCCGAGGGGGGAGCCTTGTGCTGCTGGGAAGATCGAGGCCGAGGTTTCGACCTGGAAGCCACTTCTTCGGGTGTCCACTAAGAGTGGGAAAAGGTTCCGAGGAGTTAGGCAACGGCCATGGGGGAAGTGGGCAGCTGAGATTCGGGACCCCACGCGGCGTTCCAAGAGGTGGCTCGGCACCTATGACACCGCCGAGGAGGCGGCCTTGGCCTACGATAAGGCTGCCATCGAGCTGCGCGGGCCCGGCGCTGTGACCAACTTCTCCACCCCTTCGACGACAATGGAGGTTGCTAGCGCCGAACCTGAGAACGTTGCGGCGCCGTCAGTGTTTGTCTCGGAATACGATTCATCCTCGAAGGAATCCCAGTCGCTGAACCCAGTCTGCTCGCCGACTTCCGTCCTCCTCCCGAACCCTTGCAGCTCGATGGTGGTCGGGCCTGACAAGCAGATCAAGGAATCTCAGGAAGCGACCGGGGAGTCTGAGCATCTGCGGCCAGAGCTGCCTTTTCTGGAGAACTTCAGTATCCCGGAAGCATCCTCCTTCGACATCACAACAACCTTATCCAACCTCGCGATGGGTGCTGACATGGGGGATGTCTTCCTCGGCGGACTGCGCGATTTTTGGCCACCAGTGTCGGCGAACGTGAGCGTAGTCGACATGGACGATTACATCCGGGACTGGATTTCATCGGATCCTCCAGACGTACAGTGACAGACGAACCGGGGCTGAACGGCGGTCAATCAGGAGTTGAGTTTAGTAAACCTTGTCGAATCTAAAATATAATAAGTGCAACGCCGTTATATTATAGTTAACGGTGTAGTTTTTGTTCGATTGCTTTTCTTGTGCTTGGAGAAGGAGTCAGTAAATAAACAGAAAAAAAGAAAAGAGTTTTCTTTTTATTTATTAGGCTTAAATATTGTTGTTAATTAAATTAACGTGTTTAGTGTTTTGTTCGGAAGTGTCGTTGACCCTAAACCTAAACAATAGAAAATGGTCAGTGTTAATTTAATGCAGAGACATTTCGGCGACTGCTTTGGTGGGGCTTTTTTATGGTCAAATAATTTCTTGATTTCTTTTTCTTTTTTTTTTCCCAACGTCACCGTCATCATTAAAAAGACAACAATCTCTGACTGTCGGCCGCTCTTTTGGTATTATCTACCTGTAACCATTCTAGGCGTGCGTTTTTTCTTCTAAGACGAATTAAATGGTCGTATTTTTTGCGAATTTTGCCATCCAATTCAATAGAATTTTTTTTTAAGCAGTGGCTAGGAGGTGAGGATTCGGTATTTCGAATCCAAACTCTAAAAATTTCGTACTCCAAGTAACGAATCGAATTATAAACTTTTAAAATATCGAAATACGAAAATTATTTCGATATTTCGATTCAAATATTTGATAATTCCAAATTTTAAACTGGATCTAAGTTATAAGTCCATTATAAAAATAAAAAGACTAATGTCATAACTTTCAAACAGTAACGATCATAATTTGATTTGGACGTCCAATGTCGTGGTGGAGCAGGGGGGGATCGGGTTTTGGATTTTACTCTGCGCGTTGCAAAATTTTCCACGCTCCCACGTGATATTAATACGTCGTCGTTTGGTGGGATTTACCGCATACAAACTGCGGCATTGCCTTTCTCGTTGCCTGATATCGCCGCGGTTATCCGTCGGCAATCCTGTTCAGAGAGAGAGAGAGAGAAAAGCAAAAGAATACTGAATTTTTTTATGGACTTCCAGTCCGAATAAATAATCCACCAAGTACTCCGTAAAATATTTATTTAAATATTAGAGTGTAATCGAAATAAAACTTAACGCATTTTCGTACATTTTAAGGTACGCGGCTACGTTCGTTTGTGTGAAATAAGTACAAAATGTGATAAACGATGATTACGAAAAGAAGTTTTATAAATGATGATAATGTGATTGCCCTGACTGAGGAGGTATCCCGAGAGGTAATAATAATTCGACCGCACCCCCCCTGTAAAGACGCTTGCACGTGTAGGTACTCTGCTGAAGCCACGTGTACACCATCACCCTTAATTTCCCGACACATAATCCACAGCCTAAAAAATATTATTTAATGGACGTGACGTGTACGTGTTCCTGGGCCGAATTGGATATTCGGATTTTGTATTCGCCGCTAATAAATATTTCTTTTGTGGGCCCCTACATGCGACATTCCTTTGGATAGATAGCGACTACTTCATGATTGGGATCTCTTTCTCTTTCTTTCTTTTTTTTCACCTTTAAACCACACCACACGTTCCTTTGTTTCAGTCAGGAATAAATAATTCTACAAAAGAATAGAAGAGAACCATAGCTTATCCATCTACTAACCCCCCGAGGAGGTTATTCCCCCAAATAATGCTCAAACTAGTCATAACCTCCCCTGATCTGTTCTGATCCCCCTCTCACTCGTGTCTTTTTCTCTTTTCTTTTTCAAAATAAGGATAATAATATAAGTACACCTTTTCGATAGGAGCATTGATTTTTCCAACGCTCAGACTTTGTTACCCCCACCCACCCAAAAAGAAAAAAAAAACCCAAACCCACCTCAGGAGTAGGCTTTTTGATAATATCAACAATAGTTTGAAGTCTCTTTTTTAGAAAAGAAAGAAAATCACCAATATATCTCATTTTCAAGGAAGAAAAACCTTTATATTATTAGTTAATGATTGGGCCGAACTGAGAGAGGGATATAATTGGGCCTCAAGGTAGGCCCTATTAAGGCTCACTCATTCATCCTTCGGGCCTTGCTATGTCGGCCCAGAGGCAATTTAACGTGACCCCCGGATGGAGAGCTCGTGTCAGTTGCCGGAGGAGATGGAATTCCGGCCTCGGAGGGTCAAGAAGATTCCCTGCCTGTTCAGTATGACGCTGGCGATGACGAGGAGGAGGAGGAAAGCATGAGGCTGAGGCACAGGTCTTCGAACAGCGTGACGGAAGATCAGGAGCCGTTCATGGGGGTGAGGGTGCGGAGGAAGGCGTCCTTGCACAGGGACTACAAGGGAGACCACCTCGACGTTCCTTCCCATCCTTTCCTCATGAAGATCCTTCAGAAGCAAGGATGATCACATTAGCTTCCGATTTTTTATCGATCTCGTTGGATTGCGTTGGAACGGTTTCTGCAATTTCTTTTTTTTTTTATTGGAAGCTGCTCTTGAGCTGATTCGCTTATCCAATCTGAACGGTTTCTGCTCAAATTGGATTTAATTTGACGTAGCCACTGCTTTTGGCGCTTTCAGTGTGGATCCGAGCCGGGGAGCAGTGGTAATGCCTGCTTGACGTTCACTGTGAGGGTTTACGTTTACTGCCGCGGTTTCCTGGTAGATTCCTTGAGGTGCTGCTCACTAGGGGTTTCGATTTGTCCAATAGCAAAATATTTGCATGGTCGAGTGTTGTGGAGATTGATTTATTGCCTTTTGTTGTTGGAATCGTTGATCATGATCTTTTAGTAGGATCAGGCGTTAAAAGAGTCCTCATTGTGGACAAAGTGATGCAGTTTGCTGCCTCTGGGAAAATGAAACGGAGAATTCTTTTGATTGCTGATTTTGCGATGTATATTATTGCCCAGGAGATGGATGCCCTCAGGTGGGGGATAGCCCTAGCAGCTTTGATAAGATGTGTTTTGAGCGAGCTGAACTATACTTCTTTGCGATTAACGTCCCACGGAGTATGATTTGCTCTCAAGTCTAGTGCAAGAATGAGCGAAATCGTTACTGTATTGGTTGAAGCTACGAAGCACACATCTGACTATGAGCTTGAAGTAGTATTTTCCAACTGGTACCTGCAATGCCTTCCCACTCTACCCTGCTCTCCAGTTTCCTCTGGAAGAGCCTATACGTTCTGTTTGGTGTCAGTTCCTTTTGTGTTAATCATGTGGGTCTTATTGAGAGGAACTGGAATTTGTGACCTTCTCCGTTGTCTGTTTGATTGTTTGTGGTAGGTAGCTTTCTTCCAAGTCATATGCACGATTTGGTTTTTGTTCATGTCATGTAGGTTTGTGTATCATGCATCTTTTGATATGGTGAAAGAAGTTCAGTTTGATGAGGTTGAAGTGCAATGCAAATCCTATCTTGTATTTGGATCTCGGAACACCAAAGTTCCATTTTTTCCTGTTTAATAATCAAGGACAAGCTGCTGATATTTTCCTTGCTGAATGTGATTTCCTTCTTTTCTACACTTCAAATTTGGCCACTGCTAAATTTTCAGGAGGTGTGAAGACGAGAATTGCAAAGAAGTGAGCGATATTTTTCTCTCCATCATGCAGTAAAACGTTTGATATTGTTGTACCATGTCCTTACCCATTTTTGGATGGATCCTGTGGAACACCCTTCTGCTAGGGATGGTGCTGTGGTCCGTTGTTATGTGCACTGTATCATCTCATTCTATGTAATATGGTTATATGACGGCAGAATGCCTTGAATTTGTGTACAAACCAGTGTCAACAGGCATAGATCCTACATTTATTTCTTGTTCGTGTCCATTTCCACATGGACCATGCTTTTCCAAAGAATGAGATGTGCTGAAAATGTCGACTTGTCGGAATGATGGGACAAGAATGCTCCTATGAAGCCGAGGAATTTGCGTTAGCATGCTGTTGTGTAGCTGAGGAATCAACCTGAGATTGCATGGCCGCTGAGTTTACTTGTGTTTGCAATGCCAAATCTGCTTGAGATTGCGCAGCTGCCGGATTCGGTTTAGCCTGCGGCGCTGCAGAGTTTACTTGTGTCTGCAATGCCGCATCTGCTTGAGATTTTTCGACTGCTGGTTTTTCTATCGTTTGCGTTGGGGAATCCTGTTGAGATTGTGTGACAACAGTGTCTTCTTGAGTCTGAGATTTCGTGGTCTGCAGTTCTGAATCTACCTGAGATTGCACTGCAGCCAGATTTACTTGCGCCTGGAGTGCCAAATCTGCCTGGGCTTGCAATGCTGCTGAATTCACTTGTGTCTGTGATGGCGAAGAACTTCCAACCTCGCCTGCTTGTACTGTCACAGGTGAGGTTGATCCTTCTGACCTCATTTCTGAGGACAACCTATTTGAATTACTTCCCCCTCGCCTGATCTCCTCCATCATTTTCACGACTTCGGAAATCTTCGGTCTCTGCTCGGGAACTCTATCGACGCAAGCCATTCCAATTCGCAGCATTTCCACCATCTCTTCTTCGATGTTTGGATACCTCAACAGCTGAGTATCAAAGACTTCTGCAGTCCACTCCTCCCTTACTACGGACTGCACCCAACGGACCAAGTGGATAGTCTCTCCGCCACCGGTTGATTGAAGTGGTGACTTTCCTGTAAGAAGTTCAAGCAACAATACACCAAAACTGTAAACATCGGATGCTTGGGTTGCCTTTCTTGTATCAGTCACTTCAGGAGCACGGTAGCCCATGGCTCGCGTTGACTTCGGTGATATTGGGTTAATCATTGTCGGTAAGCCGCTGTCAGATACAAGAGCTAGTCCCCGTGCGTCCAATAAAACGTTCGAGGCTTTCAGGTTTCCATGATAAAACCTCCCGCCATTTTGCGTGTGGATGTAGGCGACGCCTCGAGCGACGCCAATCCCAATCTGAAGCCGGCTTTCCCAGTCCAAAGGAGCTCTTCTTTCGCCTTTATCGTGCATATTAGAAGATAAGCTCCCTCGACTGTAATAATCACATATCAGGAGCTTCTCGTCTTTGGAGCAGTAATAAGCCCTTAGGGGAGCCACGTTCTCATGCTTCATCCGACCAACGACCTCCATCTGCTGCTCGAACTCTCTTCTTGGGACATGAATGTCCTTCAACCTCTTCACAACAACTATGGTTCCGTCCTCTAGAGCCGCCTTATAGGTCGTTCCGAATGTTCCTTTACCAAGGACTTCAGCAGATGCCCGCAACAAATCCTCTAAGTTGAATGCGTAACTGCCACCTGTGAAGAAAGTAATCTTATTGTCCTTCTCCTGGTCGTCTGCTGCTGCTGGCTTCTTTTTCATCGACCCTTCTTTCTTCTCAGTCTTCTTTCCTGTCTCAGGGCTTTCCTCAGGTTTGGCCAGGCAAACAACCATCAGTAGAGCTGCCACAATGAATCCCAGCACGCAACCTCCTAGAACAATGCCTAACACTGCAGGTTCGCTAAGGCCAGAAGACTTCTCTGAGGGCGGGGCAACTGTTGGCTCGGAGGACTGAGGGGGCTCCATGGGGGCTGCTGGAGGAGGAGGGACTTCTGTCGATAGATTGTTCCCTTGAAATGCAGAATTGGGAAACCTTAGGAGGGACTGAGGCACTTTCCCGGTGAGATCGTTATTTGCCAAGTTTAGCTGCTGCAGGCTGGGGATATTGAGTTCGGGAATCTCCCCCGAAAGTGAGTTATTGGCTAGATCCAAAGATACCAGGTGAGTCAAGTTCGAGATCGTGGAAGGGATGCTCCCATTGAAGCCGTTGTTCGACAAATCCAGGGCCGTGAGGTTACTCCACGCAGAGAAATCCTGCGGCAGCATGCCCGACAGATTGTTGAACTGGAGGTAAAGGCCCGTCAGGTTGCCAAGGTTGAAGAGATCCGAAGGGAAAGGACCCGACAAGCTGTTCATCCTGAGGCTAAGGACCTGAATCCCAGAGAGGCGGCCCAGGGTGTTCGGCGGGATCGTGCCACGAAGCCCAATACCCGGCAGCCGAAGGGCGATGACAGCCGAGCCATCATCACTGCACGTCACGCCCCTCCAGGACTGGCAAACAGCAGAATTGTTGTTCCAATTCAGCAGCCGGGAATGAGGCACGGCCGCAATGAAATCCAGCAACGCCTGTTTATCCCCTGCCAAATCTGCCGAGACATGACCCAGAATCGCCGCCAACAAGAAGAGGGCTGCCATCAACATCATCGTCTCTCGCGGGCAGGAACCCATGTCTGATCCGAGGTAAGCTTCAAACAAACAAACTATCCTACTAAAGAAAAAGGTAAGGAAAGGGAAAAGTCACAGAAAGGAGCAGAAATTAGGCGGCCTACTTTAGCAGTCAAAAGGAGAGAAAAATCAAAGCATCAAAATATTGAATTTTCTTCTTAGAGTGATCGGCCAACATTGACTAAATTGGGATTCATTCAGGCACCAACCAAGGATCACAAACAAGCAACGCAGACCCACAACGAGTAATTAATTAAAAGCAGGAAAGGCTGAATCTTTGCACTCACCCAGATCGGATCATCGACCCTTCGCCATCCCCATGCTTGAACAGGAACAGAAACCCGCTTCACCTCGATAAAGGAACAAAAACAACGATAAGTCAACAGCCTCTTGTTTATGCTACAAGCCAAACCCACGTGCAGCAGCAGACTCCATCGAAACCCAACCTAATTCCTGGAATTCGACTCCTTTGTATTTATTACACGGGGATCTGGGCTCCATTTCGTCTTCATGCTAAAAGGTTAAAAATACTGCAATTATAAAAAAAAAAAAAAAAAAAAACAGAAAGTCGTCCGAGCTTGCTTGTCCTGCCTGACTTTCCTTCTCAGTTCCTCAACAATTAAATGGGGTCAACTTTAGCAGTCATGAATCTCGGTGGACCGATCAGCATTCATCCGGTTAAGAAGGAAGGAAGGAGGAGGAAGAGGAATCGTGTCGTTGAGTGGATGCGCAACAATGCTCTTTCCACCGAAACACTCCCTGGTCAAATCCCAAATCTCCAACCGGGTTGTGTTGGGCCAGGCCCATTTAGTCCAAAGCCGGATCTATCAAGGCCCAAAACAGGAGAAGAACGTCCCACACACACACACACCCCAACTGAACCAGGAATGATTCGATTCGTTCAGATGCTAACCAACCATCCACCGTCCTCAGTGGGGCATACTTGAAAAGTACGTGGCGTTGTCACAGGCATATTTCCTAGTTGTGTTTTTTTGTCAATTAAGGAGAGTGTGGATGTGGCCGCCATCCCTTCTCCTTCTAATTAGATCCCACCAGATTTAAAAAAAAAAGTAGTATCACTTCATCCACTCGAGGAGATCCGATCAAAGACTGTGATTAGTTCTAATCTCCCTCGATAACGATGATTAATAACAACAAACAGCAAATAATAATTACTAGCCGACGAGCCTTCCCCGGCCCACCGCATTAAAGTCTCGAAGCTTTTCTTTTTTCTCCCTTTTCTTTCCCCGACGAATAAAATGTATCATTACTAACCATTGGCGAACAAGCGAATGATTTATATTTCATATGTTGTGCTCTTTTCTAAATTTTAAGCAAAAGACCTCCATTTTGAGTTAATTTTCTATTTTTGTCATTATTTTAGTTTGTTATATAATTTTATCACTAACTTTTATTTTTATTTTGATTTTGGTCATTTTTTAGTTTTATTAAGCATAAGCCAAATAGTCCTTAATAGAGGATTGTCATTTATCGATCAAAAATATTAAGAAAAAATGAGAAATGATATTGAAATCAATCGTATGTTTTTTTATTTTAATATAAATCAATTGAATTGGAAGCCGAAGTTGGACGATAGTTGCTGATTCTGTAAAAAAAAAATACACAAATTCGATAAAGGTAAGATGATGTTTATAACGGGGAGCTGTTATTACAGGTTAAGTGTGAAATATGAGGCTAATGAATGCGAGGTTGAAACTCCACTATAATACGATACAGTTCGGCCTATATTAAGACTTTGTTTGGCATTCACTAGAAGAAAACTAAGATTGGTCAAAATCAAAATAAAAAATAAATATTTATGATAAAATTATATAACAAACTAAGTTAATGGACAAAATAAAAATTTGGCTCAAATTCGAGGCATTATATTTTATTGATATTAATATTGAGACCGTCCATGTCATTGATTCAACCCGATAACGAAGGGCTTGTTGCAAAGGGGTTATAAAAAGATAAATCATAGCAAAGCAAAGCCAAAAAAAGTAGTGGACAGAAGACCAAGAAGTAGTAGGGACTTCATTTGTTTTTTTAACTTTTTGTAGGGCGGAAATGACGTGTTTTTGCCACGGTTTTGAAAGAATCTTAAAAAGGAGAAGAAAACAAACATCATTCTAATTTTTTTTTCTAAGAAAGAAAGAAAGAAAGAAAATGACTGTCAAGGAAAAAGTTAAATTTGACTTGAGAGAGAGGGTTTTTGTGTGGGCGCTCGCTGGTCGACTTTCACACACACAGACAGACAGACGCTGAAGCTCATTTGTCTTTATCGTTACGTTTATTACAAAGAGGTTGGTTTTAGAGCTTCTTCCTCTCGCAGCCGTCGGCTGGAGAGGAGAAATAGAATAAAGGTAAAATATACGTTTATGGCCTCAAATTTTAGCCAACTTTCTGTTTTGTCATTACTTAGTTTGTTATATAATTTTGTCACCAACTTTTATTTTTATTTTAATTTTGGCCAATCATGAATTTCTTCTAGCGAAAGCCAAACAAGGCCTCAATATAGTCTGACCCGTATCCTATAATAGTTGAGTTTCGACCTCTCATTCGTTCATCACATAATCCACTTTATCCGTAGTAGTCGCCTCCTAATAGAACAGCATCCGACCTTCATCGATTTTTCATATTTTTTGACAACATCAGCAACTATCGTTAACTTCTGCTTCTAATTCACTTGATTTGTTCATCAAAATTTTATTAGAGGTTTTAATATTATTTTCCATTTTTTATTTTATTTTTTAGTCGATAAATGAAAATTGTCTATTAAGGTCTGTTTGGCTTACGCACGATAAAATTTAAGATTGGCCAAAATTAAAATAATAATAAAAATTGAGGACAAAATTATATAATAAACTAAGTTAATGACAAAACAGATACTTGGCTCAAAGTTGAGGCCATAAATTAATATTTTGCCTAGAATAAAAGGAGGAACTGAAACGAGAGAACTTGATTGGATTTCCCAATCATAAAAGATTGCAATCACATGATGTAGTAATGTGATATGGCAAGTGGCAACTGAGGAGGATTCGTTCCCACCTCCCCCACAACCGAGTTGGTGACAACAGTCCAAGAATCGATAACCGGACGGAGGAAGAAACACCAAAACTAATAATAATCTGCATGGATTTGGATTTTGGATGGGACGATGTACTTTAGTTTTTGTTTTTCTTTCCCCTCCCGGAAACAACAAAAACACCAGAAGTACACAACAATCTTGACGTTTTCCTCCCCAATCCCATTCACATATACATTTTTCCTTGGCTGTCGTCCGAACGTATTTCCTGTTTTTTTTTTGTGGTAAGAAGGGATTCTTGCTTGCATAACCACAAGAATCAGTCCCACGTGTCTGAATTACAATCGGGCGGCGACAGCTGGGACTGGACGACGAGGGAAGACAAGAGAGAGCGAAGAAGAGATGGCGTCAACATCACTTCTTGCGTCACCCGTGACGTCATCGCGTCGGGCTTGAAGACGAACCCCCAAACGAGCAAAAGCGAAATACCCTTCTTCTTCTTCTTCTTCTTCCTCCCATCCTCCACGCCTTCCGTTCTCTTCTTTCATCATACCGTCCGGTGTCACGGAAACAAACTGAATTCACAACCGACTCCCCCCCTCAAGAAATCACCCCTAAATCCCTAAATCATCATCCTCATTGGAAAATGCACCCCATGAACGACCACAACCAACCGCCCCTCCGTCGCCTCCCTTCTTGATTTCTCATTCCCTGTTTTCTGGCGACATTTTCCTTTTTGGTTCCTGGAGAGTATGGATGGCCTTGTTGATGCGTTCTGCGGGGATCACCTCCCGCCATCCCTGTCTCTCCTCCATCCCTTGTCCTGTGCTGGTTCCGGCCTCGTTATAGGATTCGATCTCCTGATCGTGGTTGCCTTGTTGTACGGGTTGTTGCGGAGACGCCCCGCCAAGCTCGCGTCGCTTTACTATGGGAGGATCTCTCGGTTGGAGGCCGCTTCCGGGTTCACCAACACGTTCGTTGGTGTAATGTACTTAGGTTTCGGCGTTTGGACGTTTGCGGAGGAGTTGAGGAGTTCGCGAGGGGTGCTGCCGCTGAATCCGTGGCTTGTTGATGTGGCTCAGGGTTCGGCGTGGCTGTCCGTGGGCTTGGTGGGGAGTTTACTAGGTGGATCGCTTCCGAGAATGCTGCAGAGGGCCATGGCCGTGCTCGTGTTCTTGTTCGGGGGTGCTATGTGTATTTTGTCCGTCCTCAATTCGGTTTCTGATGAGGTTTTCTCCATTAGCGTAGTTCTCGAGGGTTTCGCATCCTTAGGAGCGGTGTTGTATCTTGTATGTGCTTTCAAAGGATCGAAGCACCGTGCTGAGGAGGATACGAGCAACGAAAGTGGTGATCTTTATGCTCCTCTGACCGGGGAGGCCGATGGAGTTGTTAAAAGGGGAGGGGAGTCCCGGGTCACACCGTTTGCGAAAGCAGGGATATTTAACAAGGCGTCCTTCTGGTGGATGAATGAATTAATGAAAAGCGGCCGGGCAAAACCCCTCGAGGACGAAGATATACCGAAGCTGCGTTATGATGATACAGCGGAAAGTTGTTATGCTTCGTTCTTGGATGAACTAAGCAAACAGAAGCGGGAAATCCCATCTTCCCAGCCATCAATCCTTAGGACGATCATCAAATGCAACTGGAGAGCGATTCTTGTTTCTGGGTTCTTCGCGTTGCTGAAAATACTCACTCTTTCAGCTGGTCCCCTACTCCTCAATGCCTTCATCGAGGTAGCCTCTGGGAAGGGAAGCTTTCAACGCGAAGGCTACATGTTGGCCGTTGCACTCTTTCTCTCAAAGTCGTTGGAGTCTCTCTCTCAGCGACAATGGTACTTCCGGAGCAGATTGATCGGGCTAAAAGTGAGATCTCTGTTATCGGCTGCCATTTATCGGAAGCAACTGCGGCTGTCCAATTTGGCTCGGTTGATGCATTCGGGCGGAGAGATTATGAATTACGTAACTGTCGATGCCTACAGGATTGGGGAATTCCCGTTTTGGTTCCACCAGACGTGGACGACCAGTCTACAGCTCTGCATCGCTCTCATCATCCTCTTTAAAGCAATAGGGCTAGCGACGATTGCAGCACTCGTCGTGATAATTTTGACGGTTATCTGCAACACTCCGCTTGCAAAGCTGCAACACAAGTTTCAGAGCAAACTTATGGCTGCGCAGGATGAGAGGCTCAAGGCATGCTCGGAGGCGCTCGTGAATATGAAGGTCTTGAAGCTCTACGCTTGGGAAATCCACTTCAAGAATGTCATCGAGAGTTTGCGGAAGCTGGAGTACAAATGGCTCTCGGCGGTTCAGCTGAGGAAGTCGTATAACGGCTTCTTGTTTTGGACCTCCCCGGTTCTTGTATCCGCCGCCGCATTCACTGCGTGTTATCTCCTCGAGATTCCTTTATATGCCAGCAATGTGTTCACTTTTGTGGCAACTCTTCGACTCGTTCAGGATCCGATAAGGGCTATCCCGGATGTCATTGCAGTGGTGATCCAAGCGAAGGTCTCGTTCGAACGGATCGTGAAGTTTCTTGAGGCTCCTGAGCTGCAAAATTCGAACTTCCGGCAGAAGAGGGGTTTTGATGGAGCAGGCCACTCCATCGTGATCAAGTCTGCCGACTTTTCATGGGAAGAGGATTTGGTACATCCGACGTTGAAGAACATAGATTTGGAGGTTAAGCATGGTGACAAAGTTGCGATATGCGGAGAGGTTGGCTCGGGGAAATCAACTTTCCTGGCAGCAATTCTCGGAGAAGTTCCGAATACTCGTGGAACGGTATGTTCAAATACGGTCTTTGGCGAGTTTCGTTTTTCAAAGCAATGAGTTTGATCCCTTGGATTTACAAATAATCTTTCGTTTAATGTTCACAGATTCAAGTACGCGGGAGGACTGCATATGTCTCTCAGACTGCATGGATTCAGACCGGTAGCATTCAGGAGAACATCTTGTTCGGGTCGGCAATGGATACTCAGCGGTACCGTGAAACACTTGAGCGGTGTTCATTGGTGAAAGACCTTGAGTTGCTCCCGTATGGCGACCTCACTGAAATAGGCGAGCGGGGGGTAAACCTTAGCGGCGGCCAGAAGCAGAGGATTCAGCTTGCCCGTGCTCTGTATCAGGATGCCGACATTTATCTCTTGGACGATCCCTTCAGTGCTGTGGATGCGCATACAGCCACGAGCCTGTTCAATGTAAGCTTGACTTGGACCATGATTGAGTCATCTTGGGAATCTGACCGCAGTTTTTTTGTAGGAATATGTGATGACGGCACTCTCTGAGAAGACGGTATTGCTTGTCACCCATCAAGTCGATTTCCTCCCTGCATTCAACAAAGTCCTGGTGAGAGTCATCCCTTCGGTGGTGATTGCCGTGCTCATTTTTTAGCCGACTTCTTATTCTGTGAAATCTTTTCCCAACAGTTGATGTCAGAAGGGGAAATCCTGCAAGCAGCCCCGTATCAACAGTTGCTAGATTCAAGCGTAGAATTCCAGAACCTTGTACACGCACACAAAGAAACCGCTGGCTCGGAAAGACTTGCTGAGGTCACATCTTCTGTGAAACAAAGGACCTCCCATGGTGAGATCAAGAAGTTGTACGTGGAGAATCAAAAGACTGTGCCAAAGGGCGGTCAGTTGATCAAACAAGAGGAGAAAGAGACTGGCGATACCGGATTGACGCCTTACCTTCAATACCTCAATCAAGACAAGGGATACATATTTTTTGCTCTAGCTGCGATTTCTCACCTTATATTCGTGGCCGGTCAAGTATCTCAGAACTCATGGATGGCTGCGAGTGTGGAGAATCCTCAAGTCAGCACCTTGAAGCTCATCACGGTGTACTTGTTGATAGCGGTCATCTCCACGCTCTTCTTGCTGAGTAGGTCCCTTTCTATTGTCATCCTTGGGATGCGGTCCTCGAAATCCCTATTCTCTCAGCTACTAAATTCCCTCTTCCGAGCGCCGATGTCGTTCTACGACTCTACGCCCTTGGGAAGGATACTTAGTCGGGTATGCATTGTACCTCGAAGAACCATTTTGAATATTCGTCGACATGGAATTTGAGGCTGTTCTTTTTGCCCCTCCAGGTCTCTTCAGATCTCAGCATTGTGGATCTCGATGTTCCCTTCAGCTTGATGTTCGCTCTTGGGGCGACGTCAAATGCCTATGCCAATCTTGGAGTGCTCGCTGTTGTTACTTGGCAAGTTCTCTTTGTCTCCGTCCCTATGGTGTATTTTGCGATCCGCTTGCAGGTGAGGTGTTTTCGCCGATCGAGCTTCAGACTCACTTCTGATAGTGATGGGATTTCCTGATTGGAGTTTCATCTTGTCAACAGAGATACTACTTTTCGACGGCAAAAGAACTGATGCGGATAAATGGAACGACAAAGTCCTTTGTCGCGAATCACCTGGCTGAGTCAGTGGCTGGAGCCATGTCTATTAGAGCTTTCGAAGAGGAGGATAGATTTTTTAGGAAGAACCTCGAGCTCATTGACAGGAATGCTAGCCCTTTCTTCCACAGTTTCACAGCAAACGAGTGGTTGATCCAACGACTGGAGATGCTCAGTGCCACCGTTCTCTCCTCTGCAGCACTTTGCATGGTCTCGCTTCCTCCTGGAACGTTTAGCCCTGGTTCGTACATCAGCAATCCTTCGAAATCATCCCGGTTGTGTTATGACCTTCTTTCCATCAATTACACGTCCTTGTGCCATGTTATTTTTGCAGGATTCATTGGGCTAGCATTATCCTACGGCCTTTCATTGAACGTCTCCCTGGTATTCTCAATACAAAACCAGTGCACAATAGCTAATTACATTATATCGGTGGAGCGGCTTAATCAGTATATGCACATCCCAAGCGAGGCCGATCTAGTGATAGAAGATAACCGGCCACCAACCAATTGGCCTGCCGTGGGAAAGGTCGAGATTCAAGACTTGCAGGTACCGACCTGTTCAGGGCATTTTTCTTATACTTTTGTTCTACTATCAGACTTAAGGAAATGAACACATGAACAGATTAGATATCGACCCGATACGCCCCTTGTTCTACGCGGGATCAGTTGCACATTCCAAGGAGGTCATAAGATTGGCATAGTTGGAAGGACGGGGAGTGGAAAGTCAACACTCATCGGCGCACTGTTTCGTCTGGTCGAGCCCGCCGGTGGGAGAATAGTGGTTGATGGAATAGACATATGTAGGATTGGCCTCCATGACCTACGATCACGCTTTGGAATCATACCCCAAGACCCAACCCTCTTCAATGGGACGGTTCGATACAATTTGGACCCCTTGGGGAAGCATACTGACGAGGAAATATGGGAGGTAAGGAAAAAGCCATCCGTTGCAATCCCTTGTAGCAGGGAAATATGACTTCCTTTCGTTGATCAATTGGTTGTCACCTGCCACAGGTTCTGGGGAAGTGCCAGCTTCGCGATGCAGTGGTTGAGAAACAGAAAGGTCTCGACTCGATGGGTAAGACATCTCGCCACATCGATGAAGAGTTAGTTCGGTTACGTCGATTGGAAACTAAATCGGACGTGCTTGATTTGATTATTCAGTTGTCGAAGATGGATCGAACTGGAGTATGGGACAGCGGCAGCTGTTCTGCTTAGGACGGGCTCTTTTGAGAAGGAGCCGGGTGCTCGTCCTTGACGAAGCGACGGCCTCGATCGACAATGCGACAGACTTGATCCTACAGAGAACCATCAGGACCGAGTTTGCAGACTGCACGGTGATCACAGTCGCTCACAGGATCCCGACCGTGATGGACTGCACCATGGTTCTCGCGATCGGGGATGGTAAGTTGGTGGAGTACGATGAGCCGATGAAGTTGATGAAGAGGGAGGACTCCCTGTTCGGTCAGCTTGTCAAGGAGTATTGGTCCCATTCACAAGCCGTGGAGAGCACCTGATGAAATCCCGGAAGAGGGAAACAGAGTTTCCGTAGTCGGAAATCGGTATCACGGGATTCAATAAGCCCATTTCCTCTTGTAAGAACATAATCATGTACAATAATGGCTGTAGATCAGGTTAGTTAGCTGTTTAGGGAATTTGGCCGATCAGGCAAAATAAATGGACTTCATCTGTGCAAAGGCCAAGTTTCTTTTTCCCTGAAGATCAGATCCGATTCCTGAAGTTGTGACTGATTGTGAATTCAGCTAGAAAAGCTAGTTTATGTCCGTAAGGATTAAGGACTTACGAGCAAGTATGCAGCATGAAGCTACGTCCCTAGTAAGTGGTCTAGCGATGAGGCGCTGGTGATGCTTCTATGCTTTCCGCGCTTGAAGGTTGTGAGTGGACTGGAAACGCCAGATCGGGCTACGTTCCACTCTGTAGGAGCGCAACCTCTTCTCCTCTCTTCACCATTCCTTGTTCCTGATGGTAACTTTGAATTTTTGTGACTTTAGCTGTGATGATCATTCACAGAAGGGGATAACTGATGATTTCCAAGACAAAAAATGATTAACGAAGTCAACCTGATTCTGGCGCGAGTGGAAGTGTTGAAAGTAAATGCAAAACATGTCACACTTTCACTTAACGATTTCGAGTTGGTTGGCGTTCGTCGCTTGTCTGACAACAATAAGCAGTTTATTAGTTTGATTACTCTACTGAAACGATGAATGGTGAAGAAACATCGGAAGATCTTTTGCACATATCTAGCGCTATTAAGTGTCTCATCTCGTGTTACTTATTTTTTTCAGCCTCTGCTCGATGCCGAACTCTAGTCAGCCCTCTCAACATCGCTCGCAGCACAGAAGCAGAAGAAACAGATGACGTCGACTCCCAGATATCATCACAATCTCAGCATTCTGACTCCAATGGAGGTGATCCCTCTGATGAATTAGCAGGGAGCGCTCTTAAATGAAAGGGCAGAGGCTGGTCCTCGTTTTGGATGACGATGATTTTTAGCTGTAGATGTAGTCTGGCCTGCGGCAAAAGTGCGGCTGAATCATGCTTGCGTTCTGGTATCAATGTAGTATGTGGGGGTGGGGCGGTGTGGTCGTATCATCTTAACGAATGCAATGAAATTCCCAATGTATTTTATCTGATTTGCAACGGGCTATCTTGGTGACATGGTTGAGTAGCTGCACGTGGCATACGACGAAGGGCGAGTCGTCGAGAATGTGTAAGTGCTAGACTGCCCTACCTCCCTCCTCATTGCCTGATAAACTTGATCGAGTCCTTCTTCAACCAATTCCAATACTGTTTGTGGCATCGGGGGAGTGCCGACATTCATCGAACCTTCCAGCATCCTCACGACCTCTCCCATTGTCGGCCTCGTGAACACGTCGTCCTGAATGCACCAGAAAGCCACCTTCAAGGCTCTCATTAACTCGTCTTCCTTCACCACTTTGCTTAACCGACGGTCTGCTGCTCTGATCGGCGTCTTGTTCATCATTTCCTGTGAAGTGATCGAGTGAGACAATGCAGCGGTGAAACACATGGAAGAAGAGAATTGAAAATGGTACCTTGAAGGCTAAGCTCGGATAGAAGAAGTTATCCACGTCGAAAGCCATGTCGAGGTTTCTTCGACCACCTATGATCTCTAAGAGAAGCATTCCATAGCTATAAACATCAGCCTTTACTGTGATTGGCCGATTACTAACCCATTCCGGGGCAAGGTATCCTCTTGTTCCTCTTACCATGGTCATGACTTGCGAATGCTCCCTCCCCATTAGCTTCGCCAATCCAAAATCGGACACCTTTGGGCAGAAGTACTCATCGAGAAGGATGTTCTCCGGCTTGATGTCGCAGTGGATGATCCGATTCCTACACTGCTCGTGGAAGTACGCAATCCCCTGGGCCGTCCTCACAGCAATGTTGAATCTAGTCTCCCAATCTAAGAGCCGCACGGTGGAAGAAGCAGGCGATGGGAAAATCCACTTGTCCAATGACCCGTTCTTCATGAACTCGTATACGAGAAGTCTCTGGGGGCCGTCGGAGCAATAACCGCATAGTCGAACCAAGTTCATGTGGTGCATTGAGCCGATAGTGTTAACCTCAGTTACAAACTCTTTCTCACCGTGCGGCAGCACTCTCTCGAGCTTCTTCACCGCAACCAGCGTCCCGTCCACTAGGCTGCCTTTGTACACGCTCCCGAATCCCCCTGTTCCTAGCAACTCCGAGAAGTTGCTGGTGCGAATCTGCAGATCTCGGTACGAGAAATTCATCGGAGCACCAGACAAGTGTAACAGCGAGCACTCTATGGATCTCCGCAACTGCCTTCTCTTGCGTACAGAGTAATATAACAAGGCGCAGAGGAGTAACAGTAGTACAGCCGTGACTACTACGATTGGGATGACAACGTCCTTCGTGGTCGCAGTCAACAAGCTGTCCGATCTGACCTTCACAAAAAGGGTGGACCCGGAATCCTCGAACCCTCCAAAATCCAAGCTCCTTAGTAACCAGCAGTAAGGAGTTTCCTCGTCCACGCCCGAAACAGAGGCGATGCACTCGCAGTCTGATAAGCACACGTCTCCGCACTTCGAAACTGTTTGCCCATCGCTGTAATTTGCTATCACTGAGTCATAGGAGAAGTAATAATTTGTCTGTTCCATGACCGAGATCTTAAAATCTGACCTCTTGTACTCGGGGCATGATCCCCTCTTGTTCATGGTCCCGTTCCTTCCTCTGGCAAATCCCGGCAAGGGCTTGCACTTTGCGCTGGGAATGGTTTCATCCAAACTGCAAATGCCATTCCCACAAGTCCCCGCAATGTCGCATGGGTTCGACACCGCTGCCCATTCAGAAACCCACCTTCTCGACCCGTTCACGTTGTCATCCCATCTATACAACCTCAAGCTCCCATTAGCCTCGAGCGTTAACCTCCGGAGAACCGGACTTCCAGTCGATCCATTCCTGACAGCCGACATTAACCCCTTCGCGTCGCCCTCATTTTGGTGAACAAAAACTGCTCCATCAGCAGAATCGCCGTATACAACCCCAAAACTCCCCGAGTTGTCCAGGACAGCGACAACATTACCGGTCACGTTCGACATGTCAGGCCCCATCCAGTAAGAGTAGTTCCAGCCGCTGGCATTCGTGAGGGAAGGTAGGCTGTAGGTTAGTGTAAGGCTGAGAGAATCCGTCTCCTGGACCATCCCTAGTGTGTACTGACCATCCCCATCCGACGGCCGTGACGCCGTGAGCTGCTGGGACACAGTCAATTGCTGGTTCGGTAGCAACGTGTCGGAAGGGTGCTGGAAGCTCTGCCAGAGCGGATGATCACTCGTATCATTGTACAAGACAAAGTTCCCCGTATCCAACAATACCGCCGCCTGGACGCCTAATCCCGAAGTGTTCGATGACCAAACAGTGGAGTTATCGCCATCGATGAGGAGTAGGTCTCCGGATGGACTAAACTCGAATGCCGCGGATTTTCCCACAGGGGAGTTTCTACAATAAGAACAACGAAGGTCATCGCAAATGCAATATATCCACAAGCACCCGTACAAAAAAAAAAATTAGGGGGATGATCTTCTTGCAGGCTTTGGTTAGGGAGGGACGTTGTGGCTTTTTTCTTTTATATTATTACCTGTTGGGAGACCAGACAAGGGTTGTGTCTCCAGGGAGCTGAGCAAACCATATAGCAAGAAGGTATTCGTTCCCACCTTGACCAGCAGAGGCCGTGAATCCAAAGGCAAAGGTCCCACTGGGGGAAGATAGCCATGCCTTGTGTTCCCCGGCGAGAAGCCTCGAGTTGGAGCGTACCTCGCCAGACACGAGGCAAACGAACCACGCCAGGAGGAGGACCGCCGCAGGGGCGGCCATCAAAGGAGGAGGAGGGGGAGCGTCTTGGGTCGGGGGAGATCACCTTGATGCATGTAATATGAAATGGGATTCATTCAATCATTGATTGATACTGAGGGTAAAAGAGAAGGATCTGGCATTCTTCACAGGTGTAGTGTTGGGGTTTGGTTCGGTTAAAACAAAAAACTTTAAAAAAAAAAAACGCAGAAAAATGAATTTTTTGTCGTCGTCGTCGTAGTCGAGGAAAATTGACTTTTTTTTTTTTTAAGTGGACAAGGTTTATGGATTCATTCAACCCTGGGGAGACAAAATTGTGAGGGAGGAGGGACAGACAAAAACATGATTAGACGAAGAAGAAGAAGAAGAAGAAGAAGAAGAGTGAAAGCGAGTGATGGTGTTAAACTGGTAAGTAGCAGGAGGGGGGGCGCCGGCGCCCCTTGTGTCTGACTTATTGGGGGTGTGTGGGGTTAGTAAGTACGACTTTATCGGCACGTTACCAAAACATTGTCAAATAAATAAGGAGAGAAAACCAACACCATCTCTTTTAATTTATTTATTATTTAGTTTGGTGTCAAAGTCAATGCTTCTGCTTGTCCCGCGCATTTATTGGAATTCGGACTTAGGGAATAAGTTGATGAGATGGAATTTGGACTTTAATATCATTCTCCGACTCATCTTAAGCGCAATCAAACATCGAAGTGAGTAAAAATGGATTCAAATTCATTCCACAAACTATAATTACCCAACGAAATGAAATAGAAAAAGTAAGTAGGAGGAGATAACGGTGATTGAGATGGACGTAAATGGTTGTAATATTATATTTATTTAGTGATGGATACATTTTGAAATTTGGGGGGTTGTGCGGGGGCAGGTGAACACATGTTGACACTTTTGGACTAAGCACACGTAACCCCCCCTTTTTTTTGTTTATCATTATCCAAAGTGGGTAAGAATTGAATAACGAGACGAGATTCATAAAAGCCGTGGTGTGTTCAAGAAGATAGAGATTCACAAGAATTGCACAAACACTAGAGGCTGACTTACAACAACACATGATGCCCCCTCCTTCCGAGACTTTCAAGAACTAAAACTAAAACCAAACCATCATCATCCCTCCGATCCACCCCACAATTACAACAGCCCAATCTCATTATGGGCCTCGGCCCAATACTTTTCGAAACTTTCCACTTGCGGCGGGCACTCAATTAAGGAGCAGCGATGACTACGTCCCCGTTGGAAGGGCTCAACGACTCCGGCGCCACGGCAGGGGGGAAGCGCCCCACCGACTCGATAAATGCAGCCATTCCCACGACGGAGGTCCCGCTCTCCTCACGCCTCGCCTTCGCCGCCTCCTCCTTCATCGAGGAGACTCGCTCCCTTGCCTTCCTCCCTTTGTCAGAGTGCATCAACTCCCTCACCCCTGCCTCCAACTCCTGCGCGCTTACGAAGTCGTCCGGCGCCAAGTTTATTGGTATGGCTACCTCCAATTTCTCCACCAGGTAGGCCCGGTTTACCTTCTGTTCTGCATACAGTGGCCACGCCAGCATGGGGACCCCCGCGCAGATTGCCTCCATCACTGAGTTCCAGCCACAGTGCGTGACGAATCCGCCAACCGCCGGGTGGTTCAAGATGTCCACCTGTGGCCCCCATGACTCGATCATGTATCCCCTTTCCCGAGTCCTATCCAGGAAATCCTCCGGCAAGAAGGCCTCCAACCTCGTCCCACTTTCCCCCAGCATCCGCCGCGTCTCGTCGTCTGGCCTTGGGACACGAGCCACCCACACGAACCTCACCCCGCTCTTCTCGAGACCCATGGCGATTTCCTTCAATTGTTTGCCGCTGAGAATCCCCATTGACCCGAAGCTCAAGAACAAGACGCTGTCGATGGGTTGGCGATCGAGCCAGGTCAAGCATCCGTGCCTGGCTCCACCGCCACTTCGAGCTGCCCCCACCGGCCCGATGCAGTACGTCGGCAGGTTCCTCCCACCTGGGACACAGCCGCCCCTGATCAACTCGAGCGCTCCAGTTTCGAGCTTTTCAAACGTGTTCAGGATTATCCCAGCAGACTTGGACATATCGATGGCCGTGTCCAGGAAAAAACGGTAAATCCGGTGGCTCTTATCGGACACCGCCAAGGGCATATCTCGAGGGGACAGCGGAGGGTACCCCGGGATTTCCACTACTTCCCCAGCATCCATATCCTTGAAGTCAGGATACTTCTCGTCGAGGATGGGGGTGAAAAGGAAGGAGATCAGGCTATACGCACCGGAAGTATAGAAATAGTAGGTGGGAATCCCGAGCGAGGTCAAAACCTCCGACGCGGCGCTGCAGAAGAAGTCGAGGACGACGGCCTTGACGCCGGCAAGGGAGAGTAGCAACTGCCGGAGGGTGGGATTGTTAAGGCGAGCGAGCTCGTAGGATAACAGGCTGAGGTCGACAGGGGAGGACGAGGCAGGAGGGGGATGGGAGGCGCAGGGGAGGCGGAGGAAGGATATGGAAGGGGCGGAGGCAGAAACGGAGGAGATGTAAGATTCGAGGGAGTCGGCCTCATGGGGAAGAATGGAGATGACGACGGTGATGGAGAAGGAGTGGGAGTGGCGGAGGAGGATGAGTTTGGCGAGCTCCAACATGGGAGCCAAGTGGCCTTTCCCCGACGACGGGTATAGGACGATGGTGTCCTTCATGGTCTACCTCCACCACCACCACCACGAGAGACAGGGAAGGTGTTAAGTTGCGCCGACTTTGTTTAAATGTTCCGGCAAAGAAACTGTTTGTTTAATTTTGTGAAACATTTGTTGGGGGGAGGAAGAGAACACCAGCGGTTGGTCAACTCAGCAGCGACAAGTATTAAAACTATTTGAATGATAACTTAAAATACAACAAGAAGAAGAGTTATTTACGAAGCCTCTATTTTTTTGGCAGGTATGACTGACAGCAGTGTGGGGGGGGGGGGGTTGAATTGAAACACGTGTCTTTCGTGACGGCTCACGTTCGGTACGTAAATATTAAAAAAAATCATCAAATAATATATTATATCGATCAGGGTCTTGTTAATTAAAGCCTACGTATGCTTACTTTATCCAAGTCAAGGCACTCACTCATTGTTAGCCGCCCCATATGTATGCTCTCTTTACATGGTTCAACTCATAGCTCATGTTACGTGACCAATGATGATAAATGTTTATATTAAAAATAATAGCTATATAGATAGAGCCTTAGAGAAATGTGACGAGCTCGATTAGCTTAGCAAAGCTATCGCTATTATCTCCTCACGCAATTGACGAACAAGTTATGTCGACGTGCATACGTTCCGGTGTTATTTGCTAATTTCCAGTCAAATTGCTTCAACAATCCTCGTAATCTCCAGAAAATATAAGGGACCAATCTTTCACGACATAGATGTTCTTCGTCAATCTCGCCGTAAAATTTGTCACATCAAGTTTTTACATCCGTCGGTGCTTTCCGACGTTCCCATGAAGATTAGCTGGATCAAACTTTCTACAACCCTAAAATGTAAAATTTAAATGAACACCTTTTCCCACATGAGGTATGAATGCAGGGCTAGAGCTAGCCCAGTTCCAATTATCGTAATAAGATAGATTCAACGGGCTTCATTTTGTTTTAGGTTTCACGCAGCGCACCCACCCAGCAAGCACTCCCCACGGCTTATGTATCGATGGCGTCAGCCTAATTTGTTTTGTCTCAGTAGTTTCGAAGATAACAAACGAGTGATTGTGGTTTAAAAAAAAGTAAGTATTGGAAACGAGGACCACCACCACCACCACCTACTTTCATCAAATATTATCATAATTAAGACAAATGTCTTAATTGAGTGTCTTAATTATACAAACTTTGTTTAAAATCAAGGAAAAATCGGTACAAATCTCCTCTCAATCACTCACCAATAATTTAATTTACTTGGACCACCACCTCCTCCTCCTGTTTCTAATTAAAAAAGTTCCCGGGTCCCACCACGTTCCGGGTGAACTTCGACAGTGCAACGTTGGATGATCCCCCTTCCCTCATTGCCACGTCAGCCTCTCCCTTGAGGCAACTCATCTTGTCCCTCAGCCCCCCCGCTGACAACATCAGCTCCTTCACCACCCTCTCCACCGCCTCCGCCGCCACGAACCCTCCCTCCGACTCCTCCACCGCCAGGGCTATCCCCATCTCCTCCACCATCATCACCCTGTTGTGCCTCTGCTCCGCGTACAGCGGCCACGCTATCATAGGGACCCCCGCGCTGACTGCCTCCAGCACCGAGTTCCATCCGCAGTGCGTCACGAACCCCCCAACAGAACCGTGCTTCAGGACCTCAACCTGCGGCACCCATGACTTCACTAGCATCCCCTTCCCATCTGTTCTGTCGAGGAAACCATCTGGGAGCAGTGGTCTCAAGTCGAAGTTGCCCTTTGCGGTTGTGTCCGGGTTCTTTACCACCCAAAGGAACCTCTGCAGACTATTTTCAAGCCCCGTGGCTATCGCCTTCAGCTGCTCCACCGAGAACACCCCTAAGCTGCCGAAACAGAGGAACACGACGCTTCCACCGGGTTGAGCATCTAGCCATGAGAAGAACCCTGGCAGTGCATGGCCGTCCTCCCCTTTCTGACTTTCCGAAGATATCAATGGTCCGATGCAGAAGAGAGGCGGGGTTGACCCACCGGGGATGCAGTCTCCATCAACTATAGCTTGGATTGCTCGCGGCTCAAGTTTATCGAATGAGTTGACTATAATCCCATCTGAAGTTCGCAGCTGCGCTGAACTGTTGAGAAGCCCGGCGTAGCATGGATCGTCTCTCACCAGCAAGGGCTTAGCAACATCACCCGCTGGGAGAGGCGGCAGGCCAGGGACAGGTAGGCAAAGCTTCAAGTCCTTGAAGTTCTCTGTGTATTTTTCGTGGAGAATGGGCCAGTAGAGGAAGAAGCTGAGGAACCCAGCGCCGGAAGTGAAAAAGAAGAAGGAGGGGACGAGGAGCTCTCTCACAATAGGCTGCACGACGCTGCAAAAGAAATCCATGATGAAGGCCTTGACGGAGTACTCCCTGGTGATCGACTCGAGGGCCTGTCGGATGTTTGGGTTGTTGAGGCGGATGAGGTCGAGGGCGAGCGTCTCAAGGTTGGGGGATGTGGTGGAGTAGTCCGGTGGTAGGGAGATGGCTGACAGACGGTGGAAGGTTAGGGAAGGGACGGTGGCAGAGACGGAGGCGATGTAAGGAGTAGTAGCACCGGCATCATAGGCCTGGTTGGTGACGAGTATGTGGATGGAGATGGAGGGACAGTGGGTTAGAATGAGCTTGCCGAGCTCGACCATGGAGACGAGGTGGCCGATGGCCGGCGATGGGTAGAATACGAGGGCCTCCGCCATGGATCCAAGGAATATTACTTTTTCTTGGTTTATTATATGGACCCGAGAGCATCATTAAATAAAGTCTCTGGTTAGTTTTGAAAAACAAAATATCATAAAATTAAAGTTTGAAAATTAATAAATTAAAGTAGGAATTTACTTTACGAAAAAGGAAAATTGCTACTTGTTAACCAATATAGAAAAACACTATGGCTTGTTGGGCCGTCCTAAGTGACGTACTTATTATCTACTATTCCTTTAAAGTCTTAATTTCTATAACGTTAAGCAACGTAGAAAACAGTATGGCTTGGGCCGTCACTTATATCTACGTACAGCGGTCAGGCTACACCATTGGCACGCCAGCACATACTGCTTCCAACATCGAGTTCCACCCACAGTGCGTCACGAAGCCTCCCTCTTGTCGTCTCCGAGAATCCTTCAGGAAGAAGTGAGACCAGATCTAGCTCGGGCCTCAGGCCGACTGCCCCTGTCGTCATCGGATTTCGAACCACCTATAAGAATCTCCTGCCACTCGTTTCCAATCCAGTGGCGATAGCTTTCAGCTGTTGCTCAGGAAACACGCCCATGCTTCCAAAACAAAGGAAGACCGCACTGCCTTTCGGTTGACAGTCCAGCCATGTTTGACATTCCTCGGCCCCATTAACTTGCAAAGACGAATCACGATTAATCAGAGCCTGTCTAGCTACCTTCCCCGATATGCTACAAGGACTGTTTGACTGGTTGTTAAACTAACATTGAGTTATCTGTAGCGACTGTTTGTTACCTCCATCATTGGACGAGACCAATGGGCCAATGCAAAAGGTAGGGATTTGCTTGCCTGGCCGACATTCTCCCTTCTTTACCGCATCCAATGCTCGGTGCACGAGTGCGTAGAATATGTTTATTATAACCCCAGCAGACGACGACATTTCCAGGGAGCTCTCGAGTAAGTATTGGTATGCCATGTCGTTTCGGTCCCGGCAGGGTCCTGGGAAATCGATTGACATCATAGGCGGGAGACCCGGGATGTGAAGAGGCTTGCTTATGTCCTTCTCCGAGCAGTGGCAGCTGGCTTTGAGGATTGGGATGTGAAGGAACATGGCCAGCCCTCCGCCTCTGGAAGGGAAGAAGAAGTAGAAGGGGATGCCAAGGTCACGAGCAACAGGACCGACATACCCACAGAATTAGTCGGCAGTGATGGGATAGACTGAGTGGGTCTCAAAGATGGACTGGAGGAGAGGAGGTTGGCGTTGCTAAGTGGAAGAGTCCTGAAGACGAGGCGGATACATCCGGAGGCAAGGAAGGTGTTAGGAGGAGGTGGAAGCCGACACGGAGGGCAGAGAAGGATAGGGAGGAGATAGAGGGAACGCCGGAGCTGGCACCAACGGGAGGGGCCGCGATGAAGACATGGACGGAGACGGGAGCATGGGGCTGAGGTGGCAAATCGCATGCACGGTGTAGAGTACTAAGGCGTGTTTCTTCATTGATAAAAAGAGGCGGCGGGTGACTGAACAGAGTTTTGAATTGCGTTAGGAGTTCTTGGACCAAGCGATGGTTGTTTTCACATTAAACCTTTTCCCCGGAGTAGGTGAAAGATCCGCCAAATTTTAATGCTGTCAGTTAAGTCGTTTATTGCTTCCACGAAAGAACACATTGAGATAAGAAACAGGGCAAACGCGTGCACTTCACAGGAGTCCACAAGTAACAAACAGTAGGTTGAAATGTTACAATAAGGTCCAGCAACACCAAACCTCACTCAGTATTCCCATTTCTTCACCTCCATACCTTCAGGCGGACTCCCCTCCACCTTCTTACTCCCCACTTCCTTCCAGTTGGTCGAGAGCACCGTCCCGTTCGACTCCACCTATGAAACCAGAGCCACCGACGTCATACTATCTCAAAAGATGGCAGTTGAATCACAGGTGTACGGATAGTGATGTTAGTGAATCTTACGAATGACTTGCTCATTGCTCTTCTGGTGTCCTCATCCGCATCCTTGTAGATGTCCCGGAAGAACTTGTTCAATGCAGCATCCCCATCTAGTTTCTCTTCTTTCTCCTGCAATGTATATGGAAGCAGCTCATAAGGTCAAGTTAAGTGTGATGCGGTGGTAGCAAGCTTACAGGGGCAAATGTGAAGTCTAACCTCCTTTTTCACTTGAGCTTCAAGTTTATCCCAGTCAACTCTCCTTGGTTTTGATGATGGGTAGGTGAGTTTTTGAGGCGTGATGCCTGCAGGTTTCTTAATCAGATGGGCAATCCAAAAAGCATAACATAAAATTACATTGACCATCTTGAATTGAGATCTCTTCGCTCTGTCAGGAACCCGAAAGGTGGCACGTAGAACAACACTTTGAGCAAAAAAAAAAAAAACTATCTAGTCCTAGAAGTTTTCGGTAAGACATTAGTAAGGCCTTCCCCTGATGACATCAGAACAGTCTTACTTATAAAAAAAAAATCAGAACAGTCTTGATATAAACAGTTGCTTACCAAAAGACGCCTAAGTGCAGGGCAAAGCAGATATACTAGTAGAACAATTCCGACAAGTATCAATACAGTAGAACAACATTTTACCTGAGACTACGTTTACTCTCTGAGGAACGACGCCATTGCTGAATTCCAGAGAAGTCCAATTTATTGGTTCCGCTTTAGCAAGGCGGATTTCAATTTTAGTTTGCAAGACTTCATATCTGCACTCCTCTGGTTTTATCTATCTCAATGAAAGAACGTGTCAGGGAAACATCAGAACATTCTGAAAATCAAAGGTTTAAATACTCACGATAAGAAGAAAAGGGAACAACATAGCATCTCAAGGATGCAAGATTCGGAAGGAAAATCTCCATAAGAATGGTCAAGAGAAGAATATATTACTAAATGCTGAGAGACATGCTGAGAAAGAATTAAAATATCATACCTTTCCAAATAGACGAGGCTGAAAAGTGTAAGCATCTTCACCAGGTGAATTGACTCTCACACTAAGCTGGAAAAATCCAATCCAATAAGGAATTTCAGAGCAATCATTTTAACACAAACAATTGGACTGATACAACTAAACAGACCGGAAAGACCAATAGTATGATCTCACAATTTGTTCGCCAAAATCAACCAAGACATCTGAGGCAGGTACGCCCTTTGCGAAAATGGTCACCACCACTTCTTCAGGCTTCTGGTAAAACTCGTGCCTATATGCACAAAAAGAAACCTCTTTCTCAATGAAATTCAACAGTGAACAACCACTACACTTTCCTAAACTAGACAAGACGAACTCTTAATAAGATCACTGGATAACATATAGTCCTAACTCAACAAGGATTGTAACTGTGTCTATATAAATGGGGTCCCAATACCCACCCTAACTTCATGAAGCAACTCCACAAAAAAGTCCCTTAAGAAAAGAAATAGGAGAGTGTTAGGCAATTCATCTTCTAACTGTAGAATTTTGTACCTAATGTAACAAGAATCAACATCAATAGGCACACTGCTACATGGTGGCACACTTCGCCTACAGAAATGGTTAGTGTGTTAAATAAACTAACCTATATTTTGGTTTCAAGTTTGAAGCAGGAGTCTCAGGCTTTGGAACATCAGACAAGGCCTGGTCGATATTCTCCACAGCACATGTTGGCAGCTTCTCAAGAGACTGGTTAAATACCTCACCTGATTCCTCTGCACAAACCAGAGAACACTGCGAGTTGGTCCCTCAAATCAAATGTCAATAGAAATCCTTAAAAAAACAATGTCAATCAACAAAAGGAGTCGCATTTGTTGCAATGGGCATAAAATGGTGTGTTCTCGATAAGCAAGTCATATAAGAAATGTCGGTCACGTTAGTGAAAGAAAAACACGTCGAGCCCCAAAGGTACCTGCAATGCACTCTTCGCATCTCTTAATTAAATTAGCAAATCTCGTGTCCCCGGGGACCAAAGAAGCACCTTTCTCCAATGCGGCCTTAGCAGTCGGATACTCCTCAAGCTCAAAGCATGCATTCCTAGACATCAACAGAGAGAAGAGAAGAAAATAAGTAGAATTAGGTCGAGAAACTACAATGATATCCCTACGGGAAAAAAGCATCCTGAACTTGAAAAAAAAAATCCATCTCTTCCTGATACTGCAGTCATTTGATCAAGACATAACATTTCTTTTCTTTTCCATTGTCAGAGTAATAAAAATGGAGCGGCTTCCTAATCCAGAGATAGGAAGCCCAGAAATGAAATCACAAGAAGACACTGACCCTTTCCTCAAGTAAGCTTTATGCATAGAGGGATCCAACTCAATTGCTCGGTTCGCGTCAGCCACAGCCTCTACAAACAAGCAGCATTCATCAGGTTATCAACAAAACCCAATCAAAACCAAACTTCCCATCCCATGCCAAAAAAAATCACAACCTGTAAGCCGTAAAGTCTAAAGTAAGTCCGAATTGCGCGGGATCTAACAGCCACAACAATCAGCAACTCGTGGTAAACCATTAAAAAACTCCTAAACCTAAGCTCCTCGACAAGTTCCTAGGCTTTCAATTACTACGCAATAATCCATCGCAGACGGATGCAAAAGCAAAGAGTCAGGAGGAAAATAAGTGGGGGAGACCGGTGAAGTTGCGGAGCTTGAGGTTGGCCTGAGCGCGGTCGGCGAAGAGGTCAGGGTTGGAAGGGGAGAGGGAGATGGCCTGTGAGTAGAGATCGACGGCGAGCTCGAAGTGGTCGTCGATGAAGGCCTCCCTCGCCTTCTGCTCCAGATCGGAAGGAGACGACAACGACGCCATCACCCAAGCAATCACTCGCACCGCAGGAACAGGGGGGAAGCAGACCGACCAAATGCTTTTGCTATCAATCAACCACAAAATAAATCACGTTCGACAAAATTGATCTGATCCGATTCCTTTCTTTGCTTCACAGTGTAACCCCCCTCGATGGGCCGACCGGGTCGGGTTCTTACAAGTCCGTCCGGACAGGATCTTTGTGTTTTGTTCGTACGACAAGGTCCAATGTGCTTGTAAACATGCAAATATACATGGGCTTGAGAGTTATTGGGCTTTTGGGAGGCTGCTTGCTTCGGGTGCTTCCGGCGTTGGAGTGTTGGTGGGCTGGCGGGGGATGGGAGTGATCTCCTCCTGTGTAGGCTACGATGAAGAGGTCCGGACCATCCCGGCGCCTCTCCACCTGCTTCTTTGCCATGCACGCTTTCGAGCTGCTGCATCTGTAGTAGCTTCATGAATAACACACAACAAGTGCATCCGTGAAACGTTCCTCGGAGTTTAACCGACCGGCAAACACCGACTAGAGGGAGAGAAAGACCTTGGATAAGGTGAGCCTTTGATGGGCTTCTGGCCGTACTTACGCCATGCCCATGGATCGGACGAGAGAGTCTCCCTGGCGAAATGGCAAATCGATCTCCGTGGTGCTTTCCTTAGTAAAGAACAAAAACTTAAAATATTTAGAATGAAGAACATGTGCCCGCTTTCAAGTCGAGTGGTTTGAGAATTTTGTTCCAGTACCTCCTTTTGCATTTAAAATTCGAGGCAGACTCCCGTATAATTGGAAGAGTACTCCGATGATCAGCTTTCCCACACATCAGTTGATGGTGAGGATACGGCAAAGGTTGAGAGACGAATGCGACGGGATTATCAGTTCAGGTGGGGCGTGGTATGGTGGACGGAAGAGACAGGGGAACAGGTGGCTGGAAAACCAGCTGACTCGGGCTGGGGATATCAACTGATGGCTGCTGGATAAACGGCCAACACGGTATCTCCAGCTCGTGAGACGGGTCAATCCCCGGGGGTGTGATGGAGGTGGGCGGATGCAAAAAATAAGAACCGAAAGAGTCCTCGGTTTCTTCATTAAAAGTCAAAGACGCCAAGCAAGTCAGTGGGTCGGCGGAGGCCGCGGCCGTGCCACAGCTCCTTACAACTGTTCCGAGGTCCCAATCTCCTCCATTGAAACTGAAATAGACGGAGAATGGGAACAAAGGAAAGGGTTTTGTTAGGATTTGGTCCGAAGTTGAGATCTTTTGAGACAACGTAATATTACGGAAGATATTGTAGGCATATATTTTCTAATATTGTGATATATTAGATTATATATGAGTAATATACTAGTATCCTATTTGTCAAAGATTTTCTATTAGTGGAGAACTATAGATAGAGTATTTGTCTAGTTTATTAGGCATGGTGGTGTGACACGGTAAGTGTGACATTCAAGAGAGAAAATCATCGAGTCAGGGTAGAGGTTATTCTACGGAATTCGGGATTATGATTTTCTTGTATCTCGGGTGAGTGAGCGACATGTTTTTGTAATCTCGGTTGTCTAGTGGAATCTCCGGAGGACGTCCACGTGGACGTAGGCCGATTTTGGCCAAACCACGTAAATCTTGCGTGTGCTGTTTTTCATCCAAGTTTCACTATCGGGGCTTGACACGACAACTGAATTTCCCCAACAATTGGTATCAGAGCGGGTCGTGAAGATGACTGGGATTTCGCCTGCAAAATTCGATGTGATGAAGTTCAACGGGACAGGGAACTTCGGACTATGGCAGCGGAGGTGAAGGATTTGCTGGTGCAGCAAGGGATGGTGAAGGCGTTGGCGGAAAGAAAGCCGACAGACATGAGCAACGCAGATTGGATTGAGATGGAGGCGAAAGCGGTGTCAACCATCAGGCTTTGTCTTGCAGACGACGTGATGTACGACGTGATGGACGGGGAGTCGCCAGCAGCGGTGTGGTAGAAACTGGAGTCCAGGTATATGTCAAAGTCGTTGTCGAACAAGCTCTATCTCAAGCAGAAGTTATACGGTTTGAAGATGGAGGCGGGCTCGGATTTGAGCCAACACATCAATGTGTTCAATCGGCTCATCAGCGATTTATTAAGGATTGATGTGAAGTTCGACGAAGAAGACAAGGCGTTGATCCTTTTGAACTCGTTACCAAACACAGATGCTTACGAAAATTTTCATACGACTTTAACGTGGAGTAAGGAGACGCTAGACTTTGAGGATGTCGTTGGTGCTTTGTTGGGATTTTATCACAGGAAAAGGAACGGTGAAGGGAATTCCTATTCCGACGTTGGGCTCGTAGTAAGGAACGAGCAAGATCGTGGGAGAAATGACCGATCGAGGTCAAAGTCTAGGAAACATGCATCGTGTTGGAGGTGCAGAAAGAAGGGACATTGGAAAAGGGATTGTAAGGAGAAGGGGAAATTGGATGGGTCGTAGAGTGGGAACATAGCTGTATTCACGGAGACGAGCTCGACGGATGGCGACGACAAAGTTCTTACGGCCACAACAAACCTTTCATGTGATAAATGAATTCTTGATTCTGGATGTACCTATCATATGGCACCACACAAGGAGTACTTCTCAGCTTACCGGAAAGTTGGTTCGGGTAAGGTTTACATGGGAAACAACTCAGAGTATCGGTTGGCTGGAGTTGGTACAGTGAGCATCAAGATGCATGATGGTGTAGTAAGGCTGTTGACGAGGGTACGTCATGTTCCGGAACTGAAGAAAAATTTGATTTCCATTGGAGCCTTGGATGACGAGGGATGCCGATGTTATTTAGGAGATGGAGTCCTAAAGGTTATTTGGGGAATCCTTGTGCTGATGAAGGCGAAGAAGATTAGCGGTATTTATCATCTTCTCGGAAAAGTCGTGTGTGACAACTTCTCACGTGGCTTGACGGGATACGGATCCGGGGTTATTTGTCGAGGTGGAGCGTTAGCTAGCAACGCGGGTACACGGGCGATGTGTACGGGCTCAGGGTGTCAAGCAAGGTGAAACCGATGAGGAAGTTCGGTGATGATAGTCAAGAGTGAGGTGGAGCGGATTAAAGCTCCAGGTGGAGAGGTCTGGCAACAATCGACATGTATGACTTCTCGGGATACCAAGAAGGTATTGAGTGCAGAGCGCGGGATAGAGCTGGAGCCACATTACACGGTGGTTACTTGGGAGCGCGAGTACTGCGATCGTGTAAAGGGTAGAGCGATAGTTAAAGGTGGTGGCAACGTTCTCAAGAAGACACGACGGATGAAGGGGTGAGCTCTTCGGGGCTCCGGAGGTCCAGGGAAGGAGAATTTGATAACTTCGGCCTAAGGTGGAGATTGTTAGTATTTGGTCCATGAGATCTTTTAAGATTACGTCATATTATGGAAGATATTGCAGGCATATATTTTCTAATATTGTGATATATTAGATTATACATGGGTAATATTCTAGTATCCTATTTAGCAAAGATTTCCTGTTAATGGAGATCTATAAATAGGGGATTTGTCTAGTTTATTAGGCATGGTGGTATGATACAGTGAGTGTGTGACATTCGAGAGAGAAAATCATCGAGTCAAGGTAGATGTTATTCTACGGAATTCGATGTTAGTATTTTCTTATATCTCGGGTAGGTGAGGGACACATTTGGTGCTTTTGTAATCTCGGTTGTCTAGTGGAATCCCCGGAAGATCTCTCCGTGGATGTAGGCCGATTTTGGCCGAACCATGTAAATCTTGCGTGTGCTGTTTTTCGTCTAAGTTTCACCATCGAGGCTCGACACGATAGCTGAATTTTCTCAAATTTGAGGGGTCTGGCCTTCGGCATGCAGACATTAGTAGTAAAAATATCCACGATTCATGGGAAAATAATGGAACGCTGACCGACAGGCAAATTCTTTAATTGGAAAACAAAATTATTTATTTAACGACCAATACCCGAATTGATTGAGAATTAGAATTGGGGGGAATTAAAAAAAAAATTGGAGTGTGACCCCATTACCACCCTTTTTTACTGTTCAATGCCCAAATCGGAGTGTGTCCTCATCCCGAAGCATTCTCCTCCTCCCATCATTGAATTTGAGGAGAAGGTCATTCCTCCCACGATGCTCCAGTTTTTGGACTTTTGTTGGTGGTGACAACAACAGTCACCCTCTTTCCAAATAAACTTTCATAACCTCGGAGGAACAAACATCCAACAGAATGTGATTCCCTGCTTTGATTAATGGTAGATAACCCTTTTTCTCTACAATAAGAATATTTTATTTCTTAGAAAAAAAAATATGTTTTTCAATAATAACATCAGATGTCTTCAAATTCCATTCACCTCTAACCAAGCACAATGAGGCAGACCATATTGGGCCTATTTTGGGCCCACGAATTCCCGGAAGTTCATTTAGCCCATTGGATTATGCTTCGTTTTCGGCCCAATCATTCTCCCAGGAAACGACGTCGTTTCGTTCCCCCGGTAGGAGTTTATCCCCTCATCCAAAATCATTTCCTCAATTAACACTCCCCCCCTTCCCCCCACGCCCCACTTTCTACTCCCAGCAGCAGGAGAAGAGTAGGAGGAAGATTCCGCAATGCCGGCGCGTCGCCGGCGCCTGAGAAGTCTTTAGCCTTCGCCATTTAGTTGCCAGAATCCAAGATGAGGGCGATGATCTTTGAGTCCGCCATCGCCTTCCGGTTCCCTTCCGGCTCCAACTTCTGCTCCTCTTCATCCGTTCCTTGTAAATCGATGCAGTCTTCTCGTTCCCGTCCATGTTCTTTTGTAGTCCTTTTGTTAAGCTTGAGATGACGAAGTTGTTCTGTTGGAGGTTGTCGCTATCTGTGGACTTCCGAGGAGCCCGCCGGAGTCCACGTCAGAGGTCATTATTGGAGCTGTAGTCTCAACTTGCATCGGTAACTCTAGCATTTTTTTGTAGTTCTCCTCTGAAGTTTCGTCTAGGGGCTTTTTTATTGGAGTGAGGTGGTTATGAGCTCTGATTAGAGTGCAGTAGTTATCAGAAGTTTGGTGGCGGTAGTTTTGTGGCAAGAAGGATGAGTAAAATGGCGAGGAAGAAGGGGCGAGTGACCGCGGAGCATGCCGAGCCAGCGCCTGATCCGGCCAAGTGTAACAGACATTCAGGATACCATCCGTTCGAGGATGTTGCGGAACTAGCTTCTGCTAGGGACAACGATGCTTGTCTAACGCCTGCAGAAACCGCAAGAACAATTGTTGAGGTACATGGCCTTATTTGAATGGCTGGAAGTTAGGAGGAAGGAAATAAATTTATGATGTTGATGTCTACTGTTCTAGTTATGCTTTCCCTTTGTCTTTTCCAGGCAAACAGCACGGCAACGCTATTGTTTTCTGGATTGGTGAACGAAGAAGTCCATGAAAGTGTTTTCTGGCCAGAGTTGCCTTACGTGAATGACAAACATGGAAGTGAGCTCCAAATGATGTCTGCTTAACGTTACAGAGAGTTTTTATGTCGGTTGTTGTGGTTTACACTGGGGATTGACGTGCTCCATGCATATTTATTTTTCCAGATATATACTTTAGAGTGAAAGCGGAGGAAAATGTTTTTCAGAATATAGCTTCGGCAGATAACGTTGTGGTATGTCAATGCCTTTACTTGGCAATTCATCGCAAGCATGCACTCTGTGTTCCACATGCTTTTCTTTGGAGTTTTCCATCCGCTTCAAATGTTGCCAAATTTCTTTTGAGATATTTTGTTCATGCCAAATTGAAAATTTTCTTGTTATTTTTCCTATCCTGGTGGACGGCTGTGATCACTTTCTCCTAATTAAAATATTTTCTGTATCATATAAATCTGTGGTTTAACTGTGCACAGTCTGCTAAGTAAGGTGAGAGCTCTAACATGTTGCATTGCAAGAATAATTGAGTGAGTGTCAGGCCCTGTAAGCTCGGATTTAAGTGACTTGATCTAATGTGAGGCTGTCTGATTGGATTGGTAATAAAGTAAGATAGAGCATTCAAACCTTAATCGTTTGGATAACTCCATGATTTTTCACAAATGCAGCAACTGATAATAGGTTTGGATGCCTCTGGATTGATCAATGAAATGGAGGCGTCGGGTCCAGCGGATGTTGACTTTGGAATTGAGGAGATTGACGATGAGGACCATGAGGCTGAAGATGAGGGTGACGAGGATGATAATGAGGATGAAGAGGATGATAATGAGGATGAAGATGAGGATGGCAGTGAAGATGTTGACTATGATCAGGTAATTGTGCTATTGGATTCGATTGGACCTTGAGATTAACATCCATCATTGTATGATTTCTTGACTGCCACAGGACTGGGTCTCGGTCCTTGAAGATGAGGATGATGGCAGCGAGACTGATGAGAATCCAGGAGACTGGGCAACATTAGAAACAGTGCGTTCTGCTCATCCGATGGACTTCGCTAAGAAATTGGCTGAGGTTGCATCAGATGAGCCTGTTGACTGGATGGAAGGACCTCCTGTTGGTGTTTGTATACAGGGTGCTTTAAGACCCATCCTGCTTGAAGAAAACTCAACGATCGAGAAACTTTTTTCTGATATTTCTAGCGATGGAACGAAGGACATAGACGAGCGGATGGATTACAAAGTCAAAGTTACCGGTGCTGTAAATGGTGGTGAAGAGGTATCATCCTGGGATACTGGCAAGGGCAATGATCCTAAAAATGGAACCTCATATTACACGCTTGTTATGGCCAAGATTGAGCTGATTTCAGTTCATGGTGGCCCAGTAAGTTAATAGTTTCCTAATATGCATGCCAATGCCATTGTCCAATATTCTGAAACTCTTCCTATCATGTGACTTGTGTTAGGTTAGTGTGGAGGTTGAAGATTTTCTCAAGGCAAAACCAGATGCTATTGCTTGCTCTTCAGATGACATTGTCTCCCATCTGAAGGCTGATGGAGACAAGACCATACGAGCTCTTAAGGCTTTGTGTGTCAGACGCAAGGGAATTCAAGTAGAGGTATGCTTTATGTCGTAATCAGGTTACATTTCTTTGGCTCTGTTTTAAGGATATTACAGATGATGGCTCAAAATCGGTCAGGAACTGATTTTTCCTAGCCCCACAAACTGTGTTTTTTTGTCATGGTGATGCCATGATGGATTTGGTTCGGTGTAATATCTGACATCTAGCTTTAGCATTTCACTCAGCATGATCATGCTCTTAAGGTTGATTAACTCTGATTTATGACTCCTGTAACTCTTGCAGGATGCTCAGATTGTCCGTGTGGATTCTCTTGGCTTTGATGTGAGAGTTTGCTCGGCAACTCAACTGCAAACCTTACGGTTTGGTTTTGATACCCAGGTACAGCAAATTCATATCAAAGATCGGCATTTTCTTGACGTGCTCTGATTGCAGTTTTATGATGAGGCAAGAATGAAACCAACATCTTTGCAGGCCACATCGAAGTCCTGTGCAGAGAAGAAACTTAATAATCTACTGTTCCCACAGAACCAGCCTAAGCCACAGAAAACGAAGCGCATACATCGACCGGACAGCTAAAAGTTGATCTTGCCTGCACGAGTTAGTACACAAATCATTGGCTGCTCTCCGTCATATCATTGATTTGTTTATGTGACTGTGAGATGATGTACATATGTGAGTTTGAATGATCTACGAGTAGAAAGCGAGGACGAGATGAATTTAGTAGGATATTCCACGAATGCCCTCGATTTCAATTACTTTGGATATTCTCGACTGTGCTTGGAGTTTTCCCGTTGTCGTTATGACTATGAGTTATTGTAATTGAGTTGGTTTTTGGTGTTTGAATTGAAAGGGTGATCTCCTTTCTTTCAAATAAAAGAAGCATTTCTTTAGGTAAAGGGGTCGTGGAGTATCTTTACTGGCGGGGGATGGCTTCTGGCATGTGTATATTTATAAAAGAACATCCCCCGGTGAATGCAATAACCAACCGGACAGGTGACGAGGAGTTTATTTTGTGTGTCTGTGGTTTTTTCTGGTCCTGGTGCGGGGTTTTTACCGGAAGCTTCGCCTGCCTCAATCGTCAAACATAGAACTTCTTTTACTCATTAGGTAACAGCAGCACCACTCGGAGATATCCTAAATTATTCAGGTTCAGGGTTTGGATGGAACGCTATGCCGAGGGAGGTGCTTACTGAAAGTAAACATAGTGAACATCGTAAAACCTGTCACTAAATATCTCAAAAACTTGTTACTTAACTTTCTAGTATCAACCGTCCTAGCCTGCCCCTTTTGGGTTTGAACGGTTCATACATGAGACTCCTTTTTTGGTTGTCACACTAAAATCAATTGAATGTAGATGAAGTAACCCGCTAAACTATATATACTCGGCCGGACTCAATTTACTTTCCAATGTAAGATTGAGTTTGCCTTATTGTGGGTTGCAACCCATTTTCAACAAGGTAAGACAGGCAACTTCTGTCTTTCGGTTCTGCTAACCGATGAGCAGAAAAAGCATCCCAAGCTGTTGTTCATTGTTTGCCATTCGACTCAAGGTTTTGGACTGTCTCCTCTGAACGACACATTCGGCCCTGTACAGAAGGTCAGAGCTAAGGACTTTGGTCGATCTGCGTGCAAATGAGGTCTGCCTCTTCCTCAAGCCCTTATCTTAAAGAACTTTACTTAACTGCAGCCGTGCTAATCCGAAATTAGCATATGTAAGTAGGGAAAGGAAGGGAATTATCTCACTGTGAGACCAGCATAATCAGGGGTGCTTTGGACTTGACCCAGAAAACTGCAAAGGATGCGAGGATGCCATGCCAAATCTCAGAAACCTTTTCTATGGACATTAATTCCAAGCTGGATGCGCATGTCGCTTGAACCCGTCAAAGTAATCGAATTTAACATCACCATGCACTAATTCCATGGTTACCACACTTCAAACAGAGACCATGGGACTAATAATGAGCAAAGAAGGTCACAGCCGTGTACCAATATACACTGGCCACTCAACAAAATTTTGTGATTGTGTCCCATTCTCACTAGGACTGTCTTTCATTCATTATGCATACATATCCTCTTCGGGATGGCGCTCATGGCCGTCCCCGTGGTAATACATCATCAGGTTATTTCGGTGCATGAAAGGTAGGTAATGAATGGTGGGGTAGGGGACCCCCTGCTGTTCCTCTGCCTCCGCTCTTATCGTCCTGGCGGACTCAATTGTGTTTCTGTCTGTCTCCCTTCTTGTTCCCGCCATGGTTGTTGCCCTTCTTCTCATCCTTGGCAGTCAAAACCAACTCTAATGTCACGGGGAAGTTCTTCTTGAGCTTATCTACCACATGGATTGGGTTGAAGTCCCCCTTCGCCGTCAGCTTGCCGTCCTTCATGGTCACACATATAAGATAGACCCCTACAACATTACAGCAGACAAACTGTATGGGATAAAACGGATCTCGAATCAGCCAAACATGGGGGAGGGGAGGGGTTTTGACTTACCAGGAATGCACGAGACGATCTTCATGGCCTTCTGCTTGTCCATCTCGTCATGCAGGTCGAGCTTCACCGCAGCTACCTGTCCAAAATGAAGAAAACATCGGCAGGTGGGTTCTTGGTACGCACATGCCGGGTAACGAGTGGTGTGGAAGGGTAACTACCGTATCCCCTGCTGTTCCTCCACCCTTCCGGTCCTTGCCCTGGCTGTTGATCCGCACTATCTTCACGGAGCAGAGCTTCTTCAACTGTTCCAACAGCTGGATGGGGTCGAAGTCCCCTGTCGCGGTCAGCACGCCGTCCTCCATGTTCACCGATATGTAGTCGATCCCTACAACGAAGGAAATTTGAGATAATAACAATAAAGAGAGAAAGAGAAGGGGGTGAGGAGAGGAGAGGGGATTTTGACAGACCGGAAACGCCGGAGGAGGCCTTCATGGCCTTCTTCCTGTCCTTGTCGTCGAGCAGGTCGGGGAGCTTGAGGATTGCTTCCTGTCAGAACACATCATGGTTACCGGAGAACCCAAGCAATCACAAACAAAGAAGAAGAAGAAGAAGAAGACGAAATCAGCTCTCATGTACCATAATAATCAATAATAATTGAGAATTTTGATGGAATTTTATTTGGGTAAGAGGAGGAGGGGAACGTGGATGCGATGAAAGTAATGTGGGGGGGTTTTTATACATGTCGTGTCAAGTCAACGACTCCTAGTCAATGGGGAAAAGCTTTGTTTTTTTTCCCAGCGTGGGAAGAAGAGCCAAGTGCTTGGGTGGGAGAAGAAGCTTCCCTTCGATCTCGTCCCCATTGTCATCCATTACATGAAAGGAAGAACGATGCTTAATTACGAGATCAAGCCACAAATCTTTTCGTTGTCCAGGTAGACTGACTGACTAATAAATACCATAATATCATCAAACAAACCCCCGATGTCTTTTTATCGAATCCAGCCAAACTGTTAATGAGAATACTTCAAAGAAAAAATAGAAAAAGGCCATAAAAGTCGTTCCTCCCTCCTCCTCTAAAAGGGAATCCTCTCAGGTCTCCCCCCCCCCAAGTCAAACTCGAGTCATCATTCAATGTATGCGAATAGACAGTACTTGGTACTTATGTTGTCTTGATTGGGTCATGCGCGTCTTTCGGACATATTTAATGAACTTCTCATTATGCAACTCATTTAAAAATTAAAAAGAAGAAGAAGAGCAGAGAGACCTTCGGAGAAGCTTCTTGGGCCGAGTTTGATAAAAATATTTCTTCCCACGCAATCATAACACCAAAATCAATGCGCACGTTCCCCATTTTCCACTTTACTCGGCAAGCTGACGTTCATCCTTTCGTCATTGGAATCAAGATAATGGTAATGGAAAGTGTCATAAACGGAATAATAATAAATGAGGATGAGGACGAGGAGGAGAAGGGTTTAGTTCTTTAATATTTGAGTGAACTTGGTCGACAAATTTGTCAATTGAACAAATGAGACACTAAACTATAAAGGTTGGCTGAACTTGGTCGACAAGTTTGTCAATTGAACAAATGAGACACTAAACTACAAAGGTTGGCTGAACTCGCTCGACAAGTTTGTCAATTGAACAAATGAGACACTAAACTACAAAGGTTGGGTAAGTTTGCGGGTGATTGGTTCCATTTTAATATTATTTCGTGAATAGATAGTTTCGAAATTTCGAAAATAATGTCTCGAAGTCCTTTTTGAAAATAATATCTTGAAAATGATGCACATCGAGACATGAGAAAGAAAATAAAAACATTTAAACATTTAATTACCGTAGTAAAATGTTTGCTTTCAGATAAAGTCTTTCTTTTTTTTTTATTGTTCGAGGTGAATACTAAAAAAAAAATAGGAAAAGACCATAAAAGTCGTCCTCAAAGTGATCTTCTCCTCCTCTTCTAAAAGGTGAGTCCATCCGAAGACGAGCCCAAGTCAAATTTGGCTCACCCAATCAATGCATACACATATAGATGGTACTTGGTGCTTACGGTGTCTTTGATTGGTTCACAGACATATTTAATGAGCTTATCATTATGGATTCATAATTATATAACTCGTTCCAAAATTTACAAAAAGGAAAAATATTAAAATCACTCGACTTTATCATGAGTAAACTTTACATCTAAACTTTTTCTTTCTTTACTCTTTTTTTTTTTCATACATACATCGTTGTACAAGTGGTTTGGCTGGATCGTCGTGCCTTACCAAGATTTTTTGTATTCACTCATTATTAAATTAATGCAGGTTTACTGCCGTGTTTTATCTTAAAAGCGGATTCATATAACACTTTTGTTTTATTCCTTCTCCATTTGAGGGGTGGGATCGGAGCTAAAGACTCTGGTCTGCCTGCACCCAAATGAGGCCTTCCTCTTCCTCAAGCCCTTTACATGCAGGAAACGATACTTCATTGCACCGCGAGACGATCGTGATCGGAGGGGTGCTTTTAGACTTGACCCAGAAACATTCCGGCATGACTTTTGCCTCGATGCACTTGACTTTACTGGATGGGTCTACCAACGGGTATAGCTGCATTCCCAAATTTCGAACATGAGACCTTGGCTAAGCGATTCACTCACTTTGCCGGGTCCTATGTCGTGCTATTACAGCGGAGGGGAGATCTATAGATATGATAGCGTCCACAGAGTTGTGTTCGGATTGGGTGGAGGAGTTCGAGGTTCGGTCGGGGGACATGTCATAAAATATTTCATACAAATTAATTTTTATTTGGTCAAAGGTGTTTAAACTACACGATGTCTATTGCGTGACTTCAGTTCATTGTAATTCTTTCGTCTCGTCATAAAATATGCTGTTTGTAATTCCCTTAACGTGCAATCTCAATTATGTCAAGAACAAAAAACATTTCGGAACAAGTTCTCCAATAACACTAGTCTCCTACAGGACTGAAATAAGCTTGTCATGTTGAAAGCCTGTAACGATTAACTCGTGATCTGCGTAACATTTCATCAATTACGGACGTGATGAAACTACTACTACTAGTAGTATATATATCCGACAAAACAGTCGTAAGAAAGACAACAACATAAATTTCGTGAAAAAATTTTCATGTAATATTACAGTCGTCCTATGTTATGTTTCTATTCTAATTTCTTTTTCCCTTAAAGATAATCGTGTGCTAGAAAATGATAACGCGAAAGTGTCTCAAATGGACGGAAAGAAAGAAGTCCTTTTTAACTGTTTAATATCTGAGTGAATCTTGGACATCAAGTTAGTTATTTGAGCAATGAGACAGTAAACGACAAAGATTGGCGTAGGTGTGGGGCATAGGCCACATTAACAGGAGGATCCATAAAAAAAAAAGAAACAGAAATACACAGCAAGATGTACTATAACACGCACCCATCGTGTTTCTTAATTTCTTCCCATCACCAGGTGAGGCCGAGGCCTCATGTTCGTTCGGGTGGTGCCCTGGGGTTAATACATCGGCAGGTAGTTATAATTTGGATAAGACGGGACGTAACGAGCGGCGACGGGTTTTCTTCCGGGATCGTTCTCGTCCTTTGCGGGGTTGATGGAAAGTATTTTCATGGAGAAGAGCTTCCTCGTCTTCTCCACCAGGTGGATTGGATCAGAGTCCCCCTTCACCGTCACCATCCCGTCCTCCTTCATGGTAACCCTTATCAAGAAGACCCCTACGCCATTTCAACAGACACGAGTTTTCTTTCTTTAAGAGAAGAGAGGGAGAGAAAACGAAAAATATGTGATGAAACGGATATCGGATCCACCGAGAAGAGGGGAGTGCTCCCTTTTCACGTACCAGGAGTCCCCATGGCCTTCTGCTTGTCCTTCTCTCTGCGCAGGTCGAGCTTCAGGACGGCTATCTGTCCAAAACGTAGAAAACATTGGTACGAAGAAGAAAAACATTGGTCCATCAATATTTGGAAATGACTTGATAATTTGGTCTTATTTTCCAGTTCCGAAGAAGAAAAATATTTTGATTACCCTTACAATAAAATTTGAATAACGATTTCATCCCGCCTACAATTTTTTTTATCGTAAGACAACAATTTTTTGACATGAAAAAAAAATCCCAATTGACATGAGACGTACCATGACTTGTTTTAGTAATATTCGGGTTATTGGCCCAAAGATTACACTAAGAGGGGGGGTGAATTAGTGTTAAGTCCAATTAAGGAATTCTTAAACGCTTTTTCACAACCCTCACAGCGGAAGTAACTTACTGTAATTTACAGAGCCTTCAAGTTTCTGTAATTACGGAACGTGTGAAATGGACTTCGAAATGAGTCGTAGAACACAAAGGATTTTATAGTGGTTCGGTGAAAGCACCTACGTCCACTTTCGGTCACTTTTCACTAATAACTCGTATAGAGATTACAGTGTAGAAGGTAAAACCTTTTGTGGTGTAAGAAAACAATTTATTTAACCACGGGACGGTAAGACTAGCTTTACCAATGCAAGAAACTCTCTTGCTGTGTTTAGGATGTGTCTAGGTTGAATCACAAGGAAATCAACCAGACTTGAGCAAGCACAGAACGTTGGCTGGAAGCTTCAGCCTTCTGTGACTCTGTAGCGGGCTATTCCTTCTGTGGATCAGCGAACAGATCCGATGACGCTTTCTCCAAGTGTTTGGACGCCTCTGATATGCTTCTCTTTTTGTGTTTTTGGTTTAATCTGCAAAACAAATAAAGATAGACCGTCTACAGTAGGTTGCAGTCCCTCACCACTTACGCCTGCTGCAGAAACCTTCTCTTGGATCTGCTGTACGCCCACCCGGCGTTTCGGACAGCACTCCTGGCCAAGTCCTTCGGATTCACAGCCAACGACGCCTACGGAGTGGCTTCACCAAAGCACACCTGCTGCAAACGCACAGATAACAAAATAACCAACTACTGAAGGTTGAAGGTCCCTCACCACTGAACCCCTGCTACGGACTCATTCTCTCCGACCAACTCTGTACGCCTACTCGCCACCAACGAACCCTTCCCCAGGCCCTGATGTACGCAGTTCGACGTCACGGACAAAGTTCCGGTCGAGTCCCTCAGATTCGTACGCAACGAAGTCACCGGAGCGGCTTCACCCACGCTTAACCCGCTGTAGTTACCTTCTGCGAGAACTCTCGCCTGGAGAATCCGTCCTGCACACTTGCACACACGTTAAACACCACTAACGTTGCCAAATGCGAAGATTTACCTCTGATCAAAATCTCTTTTTGTGTTTTTTAGGTTTTTCTTTTATATAGAGGTTCCGTCCTCCTGTAAAGAAGGAAACTTATTTTGCCAAATACGTAAAATGACCATATTCATCCCCAACGTGTAAAAATCATTTAGGGACAATATTTGATTGATTTCAGATCAATCGAATCATCCAATCACGAGATCTCATCTTACAGAAGGTTAGAGCCTAATTCGGTCAGCAACCTTCTCTAGTTGGAAAGAAAGAATATTTTATTTCCAACTTGAGAAATATGATGATGGGGTCGTGCAAATATCTGGTTGGAACCTCCAGATTTAATTTTGTCTTATTTTGACAATTAAATCCCCAGATAATGCATTATAGAAGGTTCGGCCAATAACAGCAACTTGACCTTCTATATAAGGAAATAATCAACGATTTATTCCCAAAAATAATTGATTCGTTCCAGACAAGTAAAAACATTATATCTGGACGAAATATTAATCCAAATAATATTCCTTAGAATATTATCTTTTTGAATTAATAATTTAATTAAGATAATCAATAATTAATTAATAAATAATTTATTATTGAAATATCTATTTATGGAAATATTATCTAATCACGTCTCTTGATCTGAAATAATCCTTGGAGGGTAAAGAAAATATTTTCGTGATATTTTTCATCTCTTACGAAGCGTATCTTTGTTACAGGAGGTTTCAGCTTCTGTAAAGTCATAGTAGGTGAAACCTGCTGTTTAACTCATTATCAAAATCTTATCAACACGGGTTCCACGAAAAGCCCTCGGGTTGGGGGAGGGGGCTTACGACGACCTCAGGTTTGGATAACTCCCGATACGAGACAGAGACATATGAGAATATAATTCTACTATATTCGGCATATCATTCATTCCTCGGTCGGTAGGAATTAGTAGTTTAATATTCCAAACTTCACGTCACTACAGCCACATTAGGTCAGCAGTTTTGTTATCGAGTAACTCAAAGTCGAATTTAGATTAAAAGATTGGAAAGTCTTTTAAAAGTAGAGATTGAGATACTTACGAAAGACAGTTAAAAAATAATTTATTTTCACAACCTTAGGAACAAATAACATGATCTCTCTTCTACAAATACGTATAATAATGTTGCATCTATTCAGCATATGACGCAGCCGTTTGGGTTCTCCTCTACGCTGCCGGGGCGGTCGTAGTAATACATGGGAGGGGCGGCGGGTCTCGGCGGGTAGTTCTGGTACATGTATGGCGGGTACTGATGAGTGATGTGGAAGGGGTAGGGGTAGGGGACTACCTGGCCTCCCCCGCCCTTCTGGTCCATGCCTCCTCCGCCGGAGTTCTTGTCGCCTCCCTTCTCGTTCCCTTCCTTGGCCTTCCCCTGGTCGTCACCCTTCTTCTCCTCCTTGGCGGGGCCGACCGACTCTATCTGGGTAGGGAAGAGCTTCCTCAGCTTCTCCACCAAGTGGATCGGGTCGAAGTCCCCCATCACCGTCAGCTTCTGGTCCTTCATGTTCATGGCGACCGAATCGATCCCTACAACACGACGAATGAAACTCAGAAAACGCCGAATCTCGAATTGGCAGAAGAGGAAGAGGAGGGGGGGGGGGATGGCTTACCGACGAAGCCGGAGACGACCTTGAGGGCCCTCTTCTTGTCCTTGTCGTCGTGAAGGTCGAGCTTGAGGACGGCCTTCTGTGGGAAACCAGGGGAAGATAATCGTCAAACCCAAAAAAACCAACCAAGATGAAAGAAAGGAGGAGATGGAGAAGATGATGAAATCAATTCAAACTCTCACCTGCGCCATCTTCACAGAGGATTCAGAGGGAGAATTTCGAGAAAAGAAGGTGAGGGGTTGGTGGGGCCGTGAGTTTGTTGTGATGTGGATGATATTAAACTAAGTGTGTGTGGTGGTGGTGATGGGGGCTTCTATTATTTATAGTGGACGGGGGAGGGGCGGGTGTTATTGGAGTCAACTCAGTCAAGGGGACGACACTGTTTATGTTAAGTTGGACGTGAATAAACTCTTTTTTTTTTTTTTTTTGAAAGAAAACGCGGTCGTTTTGAAAGAACCGGGGACACGTTCCTCCAGATTTTTCCTTCTTTGATCTTGCCCCCGTCTGTGTTTGTTTTCCACGGAAAAGAAAAGTCTACCCCCGGAAAAGTTTGAAATTAGCAGAGACTATAACTCCTCCGAACACGCGATGACTGTGTTGGTTTTCGACGAGGATGACCATAAGAAGAAAGTCTACCCACGGACACCCAGAAAGGGCAGGACAGGGAGGGAGACGAGGAAGAAGCAAAAAAGCTTGCGCAGCCGCTGGCTGGCCCTTTCCTATCCTCCCACGAACAGGGTTAGGTTTCACCTAATGTTATCTTTTACTACAAGGTCCTTTTTGTAATATACCAAATTGCTTATTTGTTTGTCGACCCAGAAAAACCATCAGGGCCGAAGCCCGTCCATCCCCTGCCGGAACCCCATTACTTTGAACACATTTGCTGCATTCATTAGTAAGTGGTGGAATCCGGAATCGATTGTTTAAAACTCACACCTGTCGAATCCTGATTGGCTACCCACACTTCGCATTCCTTTTTCTCGGCACACGCTCTCTGGATCGCCGCCCACTGCCTTTCCTCCGACTAAAATGTCCTAAATAATAATTTTATTAAGGGTTTAAAAGGTGTATCTTTATGTTATATTTTTAACATATTTAAAAAAAAAACTTACAAAATATACAATCTATGAAAGATAGGCTAAATCAGTAAAATTAAAACATATTAACGACGTTAACAGAATCCTATAATTAATTACCACCCCATCACCATAAACTCGGTGAGCCTCACCCCCCCCCCCCCAAACTCAAAACCCACGTATAAATCCCGCCCAACAGGTTTCAGGCAAAAGCAGCCGGTGCCTCCTCAACCCTGACGGAATGGCTCTCCTCGGATTCGGCAGACCATCCGATCCCGCCAACGTCAATCCCACGGCCGAGGAGGTTCCAGGCAAGAACGTCCAGAAACCCTACACGATTACCAAGTCCAGGGAAAGCTGGACCGACCTCGAGCACGACAAGTTCCTTGAAGCTCCGATGGATTTTAATTTGCCCTTGTTGTGTGTTGGTCGGGTTTCCTTTCTTTCGGCTTGAAGTGGGATTGGGCATTGGGGTTTTCGGGTGGTTGAGTAGATGGTGAGATGCATGGAGAAAGTCCCACGTTAGAAGACGACGCCCGGTATATAAGGAGGAAGGATCTCCCCCCCTTAGACTAGATTTTGGGTTGGTCATGTCCAAATACTCCTCTTTTGCAAGAAAAGCTAAGTTCTTTTCATAAAATCCCTTATGTAATGCTCAGAAAATCTTCGTCACCTTCAAGTCCTTTTATTTTCCGTCTTATCATTTGTCCATTCATTCCTCGTTGGTCACTATTTAGCATCTATTTTGTCACCCATCTCCCATGCAGGTGCTCTTGTTGATGAAGAATCTGTCAATAAATCTGACAAGTCCTGATTTCTAGGACCACGTAAGAGCCCCTCTCTCAAAAACAGTCCCCCAAAAATCATTGGAATGATCATGACTTTCTAAATTCTTACAGAGGAGACTACTCTTGACAAACGAGATAGACTCGGGGACAGTCATTGAGGATAGTGGTCAAGATGATCTATGTTGTGACGGTCCTGAAAGTAGGAGCTTGCAAAAAATGCATATACAGGATCCATTAGGATACCATTATTTTCCATTTGGCAGGTTTGTAGATATTGCGTTTTGGCTACCCAGTACATGGGATTTGCGTAGGCTGCCATGTACATAACATACATGCTTACCCAGCTTGAGAAATAATATAGAATTGTATAGTCCTAAAGTGGTGACAGGCGACTCTTTCCTTTGTGGCTCTTTGCCCGTGATAGCTTCTTTAATGGTGGCGTGCCAGTCGTAACCACGTGTAGTGGAGAAAAGATGGGGTCTTGAGAGGTTGGTGTGTAGCACGGGAGGTGACGCATGTCATGAATTGCTTCAGCTTCTGTTTCACAGGTATAACCAGTTATGAAAAGGTAGTTCAAGATCTCGCAGAAATGAAATTAGGTGGGCTTGCTGATGTATGCACGTTACCTTCTGGATCCCTTGCGGAACGTGTTACGATGAAACGAGAGACTGACGCTGGAGTCTCTTGTGTGAGAACAACATTGAGGCGGGGCGTGGAGACAAACTGTAATGGTAACCTGCAATTTCATGTGAAGTAACTCAATAATTTTGATTTCCAAGCATCAACATTATTGGGCTTTTATAATGGGCTCGCTGCCTCGGGCTTAAGTAATGGGCTCAGTAGTAGGCCTAACAGGCCCGCACTGGCTTCTGCTGCGCTCCAGTTTCTAACAAGACGACGTCGTTTCCCGGTGGGATTACTCCATAGCGATAAGGGAGAAACCCTAGCCTTTGCGGTCGGCGTTCGTCGGGGCGGGAATTCAAGGGTGTGCGTAATCCCCGATCTCGTCAAAAAATGGTAAGTCCTACGTCGATTGCGCGTCGTGGTTTTGAGTTTCGTGGGGATGTTGATGTTGAGCGGGGGATTTGATCTGTGTGCGGCAGATTATACCGGAGAAGAACAGGAGAGAAATCAGCAAATACCTCTTCCAAGGTCCGGTCGACCTTCCTTGTCCCTAAGAGTCCTTTCACACCGTTGAATTCGGTGCGCTTTTCTAGCTGACTGATTTTGTTGTGGCAGAGGGAGTCTGCTACGCAAAGAAGGATTATAACCTCGCGAAGCACCCGGAGATCAATGCCCCGAACCTCCAGGTGATCAAGCTGATGCAGAGCTTCAAGTCCAAGGAGTACGTCCGCGAGACCTTCGCTTGGATGCATTACTACTGGTTCCTCACCAATGACGGCATTGAGTTCCTCCGCACTTACCTCAACCTCCCCTCCGAGATCGTCCCCGCTACCTTGAAGAAGCAGGCCAAGCCCCTTGGTCGTCCTATGGGCGGCCCCCCTGGCGATCGCCCCAGGTATTGGTGTCGCACCTTGATTCGTTCTGTCTTGGATGCCTTTGAATTTGTATCCACGTGTTAGGAATGTAAAATATGATGTTGTTTGTGTTTGTAGAGGCCCGCCTCGCTTCGATGGAGATCGCCCCAGGTTTGGTGACCGCGAAGGCTACCGTGGCGGTCCAAGAGGGGGCGGTGACTTTGGTGGTGACAAAGGAGGAGCCCCTGCAGATTTCCAGCCATCCTTCAGGGTAAATTTGATCTTATTTGTGAATGCGAATGAAACATTAATTAGTCGAACGTTTCTGAACTCGATGATCCTATAATTTCGTTTTGTCATGGACCATGGATAAATACTGTCCCTGATTCCGTGTGTCATGTTTTGGCCTCCTCTTGACACCTAATTCTCTCGCATTGGTGCAGGGTGCTGGTGGGAGACCGGGCTTTGGCAGAGGGTCAGGTTCTTATGGTGCGCCATCATCTGGCTCGGGTTTCGCATAGGTTGCCCTTACGATATATTATGGTGAGGCTTGATTGGAGTTAACCCGTTTTGTATGCAGTAGCTGTTGGGGTGTGAATCTCGTGGATTTATGTAATGTTGTTTTATGACAAAGGAAATCTTCGGGCAGTATGTATCTGTCTTGATTGGGAAATGTTAACTTTAGGGCTATTCTTTCATCAGGCAATTAAGCAAATGATGATAGCCAGAATTAGCCCAACCACTTCAATGATTTTGCATCAAGATGTGATTGTGGGTTTGACAAGGTTCACAAGGATGAGGACATTAATCATCCTATTTCTTATTCATAAGTAGATCTTACAAAGGGGTTGGTGACATACATTTTCATGGAAACGAGATTAAATGAAGAATGGACATGGTTTTAGAGGTTGTAAAAGTTGAACATGATCAATCAATGGGATCCATTGCTAGTAGATCAATGTTTGCGATCCTTGGTCAACATCCCATTGTCGTCACAGACACGAAATCATTTATGACACGTGCGAGGATCATGCTTCCCTCGCGGTTGCTAAGCTCGGCCCCATGACAATGCCCATCGATGAAGTGACTCACCACTGACACCCCCTTTTCTTCCATCACCTTCACGAGCTCGACCTGGCGATCAATCAGCGGGTCGCCACTGCTGCCAGCGACCAGGACCCTCCACCCGAGGGACCTCACCTTCTCCATTGCTGCCAGCCCTAGGTTGCTGTCTGTTGTCGGGTTGCAGTACTCATGGTCGCGGTCAGCACCGATTGGCAATGCCAGTTCCCACATGAGGTCGGTCACAACTGCTGGTAGTGCTCTGTCGTGGAATAGCCTCAGCTCCGACTCAGTCCTCTTCATACCCCCGAAGAAGGGCTGGTGCAGGATGAGTCCCCGGATATTCAATGGCTTCAGGTCATTGAGGCCACCGGTCGCTACTCTTAGTCCCGTGTGGTATGCTATGTTTCCGCCTGAGCTGCCTCCCATCAGGTAACAGTTTGAAAGGTCGGCGTACGTCGATATCCACTCATCCTTAGTGGTTCTGATGACCTCCAGGGCCTCCAATGCATCGTCATACGCAGCTGGTAACCGGTGCTCAGGCGCGAGGCGATACTCAACAGACACTACCACAGCAGGAAGAAGCAGCACCAGATCCTCAAATAAACTTTCTAGAACTGCCGAGGCCGCGCTAAAGAGGATGAATCCCCCGCCATGGAAGAACACAACGAGTGGTAGCTTTCCCCCCGGCGGACCGTGAACGCGATCACGGGGCAGGAGGACACGGAACCAAGTACGGCGAGAAGGGTTTACAGGGACGTCCTTGGAAAGGATTGGGATTGGGAGAGCGGGATCGGACATGGCGGGCATGTCCGGGAAGGCAGGGCGTGAGAGCGTGTCGTCGGGATTGAGTTTGACACCGAGGAGCTCAAAGGGATCCGAGGCGGGAACGGCCTGCGTCAGAGAATGACCGGAGGACGACATGGTTCGTTTTCGGAAGGTGAATACAGAGTGAAATGTAAATTTGATGATTGGGTGGGATGGTGCGCATTTATAATGTCAGAAATGGGGAAAGGGAACGGAGTTTATTGCGGGGTAGCTCATAACGTTCACATCGATCTTTTATGTGCCGCTGCGTTTGTTCACAGCGACAATAATGTCGCCAATAAGAGTATATTGGCTTTTTTAATCATGTTCTGGTCCATCCCCAACAAAGTCGTCAGTAACTAAACTTAATGCGGGGAAGGTCGCGAGTTTACCGCTTTTGGACGCGGCTAAACTTCTCCTCCGTGTACTACGAAATTTTTGCCAATTTCGTACCCAACCTGTCTCATATAATACGAAATATATACGAACTGAGTACGAAATAATTTCACACAATACAAAACATACACGAAAGGGTAGAGACTTTTTTGTATTTCGTACTTGAGTATGAAATTATTTCGTACATTACGAATTTATTTCGTACATAATTCGTACTCACTTCGTACAGTATGAAATTATTTCGTACCTTTCGTACTTGTTTCATACTGTACGAAACTATTTCGTACCCCAGAACGAAACTTTAGTAGAATACGAAATTATTTCGTACACTGTACGAAGCGAATACGAACTGGGTACGAAATAATTTCGTCCTCTACGAAGCCGAGTACGAAATAATTTAGCCTCTTCCACCGCTTTTTCGAGGACAACATCCTCATCAGCGTTTCGGCAGTTTCTTGTGATCTTTTACGTCCCTTCTTCCTGTTCATTTGGTCTTATTAACTCTAATAAGCCAAACTAAACTAAAATTAGCTCGCCGTAGTTCGGTGCGAGGGTTATATTTTATGTCCTCATTTTATTTTCTCGATAGTTGATCACCAGCCTAAGTTTTGGTGGGTATCCTTTTTGCCCACCGACAACTCATTTGAGAAGAACAGATACTAAAGCACCGTAGTCACCATTGACTATACAGCATAAAAATTACAGTAATTACAACTTTTTGATTGAATGAACGTAAGAGATAGATGAATCAATGACATTTTTGATTGATGGCTTATAACATGAACTAAAATGGAGGTTTATGCGGACAATACCGTTAGTTGGTAAAAAGTTTATAAAACCGCAATTTAGATAAATTTTCGCGATTTTAAATCGCAAATATTTATAGGGAGTCTTTCAAATTAAAACACTAATTCGTAAATTATTCACGAAGTAAGGGCGAGGGCTTACAAATATCAACTGAAACGTGCACAGACGTTTAGGGTAACTTTTTAAAAGCAGACAAGTCTTCGGCCGTCTGAATATTCTGTTGTTTGTCTGAAAAAGCGGAAGAGAAGACAAACTTCTTTTTGACAACAAACGTTCCCGTCACGACAATGATAAAAGGCCAGATCTCATCTGAATCTGGACGAATTCACTAAATCAGCTCTCATCTAGCCATGTCGTCTCCGTCCCCCGTCGACCCGTTCGAGTTCCTCCACATCAAGCTCAACCCCGACGGTACTCTCACCAGGGATCCCACGTTGTTTACCAACACCCCTGCCTCGTCGAATCCCGATGACCCCGTCCCCGTCCCTGTACTCTCCAAGGACGTCCCCATCAATGATTCCCTCGGGACCTGGTTCCGGATTTTTCTCCCCAGGGACAGACTCCTCGCCGAGGGGGACGTAGAGAAGTTGCCCCTGATAGTGTACTACCACGGAGGCGGATTCATCATCTGCAGCGCTGCCTCATCAGTCTTCAATGCGTTCCACAATGGGCTGGCGTTGGGCCTTCCTGCCGTGTTCGTTTCGGTGGAGTACCGCCTTGCCCCTGAGCACCGCCTCCCGGCAGCATATGATGACGCCGTCGAGGCCCTGAGGTGCATCAGAAAGACCGAGGATGAATGGTTGATCAAGCATGCTGACTTTTCCAACTGTTACCTGATGGGTACAAGCGCGGGTGGGAACATAGCGTTGCACGCAGGGCTACGTGTTGCATCGTGGAGCGCAGACGAGATTGGGCCAGTGAAGATCCGTGGGATGATATTGCACCACACTTACTTAGGAGGAGAGGAGAGGACAGAATCCGAGCTGAGGCTGGTCAACGACAGCGTACTGCCACAGGCAGCCAGTGATCTCATGTGGCAGCTAGCACTGCCCATCGGAGCAGACCGAGACCACGTGTTCTGTAACCCCATACCCGAGCGCAACCCAGGGCTAACGGAGTCATTGGACATGATTAAGCTGCTAGGTTGGAGAGTCTTTGTGGTGGGCGGCGACAACGACCCAACGTTCGACCGCCAGGTAGCGCTTGCGAACCTGATGAGAGGGAAGGGAATCCCCACTGTCAGTCAGTTCAGGGAGGGGGGTTGTCACGGTTTCGACCTCATGGACCCTGCGAAAACCAGAATTTTCGTCGACATCGTCAACAAGTTCATCTCTGGGGACTAATCCTTAGTTTCCATGTTATAACATGAAGTTGCAAATGAATAAGATCTTCGAACCCGTGAGTCGGTGCTCGTAGGTGCCCCTAAATGCCTTCAAATTGCGATTCCAATTTCTCTGTTCTACATCTGAGTTTGCAAGTATTAATCAAAGTTCTAGCTTATTCTTGTGACTTCAGTGGCATGTGAAACAGGGATGAAGGATGACAAAGTTTCACTACACGTGCTTTCTTCGTGCTTGCCTTTAGCCATGTTCTTTATCGTGCGACAATTTCGTGGAACAATTTGTTGTTTGCAATTAGCTTCTTTTTTGCATGGGTTGTCGAAGCAAGCAGTAGCATCGAGACATTTCACGCAGTCATGAATGTCTTGGTCATTTTTCTCCCAGCACCTTTACTAGCTCGACCAGGCTATCAATTAGTGGTTCCCCCTCACACCAGATGGCGATGAGGAACCAGCACCTCAGCAGCCTCACCTTCTCTAGTACTGCCATACCTTGGTTGCAGTTCTTTTTGTGGTCACGGAAGGCACCACAGGCAACACCAGTTCCCGCATGAGGTCACAGCAGGGAGCGTTCGTGTGCAAGGTAAAACAACAGCAGACATTACCAGAGCAGGGAGAAGCCACGCCAGGTCCTCCAAGAAGTTCTTTAGAACCGATTACACTGCTTAGAGCGAGAAAGTGAACCATCAGGATTGAGTTTTATACAGAGGAGCCCAAAGGGATCCGAATATGGTATGTCGGACACTGAACATTAACGAGAGGAAGTCTAGCGACATGGTCGTGGCATGACTTCAGCGTAACGAATGGTGAAAATAAAATGTTCAATTTGCGGCTCACCCATCAATAAGGTGAGACTTATGCTGTTTTATGAGTAGGAGGAAAGCTTGGGGCGTTCCATCAGTTGAATCTGTACTTGATTATGACATATCAACTTACTAGTTACATTAACACCCGATAAACAATTCGATTATGGATCAAGACGTGTTCATGGGTGTGATTTAGCCTTACAGGAATGATGCAGTGTGATCTTATTTCTCAATCAAACGCAGATCTTCTTCCCAACTGGTTGGTGGCATACATTTTCCTCAAAACCAGAGATAAAATGAAGAAATTAAGTTTTCTGAGGTGGTAAGCTTGACGTGAAGTAACGAAGGAATAAGCACTAGGGTATTGGAGTTGGGACATAAAGTGTGCGCATAGACATTGCGGACGGGGGAGCAGCGACGATCCGGGGGTTCGGGTCTGGACTCCCAACAGTGTCTGTGTCCACGGAATACCGCCTCACGCAGCGGCACAGCCTTGTGACCCTGTACGACGATTCCCTTAAACTATGATTTCAAGAAGAAGTCCCTTGGTTTGGTCTAATCCAAGTCGAATTGGACAATTTACTCAGAAAAACACTTTCAACTACAATTTACATTCATTTTTTTTTTCGTTTGCTCAGACGGCTCCAAATGCGTAAGAGAAGACGTTGTTCGACGGCAAGTTGCTGGTCAAGTCAAGGAAGGAGGCAAGAAGACTGCTTATAAAATGGCGGATAGGACCAAACATTCGTCTGAACGAATTCCCAAACTCCCTAAATCACTAGCTATTCTCCGTAGCTCTCATCAAGCCATGTCGTCGTCCGTCGACCCCTATGAGTTCTTACAGATCAAGCTCAACCCTGATGGCACCCTCACTAGGAACCCTGCGACGCTTACCATCGCCCCTGCCTCGTCGAATCCTGATGACCCCATCCCCGTCCTCTCCAAGGACCTCCCCGTTGACGATTCCCTTGGGACCTGGTTCCGGGTTTTTCTCCCCCGCGACAGACTCCATGCGGAGTGCAGGGGAGAGAAGTTACCCTTGATTGTGTTTTTCCATGGCGGGGGATTCATCCTCCACAACGCTACATTGTCGGCCTTCAGTTGGTTCAGTAATGACCTGGTGCTAGGCCTGCCTGCTGTGTTTGTGTCGGTGGAGTACCGACTCGCCCCCGAGCACCGCCTCCCGGCTGCATATGATGATGCAATCGAAGCCCTGAGGTGCATCCAAAGGACCGAGGATGAGTGGTTGATCAAGCACGCTGACTTTTCCAATTGTCACCTCATGGGTTCGAGCGCAGGGGGAAACATAGCATTGCACGCAGGGCTACGTGTTGCATCCAAGAGCGTCGATGAGCTTGGACCATTGAGGATCCGAGGTATGATATTGCACCACACATACTTAGGAGGAGAGGAGAGGACGGACTCGGAGCTGAGGCTGGTCAACGACAGCGTGCTGCCGCTGGCAGCCAGTGATCTCATGTGGCAGCTAGCACTGCCCATCGGAGCAGACCGAGACCACGTGTTCTGTAACCCCATACCCGAGCGCAACCCAGGGCTGACGGAGTCATTGGACATGATTAAGCTGCTAGGTTGGAGAGTCTTTGTGGTGGGCGGCGACAATGACCCAACGTTCGACCGCCAGGTAGCGCTTGCGAACACAATGAGAGGGAAGGGAGTCCCCACTGTCAGTCACTTCAGCGAGGGGGGTTGTCACGGTTTCGACATCATGGACCCGGCGAAGACCAGAGCTTTCGTCGACAACGTCAAGAAGTTCATCTCCGGTGCCTAATCCGCCATCGTTCCTTAGTTTCCATGTTGACACGCGAGTTACGTTGTCTATCCAGCTTGAATAGAATTATTTAACTGGGAATCTATAATTTTAATAAATAGTCAATTTCATAATATCACAGAATAATCTCCCAAAAGTTAAAAAGGAAATATTAAAAATGCAAATTAAACAATCATTTTCAAATTGGTTTTTTTTTCGAGGAGGGATTTTTAAATCTAGCATTTTTTTATAAAATCAACTACACACTTTATCGTAATAGTAAATTAATTTTTAAGACATTAATCGCATTTCGTGAATTTTTTTTTTTTAATTAATCTCGTATCGATGCAAACGTCTCAAAGTCCGACGACGTGTGTGGCTCGTATGAATCACAACCTTTCGTAACTTGATTGATTGAGCCGGTCGCGTCGCGACATGGATCCGTTTCACGAGGTCATCGACAACCACACCTGCTGAATCTAATTGCAGTCTCCCAAACCCTGTCCTCTCCACGGTTCTCGCAGTACCTGGGTTATATATGCTCCTTCACTGGCACGCAACTGGTTGGTCTGCCGGGGGAGTCGGGGCTCGAGAAGCTGCCACCGAAATCTCGACATAGTTTAATTGTCTGAGAATCGAACTCCCACCGAGCTTTATGAGAATGCTGAGTAAAAAACATTAGGATGGGTAAAGAGGGGAGGAGACAAGGAAGTAGGTGTTGATTTCTGTTTCAACAGTGGATTCATGTTCTGCAGTGCAGCCGAACGACGATCTTCTTCCGCATCCACCAAGACCTCTAACATCTGGACTCACTGGCGGTGATAGTGTCCATGTGCCCAAGCTCGCTCCAGCATATCTATATGCCATGATTCCGAAAAGCCAAGTCGCTTCAAATGATTTGATTTTTCAGACGAGGGGGATCACGACTGCATTCTCAACGATTTTCTCCGTTTTGTGAAATCTGAATCCAAGACCTTGTTGAAGAGGATAAGTCACCAAACCATCTGAACCGAATTCGCATATCATACGAGCGTATATCCAACGGTGTGGTTGGATGACTAAAGTGGACGATCAAGAAAAATAAAACGAAAGAGGGGTTACAAATCACAACTAGTAGTAATACTTGGACGCTTATAGCATTAAACTAGACCCCAACAAAAACACAGAAGTCCAACTTCTTGTGATGGAGACAAGTCAGGCGACAAGCCGGCGAAAGAAGAGAGAAGAAGTTGTTGTTTTGCTTATATGTTTGCCGGTCAAGGAAAGGCAAAAACAACAAAGGACAAACCAGAAAAAGGCCAGCAGACTTGTCAACAATGGGCGTTTGAACCAAAACAACTTGCGCTATTGAATTACCAACTCCGTAAACAATCCTGACGGCTTGGCACCACGTCGCGGTTCAGAATGAAAAGTAAAGAATCCAGGACGTGGACAACGGAATGTTGGTAGGACTCGGAGGAGACTCGCTGTTTCTGCTGATGCCATTGCCGGAAGAGCAAGGAAAAAAGGAAGAGAACAGAAAGCAGAGACGACTAGGTTGTAGCCTTGCTGTCTCGGGCAAAACTTTTTGTCATCCTTTTCTTTGTAGTCGTAATATTCATAACAACACAGCATGTCAAAGAATACGTTCGTCTAATCCATCGGTTATTTATGGCTATCAAGGTATCGCACATTAATTGCCTAAAACGTATGTTCAATGACGTGCCTCTGCTATGGTAACCGTCGTCATGCTTTAGAATGTGTCCCCCTTAGCCGCCGTTTAAAGATCTTCTATCCACCCGGACTCTCTGCTAGCTCGTATCCTCGATCAACTTGACTTCTCAACTGATTTGTATCTCAATCGTCTCTTTTCACTTTAGCGGTTCAGGGACTTCATGCTTCCTTATTGGTTTCACCTGACTCTTCTCAAACTCGATTCGGGAATCTGGGCTCTCAAGTCGCCTCAGGAGGACAGAGAATGAATGGTTAATCAAGAATTCTGAAGTTTCCAACTGTTACCTGATGTGTTCGAGCGTGGGCGGGAACATAGCGTTGCACGCGGGACTACGTGCTGGTGACCAGCGATCTCATATTGCTGCCTGCACTGCCCGTCGGGGCCAACCGTGACCACATGTACAGCAACCCCACGCCTGAGCTCCAAGGGATCTGAATCAGGAACATCGTACAGTATGTATCTGTCTTGATTGCGAAACGTTAACTTTAGGGTTATTCTTTCATCAGGCAATTAAGCAAATGATAATAGCCAGAATTAGCCCAACCACTTCAATGATTTTGCATCAAGATGTGATTGTGGGTTTGACAAGGTTCACAACGATGAGGACATTAATCATCATATTCTTATTCATAAGTAGATCTTACAAAGGGGTTGGTGACATACATTTTCATGGAAACGAGATTAAATGAAGAATGGACATGGTTTTAGAGGTTGTAGAAGTTGAACATGATCAATCAATGGGATCCATTGCTTGTAGATCAATGTTTGCGATCCTCGGTCAACATCCCATTGTCGTCACAGACATGAAATCCTTTATGACACGTGCGAGGATCATGCTTACCTCGCGGTTGCTAAGCTCGGCCCCATGACAATGCCCATCGATGAAGTGACTCACCACTGACACCCCCTTTTCTTCCATCACATTCACGAGCTCGACCTGGCGATCAATCAGCGGGTCGCCACTGCTGCCAGCGACCAGGACCCTCCACCCGAGGGACCTCACCTTCTCCATTGCTGCCAGCCCTGGGTTGCTGTCTGTTGTCGGGTTGCAGTACTCATGGTCGCGGTCAGCACCGATTGGCAATGCCAGTTCCCACATGAGGTCGGTCACAACTGCTGGTAGTATTCTGTCGTGGAATAGCCTCAGCTCCGACTCAGTCCTCTTCATACCCCCGAAGAAGGGCTGGTGCAGTATGAGTCCCCGGATATTCAATGGCTTCAGGTCATTGAGGCCACTGGTCGCTACTCTTAGTCCCGTGTGGTATGCTATGTTACCGCCTGAGCTGCCTCCCATCAGGTAACAGTTTGAAAGGTCGGCGTACGTCGATATCCACTCATCCTTAGTGGTTCTGATGACCTCCAGGGCCTCCAATGCATCGTCGTACGCAGCTGGTAGCCGGTGCTCAGGCGCGAGGCGATACTCAACAGACACTACCACAGCAGGAAGAAGCAGCACCAGATCCTCAAATAAACTTTCTAGAACTGCCGAGGCCGCGCTAAAGAGGATGAATCCCCCGCCATGGAAGAACACAACGAGTGGTAGCTTTCCCCCCGGCGGACCGCAAACGCGATCACGGGGCAGGAGGACACGGAACCAAGTACCACGAGAAGGGTTTAGAGGGACGTCCTTGGAAAGGATTGAGATTGGGAGATCGGGATCGGACATGGCGGGCATGTCTGGGAAGGCAGGGCGTGAGAGAGTGTTGTCGGGATTGAGTTTAACACCGATGAGCTCAAAGGGATCCGAGGCGGGAACGGCCTGCGTCAGAGAATGACCGGAGGACGACATGGTTCGTTTTCGGAAGGTGAATACAGAGTCGAATGTAAATTTGATGATTGGGTGGGATGGCGCGCATTAATAATGTCAGAAATGGGGCAAGGGAGGGAAACGTGGATTACTTTTTTAATGAGTGGTTGATCAAGCACAATTATTAAACATTATCATAATAATCATCACTTAAATCAACTCAATTAAAAAACAACTTAAAATTCGAAATTAAAACCACCAACGTAATTTTCTTAAATCAATTTTAATTTCAACAATTACTTATAATGAATGTCGTGGTTGCTGTCTTCATTGGGAAATGTCAACTTAAGCAATTACATTAAAACCCTATAAACAATTTGATCGTGTATCACAAGCTCTGTTCTTGGGTGTGATTAGTTTTACAAGGACGGAGCCATTAATCTGATTTCTTAATCATATGATGATCTTACGAAGGGGTCGGTGACGTACATCTTCCGCAAAACAAGAGGAAATTAATAACAATACATGAAGTTTTCAAAGGTTGTTTGACATGATCGACAACCAGGATCGTTTCCAATGACGATCGATCAACCTTCCGACGTGGTTGCAGACACGAAATCCTTAATGATATGGACGAGGATTTTACCCCACTCACGCTTGTGAACCTCGAATCCGTGAAGATATCCCTCGCTGAATCGACTCGCCACCCACACCCCCTTTTCTTCCAACATCTTGACGAGCTCGTAATGGCGATCGACCATAGGGTCATCTCCCCCACTGGTGACCAGGACCCTCCACCCGAGCGACCTCACCTTCTCCAGTGCCGCCAGCCCTGTGTTGCTGTCCACTGTGGGGTTGCAGTACTCATGGTCACGGTCAGAACCGACTGGCAAAGCCAGCTCCCACATGAGGTCGGACACAACCATCGGAAAAGTCCTGTTGTCGAATAGCCTCAGCTCCGACTCGGTCCTCTTCATTCCCCCGAAGAAGGGCTGGTGCAGTATCAGTCCCCGGATATTCAATGGCTTCAGGTCATCAAGGTCGCCGGTCGCAACGCGTAGTCCCACGTGGTATGCAATGTTCCCTCCTGAGCTGCATCCCATCAGGTAACAGTTCGAAAGGTCGGCAAAAGTCGATATCCACTCATCCTTAGTGGTTCCGATGACCGCCAGGGCCTCCAATGCATCGTCATAAGCAGCCGGGAGCCGATGCTCGGGCGCGAGGCGATAGTCGACAGACACTACCACGGCAGGAATGAGCAGCGCCAGGTCCTCAAAGAAATTATCTTGAACCGAAGAGGCCGCACTAAAGAGGATGAATCCCCCGCCATGGAAGAATACGATAAGTGGAAGCTTTTCCCTTGGCTTACCGAGAATCAGATCGCGCTGCAGGTGGATACGGAACCAGGTGCCGCGGGAAGGGCTGACGGGGATGTCCTTCGAGAGGAGCGGGACAGGAATATTTGGATCGGACACGGAGGGAGAGTTGGGTAGGGTGGGGCGAGAGAGGGTTCCGTCCGGATTGAGTTGTATACCGAGGAGTTGGAAAGGCAGAGGCTGTCCGGAGGCCGACATGGCTGTTGGTGGCGCGTTCTTGAAGATTGAAATGCTAAACTCTAAACTTTAATCACTCGGTCAACAACATTTTCATGTGATTTCATTTATGTTGTCCGTTTCCGAGCCTTGTTGGACTCTTCCGGATTTGGTTAATCCATTTTGTTTATTTGGATTGGATCTATCCAACCTTCTTCTTATGTTGTTGTTTGTCAACAAACTTGCTGATCAAGAAAAGGGCAAAAAAGATAAACCAAGAGGACATAATAATACATATAAGATGGCTTATATAACAAACCTTTGTCTGAATGAATTACCAAGCTCCATAAATCACTTGCTTACCTCCCGGAGCTCTCATCTAAGCCATGTCTTTGCCGTCTTCCGTCGACCCCTTCGAGTTCTTACAGATCAGGCTCAACCCCGACGGCACGCTCACCAGGAACCCCGCTAGGTTTCCTGTCTCCCCCGCCTCATCAAGTCCCGATGACCCCATCCCTGTCCTCTCCAAGGACCTTCCTGTTGATGATTCCCTTGGAACCTGGTTCCGGATTTTTCTCCCCCGGGACAGGCTACAGGCGAAAGGCCGGGAAGAGAAGTTGCCTGTGGTAGTGTACTACCATGGCGGTGGATTCATATACTGCAGTGCTGCCTCGTCAGTCTTCCATAGGTTCCAAAATGCCCTGGCACTAGGCATACCAGCCGTGGTCGTGTCGGTGGAGTACCGCCTTGCCCCTGAGCACCGCCTCCCTGCCGCATATGATGATGCGATCGAGGCCCTAAGGTGCATCCGAAGGACTGAGGACGAGTGGTTGATCAAGCAGGCTGATTTTTCCAACTGTTACCTCATGGGTTCGAGTGCGGGAGGGAATATAGCGTTGCATGTGGGGCTGCGTGTCGCATCCTGGAGCATCAGTGAGCTCGGGCCATTGAGGATTCGAGGGATGGTATTACATCACACTTACTTAGGAGGAGAGGAGAGGACGGATTCAGAGTTGAGGCTGGTCAATGACGATGTGCTGCCACTGCCCGTCAACGATCTCCTGTGGCAGCTTTCACTGCCCATCGGGGCCGATCGTGATCACGTGTATAGCAACCTGGCACCAGATCGCCACCCAGAGCTGACAGAGTCCTTGGACAGGATTAAGCTGCTAGGTTGGAGAGTATTTGTGACGGGCGGCGACAACGACCCCTCAATAGATCGCCAGGTAGCGCTTGCTGACTTGTTGAGAGGGAAGGGGATCGTCACTGTCTGTCACTTCAGCAAGGGGGAGAATCACGGTTTCGACATCAGGGAACCCACGAAGGCCGGACTTATTGTAGACAACGTCAAGAAGTTCATCTCGGGTGCCTAATCCCGATTCCTTAGTGTTCCGGTTATAACCTTTTACAACTACGAATGAATAATGAGATCATTATATGATCGGTAGGTGGCATGTAATAAAATTCTCGACGCATTCATCCAAAGGATTTCAACATGGCATTACGGTTTGAAAGGCATCGCCCTGCGACATCACGCATATGATCAGGAGAGGGAGTAAAAGTAAGCTACAATCGGTTAGACGAAAGTATAAGTACATCTTTGAAGAAGAAGAAGAAGAAGAAGCACGGGAAGGACGAACTGGATCGACTCAAACAGGTCGAGAAGAGGGCACAGGCTAGAGGGCATAGTGAAGGTATGTTTCTAAAAGGCCACAACTCTCTCTCAGAGGGGGTGACCCTGGGGCGGTAACATACCAGCCCACGGATCGATGACCCAGTGACAACAGTAGGATTTCTGAGTGCTCAGGGAGCCGGACTTTGACTCCCAAACCAGCATCATCCAAGGACTGGTCATCCCTACAGAAAAGAGACAAAAAGGCATGGTAACCTACTGAACAGAGGCTTGTTTGGGTGGGTCCACCAATTTAGGTCTGATATAACTTCCTGGGATGATAAGATTGTGGCTCTCTTGCCCAGACCCCCAGGCCGACTACAAGTGTCATCCTCGTTACGGGTGAATAAAGGACAAGGGGAGAGAGACAAACAAAGCTTGCAAACATAGTGACACTCGATGATGACAATCCCTACGACCGCTCCTCCCAAGCAGAACCAGTGTTTCCCAGCCAGAGCGTGGGGGTCCCCTCAATGGCGTCCTGTGCCACGTCAGCTTTCGTACTGGCATCCCCCCGCCTGCCTTCTCCCCGTCCTCACCTAGCCCTCGGCTCCTCTTCTCTGGGTCTCTCGCGCATTCCGCCACCTCGCGGTGGTCCCCGTCAACTGAGATTGGTGACCCGGGTGGGCTCCCCGTTGATGAGCTTGAGATTGAACCAACCTTTGATAAAGCCCGATGACAGCTGGGGCGTGTGGACTGCCCTCTTTGCCACCGGCGCCTTTGGCATCTGGTATTCTCTTTCCACTTCGCGTGTGTGTGTGTGTGTGTGGTGGTGGTGTCGTCGTCGCTGGTGGGTGATTGGATTGATTTGTAAAATGAGAGGTCGGAGAAGACGAAGATTGGGAGCATGGTGAGCTCGGCGTTGGTGAGCACCTTGGTCGGGCTCGTCGCGAGCAATGTCGGGATCATTCCTTGCGACTCACCGGCCTACTCCACCGTCCTGCAGTTCCTACTGCCGTTGACTATTCCTTTGCTGCTGTTCAGAGCAGACATGAGAAATGTCATCCGGTCAACGGGGAAACTCCTCCTGGCCTTCCTGATCGGTTCAGGTTGATGTTTTTTTGAGTATCGATTCCTAGGTGTTTCGTTAGACTATCGATCTCTCCGATGCAGTTAGTAGTCATGTTTTTCTCATTGGGATTTGTACAGTGGCAACTGTTGTGGGAACTCTTGTGGCGTTTTTGCTGGTGCCGATGAGGTCCCTCGGTCAGGACAATTGGAAAATTGCTTCTGCTCTCATGGGAAGCTATATCGGTGGATGTAAGTAGCTCATTCTCCCGTGCTCAAGCCTGGCTTCCCGCTGCCGCGTCAGCTCTTGTATTTCTGCATGTTCATTCACAAGCTGTTGTGACTAACAGATCTTTCCTGTTCCCCTCTTTTTGGCCCTCACCAATTCCTGTAGCTGTGAACTATATGGCGATCACGGAGGCTCTTGGTGTTTCTCCATCGGTAGTGGCAGCCGGAGTCGCTGCCGACAATGTAATATGTGCAGTGTACTTTATGGTGTTGTTCGCTCTGGGCTCAAAAGTACCTCCTGAGCCTCTGGTCTCAAAAAGTGGTCGGTATTCCCCCCTGTGGCATTTTTATTTTCATTGCAAACGTGCTCAATTTCTCCAGGTTTATGTTCTGATGCAGATGGTTCTGGGATTTCGGAGTCGGATAAGAGTGGCAGGCTCCCTGTGCTTGAAACAGCTACTGCTATCACTGCTGCATTCGCTATATGCAAGGCTGCCATTTTCATCACAAACTGGTTCGGGATTCAGGGGTGGAACCTCCCCATGATAACAGCCATGGTGGTTGTTCTTGCCACTGCATTCCCTAGACTACTCGGCTTCATGGCGGAACCCGGTGAAGCAATTTCCCTGATACTTATGCAGGTAAAAATAGCATTTCTGAACAATTATTTCTTCTCCTGGGGGAAACATTTAAGTGTCTCTACAAATTGAATCAGGTATTCTTCGCTGTGGTGGGAGCGAGTGGTAGCATTTGGAATGTGATCCACACCGCCCCTAGTATTTTCTTGTTCGCGCTGGTTCAAGTCACCGTCCACCTGGCAATTGTCCTAGGACTGGGAAGGCTGCTTCGATTCGACCTTAAGCTTCTTCTTCTGGCATCAAATGCCAACATCGGTGGTCCGACGACTGCTTGTGGAATGGCCACAGCAAAAGGGTGGAACTCTCTGGTGGTTCCGGGTATTCTGGCAGGCATATTTGGAATTGCGATTGCAACATTTCTCGGCATCACCTTCGGACTAGTCGTTCTCAGATACTTGTAGCTTAGAAACATTTTCGGAGGATTCCATCCGTATTGAGGGATATTTCCTTGGCATCTTTTGGTCGGTTCAGCCTGCAAGTTGTTTATTCATTATACGGCTTCAATGGTTAATCCAATGTATCAAATCATAGGAAGATGCCCAATGACGCACGAGGCACATGTTCACGACTTGCTAGTGTATCGCTTGTGTTGGAATGACACCATTTTCACCTCACCGCCTTGCCGGCTCCACTTGCTTGCAGGAGCAGCCAAATAAGATATCCCACCAATCTCCGTATTCGGAATTGTCAGGTCTGCACTCGGCCGAAACTATCCCAAGGTTGCCTTCCTGAATCCCCGGCGGGAAAGGGCGTGATGACAACAAGTTCAACTGCTTATCGTATGCCTGCTGTTTATTACCTTACTGAACCTTCAAGGGTCACAACCCGCAACCTCCGCCCGCGATGTCGTCTTTCTTCGGCATCAGAATTAAACATCAAAGGAGGGTTGACTTCTTAGGAGGCGAGAAACCAGGAGATCGTGTTTTCACTGGCCCTGCGATGGAAAAGAGGAAGCAGATCTTGTTTCCCTTTAAGTAGAGGAAAAGTTGGAAACCGAAATCACTCGGATTCCTTGCCATTGGATGATGATTGACTCCCAAGTTAAGTGAATCTACTGGGATTTCTTCCCATACAACTCATGAAGCCCCCTCCTTTTGAGAAGTCAAATGAATCAGAGGTAGAATAATATGAATAGTGAACCAATAAGAAATCGTTTACAGGATGTCAAACCACGTAGAGGGAAACTATTTCACCATGTCATAAAAAACAAAAAATTGATTACGAATATTTGGTAATCAACTAATTCCTGTCGTATATATACGTAACAGAGGAGGCATTTAGTCATATGCAAAAAACACTGAGAGAAGTGGTAGTCATGGAGAAGGAAGTGATTAGATGGGTCATTAGGCTGATCATCCTGGTTGTTTCATTGGGATACCTGCTGGTTTGGATAATGATTCCCACTAATACGTTTTACTTGAACTGGTTCCCCAGCATACAGTCCAGGACGGCTTCCGCGTACTTCGAGGGCTCCGGTTAGTTTTTCGTGCCCGACAGCGCCTGCTTGTTGGCAATGCAATGTTTGCGTGATTCGTCTCATGACCTCAGGTGCGGGCCTTCTGATCTACGTGTTCCCGGTCCTGTTTGTGGCCTTGCTGGCCTCGTTCTACATGCAGTTAAGAAGCAAGGAGGTCTACGTTGGCAAGAGCAGGTAACCTCCTCTCCCGTGGAACTGATATTTCGTTGTTCTTTGTGGACCGCACCGAGCTTTTGTGGAGGGTGGGTGATTTATGCTGTCACGACAGTTGCGGAAGATGGGGCTCGTGGAAGAATCCTGCTCTGGTAAGAGGGCCTCTGGGGATCGTTTCCTGGATAGAGATGCTCTTCCTGGCCATGTTCGTTGTCCTTCTGGTGTGGTCGTTCGGATCCTACATTCACGGGATTTTCCCGAATGCTGGCCAAGACGCGTCCAGCCAAGGACAGCTAGTGTAAGGAATTTTCCTTCTTGGTCTTGGCAAGATCATTCCATTCGCTAATCGATTTTGAGATTTCTCTGCAGGTGGGAGGTGAAGCTAAGTTATATGGCTTTGCTGTTGGGACTTGTCGGGTACATCTGCCTATCGTTCTTGTTCTTTCCAGTGACAAGAGGGTCATCGGTCCTACGGATCATTGGTGTTACATCGGAGGAGAGCATCAAGTACCATATCTGGCTCGGACATATAGCCATGACTCTCATCATGCTGCACGGCTTGATTTTCATTATCTATTGGGCAAAGACGAACCAAATTTCGCAGGTCAGTCGCACTCTTATGGTTTCCAGAATCCAGAGAAGCACTAACTGACTCGAGCTATGTATTTGACAGATGTGGCAGTGGCCCAAGGTCGGGGTTTCCAACATTGCTGGAGAAACAGCATTGGCTGCAGGGTTGTGCCTGTGGGCGATGACGTGGCCGCAAATAAGGAGACAGTTTTTCGAGTTGTTCTTCTATGCTCACCACCTCTACGTCGTCTTCGTCGTCTTCTTCGTCTTCCACGTGGGGTTCCCCTCTGCCACGACCATTCTTCCGGGATTTTATCTTTTCTTACTTGATCGGTACCTGCGTTTCTTACAATCTCAACAACGGGTCCGCCTAGTTTCTGTTCGAGTCCTCCCTTGTCAAACCATTGAACTAAACTTCGCAAAGCATCCGGGCAAGTACAAATTTCTCACTTTATCTCATTCCTGCACGTTCATTGCCATGACTGGTTGTTTGGTCATGGATATATTACAGGATTGAGTTACATGCCATCCAGCATGGTGTTCATCAATGTTTCAAGCATATCAAGGCTCCAGTGGCATCCTTTTACGGTCACGTCAAGCAGCAACATGGACACTGACAGTCTTAGCATCGTAATCAAATGCGAAGGGAACTGGTCCAAACATCTGTATGAGAAGCTATCCTCCCAGTCATCTCCCGATCCGCTTCCCATTTCCCTCGAAGGGCCATATGGACCTGCTTCTACTGATTTTCACAGGTATCTACCAATTCGACACAGCCCTCCTATTTAGATGAAAACGTCATATCGAGTCATCCTTTAATGTGCATTTCAGGCATGACAAGCTGGTGATGATTAGCGGAGGAAGCGGTATTACTCCGTTCATCTCGATCATCCGTGATCTCTTGTTCATCTCCAATGGAGATAATAACAAGATGCCCCAAATCAAACTTGTGTGCATTTTCAAGAAAGCAGTTGATCTCACCATGCTAGAACTCCTGCTGCCAGCTTCGAGCACAGAAATTGATATTTCTCAGTCCAACTTACAGATAGAAGCCTACGTGACCAGGGAGGAAAGCCCGGGTGATTACGCGAAAGAGCACATCCGAACAATACAGTTTAGACCCGGCAGAAATGATGTGCCAATTACTGCGCCATTAGGTCCCAGCAGCTGGTTGTGGTTGGCGGCTGTAATTGCGAGTTCCTTCGTCATGTTCCTGCTGATCATAGGAGTTCTGACTAGGTACTATATATACAAGGCTGAACAAAAATCGAGCACTGCCACCTTCTCAGATGCCGCAAGATCTGGCCTATACATGGTTGCCATTTGCCTTTGCATTTCCTTCACCGCGAGCTTGGCCTTTCTTTGCAACAAGAAGCGGAATCTGAGAGAAGTAACTATAAGCAACATGGAGACACCCTCGATATCATCAACCGGTGCAGAATTTCACAGCGCCGAGACCGAGTTGGAAGCCCTTCCATACCAAACATTGCTGGACAACACAAACGTGCATTATGGAGAAAAGCCCGATCTCGAGAGTAAGCAAATTAAGTTACCTTCCAGGTAATCTCCACTACTATTAGACTGATCTGATGTGAAAATCTCTCCGCAGGTATTCTGCTTGGATGCAAAGGGTCGAGCGTGGGCGTACTCGTGAGCGGCCCTAGAGGATTAAGACAAGGTGTAGCCGCCTTGTGCTCATCGAAACGAGCAGATAACATCCATTTCAAGTCCATCAGTTTCACCTGGTGATATGAAAAAGCTGACTTGATGCAGCAGAATATGCTTCAAAGTGATCTCCTTACAGTGTTTTCTAGGATTCACATTACACCCTGTATATTTGCATTGCTGCATTTATGACGGAATAGAGAAACCAGAGTGTCCACAGGTTTTGAAAACCTCCGCATGAAAGATAACATTCATAGATCACAGCCTAAAACCCCCCATTTAAGATGTTACGGCCTGCAATCAGAAGCAGTAACTAGTGTACACGAATCACCACACTCAGATCTTTCTATTCCCTTCGCTGTAACAAAAACACTTCCTCGGAATCTAGAGCTAGAAGTAGGAATTAATAAGATTTCGCAAAAAGGGCAACTTCACTGGCCGGGTTTCCTGTCATCAGACATGGCCTCCGCTCCTTAGGCTGCTCGAAGGGGAAACATCTAATGGTGGCTCCTGTTTCTTCTTTGATTCTCAGCTCGTCTTGGTCACTTCAATAGCAACGCCGAAACTCATTAGGACTTTGTTCGAAGAAGTAGAGAAAATGGTTTCGAAGAAGACGTACAAAAAGATGAGCTATGATGAAAACTTAAGTACCTGGCACACCAAGAACCCCTCGCCCATTTTCCTTCAGAAATTGCCGATTTTAGTTCATCATAAGAGCTCACATCAACAATGTTACTGCAAAAAGTAGTCGAGCTTTAGTATGATAGCAGAAGCACAAACACAAGTAGTACGCAAAGCATAACTGGAAGAACAATACTTCATACCTCGAGATGCTAAAAAGAATTAATAGCTAGGAGCAAGCGATGTTAGAAAGAGGAGCTGCCTTTTTTTAATCGATACTAATAGAACCAACATTTTAATAAGTAATTCACGGGCCTAAGAGAGCAAAACAATCCTTGAAATAATCAAGACATCAATAAAAGAAAATTGCTACAACAGTGGGCAATCAGTATAGGACATACAAGTTACGCCAAAACCAGGCTGAAAAATTCACCTGTCCCTGAAAATTTTTGCTTTCTCGAGAAGAGAAGACTGAATTTCGTCCAATTTATCTTTGACGTAAGCCTCTAATATTGCAGGTTCCATAGAGATCCCAAAAACTTTTCCTTCTTTTCCAGGAACATCCCTTCTGGATACAACCACGCTTCCATTCGAGACATCACGAGGACCTATTTCAATCCTCAGAGGAACTCCCTGAAACACACAGTTCTAACATGTTTAGAAAGTCTGCATTCTTACTTCCTCCCTGTTGCATATTCAAAGATAAGTGCAGAATTTACTATAAAAGCCCATAGATGATATGTAAGAGAAAAGGCTGATAAACAGGTAGCCTATCGACTTTAGGACTCTTGTGCATGCTCACATATTATATAGAGTCACAACCACAGAGCCGAAATACAAAACATGAAAACTTGGTTTCATAAGCTTTAGAGAAACGAATAAAGAAAGAAAGTTCACAAAAAGCTTTGTTAAACAAGAACCAATCACCAACTACTGAATAAGCAGTGAACATAATCTAAAATAGGACAAGTAACTAAACAACAGACTAACCTTTAGTTCCCAGAAATTGAATTTCCATCCAGGGGTTCTCTGCTCTGAATCATCAAGTTTCACTTTGACACCAGCAGATTGCAAAGAGTCCCTCACTGACAAAGCTGCACTTAAAACTCTAGATTTTTCATCATCTTTCTTCCATATGGGCACAATAACCACCTGCAGTTGTCATTAAGAAGTACAATGACTACTGTATTGTAAAAAAGTAAATTTGTGTGATTCCTATTTATAAAAGAGAAACTGTAAGATCTCTCCTTTGGAGTTGTAAGGAAATAAATTCCACATAGGAAATAAAGTATACTGATGACAAGAGGGCATATACATTAAGATTCCCTTGAACTAGTTATCTTCTTAATTTCAGGTTATAGACATTTACAGAGACACTTTTGTCCAAGAGGAAGAATATACAGTCCATCTGAAAACTTAGGGCACAAGCCTTCACTTATACACGAAACCAGGCACTCTCTTTTTGAAGCTTAGCATTTCCACAGATCAGATATAATCAATGCTTACTTATCAAAAAGTATATCTATACATATAATCGATACTTACTTGTATGGGTGCAAGTCTTGGAGGAAGCATCAACCCGGAATCATCTCCATGGGTCATAATTATTCCACCAACAAACCGAGTACTTATGGCCCAAGATGTCTGCCACACATGTTGCCTCTGCCCATTCTCATCAGTAAACTACAGCACCGGACAGGATATGAGAGTCAAAACCCTTGTCTTTTCTTATGGTCAGGATTATAGGAAAACAACCTAGCTAAGAATCAAATGCGATAGATCAAATCACATAATTCAACAAAGAAAACTTTGCCTCCAAGCAGTCCAGATAGTCCAAGAAAAGCACAGATTTTTTTCTATAGGCAGCTAAGATTGCTTTATTACTAGATGTTGGATTAAAAGAGTCATGATATAAGTGCCAAGCATAAGTAAGGGAATGGTTCATCTTTCATGAGAGAAAATTGGCTATCGGATGCTTTACCTAATCCCACACAAAAATACCAAAGCAAGTCCATGGTAAATATTCCTGAATGAATAGCATTTCCTCATGACTATAAAAGGTTGAAACAAACATGGTCCGATACATAAAGTCCTGCAACATTCCCTTAGTGCCTACAGCAAAACAAACTGTGAGAGTTCAACACCTGAGTTCCAAATGCACGAGAGAAGTTTTGTCCAAGATTGTGACTAGTGCCAGCCTGCAAAGCCTTCCGATCACCCATCATAGCCTCTATTGTATATGTCCGAGAAGCACCGGCAAATGTTTCTACTTTAGACTTCCTACCTGGAATAACAGGTATTGCAGCTTGCTCATATGCGAATTTAGTATAGATGTCAATCATCTGTAAAGCCTGCAATCAAACGGTACATATTCCTCATCGAAATATTTAAGTGCCTCAAGTGCTAGGGAATAAGACAAGAAGCACACACCTCTTGTTCAGCCTCTTCCGGTGTTGCATGAGCAGTATGACCTTCCTGCCAGAGAAACTCAAGAGTTCTAATAAACGGCTTGGTTCTCATCTCCCATCTGGTTACATTAGCCCACTGAATGCAGTGAAAACAGGCAGAAATTATGATAATAAACTGAAAAGAAGAAAAAAAAAATAGAAATACAGTATGTCGGTTTGCACCTGGTTAATCATGAGAGGAAGATCCCGATGACTGTGAATCCATTGTGTAAACATATGATTGACAATGGTCTCACTAGTGGGTCGGACCTGCCATAACCTCAAGGAGTGCAACAGATCAAAACCAAAACTCAGGCCACTGTTAATTACTTGTACGTTTCAGGAATCATTTGAAGACAAACCCAAATCATAAATGCAAGTACCACGAGTTTTTCTTCGAGTTCTTTTCCCCCTCCAATGGTTACAAGAGCCAATTCAGGACTGAACCCCTCAACATGGCTAGCTTCTTTCTCGATGAAAGAATACGGTATAAACTACAACCAGAAGACAGCATACAACTGATCAGACTGGGAAAACTTGGCAAAGACACGAAAAAAAAGATCAATACTGGAATTTATTCATGAGCACCTAATCTCTGTATCATTACGGGACATCAACCATCGAAAGGAATTAACAAATGATAACAACCAAATTCCCAATCCCAACTGGTAAGAAAGAAATTAGATCAATCTCGACCAAAACAAGGACTAATGAAAGAGAGCAGCACATAGCCATACCTGCGGGAAGTACATGTTACTATGACCAGTCTCCTTGAACTTGACATTCAGATATTCCTGAAAAAACCACCAAAATGGAAAAACATTATTTGAAGCTCGTGCAAATTGACGAATAACCAACCATTAGCTCCTGAATATTTCGATTATACATATAAAAAATCAGTGACCTGGATGGCTTCCCAGATGGCATATCCATAAGGGCGTATAACCATGGTTCCCCTAACCGGCCCATAATCAGCCAACTCCGCATGCTCAATCACGTCCAGGTACCAAGCGCTGAAGTCCTGCGACCGAGGCGTAATAGACCGGTCGTCTCCCTTCGATCCCTTCCTCGACAGGGCTCTCGGGTCTTCGGTCTCCGCGGTGCTCGCAGCCGTGCTCAGCGCGTAGACTCCTCGTTCGCTGCGGCGAGGTCGGATTCCCGCCGTGGATCTTCGGAGCACCGTGGAGGGTCTCGAGCGCGAGAAGAGGTTGGCGAGTGACGGCAGCCTCAGCGACGACGCGACCGCCATTTCCTCCCCTTCCGAGAAAAAATGCGAGGTGTTCCGAGACCGATGAGGCCGTGGGGAAAGAAGATTACACGACACGTGCGTTGCACGTGATATCCTGGTCCATGGACCCGGAGAGCGAAGCCCATCGGGAGGGAGATCATGATGGTAAATTAAGCCCAACAGATGACCGACCGACCATTCTTTGTAAATAAAATCACGTCATCAGGATTTAGATAGGGATTTCGAATTAGATTTACCAAAGTTTGGAGCAAGCGAGGTACGTTTGAGTCCATGGCGCGGCCGCGGAAACAATTAAATGTTGGGCACATGGGTCGACATCGGAAGTTCCTTTTGTCAAGGGTTTGATGTTGGCTCCCATCCCCACATCCGCGCACACGAACTACCCCTGGGCCTCTCGAACGTGGTGGATATTTAATGAACTTCGGACGTAACATTTATTATAAATAAATAAATATCGATCCACGATGGGGTTCTTTATTCGTGTATTTAATACGGAACGTCTATCTGTGGAAATAAGTCGTACCAAAAAATGTTTCCCTTCTTCGGATGGGGAAGAACCGCTTTTCTTTTCTCAAAACAATAAATAATGGGGTCGTGTCAAATGTTGTTTTGGTTTACAAGGAAAGCACACATCATCATCATCCCCTCTTGACTAAAACGGGTTTCACCGTCTATGAAAATGATTAATTCGGACACTTAATTATATAAAAAAAAAAGAATTGATTTGGTGTGAATATGATCATGTCATGAGCTTTGTTTCTCAACGTTAAATATTTTTACGAGATAAATAAGTTTACTAGACTCCAAATTTCTTAAATAATGTTGTTTATTGGAAACTCAGTATCTTCCCTTCACAGAGAATTCGGTGTTGCCAACTTTACACCGAATTCCTAACATTGGCCAAAATATTTTAAATTTAATTGACATGTTCCACGAAATATTATACGAATTAACGTTTGGTAAGTAATGACCCTCGTTATGTTTTGAGGACTTTCTTCCTTATTATCGTAGGTAAAAAAAAAAACTTGTTAAAAAAAGACAATCGTTTAAAAATTAAATAAATAATGTCTTAAACTCTACGTCATAAAAGTTCATATCTTAAAGAACTTAATATTTTAAATACTGAGTTTCCTCCGAAGAGATCAAATCTGGTTGACCGAGTTCTCAATTTTTCATAACGAACTTGATATTAAAAATATGAGTTCTTTATAAATTGAACTTGATATTTCTAACACTAAGTTCGAGATATTATTTATCTAATTTTAAAAGGTTGTATCTTAGTTTGACAATTTTTTTGGCAAAATATGCATTTATTTCCCTAACTTTTGGCGAAATTTTCTTTTCTGTTAACATCTTTTTTTCATATACAAAAATGTCACTAACTATGTCATCAACCTTCCTTTTTTCTGGCCAATGTTAGACAATGTTAGGCATAATGTCGAGGTGGAGGTAACGGAGGTGACATCCTATGTTGAAAAGAGCAAAGACGTTGAGAGGGGTCCTCCTACTCCCAAATCAAAAAAACAAAAAAATCAACGCAGAGACGGCAGTTGGCTCCTCGAACACGCTGAGCCCGTCATCATCCAAGCCACCGGCTCCGGCACCGTCCCCGCCATCGTCGTCTCCGTCAATGGCTCCCTCAATATCCCTTTCTCCTCCTCCCTCAACCCCTCCGTTCCCACTCCTCGTCCTCCGTCGACCAAGCGGAAACGCCCTTCTAACGGCGAGTCTTGCGACCTGGCCCACCTACCCCCGCGGCACCTGCCAGTCTGGCTGCCGCCCTGCCCATGTAGACGGCGGGAGGGGTGGTAGTCCCCGCGAACACCTTCTGGATGATCCAGCCAGGCATGGTCTCCACGGCCGCAGCCTCCGAGGTCCACACACATCCGCCGCAGTTGTGGGCCACATTCGCACCGGTGTTCAATGTGACGAAACCGGTTTGGGATTTTCCAAGTTATGTTAGAATTTTTAGGATTAACGTGACGAAACTGATTTGGGAATGGGGGAAATTGGAAGGAGATGATGAATCGGACTTTTTGTTTTTATTTTAGTTAAGAGAAGTTGTTTATGTCTGTCTGGTCTTCGGTTCCTTCTTCGCCCCCGATTACGGTCGCCGAACTCTTTCGCTTTCGCCTTCGTCTTTGCCTTTGCCTTAGCTTTCGCTTTCGTCTTCGCCTCCGATTTGGTCAAGGGTTCTGCCTCCAATTAGGGTTCCAAAATGTTTTTTGATTTTTAATTTGGGGGTCGGAGGAATATCTCCACGTCTATGCTTTTTTTCCACGTAGGATGTCCAACGAGTTTGCAACGTGGACCGTCGTTTTCCACGTAGGATGTCCAAAATGTTATGCCTAACGTCGTTTAACATTGGCCGAAAAAAAGGTTAATAATATAGTTAGTGAAATTTTTTTATATGAAAAAAGATGTTAACAAACAAAATCAGCAAAAAATTAAGGAATTTTGCCTTATTTTTCCGAAAGTTGACCGCCTAAGTACATTAAAAAAAATAAATAACTATGTTATCTTGATGATGATGACTCCAGACCGCGCACCCTAGGCCAAACCTAGAAAAAGTTATTTCACGATAGGGAGGGCAAAGTGTCCGAGTTTTGTTTCTTAACAACGCAGTCTAGCAAAATATTTTATACAATAAAATTTGTATTTTTAAAATTAAATTTTAATATCTTATTTTTGCAAAATATTCTGCTGACTACAAAGAACAAAGCTCAAGGGTCTCCTCCATGTGTCTATCTCGAATATATATGCATGTAAGAAGCTAGGGATTAAGGAATAATTGGCATTTGATTAATAATAATAATAATATATAATGATGATCCACAACAATGGTCAAGTTGTGGTTTTGATTGGAGAATAACGCCAGGCCGATGCCACCGTGAGGGTCCGGCCGTGCCAACCGAAACCCACCCCGCCAGCCTCCTCCTTGACTGTGAATCCCGGGTGGGCCCGGCTCCCGTTGCTCACCAGCCTCGCGCGCATCAACTCCGCCACCTGACTGTCCATCGGCTTGGTTACGAACCCTGCCATACTCATCCTAGCCCTCCACTTGCCGAAGACCTCGCACCTCTCGACCCTGTCCCTTCCCTCGCAGGATATCGAGTTCCTCAGCTTCCTCCCCAGGCCTTCCTCGACCTTGGCCCTGTCCGGATGGTCCTTTGGCACGGTCGACTCGAGGGAGTCGAGAAGGGTCCCGTAGTAACCAAGGGCCTCGTTCACCCGCGTGAGGAATGGGGTGGTGTTGGCGTTCCACTCCTGCTCAACGAGGGTTACCACCCGTGGCGACAGGGCTCTCACGCGCCGCAGAAGCACGTCCCTGGGATTGTCCTCGGAGACGCTCTCGTCGGGCATCCGGTAAAGCTTGAAGGCGAAGTTTACGACGAGCACCTCGTCTGCCTCACAGCCGAGGGTTTCGCCATTCACTTCAGTCAGTTTGCAATTGACTGTTCTGAAGTGCAGGCCGATCCCAGCCTCGGCCGCTTGCTTATTAAGTGTTTCCCCGACTAACCTCAACCGCTCGTCGTTGCCGTTGTCGGAGACCGCAGTGATTTTCAGGACGGAAGACCTATTGCTCCGCCTTGTTGCCAGCGCATGGAGGAGATTCACGTATTGACCGCCCTGACCGATGTCGAAATCGACGACATGGAGCTTGTTCGTCGCTGGCGGTTCTAGGGCAGCTTCCAGGATCACGAGATTAGCCGCCATGAACCCGAGCTTGAAGCAAGGGGATAAGTCGTACAGCTTCTGTGTCGAGGGGACGTGCTCCTCCGAGAACAGCTCTACCATTGCAGGGGTGTTCTCGGCAGGATTCAGTCGCAGCTTCAGAGCAGACAGCACGTAATCCATCAACTTCTGCTCCCAATTACTTTTAGGATTTGGGAGAGCAGTTAACCTCGCCAGGATCTCCGCCGCAACCTCGCTCTTACCCTCGTAGATGGCTGAGGCAGCCTCCAAGATCGTCTGCTTCAAGCAGATGGTTGCCGGAGAAACCACGGAAAGCGACGAGGTCGGAGATGAAGAAGAGGAAGACGAGGTCGGAGACAGAGATATCTGCTTCTGAACCTGGCCCGTCGTGACCAACAGGCTCTGCAGGGTGTCGGACCACTCGCTGTTCGAGTTAGTGACAACAGACGTGCCATTGCCTCCAGTGGCCTCCTCCTCGTCATCAAGCAGCTCTTTCTCCAGCTCTTGCAAGCGGTTAATCATCACGTTCTGAAGAATCGTGCCGTTCTGCAGGGCCGTTGGGAAAGGGACTCCGGGCAAGGCCGTCGCAACCGTGTTACCCGGCCGCACCATCCCATTTCCAATCGGCTGCGACCTCATCCGCTGGAGGAGCGCTGCGCCGTCGAACCCATGCGTCGCCGGACCCCTGGAAGAGGAGAAATCCCCAAGGGGCGTCAAATCAGGCAAGGACGGGAGGACGGCGGCGGGGAAGTCCAGCGAGTGCAGGGGAGAAACCGGGGAAGCCTGTGGGTGGATCCTCGGCTTGACGTAGCGCAACAGGAGGTTGTTCAGCGCCTGGTTCTGGACTTGCCGGTGTTGCTGCCTCTGCTGCTGCATCTGGGAATCCACTAGAGTCCGTTTCCGGACGAGGGGACGCGCAGGCGGCTGCTGTTGCTGGGACAGCTGAGGGTGGAGGGAAGGAGAGGGTTCGGGAAGGATGCCGGGGAACTGATTCTGAGACAGGTAGGGTGGCTGGGGGGCGGAGGCGATGGATCTGGCGGGGGTACCTCCGCCGGAGAAGCCAGAAGCCATGTATCCTTGTCTACTTATCCCCTCCGTTCCTTTTGTTTTGGGGCCTACTCCTTAAAAACGCAGAGACGAAGGAGAAGATAATCAGTCCGATCGTCTAGAGATGGAAGTAGAAAGGAGAGGAAAAAGGGTGAAAAAAGGACAGACAGATGAAAAAGATGAGAGTTTCCGATGGTTTGGTCGCACAGGGAGGAATAGGGGACAACTATTCTTGAGCGTGTTAGAAATTAAGGATGGAAGGTTTCTTTTATTTCCGTTTATTTCATCTGCTAATAATTAGTAACAAAACGCATCGTATGAAGAATATTTATAATATATTTTTTTTTAATATTGGGTGGTGATTGGATTCGTTCCGTTGAAAATGAGAGAAGATGAACGAACTTTTCTCCCTCTTTCCTTTTCGTTTCTCGATACGAATCATTATTCTCCCACATGATGACACAACACTCCCCAATTAAAACTGCATTCTTTTTCTTGGAACAAATATGCCGACATGGATAAAAAATTCTACTTGGATCAAAATTTATTTCCTGCAGTGTTTTTTATTAATGTTAATATTATTTTTATATCGAAGGTTTTTTTCATTTCCTCGGGGAAATCACTAAAAACATCAATCCGCCAATGTCCACGCGCGTAGGAAGGTCAGTGAGACGCACGCACCAATCGCAACCACAGGAGCCGCGAGGCGATGTGGACGTCATCTCGCCCGATCGTGGACCGAAGGAGGCATCGCGTAGTGGAAGTGTCGTTCCCCTCCCCTCCCCCCCCCCCCAACCCGCTTCCTGCATTTTTCTTTGTCCTTTTGCAACTTTATGTTCGGCGAAAACTGAAGTCCCATCCAACTGAACTGAACAGGAAAACGGGGGTCGAAACTGAAACTGTAAAACCCCGGTTTGGCGTTCGAACTTTTTGGGGGGGGGGGGGCGACCGACACGTGTCGGTTCGGGAGGCCACCCCTCCACTCCTTCTGTGCACCCACTTCCACCAAATTCGATTTTAAATGAAATTGACTTTATCAAGTCTCGCGGGGAGGGGAAAGAAAATCCAGAGAAGGAAAATAATAGTACCTGGGTAGGACTGACCCCTGTGTTTGAGAGGGGGGACCAGTCGAATATTTTCATATATTTTATTTTATTTAGCTGGCTGGCTGCGGGCTATCTAACTCTGCCCTTCTCTTCCGGATCTCTTCAGATATTCTTTCTTTTATTAGTATCCTGTAATATTGTGACTTATAATTATCGTGTGCAATAACAATCTCAGAAAGCCCTGAAATAAATTCTATTTTCGACCTTAACACTTTCGTGGAGAAATGGGAAGCTCGCTTCGAACGTAGAAAATCTCGGTGGAAAGGCGTGGTAAAAACTTGCGTGTGGGCAAAGAACTTGGTGGAAAACGGACATTGGGGAACGCGGCTAATGTTCCCTGTACGACGCTAAAGTTAATTTTTCTTATAAATGTGCGAAAGCTGACGCGATTTTTTTTATTTGAAGTAAGCATTAACATTAGTTTCAGACATATTTCGTACTTTTTCATACATTTGTATGATTTTTTTTTACAAAAAAATCTTATAATAAATACATTTTTGACATTGTCCATATTTCGTACATGTGTACAATTAATGTACTAGTAATATATATTTGTACATTTTTCGTACGTTACGATGAGTTTGTTGGCTAATTTTTGTACATATGTATGAAATATATATGAAATAAGTTATACATATTCATACATTAGTTATACATAAATACAAAAAAAGTACAAAGTAAAAATTGTACATCTCCTTCTACTTTGTACATAGTTTATACATATGCACAAGACTTTTACAACAAAACCAGAATAATGTGCAAATAATGTACGTTCGTACATCATTCGTACATTAGTGGTGTTTATATACGAAAAATGTATAAAGTCAAAACATGTACACCTCCTCATATTTCGTACAAATTTCATATATATGTACAAGAATTTCCCAGCAAACCTAGAGTAATGTAAGTATATATTATTCTTACATTACAAGTACATATATACACCAAATTTACAAAATCAAAACTTGTATAATTCCCCTTATTTTCGTACATATATATAAGAATATCCCTACAAGCCCGGAGTAATATACGAATAATTTACATATACAATATTCATACATTACTTGTATATATGTACGAATAATGTACAATGACAAAATATGTACACATCTTTTTATGTTTGTACATATTTCGTGCATATGTATAAGAACTTCCATTCAATTCTATAGTAATGTACGACAAGTGTACGTGTACATTATTCATACAATACTTGTACACATGTACATTAATAGACAATATCAAAATATATATATCTCGTCTTATTTCGTATATATATACAAAAATTAGCCTAAAACTCATAGAAATGTAAGAAAAATGTACAAATGTACATTACTCGTATATTAACTATATAAATGTATAAAGTCAAAAAACGTACATATTACAAAATTTTTCGTACACACCGTATAAATAAATGAAAAGTGTACAATATATGTACGAAATTACTGGCTATGCTTACATCAAATGTCAAATGTATGTACATTTATATAAAAAACTGAAATCGGCTTCGTACTTCATAGGATGTTAGCGCATTCTTGACATTGGTCGGTCTCCGCCGCCCGTGTAAGAACCGTTCCTAATAATAAAAATAAAAAATAACAATAAAATAAATAAATACTACTCGATTTTTCTTCCTTACCCGAATAGCAATCGATTTATGTAAAAAAAAAAAGAAAATAAAATGTTAGGTTTCGTACCTTGCGGATTGGAATCTAAGGACCCCAATGCGACACGTGTTCGCACAACAGATGTCTGCAACAGACAATATGGTAGGGAAAATCATCATCAATCATGGGAGGTGCTCTTATGTTTGGTAACCCACGACTTCCCTTCATTTCTCTGTTACTAATGTTTGAATGCGCATGGGACGTCCCCATAATATTTTTACATGCGGTGGTTCGATACAACTTGATGTCCCAATTTGACAACAAGCACTTTGACATCTTAGTTTGAGTCGCTCGCTCCATATAACTGGCTCTAAAGTTAATCTACAAAAAGATCGTTAAAATAAAACACTCTTTTCGTTCGGTCCATTGGTCCCAACCATCCCCATCACCGGATAAAAGAAAAAAAGAAAAAAGAAATGGTGTACGTTTTTCTTTAGGACAACAAAACAAAAAAAAAAAGTAGAAAGTAAAAGGATGTAATATTTTGATACGATATATGAAGAAAAAATATATTATGATGACGTCACGGGGGGCGAACCTCGCCACACATCTGAAAAAGTCCACGCGCCAATAAGCACGCGCCGTAGGCCCTGGCACTTGACCCCGCGACCACCCCTCCCGGGACATCGAACCCATTCCTTTTCCCGAAAGGATGCACACTTTAAGGACCGGCCCCCGACCCACCACCGCCGCCGCGATTCCAATTATATATCTTTCAATCTAGTAATCAGCAGCAGCTCAGCTGTCCTCAATTATATATAGACTCGTGTGAACAATGTTACGGGATAGACGTTTTATGTTTAGGCATGTGGTCTCCATATTCAGTCGGTCCACGATTCTTATTCCTATCTCCGAAGCATGACTTTGAAGCTAACCATAACTTAATCATCTCTGCCATGATTTATTCCCGGAGTTACACCAAAACTTTTATCGTGGGCATTGCATTCGCAATGGAGGAACCGATTTTTGCGCTGGAGCTTCTTTCTTTATTGATAATGGGATTAGTTAGGGATAATGGGAAGTGATTTAACATTTTGGATGGTCCATTCCCAGTCCAGAGCAATAATTGACACTTGATTTTTCCTTTTTCTTTATCGTCATTATTAAGAAAAATTGTCACGAGCGGATATTTCATTTTTTTTTATATTATTCAGATATTCGGCTCGTAAATTCGAGTTGTGAATGTTACGATAACACGAATCTAAAACCCCGTTAATTATTTTTGGAACATTACGATACTACTACTAACTTTGTTCTAAAAAATATTTCGTCAAATATTATTATCCCTGATTCCACGTCCAAAACTTTTTAAATTTTTAACAAAAATCTCGATATTTCTAACATCAATGTAAGAGTATTATTCCTCAAATTTTAAAATTAAACATCATATTTCGAGAAATATTTTACTAACGAAAGTTATTTCGGATCATAACTTTCGCTACTGCTACTTTTGGACACAGTTCGTTAGTGAAGTTGACTTCATCGAATTATAGGCATTAAAAACATACGACGACGATTAATGCAAAGTTGTAAAATTATGTTGGGGGAATCTAGGAGGGGAAAAAGGGAAGAACGGGTAGGTCGGCTGATGCCTTGAAAAGTCATGAACTCGGGCGGTCCCAATTCGCATTGGCCGTGGATCAAATTGTATTTTTTAAAAGACTAATGAATAATGCAGATCAGCACAAACGAGGTCCCTGTGACAAAGAATTAAAAAAATAATCGTAGCTTAGTTTTCAATCCCATCCACGATAAGTCGGTTGAACGTGGACTCCTACCACTCCCCGATTTATAGACGATGAAAATTTTAGATCCTTTTATTTTGTTTATTCATTTTAAATATTTAATGATGATAATCACATTATATTATTACCAATCTTTGCATGTCCCTGGGTTGTTTTCTTTTTTTTTTTTTGTCTAATAATTATTATATCTAATATGATCGACGGATTAGGTACCATATTAACGGGGAGATGACGTCACGTTACCAGAAAAGTCGCTCCATCCAATTTTCTTTACCTCCACGTCACGTCACGTCAGGATCGATTCCTAACCGTTAGATCGCCCCCCGGAAGATTTCACTTTCAGGTCGACGTGTCGGCCTGCGATTCGTTTTCCGTGACACGTGACTATCACGTGACAATCAAGTGGCTCGTTATTCCGGCGATAATTTTCATTTAATTTTATTTTATTTGAAAGGGGAGGGGAGTGCAGCTGGGAGCAGTTAATTTTTGAGTTGACGTGTGCATTGTTACTCCAGAGGGGAAGAGGGGGGGTGTGTTCCTTCGTTTCATTTATGTTTTCGTACCCAAATGTCCGAATGGGTCGTCAGTACACGGGAATTTAAGAACACCCCGCATGTAATTTATTATATATATATACTCCCATCCCCATCCCTATCTATCCCAAACCAAACAAAGGGAAAAAAAAATGTGACATATTAACGCCAACCTACCAAAAGGAAATTGTACGAACAAAAAAAAATTACTACGAAAAATAAAAAGTTTTCTCCACCAAAGCGGGTGGGTGTGTCCTTTTTCTGAATCTCCGATGCATCGTACTGAGAAAAAAAAACATGGAAAATTAAAAAGGGGAAAAAAAAGAGTTTCCAGTATACACATTGGTTAGGACAAATATAACAAGGGCCCGACATGAACGGGCTCATTGGTCTAAATGGGCCTATAAATTGTCTGGAAACGGCCCAATTCCAAGGCCCGGCATTACACAAGCCATGTCCGGAAGTGTAGAGGCCCGGTTTCGTGGCGATATCTCAGTTCCGGCGACGATAACGTTGGTAAGTGTGCGGGCGGCCTTACTTGATCATTTCATGCCTAAAGATCTCCGCTGCTTCCGGCAGTTCTCTCCATGGGTTCAGAAGCAGTCCGTTGTCGAGACGCCTTCCGTGAACAATGCTTTTCTTGTACTAATTCGGGGATGCGTTAAGAGTTCCTCGCAACACGATCAATTGTTTGCGGCGACATCCCGTCTGTTTGAGCATGACTCTTTCGCACGAGCTTAGTTTTCCCAACCATGGTAAATGCTAACACCCCGGAACGCTGACCAGCGAGGGTTGTGTTCATGAATCACACCGGACACGATTCCGATGTTTTTGTCCGAGACGATCCAAAGTAAAGATCTCCCCCGTTTGTACACAAAGGCAAAGATCGTCGTCGTCCCAGAAGTTAACAAAAACAACACACCGACGATCGAATCCAATTAGGGGGGGGGGGATTGGGAGTAGTTTCTCTCCGGGACAAAACACCGCCGACGATTCCAGACAAAATAAAGGTGAAGGAAAAAGCATTTAACGTAAAAGGACAACAACTAACGTCGCGAGTCTTTCTTCTGGTCGGGAAAGAGAAGTATTTTATGGGCAAACAAATGAATTATTTTGACTTTTTTTTTCTTTTTAAATTTTCCCAATGTGGGGGGGGGGGGGTTGGGAAATGGGAAGAGAATTAAAGTAAGTAAAAAATATTTGACTTACGATTAACGTAAAGACTCAGACCAGACAACAACTAAATGTCTTAAAGACACCAAAAATGAATTATTTATTTATTTAAAAAAACTAAAACACGACACACAACTCTCTCCCTCTCTCTTCGTTTCGGGTCCTATTCTGTACGCGATCTCTGTATACACCACACACACATACACACACAGGCGCAGAGAAACCTCAGCGGAGTTCTAATCTTTGCGAGCATCCCTCCCAAACCCACATCCCATCTCGTGGATTTTAGGGCTACTTGCCACTGCCCACCTGGTAAAGACCCCATTTTTAGCGATCCCCTTCACCCAAGCGCGCACGCTCGATTTGGGGCGTCGGGATCCTGTCCCGTGCTTCTTCTTCTTGTTTTGTTTTCGCCAAGCAATGTTCACAGCTTCGGGGAGTGACTGCGAGTGAGCTTTTATTGTGTCGTCTGCGGTCGATTGTGTCGTGGGTTTGTTTAATTTTGTGACTTTTTTGTTGGGTGCGTCTGTACGGTTTTCTTGGGTTGGGTGCTGTTAGGGTGAGTAGATCTGTGTGCATTTGGATCGTGATGGGCAGTTCTGCTGGCGAGGAGTGATGTGGAAAGGGGAGATGGCTCGAGGTGGGATGAGATTACATTCGTGTGATTCGGGTGTTGGGGGGAAGGGAGCTTTTCTGAGTTCACGTTCGGTGGTTAGTGCAGGGACTGGGATTTGATTCTTTCTTTTTCTTCTTTGAAAGCGAGGAAGGGTTGGCGATTCGTGGCCGTGAGGGGTTATCGGAGGTTTTCGGCTCATTTTTTGGTGCAGAGTTTGGATTTGAGATTTGGATGTAAAGCAGCTGTAAGCAGGAACCATAGATGTGGATATGCATACGCGGCTGCGTTTGTCTGTCCGAGTTTTATTACACGATAGAAAATAAAGAGCCTAGCCAAAGGATTTGTTACCGCTTTTGGACTGCATAAGGGTGACGTTGCGTATTTACTTGATGCTCCCTTTTTGTCCTCGTCGCCAGGACAGGCCCTTCACGTGGGGCGAGGTGTTTCTGGAAGAATGAAAGGACGTTTTCTCTTGCCGTTTGTTGTCTGGCCTGGGCTGGTCCTGGATGTGTTGGTCCCTGACTCCTAGTTTTCTTGTAGCAATTGTCATGTCGCGATTGTTCAGCTTAACAATCAGCTACATGACATCATTACTTTCTGACTTCCATAGTGATGCACACGTGGTTGATAGTTTTTACTGAACCTCATTTCTAACATTCCAGGTTTGCATAAAGAACATTTTTGTTCTCTCTTAGATATTGGGAGTTCAGGGACAATTGTAGTGTGGATATGCTCAGAGTTGATCTGTGAAAGGAATTGGCGGATGGGCTTGATTTGCTGAATTCCTATAGTCCAGTGCTAACGGGAAGTAACAAGCATGCCTTCATGGTGGGGGAAGTCATCGTCCAAAGATTCAAAGAAAAAAGCTAACAAAGAAAGTCATGTAGACTCATTACATCCCAAAATTAAGAATCCACTGGATGCGAGATTAAATTCTAAATCAGGAGCATCACGAAGGCATGGGGACCCAGCCTTGGAGAAGGGATCGCTTTCTGTTGCTCAGTCCAGATCATCATCTCCTCCTAATCCAGTTTCAAGATGTCAAAGCTTTGCTGAAAGGGGTCATGCTCAGCCACTTCCTCTTCCTGTCTCCAATTCTGCATCTGTTGTTCGCACAGATTCTGCAATTAGTGTTTCAAAACCGCGGGCTGAGAGAAGCACAAAACTTTTTCTACCTCTCCCTCGACCTGCATGCATTCGTGGAAAAGCCAATGCAGCAGACTTGGAAGGAGACGTGGTCACTGCTTCTGTATCTAGTGAGTGTTCCATGGAGAGCGACGATGTTGTTGATTCTCGACAACGGAGTCCTCGGACAACAGAGAGCGATCATGTTTCGAAGACTACTACTAGCAGTCCTTCCAGGTGAACTGAAAACGATCGATGCTCCTAAATTTGCCTTCAGTATTTTCTAATACATTATTGATTGACCTATCTTTTGGCATGGGGTATTTCTTTTAGGTTGGTGGTCAAGGATCAGAAGTCAATTGTTTCCCCTGTGAGCTCGAGAGAATCCAGAAAACCAGCTAATCTTGCTTTGGGTAATCATATTTCCTCTACATCGCCAAGGCAGAGAGCAAATGCTGGTCAACTACCAAATCTGTATCTTCCGTATACTGGTGCTCTATGTAGTGCTCCTGATAGCTCTATGTCCAGTCCTTCACGAAGTCCAATGAGAGCTTTTGGTTCTGAGCAGATTGCAAATTCTGCTTTCTGGTGTGGAAAACATTATACAGATGTCACATTACTTGGATCGGGCCAATGCTCAAGTCCCGGCTCGGGTCATAATTCAGGACACAATTCAATGGGAGGAGACATATCAGGACAGTTATTTTGGCAGCAGAGCAGGGGAAGCCCTGAGTATTCACCGATACCGAGTCCTCGGACAATGGCTAGTCCAGGGCCCAGTTCCCGGATTCACAGTGGTGCTGTCACACCCATACATCCAAGAGCTGGAGGATCTCTGAATGATCCACAACCATGGATTGACGATGGCAAACAACAAAGTCATCGGTTGCCCCTCCCCCGCATAGCAGTATCTACTTCTTCGCCATTTTCTCATCCTAATTCTGCTGCTGCATCTCCTTCACTGCCACGTAGTCCAGGGCGGTCCGAAACCCCCTTGGGCTCACGCTGGAAGAAGGGAAAACTGCTTGGCAGAGGCACATTTGGAGATGTCTATCTTGGCTTTAACAGGTATTGTTATTTATACGAATTTGACTCTTTTTTTCATTGTAATCACCGTAGCTTAGCTATTAAGTTGCCTGCTGATTGTAATTAATGGGCTATGTTCATCTTCAAGGACTGCTTACTTTTTACAGTTGTCTAGATACGCCGTTGACTGTGACTGAAACCATTGCAAGCATGTTTATTTTGATTGTTTATACATTGCAGTGAAAATGGTGAAATGTGTGCTATGAAGGAAGTGACATTATTTTCAGATGACGCCAAATCCAAGGAAAGTGCAAAGCAGTTAATTCAGGTAGTGTAATTTGATGTCAGTTATCTTCCATGTATCTATATTCTTGTTGTACCTTATGTGTGATTTTCCGAACTCGTCGCAGGAAATCAATCTTTTAAGTCGATTGCAGCACCCCAATATTGTACAGTATTATGGATCAGAAACAGTAAGCCAGTTGCACCTCTATCATGTCCTCCTTTATGCATATGCTTTATGTAGAGTTTCCACCCCTGGATTCAACATCCAAAACTAATGAAACTTCACATCACCAAAGCTTTTGATTCCATGGAGATTGGAAATTTCCGAAACGTACATGAAAGCTGTTCCTTGTTTTGTTTTTCAACTTTAAGAGCTCATTTGATTTTGGTGACTAAGCAGGTAGAAAACAAACTATATATCTATCTGGAGTATGTGTCAGGTGGCTCCATCCATAAGCTACTACAAGATTACGGACGGTTAGGTGAACAGGCAATACGTAGTTATACTCAACAAATATTGTCTGGCCTTGCTTATCTACATGCTAAAAACACAGTACACAGGTTAGTGACATTTACTCTTTTTTTTTTTAATATACATGAACCGGGGAGCTAAAGTTCCATAATCTTTGGTGGATATTCTTGTTGCAGAGACATAAAAGGAGCTAACATATTGGTCGATCCACATGGCCGAGTGAAGTTAGCTGATTTTGGGATGGCAAAGCATGTGAGTGGAGTCATCTTCTGATTCTATGCTACAAATTGTGTGGATTGTTGATGCAACTTTACCCAGTTAATTCTGAATAGGAAAACCATGTCTTCCTTTTCCTTATCAAAATAGAACTGGTCTTTGATTATAAGGAGACTATTTTGGCCAAAAAAGAAAAACAAATCATGAAGCAGGCTGTAATATACTTTTGAAATGATATCCAGATTACAGGGCATTCATGTCTACTTTCCTTCAAGGGAAGCCCTTATTGGATGGCACCAGAGGTACCTTCAGAACTTCCTTTCTAGCCTGATTAAAGTATATATTGGTGGTTAGGTGCATTTTCAGGATTCATTTGGCGTATCCATTTCTTAAATAGGTTATAAACAACTCGAGTGGTTGCAACCTTGCTGTTGACATATGGAGTCTCGGGTGTACAGTCTTGGAAATGGCCACGACCAAACCACCTTGGAGTCAGTATGAGGGGGTGAGTTGTTTCAACTGTACATCATTCCTTTAGAATTTTTTAGGTTGGATTCCGGAATTAAGACTACTGCTGGATTGACCTCTCTTGATACAGGCGGCAGCAATGTTCAAGATTGGCAATGGTAAGGAGCTTCCTGCAATTCCTGATCACCTCTCTGAAGAAGGGAAGGACTTTGTGAGGCAGTGTTTACAGCGAGACCCTCAAAAGCGTCCAACCGCTGCGCAACTGCTAGAGCACCCATTTGTAAAGTTCATGGCTTCAGTGGAAAAACCATTTTCTGGCCCTGAATCTACTTATCTTATTCCAGGCAACAGCATAAGTCCTAGATCTGCGGTAGTTTCTTTGAGCCTCTTAACTAATTTCTTTTCCTGCTATTTCTCTGCCTTGATTATATGGTTATGATATGTGATACTATTAAAGCAATTGGAGAGAAGGGTCTTATGGTTTAAATTTACAGAGAAATTTAACTCTTTATATAAATTACCCATAAGCTGTATTTTCACAGTTGCTTCTGGTGGATACTAACACTTACAATATGCATGTTCAAAGGCGACTCAGTGGTGCCATTGACAACCTTTTCTTCAGTCTGATTCTAGTCTGCGTCATGTGAATCTGATGTTATTGTCATATATCAGGGCATGGGGCAACTGAGGAATCCTGCTGCATTTGATGCGGAGAGGCTTGTGACTCAATCATCTAGATCACTAAAAGCTAGTCCCCACACATTGTACTCCTCTCTCACTCGCGCAAATCCAGTTCATTACGTGGGCAACTTTTGATTAACGAATTGTCACATTGTCTGATTTGTTGTTGTATCCAGTGATCTCCACATGGCGAGAAATATCTCGTGTCCCGTCTCACCTATTGGAAGTCCTCTGCTTAACTCGAGGTCGCCACCACATTTCAATGGAAGAATGTCTCCTTCGCCAATTTCTAGTCCCCGCACGCCTTCGGGCTCGTGTACCCCATTAACTGGTGGAACTGGTGCCATCCCATTTCAGATCAATCGGCCTTTTGTCCTGAATGAGGGAGTTGGAAACCTTTTTAAGCCATCTCCAACCCTTTATATCGGTTCGTCGCCCTTCAATGATTCCAACCCAGAGACCTTCAGAGGGTTGCATGCAGCCTCCCACGTTCTTCCAGAGGTAATATCTTCTGATAACAATATCTTGGGAAAGCAGTTTGGAAGGCTTTCTCCCCGAGATATGCATGATGGGTCATCAGTGCTGGCCGACCGTGTGTCTGAGCAGCTTCTCCGGGATCATCTGAAGTCATACCCTTCCCTGCATCTAGGACCTAGCTCTGCATTGCCACGGAGGCTGAACGGATGATGCTTGCCTGTCCCCATTATTGAAAACAAAAGGCAGCTTCCGCTGCTCACTTTTCTCTACAATGAAAAGGTAAAAGTGGGTTGCAGTACATAGCATTGCTGAAGAAGAGATTTTATCTTGGGAGACAATGTTGGTGCTTGAAAACGTGCCTCTTGGGGATTAAGTGGATGAAAGTTTAGCAAATTGGCATGCAACTTCTTCCCCAGGATCATGAATCTCTGAACATACAGCTGCGGCCAGAACTACACTGAATGGTGGACCTTTGTTCCCCATGAGGCCAGGAGACCGACAATCTATCGCAGTCACTGCTGCATGGATAGGCACCAACACGAAGGGCTTCCATCTGATGATTGACTGGTGCTACTGCTAGCTCCGGAGTGTACTACTTGTGATTTAGCATGACAGGTCACTGCACATGCCTTTCATTTCAGGTTGGTCTACAAGATTGAGCAAAAAAGTTCCAAATTTCAGGTGGTAGGCGATTAACCATTGGACAAATTTTTTGGTGTCCAAAATGTGTATATATTCAGGGGAGGACTCATAATGCCGTCCATTGCCTTTTTGGCAGAAAAACGCCAAGACAAAGGCTCTCTTTGTATCCATCGCCCTAATGTCAGCACTGTCACACCATTCTGTTGTACCTATTAACATTCTTCCAATACTCTCCAACGCTTGCGACATGAAGCTTCTTTCCTAAATCTGTTGTCCTACTGTTTTTCTCCTTTTCAGCATATTTATGCATTCCCTGTTCATGAAATGTCCAAATAAACTTGCCATCAGATGGGAGGCGACGCCAGTCTGCGCTGGCATTTCCTAGAGACTCGAACCCTGGGATGTGACATAACAGAGCATGTCATACGCATATGCCCTCCTTCGTGTATTACGTGCTAAATCATTGTACAAGTTTGCGTGCCTGTGCAAATTGCATGGCACCTGATGTATGAGAAAAAACAGAGTTGAAGCGACACACTTGGGTTACTCTGTCAATTTCACACTGAAATCCCACAGCTTCCTTGCAAGCTCAGCATCATTGGCCTTCGCGCTTGCCTTTGACAAGTTACTGTCCACAAAGTATTCGCCGCTCATATTCTTGACTTGTGGATGCAGCGCCACATAGCATGTCGTTGCTGCTCCCTATCACCATTTTACAGAAAAACTGTGAGGGTGGGAGAATTTGAGACATGTTTAACTGTGGTAATGCAATCAGTCGCCCATATTGAGCAAGAATCGACTGAAGGCATCTGAACGAGTTTCAGAAAATACCTGCTCTGTGTTTTTCAAAACTAGTTTTCCAACAGAATTCATAAGCCCTGCATAAACGATGGAATACAGTACGATCAATGCATTTTATCTGAAGAAATAATTTACATCGGACTGAACAAGGAATGCATTCACACCGTACTGGCTAACTACGTTATTCCGACAGGTGAGTGAAGGGTTAGAGAGAAATAATTCAAGACAAAGTCATACTATCATAGCATCTCGCGTTGCTTCAACTCGAAATACTAAATAGTAAATAAGAGTTTCATGTTTAACATCTAACCGGCCAAAATGTTGCTATTGCGAAATAGGTTGGTGGCGATTCCTCCGGGATGAAGAGAATTAGCAGTTATATCTACGCCGTCTTCCTGGACACAATCGCAAAATTCTTGATGATTAAGAATTGACAGATTTAGGCAGATAATTAGAAATAGAAACCTCAAATCACAGCTGAGAAGGGAAAAACAGGTGACCAGAGACATCTCCAGTTAAGAAGCTCAGCAGGCAATATGTACATGGTAACTAAGTTCGTATCATCAGGCAATAAAAGAAACAGCAGAAAAGGGAGGGACTCACGCCACCTTTAGACGTCGCGACAACTCATTAGCATGTAAAATGTTGGCTAACTTGGACTGTCCATACGAAAACAAGTCGCTGTACCTGTTTAAAGAGCAGCATATCATCTCTCTAACAAAACCTTAACTGCAGAATGTTTCACAAGGGAAGGAAGATATCAGGAAGTAACTGAAAGGCACTCCCTTTTAATCAGCCTATTCTTTAGAAGACCGTGTTATCGGTATGATTCCTACCCAGACTGATCGTTGATTCTATCAATACGGATTCCTTCCTTGTATGACATCTTATGGGCAACAGACGACACGTTAACAATTCTTCCTTCTCTCCTACTATCAATTGCCGACTTCTTCATGGTTTCCAGCAGAAGATTAGTCAAAAGGAAATGGCCTGCAGGAAGCATTTCAAGACAAATGGAAGTGTCAAACTCCTAAAGTGATATGCTGGCATCAAGTCCGGAAAGAGACCAAATGATATTGTAGACTAACCGCCTCAGATAACAAGTGCAGGAGGGATGGTCTTACCTACGTGATTTGTGGCAAATTGTAGCTCTATCTCATCTTTCGACAACGCGAACGATGATGACAAAACTCCTGCATTATTACTTCCAGATGAAAGAAAAGTCAAAAAGACAAAAGTGAAGGTCCTCCGTGAAGTCTCCAGATCTTAGAACTGAAATCTCACATGAGGAGGTTCAGAGGGAGACCAGAAGATTTATATTCCGCCGCGAACTTCCTAACCGAGGCCATTGACGCCAGATCAAGTTCCATCGTGTCTACTTTGGCAGAGGGGATTTTCTGAACAATGTCTTCTTTGGCTTCTCGACCAGCAGTCATGTTCCGAACAGCCATTATAACATGCATGCCGCGCAGCGCCAGAACGCGGACAGTTTCCTTACCGATGCCGCTGGAGGCTCCTGCATTCCCGATATGAATGTCAAGTGAAAATAAAGTAAAATTTATCTGAGATTGGCCAATTTTTTAACAGGTTTTGCCATGTGGAGACAGACAGATAGTACACTAAACAAAGCTGACATATTATATACTAAACAAACAAGTCAGACCAGGCGGCATCTGTCCATAATCCAAAGTCGATGCCTTGTCCAGAAGGCCAAACGAGTACACGGGAGCTCTAGAATCTGGCAGCGCAGCCCAGCCAGCTAATACTAATGTCCAGGAACCTCTCAACCCCGCGTGCTAATCAAACCAGACAATCCATCTACGAGGGTGCCAAGTTGGTTTCCGAAAGAATCAGCTTCCTGCCCGATCTCGAAAACCAGCTCAGCAGACACGAGCCTCTCAACCTAACGTGCGAAGTTAAATGAAGCTGAGGCAAGAATTCTAAACAAACTCCCACAGAGAGACATACGACCACCTCGCGACTAAAGATCCCGGAAAAAATTCCCATAAACCAAACCCAACGACGATGACGACATCAACAAGGGACAGTGGAGGAGGGAGGGAACCAGTAACGAGGGCGGTGAGGCCAGAGCCATCGATGCCAAGGGTGACATCCTCAGCAGTGGAAGAAGAAGAGAAGCCAGAAGCTCCTTTCCTAACGAACGGCCACATCCTTCCTCCACCGCTGATCCGATCCGATCCTATGTCGGAAGGAAGATGAGTTTCAACCTCGTAATCCAACCAAACAATATGAAGGGGATATGAGAGCGCTTTCTATTGGTTTTGATATTGTTATTTCTACATGTCCCACGTTTCGTTTCCTGCTTGCTTTCGTTTTCCATCTTTCTTTTCTTCTTTTGCCGGGTCAAAAAGGAAAGGAGCCATGATTTTTTTTTTTTTTAATCAGCATCTAATACAGCAATGACTTCTTCACATCCGTGCATACCAAGATTACATTTAATCGAGCCATGATTTTTTTTTTTTTTAATCAGCATCTAATACAGCAATGACTTCTTCACATCCGTGCATACCAAGATTACATTTAATCGAGCCATGATTTTTTTTTAATCAGCATCTTATACAGCAATGACTAATTCACTTCCGTGCATAGCAAGGTTACATTTAATCGAGCCATGATTTTTTTTTTTAATCAGCATCTAATACAGCAATGACTTCTTCACATCCGTGCATACCAAGATTACATTTAATCATCAGATAACATCCATGTATATGAAAAAGAACACGTCGTTAATTTATCGGAATTTTAAAACTATCATATATTAAATCCTCGTAAATATCCGAAAGTTACGAGGATACCCAGTTGTCCTGATATGAGATCAAGTCTGAAATTTGAGGACTGATCAGGTAATTTAAAGAATGATCTTTTGTGCTGGCCCTATTACCCACGCCCTCCACCGCACTTCCCCTTTTAATATCGCTGGCACAGGCAGAACCCGCTTGCTTTTTTAGTTCCGCCTCCTTCCCCAGCTTCGGTTTCAGTCGGGGCAGCGTCGGGTTTTAGGGCTTGGGTTTTGCTGATTGGGTATCTGTCTACGCGTCTTCGCGTCGATTGCGATTGCGTTCTGAGATGGGTGAGTTTCCCTACTGCTTGGCTTGTACTGGGTTGGGTTTTGCTTTAGTTCTTCATTTTATTCTCCTTTTGCTTTGTTAGTTTTGATTAGGTTTTTTTGGTCTGGGCGCGATTGATTTTATGAGAGGTGGGTTTGTTCTTAGTCGATGGAATTGTCGGAAATTTCTTTTTAGTTTCTCGATTTTTTTTCCCCGATTCCTTATGGGTTTGGTCTGCTGGGGAGGGGGGACTACTGGTCTAACGGCAAAGTTGCTTGGGAATCTTGGGGTGGCTATTGTAGATCGAGTTGTGGGATGACTGTGTGCGCATCTTTCCTGTACCTGAGCTGGGACGCCCTTTGATTCTGTAGGGGTTTGGTCAGTTATGAGTGCGATTGCTTCTTGTTGAAGATCTTGTTTCTTAGGGATGATGATCGAATGGAATCTCGATTAATCTGTTGGGTATCACTTGTCATGTTTGAGGAAGTGAACATGCTTCTTATAAAGGTGGGAAACTGAAGCTACACAGAGTGGAACATGACTACTCTGGATGCATGTTAGATTAAGCGGAAGTGGGCAACGGCCATTGGCTAACAGAAAGTTAATATATTCCTGTACAGTACATTCATGATGGTATTGAGAGGGTCAATTGGATAAATCCCAATCCTTCGTAAGACGAGAGAGGATAATAAATGAACTGCCTTTGATGACATTTGTAGTTTCTCGTCATTTGATCATCTTTCTCATCCTTTCTGGCAAAAGAGTGGTATAAATTGGTGTGCCCGTATATTGTTTTCTTGTATGTTAGTTCAGACATACCAGACATTTTGATCTTGTTTGAATTTTTGGTTTTGGAAGCACTAAACTAGTGAAGTGTTCAATCCTTTCTTCTTGATTTTTCTTGATTGTAGATATTGAGGAAGAGATTCGTTCTCTCCAGCTTGATTCAGGTATTGTGGGTTCATCTCTCTGTTTTTTTCCTCTATCTTGACTGCCTTATAGATATTTGAAGTGACGTTTCTTCTACTCTGTAAATTAATTGTTCCTTCTCATGCTCCGACTTCTCCTTGACAGATGATGTCCATGGGGCTATTAATCCCGAAAATAAAGAGGCAGAAGAAGCGGATATTGTGGTAGAAAAGGATGAAGGTCTGTAACACTTGAGCAACATCTGGAAAAATAAATTATTTGAAAGCAGTAGTGATTGCATGCAATAAGTTTGGAAAATAATAGTGCCTTGAATTCGACATTTCCTTAGGAGGGTAGTTGTAGTTATCCTCAGTCACACAAGAAGCTTTTCTTACCTGGTTAGCAGTACTACAGATAGATCTGTATCTATAGGCTGGGTATGTTATTAACGAGCATCCCTGACAAGCAAAATGCTTCTAAAGCTAGTGCAAGAATATGGGGAAAGTCAGTAGTTCTGTATGCAGTGTTGCGCTTGCAATTTTTGCAAAGGCTCCTCCACTCAAATCTTTGACAAGTGGATCAACTGGGGGTCACCATTGTGCCAGCCTTTCCGACAAAGGCTTACTGACAATTAAGAGAATTTTTCAACTACAATATTATTTATAACTTATTTCAGTATTAAAGTGAAGGACCACTTGGTTGGAATTTATATACAGAAAAGTTGTTATTACTCAGCTGGAATTATCAAATGCTTACAATTGTTTTAACTGGTATAACATGCGGCACTTCTATTGTGTTGAGTGATACAATTTAAATATTAATGATCTAATCTGCTTTTGTAGGTTTGAAAGAGGAAATTGAGGCAATCCCTCAACCAGAACATGTTGAGCCACAAGGTGGTAATACAAGGCCCTTGAAATTGAAAGAAAAGGACTTTATACGAGTTCCGGTATGTAGGGGATCATATGGCATGCTCATAATGTCTTTGTGCCCATATAGGGAAAGAAAAGGAAGTACCTGCTCCGGTAGAAGACGATACAGTAGAGGAGGTGGTTGGAGATGGTAAACGACATTTAAATGTTGTGTTTATTGGCCACGTTGGTAAGTTGATGTTTTTTTTAAAATTGTGATTGATTCTGCGTGGTCCGATGTTGATGTAATTAATCCATTCTCACAGATGCTGGAAAATCAACCATTGGAGGTCAGATACTCTTCCTGAGTGGTCAAGTTGACGACCGTACCATCCAAAAATATGAAAAGGAAGCTAAAGATAAAAGCAGGGAAAGTTGGTGAGCTTCTTGCTGTAGTTTGTATGCAGTATTTAACAATTATGTTTCACCAACGATATATTGCCAATCTCTTTGATTCTTTCGCTTGGTAGATACATAATTTGTTTGCTCAGTTCGTTTCTATAATTGTCTTGGTACAGGTACATGGCATATATTATGGACACCAATGAGGAGGAGAGGGTTAAGGTATGATTCTTGTGTGCTGTGGGATGAAGTGATTTTGTCATGGGGATTTAAGTTAGCTTGTTGCGGGTATGTTTGCTTATAGGACATAGTGTCTTTCTAAGTTCTAATTTTTTAATTTTCCATGCTAATGCAGGGGATAACAGTAGAGGTCGGGAGAGCACATTTTGAAACAGAGACTACTAGATTCACCATTCTAGATGCACCAGTAAGTAATATTCCGAATTCCCTCATAATCTCATGTGCATTTGATCTCATTACTAATTAATCTGAGGCCACTATCTAGAATGAAATAAAAGGCATGCATTTGCAGTTTTGAGACTTATATAAGTCTGCTTTAGTTTGTTTAAGGTTTGAAATCTCCTTTGGTGGATAATAGCAGTACAATATATTATGTCTGATCTGCATTCGCTCCGTCCATGATTGTGATTATGATTTCCTTGAACTGCCCACTCTTGTCTTTGCTCATGCAATGCATCTTCCTTTTCTAGGGTCATAAGAGCTATGTACCAAACATGATTAGTGGGGCTTCTCAAGCAGACATTGGGGTTCTTGTAAGTTGTTCAAACTTCTTCCTCCACATTTATCTATGCCGCGCCTTAAGATGTAAACATGATTTCACAGGTTATCTCAGCTAGGAAGGGTGAATTTGAAACGGGATATGAGAAAGGTGGCCAAACCAGGGAGCATGTCCAGCTTGCTAAAACCTTGGGTGTGTCTAAGCTTCTTGTTGTTGTGAATAAGATGGATGATCCCACTGTCAATTGGAGTAAAGAGAGGTATATCCCTCTGTCGTTGTCATCCTCTGTTTCTCAATCTCTATTTACAAAGTGTAAGATGCTCAGTAAGTCTTTATTATTTTGTGCACTCTTTCAGGTATGATGAAATAGAATCCAAGATGATACCTTTCCTTAGAGCGTCAGGTTACAATGTTAAGAAAGGCAAGTTGAATCGTATTTATCTATGCTAGGATGCTCATTATTTGATTGTTGCCATTGTCTCATCTCTTTTACTCAATTCAACAAGGAATTCCTTGGCTGCTCAGTGTTGTCTTTCTGCTTACCGAAATCCGCAGCACTCGACTGTTTGAACGTGTATAATCTATCAGTTATTTCTGGGGATGGCTGATGATCCTGCTAGAAAAATGCAACACTTAACTAGCTGGGCACGATATTTTGAGTTGGCCTGTCTTTCATGTTTTCCTGCTGATAAGAGTAAAAGTCAATGGTTCGTCAAGAAAATTGGTTCTCCCATTAGGCAACAGCCCATTTATTTAAAGCTTTGAATGTCAATTTATGGATAAAACTCTGGACCAATCTGACACCAGAGTAATCTGAACTCGAAATCATAGTTATCATATCTTATTTTGTCAAATTATAAATCTCTTCCTGGTGGACAATTGTTAATAAGCATGACTAAAGGGTTATCTTTATGGCTAATGTTCCTGGCAGCCAGTCTGGACTTTAAGTTGTGATAATTTAGCATGAAGAGAACTTTCATTTGCATGAGGTCAGAGCCAAACACAAGCATCTGATAAGATATGGATAATTGATTGCAGATATCCAGTTTCTTCCAATATCCGGTCTGTTGGGATACAACATGAAAACAAGACTGGATAAAAGTGTGTGTCCATGGTGGAGTGGTCCCTGTATTTTTGAAGCTCTTGACACAATCGAGGTTCCTCCACGTGATCCCAAAGGTCCTTTCAGGTTTGAAATTCTAAACTTGTTAATATGCGTTGTGTTGATGTTTTCTGTGCAGAAGTTATCTTCCTTTTGTTTCTTTTTTATTTGGGTGATATATTTGAATGTGGTACATGTAGGATGCCTATTATTGACAAATTCAAGGATATGGGAACTGTTGTCATGGGTAAAGTGGAATCCGGAAGTATTCAAGAGGGTGAATCCTTAGTTGTCATGCCTAATAAGGTGGATTCTTCTGAAGTGAACTTTTAACTTCTACTAAAATATTTCCATCTATGAATATGTTTTTTGTCCCTTCCTTTCTGAAGGCTCAAGTGAAAGTGCTTGCCATATACTGTGATGAGAACAAAGTTAAACGTGCTGGACCTGGTGAAAATCTACGAGTTAGAGTTTCCGGAATTGAGGAAGAGGATATTTTATCGGGATTTGTTTTGTCAAGCTTAGGTAATAACTCTTATAAGATTATACTTCTCTGCTCAACTATCATCTAGGAACTGCTTTTTAACATTTGTTGTCTGCTGCTTTTAACATCATTCTATTTCTATGCAGCCAAACCAATCGCTGGTGTCACTGAGTTTGTTGCTCAACTCCAAATCCTAGAATTGCTTGACAATGTGTGTGGTTCTGTCAATTTACTTGTTTATGTTTTCCCATTGAATTTTTGGAGATGCTTCAAATATCCCGGTATGACTTATCGATCTTGCTGTTGTCATTTAGGCGATCTTCACAGCTGGATATAAGGCAGTTCTGCACATTCACTCTGTTGTAGAAGAGTGCGAAATTGTGGAGCTGCTACAACAAATTGATCCTAAAACAAAGAAACCCATGAAAAAGAAGGTTCTGTTTGTGAAGAATGGTGCAGTTGTTGTGTGCAGAATCCAGGTTATTTCTCCTACCTTTTTCTGCAAAGTTACCATATGTTCTAGATTGTGATGCAGCTTTACTCTCTTCGAAGTGGAGAAACAAGGCATATTTGTTGTCACCTGGAAGCTGGTCATTTATCCAATCACCCCTGGGAAGCTTGCAAGACTTGCTTGAAAGAGATGATTGCTCATGTGCTTTCATGATTTCTAATTATTACAAAGAGGTGGTAATTATGCTTGCGTTGCAGGTAAATAACATGATCTGTGTGGAGAAGTTCTCTGATTTTGCTCAGCTTGGGAGGTTTACCCTTCGTACTGAAGGTAAACAATTATCTTACTTTTCATTGCATTCTGTTCTACGTTTAACCAGTGTATTCGGCATGGATTCGAAATTTCTGGGTGCACTTGTGCAGGGAAGACAGTTGCTGTTGGGAAAGTCACTGACCTACCCGCAAGTGCTAGGCCTTGAGTACAATTTTGGGATTTTAGGTACGATAACCTCAGTTAGGTTGTCAGGATGCCGGGATGTGGTTTTGGGAAGTAAAAGCACCCTATCAAACTTGTTGGGAGAAATGCAGCGGAATGAAGAGTGTTCGTGTTTCTTGCAGGAGGGCAGTCATGCCACTTAAGTTATTACATACTACTACACCGTTCCAACGAGCCTTCTTATTTGTTCGAGCAGAGCTACCCATAAAAAACGTGGATCATCACTATCAGTGATCTTCTGTAATTTTTGCGAAACGGTGCTGAGTTTGATTGGAGGGCCACCCTGCTGCTGCAGGTTTGCATTTTGAGTGCCTCTTTCTTCTTCTTCTTCTTCTTCTTCTCTTTAACATGTATTAAATGGTTAATTTTCTTATGGTTACGATATGTCAGTGAAGAGGAGTTTGCATCCCATTTGACCTGTTGTTCCTCAGGAGTTTGTAAAATGCCTTTTTGAGGTTTGTTGCGGATTATTCAGAAACTGTACTTCTTGGGGCTTCTTTTGTCTAAAATGGATATGAATTATTTTGTTCATAAAATATGTAAGATGATTTAAACATTTTTTAGGATTTATCCTACCCGAAATTGATTATGACATAGTGGTGTTAATCAAATATGGCTAACTTGACCTTTTGAACTAAGTATGAAAAGGTTAGTTCATTCCCGGAGGGGTTTGAGTTGCACCTATTCATATTACTAGGGTGATAAACTAAAACGTGATGACGGGATGTATGTCAGTGGAAGTCGATGATGTATGCCGCGGCCGAAAATGGATTAGTTAGTGGCGCACTACCTATAGCGCTATTACGGTGAAAGGTGGCACTGAAGGAAGCGATGTGCTTGGGAAAAAAGCTTTATTGGCAGATAGCGTGATTCGAACTTGGTAGATGTTCACGCAGTGTGATGACTGCCAGGACTTGGCATGGCTAGACATCCGTACAAAATAAGTGGCTAATTGCCTAAAATGGAAATCTCAAATCTTATTCTTCAAATCCCTAAATCTCGTTCTATTCCCCCCCTCTTTGAACCGCTTCTGTTACAGACACGGGCTTTACGTCGAGCTTTGTTTCAAATTAGCGTTCGTCAAGAACAAAATATTTTATTATTTAAGATACTTATTTTTAAAATTCTCGAAATAGTATTCATAACTCGACTTTTAAAACCAAATTTGCTTTTAAGTAACTCGACTTTTATAAAGGCGATCCTTCTTGACTTTTTAAAAGTTGAATTTGAATTTGAATCTCTTAAGAGTTTTTTAAGCTCGACTTTTTAAAAGCCGAGTAAAAGTCGAGTTTAAAATTATTATTTGAAAATACGAGATATTTTACGACTGACGTTTATTTTCGAACAAAACGCGGTTTACGTCCAAAGAAAGGGAGGGAGGGGAGAATATCAGGTCAAGACAAGGGAAGAACCACAAGCCCAAATCCCAAACCACAGAACCGGCTAAGCGTTTCAAGCCCATGCCTTCAGGCTGAGTTCGGTTTTCACAAATGGAACCAAGTCGGTCGATCATTAATATTTCCGACCACTGAATTTGCTTTATTTCTATTGCAATGGGATGCCTTGCCAAGGACAAGATAAAAGCCGAGCTAAGAGAAACCCGAAAATCTATTACGGGAAAATGCTTACAAAAACGAACAATGCGAAAGGAGAGGGGGCCAAAAAAAAAAAGTAAGAAAATAACTCCCCAAAAATCACGACGCTGTAAGGTGACAACAAAAAAAGAAGCAAACAAGGGACAGAACTACTTAAAAAACATGCTTCCGGCCAAAACCCTCGAAACCTTTCGAAAATAGTTGGGACACAGCAGACCTCTCGGGTAAAAAGCTGGAACCTCTGCTCAATGATACTCTAACGACTGACCAACCGGACAATAACAATAATCGGACTGTGCAATACCTGTTTGACATTGGCATATTATAGCATCCTTCGTCTTGAATCGTGTGTTGATACAGCTACCTCTGCTTTGGGATATACTTTTTCTTCAAGCTCTCGTCTGGCTTCGTCTTGTCGACTTTAGCTAGATCATTTTTTCACATTTAGGTTTCGTGGGGCATTGGACTCACTGGATTCCGAACGGCCTTCATTAGCTGGTCTATCAGGGGATCCAGGGGGTTCTGATTCAGGAAGCAAGAACAGCTCCACATGTTCCGCTGCAATCACTTCGTTCCATCCTACAAGATTAGGTTTTGGGGGGTTTAGACAAACAATGAAGCAACTGAGGCATATTATATCTAATTATAGGAAAGGAGATAACGCAAGATCAATCTTGTGAAAGGATGTCAGCGTACTCTGAGTAAGGAATGCCTTAGCGGCGTGGCTAGAAAATTCCAAGTTTTTTGGAGTTTCAGATTCTGTGGACCCCGAAGCGTGTTCAACGACATCTCCACAGCAGCCCGTAGGAGATAATCTAATATGGTACCCGTCGGAGAGCCCTTGACACTCACCATTCTCTGATGGTGACACTACATGGGAAACACTGTTGCTGGCAAGGTCAGGATCGGTATCCTGGACTCCATTACGGCTCACTGGTCTCCAGAGCTTGCCTCTGGAATGGTTGCTTTGGGCAGTAGAGGGCCTGCTTGCTTTTGCAGAACCGTCATCCCTTAGAACTTGCAGTTCCGGAAGGTCACTTCTGGGCGTAATCGTAGTATTGATGTGCACAGCATTACCACAACCACCAAGTGCTACTGCAATTGAGCCAATCAGGACTTCACATTTCTTACCCCAATCTGCCTCAGGGAAAGCCTCATGAACTCTGAAATTTAAATCCTCACTTTCTTTGTCAGGTTTGCTTTCCCTACTCCATACTTTCTTGCTATTATTGTTGATTTTGGCATCCTGGCTTCCATGCCTATGCTTGACGTCAGGCTTGGAAGATGAATTCCTATAAACTTCATTCAAAACAGCAGGCATACCTCGGAATCTTCGCTGCACAGTCCAGCTGGAAGCATGTGTGTGGTGATGGCCATCACCAGCTGGTCTCACGAGCCGAACACTCTTAAAGTCACCAGGATCAGTATAGCCATTCTCAAGCTCAGGCACTTCAGAATCAACATCTTCCTCATTATCAGGAAGTAGAGGTGTGTGAAGCCCAATGGTGGCCAAAGCTGGATTAGAAACTTGACTTTCTTTCTCTAAATTATCCTGGTGTGCAGATGTTTGCATTGGAGGCTCCACCTCCATCATATCATAACTGTCACTAACATCGAGTATCTCCCCACTTTTATGTCCCTTTGCTTTTTGTTCCTTCTGACGAAGCCGTCTTAGCCTCTTCTTTTCCAATAACTCAGCTTGCCTGTGCACATTCAATAGAATGAAAACCCGATGGACATCAGACAAACAACAAGCTGGAAATTAGAGATTTTGTTGAGATATAAAGATCGCACCACAGTGCAAACATTGATCATCAGTTACGGGCATGATACATGGGATGATTTTTAGAGCCTACAATCATAATAGCATATGCCTCAATAATGCCCTAAATCTAAAAGCAGTGAATGTGTCTGGTAATGAAGAGTGTAAGATATGCAATTAATGGTATTTTCTTGTAGTTTACTCTGCTATTTGATTTATATGGTATATAAGAAATAGCTAAAGTAATCACCATGAGAATAAAAACAATGGGTTGATGGAAACTAAACTAGTGATAATGTCCCTCTTCCAAAGGCTGTCAGGTTAAAATAAGCCACAACATCTACAAGAAATGCGGACAGTAGGACAGCAGTGAGATTTACTTTTACAGAAAAGTTTCCAAAATTGATCATGAGCAGCAAGTGGTTATGCTTTCAGCGTTGGCATGATAACATTACCTTCTCTGTGCGGCTTCCTCTTCTTCCACAAGCAACTTCTGGCACCTCAATGCTTCAGCATCTTTGTCGACCAGCCAAGCCTCAACCTTAGAACAAATGGCAAAACTTCAATAATTTTCCTCAATCGCTATGACTTGCTGGATGAAAAGCAATAGGGAAAATATGAAGAAGAGAAACAAAAGGGCCAAATAAAGTAAAACGGATATAATACCAATTTTTGTTCCAAAAATAAGCTTGTGAATGCAACCAAGTTTTTTGTTTCCAGACCAATCTTCCCAGCATCCTTATCAAAAATGTACTTTTGCATCGTCAAGGTTGGGCCACTCAAGAATGTCATTTCACTTGCATCATCAAGGATATCGAAGAGCTCCTGTGATGAGAGAGGAAACCTGGACGGTCTAGCTTGAACAATGTCCTGCGAAGAAGATATGTCTCATTGTTTGACTCACCACTTAAACTGAGAGGCAGTAAAAAGACACCCAAAATTGACTGCAGAAGAAGAATCACCAGAAGTGCTGAACCAGCTCTAATGCAAACTTGTGGTACAACAGGGAATCCAGGCTTTCTTGTGAGCGATGCTAGAGATTTAATAACTGCAGCACCTGGAACATCCTAATCATCAAACAATCACAGATAACAACCACTGTCAGGAGGAAAGTTCTCCCAGAAGAGAAACATAAAACATGATGCATTATGAGATGCAAATATTTCAGGAACATGTAAATAGAAAGCCACGAAAGTAGACACATAACGAAGGAGTATATCAACCCCGAAATATTGAAATGTGAGACAATAATGTTGCATAATCGACTATGACATCATAGAAGTGTTACATAGAGCAAAGAGAAAGAAAATAAATATTTTCTATCACTTATTCTACCTCCATTGTGGAATTCTTCAAAGATAGAATTTCCATAGCTTCATTCACAGACAACTGCATTAGCAATTATAAGGCAGGTGTTATTCCACAAGTCTAGCAGACATTCCATCATCCAGAAAAAGCTTGAGCATGTCAACTATGGTAAAATCATTATCACCTTATCCCAGAAAGATCCCAATAGCTCTCGGTTTCTGGCAGTGTCCTGTAAGCATACAGGAAGTTCATCAGACACCCAATGGAGTTACAAATTAACAACACTCAAAGAAACTTAGGCATATCTCGAACCTTGTCAAGCCTTTTCAATCGGTGATGCACACGTAAATGTCTTTTCTGATTAATGGTAGAAAAATACTCTCGGCTACATTTTTCGCACTTCTGCATGGGTACCTTTAAAGGGGAGAGCAAAGGCCAACCAGGATACTCTGCTAAACCAACACCAAACAAATATTACTTGAAGCACTGAATAAAGAAGATATGTAGCAGGATTGTCCATTTCAGACTAACATCATAATACTATTGTTTTCCATAAGAGGTACTCCAACTACCAGCTAGCAAAATTAATTCGACTCCAATTATTTTTTAAAAAATATATGGACTCCATAATCAATCAAATCCACTACATACCACCATAGGAGACTGACAGAAAGATAATTAAACAGGTGACTGAAGATGATATCCAGACATTATCAAATAAGAGAAAACGTAATAGAGCAAATGACCCAGGATTCACAACTCGGGAACTCAGCAAACATATTATTACAAATTTCCTGATTCATATGTATACATGAACTAGGCTGAGCTGCGACTTAGACCAGGTATAATCCCCTTTTCCTATAACTCCATCAAGATAGATGAAAAGAAAAACTAATACCTTGGTGGTCTAAAGCATGTAGTAACTGAATCCACTGGACTGGGCTATCTCCTGACCTTGGCAATGAAATTAGAGGCTCTTTGGATACTGTTTGCCGAAACAAAGTGTTCAGGGTATTGTTTCCCTCCTCTGTCTTCGTGGCACCAAAAGCAGAAATATTTGCAACTGACATCTATCTCCCCGTGCCTTTAAAACAAAACAAAGATTCAGTTACCACCAAAAAATTTAGAGACAAGAAAACTTGATCAAACGAGTAACCAGCCAGATGTATTGTGTCAGATATGGATAAAAAATTGAAATCAAGTCACAGTTTTTATCATAACTATTCATGCCGTGCAAGCAACTTCTCTAAAATACATGCCAATTGCAAAAAAAAAAAAAAAAAAATCAGGACAGGACCCCCAATCAGTGTGCTTCCTATCCAACCATTAAAACAAACAAGCGTAAGAACACCTGCGGGTTGAATGCAACACCGACAGACACTGAGAGTACGAATCTCAAATCCACGCCAAGAGACTCTTCCTAGAGGGTTTTCCCAAGAATCTGAAATGCACACCGATGGTACAACCCGCCCGGGTAAACCAAACACCCCCGAGACAAGCACCAAGAATCACCCAGTAAAATTGAAAAAATGCGATCCAAGACAAATCCAGATCGAGAGCGCACGACACATGATCACAGCGTCAGGAAAAGCAGGAAAGACGTGTACGCGGATACGTATCGGCAGAGTAGAGGAAGATCGTTGAGACAGAGGGGCGAGAGAAGAAGAGACGCCGGCGAGCGATCGGGAAAAGGCGGTGACCAACGAGACACGGAGGGCGAGGGTGACGGTGATGGCGGGGGTAGCTGATCGGGGGTGGAGGCGGTAGGGATGGGGAAGCGATTTTCAGTATATTATTAATTGCCGAGGAATGGGCGGAATAATGCTCTTATATATATATATATATGTATAGCTTGTTCGTCAAGAATTACTGTTTCCGGAAGGGAAGGCCTAATTCCACGATATTCTCCCTTAAATATTATATTATATTTTTTTTAAAAAAAGTATGTCGAAATGATAATTAATTTTTGCATTGAGATCATATAAATCAATCCATGACCAAACACGAGCCTTTTTACGGACTAACAGTCAGTTACTTCAAAAAGAAATTATGGACTATTAAATAAGTTTCAAGTTACTTCAACCGCACGACATAATGAGATCACTCATTTACAAATTTTATTAAACACGTATAAGTTAGAAATTTGAAACTACTGCTTTAAAACAATACCACGGTGTTAAGCTTCCGACTTTCATGATTTATTAAATTTTACTTTTTAAAAAATAAGACATAAAATATAATAAGAATTAAAAAGAATAAAGCTACGTCACATCGTAAATTAAAATCAAATCAAAGCATCGGCCTATCAGAGAGCCCAACTTACAAAAAATTAGGTCTACGGCGGAGCCGTCTCGGGAAGGGTGTGCGGGAGTGTCTTCACGGACTGATGGACTCGGAGGAGGCCAACGGCGCCGGGAAGAAGATGAGGTCGCCGTGCGACGTGGAGGCCCTGAAGAAATGCCTGGAAGAGACCAAAGGCGATTACCTTCGGTGCCAGTCCCACATCGATGCCTTCAAGTCTTCCTGTTCCCTCAAGAAGCAACCGTCGTCGTCGTCCTCCTCCTCCTCCGGTTCACTGGCATCTTCATTGTCCACGGCCGCGGAATCCTAGCTCTCGCTCGATCCAAAATATTATCTACCCCTACCATGTATGAATTAATGTTCTCTTCGTCGGCCGGAATATCGTTTATGACATAGTATGTGGAGGAAATTTATCCATACAAAACGCAACGATCTCGACTTCGAGAGAGCTCTTGGGTGCCTTTTCACAAGGTCTCAAAAATGGCATTAACACCTACGGTACAAAAGAATCGATCGAGGTATAGAAATTCGCATGGCCGGTGGCCGATATTCTACGCCTTTCACTCAATGTGGCCCGTGAGTCGTACCAGGAGACTTATTTACGGTAATATTTCCCGACTCATCCCGGTCGAATAGCCGCTCGACGAAATCTTCCCAGTCATCATTCTTTTTTACTTGCTTGGATGAGCCAACCGAAGAGCTGCCATCAGATCGATACATGTCCTGTCCATCTTCCAGGTCGTCGAATGTTCCGTACTGTGATGGGGAATATGCGTGTGGAACTTCCAATGTCACTGCCCTCTTTAATGCAGCCCTGTACTCCTCTTTGTGTTCTCTAACAAGTGACTCCTGTCGTTCCATCCTCTGTTCGGCTGGAATCTCCATCGTCTCATCCTTCTCTAGCATCAGCTGTTTGAAGTGACACAAAATGGAACGTCCTCAGCCGATAAATCATTTCCTAAAGACTGTAGAGGGACTTCCTTCCGACGACTTTGGTCAAAATAACAGCAAATGCATAGCACTTCGAATCATAAACAAGGTGGACAGTTGGCCGACAAAAAACAAGACTTACTTCCAGAGCGCGCTGAGCTTCTCTCTCAATCCATATGATGCCATGGTCGGACAATGCATTGCAAGAAAGTACTATATGCTCAAACCTCCCATCAACAGGCACAGCCGTTCTAACAACTGGAGGAAAGCGGCCCAACCTACAATTGTTCATCGTCAGCAGCGGTTCCAATGGTTCCTAATGTGCGTCCATGTAGAAACAATTTTGTTCGAGAAATAGCAATCAATGCAAACAGGGAAGAAATTGTCCCAGAAGTCAAAACAGATTAGCCGTACTTGAAGGGTTTTCTCTCGACAATGTGGTAAAGACGACCTGGTGCATATAGCCTTCTGGGATCTTTGAGCATTTTCTCCTCCGGAATGAAAGTATCTCTCATGCATCTCAGGCATAGCAAGCAAGGTAAACTATTCCACCAGTAAAGGAACGTTCATCGATCAGTTAAGCAAGAAAATCAGACAACAGGAAAGTTCATAAATTTTCAGAGGGTGATTACATGGAAGTATCAGCCCAGGACCCCTGCAGTGTAGCACCTAACAGACAAAATCAATCTTTAAGAGAAATGAAAATGGTCGTTACCAGAAAACTGACTTGAAGATGTCTTCCAACGGTGTAGCCGTCCGTGGTAAAAAGTCATCCTAATTAGCAAAATTAAAAGAGAACTGAACCAATCAATAAAGTGAATAATGATGTCATGATATAGAGTTGCTCAAATTTACAATTGAAATAACATGCAAACACACTATTAAGTCGAAGGACAAATATGTATAAGGTAAGGAATCAATTATCATACTGTCACAGGTATAGATCATGAATCAAGAGAGAATATTTGGAGACAGAAAATTGCAGCAAACTATTACGTACACAGGTCATGTAAACTCCTCTTGCATGTTATATAAGCGAGATGAGGACACATAGCCGTTGAACTCAAAGGAATGACCGGCTTATGGTGCCACATCAATTCAATCATCATTTATGGAGATTGGGAAATATACACCCATCTGTATATCAAAGTGAGCCACTGTACAGCACACAATCCTATAACAAAAGGTATAAGCTAAGGGAGATTTTTATATGAACAACAGATTTCATATCCAAAGACTTTAAGACTTGCCTGAAGCACTACTGAGTTGATTACATCAGCATATCGAACAGCCAAGTTCAGTGACATGCACCTGGCAGGCGCAATAGCAAAGCCCCTGACCCTTTTCCTCTCAATACCCCCAACCTTATCCAGATTCTTCACCACGATCATAGTCAACATTGCCACCACACCGGAGCCCAAGGAATGCCCAACAAAGGTCAACGTGTAATTAGGATACTGTTCCAACAATTCTTTCAAAATCTTGCACTCATTATCAAGAACCCAAACAGCCGCCTTTAACAAGCCATTATGAACATAGCCACCATCAAACTTTTTCCTGCCCAACTTATTATCCAAAAGCATGTAATAGTCGCTCTCCTTTGCCAAGTTGAGACCCCTAACAGCAAGAACGATATCCGCATGATCATGATCAAGATACAATATATAAGGAGGTGCTTGCCCATGAGTGTCCTCGTAATCCCTTCGCAATACCAACCAATCAGGGTTCATCCCGTATCCTCCCGGAGGTGCCCAAAGTGGATTGCGAAGATCTTCCTCATAAACGGATAAGAGATATCGGCAAAGGCGAGGTACGGGCTCAAATTCTTCCGCCGTGGCAAGGCCCCAAGTCTCGCTGTCATGACCTGCTGTGTGAAGACACCGTTTCCAAATCCACCGAGCACAAGCCAGGCAGTAAATGCCCTCGAGAAGCGGGAGTCCACATACCAAGGACATGGATACCGAACCCGAAACTGTTTATAGAACCACCATTCTGCTATGCAAAGTCCCAGTGATTACACTCCTAGTAAAAACTTAACAGCCTCTAAACAAACCATCTCAATTCAGACTGCTCACATCACTCAGACGGAAGGGAGTTGACTCTAGCACAATAATCACCCAGCTTCTATACAGCAATGTAACCGCTCGATACTATCACTAATACTTACAAACAGGATCAGGGCTCACATATATTTATACATATAAATGATACCGTTGATGATACAACAAATGACAAAGGGTATAGAACTTGCAGGGGAGAAAGCTTCCGACAGCAACAAGGTCAAACAAGAACCTGTCTATTCGAGATCAAACTCAACTACCCAACAAAAAAAATCCCGTCTTGGGAAGAACTAACTACAAAATACTCCAGCTTGGTGAGTGTCTGCGGCGGTTGGTGGGGGTGATTTACGACCGGGACCCAGAATCAATCGATCGATCGACGGCCTTCGGGGGAAGTGATGGCTCCGATCGCGGGGAGGACAGGGTCGACACTACTGAAAGGGGGAAGGGAGGGGGGCGGGAGAAGTTTAAGGGGGTTGGGCGGTGGTGCGACCCACCTGCAAGTCAAAGGCCATGGCCGTTTGTTTGGAGGGAGTGACGGACAAGAAGATCGGGTTGAAATAATATAATAATGTAACTAAGTATTAATAACATGATGTCGGAAAAATGGCAATACGGTCAAATTCAAAACCTCATTCGGGCTTCCTCTATATAAAACCAAACCTTCTTCCCCGTCATAAATCCCTATTTCCTCCCCGTCGGCGGCGGGACTTCTCTGAAACTCCTCTTCTGGTTGTTCGGCCTTAGATAATTATCTGCTTATGATTTGGCCGCTTTCCTAGTTTTAGTTGTTATAGCTTGTTTAGTTTAGTTAAGTTTAGGTTTTGTTTGGATGTAAATTGGATGGGTGATGTGACGATCTCGCGGGGAGTTGATTGAGGTGAAATTATCTTGGCTTTGTGGAACTCAGAAATGGCTCCGAAGCAGCCGAGCACCGGGCTCTTCGTTGGGTTGAATAAAGGGGCATATTCTCACCAGGAGGGAGTTGCCGTCTCGTCCATCGGATCGCAAGGGGGTATGTGATTCCTTGTGTTTCAGGGAGTTGTCCTGATCTCTTCTATCTGTTTAGATTGAACCGACCTGAAGTGCGCCGAACTTTCCTGTAGAAAACGAGCAAGAGGGTTCATTTCGTGAGGAACTTGATCCGCGAGGTTGCTGGGTTTGCACCTTACGAGAAGAGGATCACCGAGCTTTTGAAGGTCGGGAAGGACAAGCGTGCCTTGAAGGTGGCTAAGAGAAAGCTTGGGACTCACAAGAGAGCGAAGACAAAGAGGGAGGAGATGTCCAGCGTCCTCCGCAAGATGAGGTAAGCTATCATGGACTGGTGCGTTTCGAGCTTTGGTTGCAACAGATTCCTTTAAATTCATGCCTCTGTTCTCGTTGGTCTGATTCAGGTCTGCCGGAGGTGGTGAGAAAAAGAAGTAACTCAGTTTCAATCACGCCTGCTGTTGAGACCCTGGAACAATTGGCTATGCATTTTGAGCTTTTGTAATTGGTTTTGAGAACAATTAGTGGTTGATTGGATCTTACAAGTTCCATATAAAGGTTTTCCATATTCTCATATTGAATCTTGATTGTGGTGCCACCTCCACCAATTCATTTGATCATTTGATCAATGGATATAACTGGCAGGGAAAGGGATTAACTGAATCCCCCTTACCTTTAACAAGTATTTGATTACATGTAATGATTAAGCAGTCTCCAACAGTTCCAGTTGGGTTCTTGGTGTTTACATTTGATCCCCGTGGATAGTTTCCGAGCGACAATTAAACCTCCACAGTGCGATCTTTATTGCTTGTACTTGGGGGACTCCCTTCCCACAGCTCAGCAAGCTCCCTCCTCATCCAAGATAGGAGAATAACTGGTCCAAGGGTTGACGGCACCTGAATTCACCGTGAGCAGCAAAATGACGGTAATATTTTGACTTTGCAGGTTCCACAATAGGATGAAACTACTTGACCAAAGGATACAAGGACTTGAAATGTATGGAATCAAACTGTCATGATATGGGTGTATTGAGATGACATGTTTGTCAACACTTTATGGGTCCACTACAGTTAACACAATGTAGAAGATAATTGCGAGAAGAAAATTTGTGCCGATAACATCCAATGAAGAAAAAAGCATGAAAGGAATTCCAAGTTACCAGATAGAGCAGTGCTGGCTGAGGTGCATGAGACAGAACTCCAGCAGCCAGCGCAGTTATAAGGCCAACAGTATATCCAGTAACAGCATACCAAATATACTTGTGCCCCTTGGAGGAGGGAAGATCCGCCAGACTAATCATTTCCCTGCTCTTTCTATAATCAAAATAAAGAATTAGGGCCAGAAACATAGCTGGAATAGCCTGCGCAGACAAATAACAAATCAAAGGGTTAATTGCTGTCAAAGAATAATTTAGATGACACATGCCAATCACCATCACCAACTTCAGCCAACCGTACCATGTCACCAAGACCAAGCATCATAAAATCTGCAGCTGTGGTGCCAGGTAAAACTCCACCTAATAAGTGCCTGGGGAACATTATTTTCACCGGCAGCTCAAGTTTTTTGGTAATTAGTTGCAACCCAGGAAGACTCAAACTGTTGGCAACGGTATGAACGGGGTTGGAAGCTTGTTGAGTGGCTACTGATACCATAACATTTGCCCCAAAGAATCTCTCAGAATAGAAAACCCAGAAAATGTCATACACAAATAAGCAGACCAGGAGCATTGCGCATATCTTCATATTGGGAAGACGAATGTGGCTCACAAAATCGACACAGATTGAAATACCCAACAAATTGTTCAAGATCCAGTGCCCAGTTATCAGCCACGCACTGACTGTACCACAACATGCCAATAACAACATCGCCTGAGTTCTTGTGAAAGACTTTGAACAGCACCTCGACAAAAATGGATCGGCCAAACCAAATTGCGACTTCATATAAGTCACGCAGGGTGAAAAACAGAAGAACAGTGAAGATGCAGAGGCCACGGAAGTGAAGGCGGTAAGGAGTTGAGAAACTGACGAGAAGAGATAGAACATCAGAAGTAAGCTGCACGAGCTCATTATTGGAATCATGAGTGCCTGAGACTTGTCTAAGGTGATAGATGCTCCCGATATGTCACGATTCCTCTCCATTTCTTTACCATAGTTGAGAGCTCGAAAGGCAGAGCCAAACGTTACAGCTACCGCGGTAAGTATAAGCACAACAGGAGCTGGCTCAAGAAGATAAACCAGTTTCCAAAGAGGCTCCATGGATCAAATCTCTCTATCTACAGTCTACACTACTACCCCAGACCAGGTAATCTCAAATACCAGCTATCAAGAGATAAAGATATAATTGATTATAGTATTGCAGCCGCCAATGCGGCATCTGCTCAGATCCTCCAACAAAAGTGACGACAACCTGGCGCAACCTGCTGCACCCAGTTAATATTAGTAGGGTAGGGAAAATGCACAAGCATTCAACAACTGGGACAAATCGCCCTTCGGTAATCACAAATCCATGCAAACAACATTGACGGAAAGGGACCAAAAGGAGCCATTGCAGCGGATGGGAAGAACAATCCAGTAAAGATGAAATCGAGACGAATCATCCTAACAATTCTAGAAAGCGAAACGAATTCTCTAAGGGGAAACCATTGCCATTCAAGATCAAACCACCATATTCCTCCAAATCCTCGAAATGAGCCACCCTCAATTCGCACAACACATGCCAATCATGAGTTCTAAACTAGATCCCGAAGATCTAAGGGGCGGCGAGATGCGAAATCAGTTCCACGGCGATCGACGGGGGGAAAAGAAAAATTAGGGTTCATGGGAGTGGGGCATTGAGAGTTGACTGACCTTGGACTTCGACGACGACAAGAGAACCTCCCGAATCTCTCCTGTTCTTGATCAGCTGCTGAGTGAAATGAAAGCCGAAGCGCTCAAGCTTCATGGTCAGGGTCATGGACTCCCCCAATCTATTATTTGCAATTTACTCCTCAACTGTTTGGTATTTACGAAACTACATTTAATTTTCTATTTCATTTAATTCAGGGACAGGACTGAGGCTTTTGAAGTTGGCGTCGGTGCGAGCTGACGCGTTCGACTAAACTCCCGATGATCTTCTCTTTAGGGCCTTGATGCCAAACGTTGTTCACAACTTAGTGTTAGGGACAAAGGAATGGACGCATGTTGTGTCCTCCCGGTTGCCTCGCGGTTGTTCTACACAGGCTTGGTGTATCACGGGGTTCGTCCGACGTCATTGGTGGATGAACAGCTGGAGTCGTGGCTGGGGCCAAGATTAATGCTGAACGCACCCCTTGATATGAGGTCCCGAGGATCCCTACAACCCGTTTTCGCTTCGCCTTTTGTGCCTAATCTGGAAGCTTATATTGGAGTTGGAACAAAAGTATATATAGGGCGATATTCATTATGACAAGAGACAAGATCGGCGGATTTCGACGCGGGCTAGATGTTCGTAGGGACATATCCGATGAGTTTTTTTGTTGTCACCTGTTGATGGTACTATTCTAACAAGTTATTTCTCGGAAGATCTGGTGTAGAGAGGGCGAAGGACTAGGGGCATCCCGAAGGCTGGCCTTAGGGAGAGCATGATGGACGGAGAATGACGGTAACTCGGGGAAAGTGAGACGGAAAATCGGGAAAGGATCAAGGTCAGTAGAGTTTTGTACTCCACTACCGTGAAGTTCCTCCCGATGCACATCCTTCCTCCGAACCCGAACGGCAAGAACCCCATTCGGTGCTTGCACCCACCGCATGTGTCGTTCTTGAATCTCTCGGGATTGAATTCGTTGGCGTCGTCGCCCCATAGAGTCCGGTCACGGTGCATGGAAACCAAGTCGATCCAAATGTTAGTGCCCTTTGGGACCGTCATTCTGTTGGCACGGATGTCTTCTCTCGCTTGTCGCTGGACATTTGGGGCAGGACTGTATAAACGCAGGACCTCATTCATCACCCATCCCATCTGTAAGAGAAAGTTGACAATTAACCGATGAAGGCATGAATCGAGCTAATGCACAAGGATAAAGATTTTGATCTAATCACCTTCTTTAGCGCAGGAAACATGGTTTCATCTATTTCACCATCTCCGACAACTTCCGTGATCTCTTCCCTCAGTTGTTCTTGCCATTCCGGATGCATGGCAAGCAGCAGCAGAGTCCATGTCAGGGCTAACGCAGTGGTCTCATGACCGCCAAAGAAGAAGGTCTTGCACTCGTCGACGAGTTCCCTAGTCGTCAATTTCTTGTTCCGCGACCTATTCCCTGTCGTACAGTCTCCTTGTTTATTTTCCCTGATTAGTACGCCAAGCAAGTCCTTGGGCATGTTCACGGAATCATCGTGGCACCTCTTCCGCTCTTCAATTAACGTCATCAGTAAGTCATCGATTTCCTTCCCGAGCCTCTTCGCCATTAGGGTTTGTTTAGGGTACATGAATGTCCCATAGGGCACACCTACGAAACGGTTGGTCTTGAAGAGAGTGATTTGTAAGGCCCTTAATTTTTCGAGCACCGGTCTGCAGTTTGTTGGACTTATGCCAAAGCTTGACTGCGCGATGATTTCTCCTGCGGTCATTGTGATTTCTTTCTCGACATCTATCTCTTCCAGGCCGGAATTTATGAGGGCAGCCCATCTGCTCAGCATTCTGTCCGCGGATTCGATCATCGGTCTGATCATTTCCTGTTTAAACCATATATTTGGATCCTGTGTGAGTGTTATGCCTTCGGGAAAAGTAAGAATGACAAATAGAGAGGGAAGCCACCTTCATGTTGGATGGAGAAAATGCGGGGGTGAGGATGTTCCTACGATGAAACCACTCATCGCCATCAATCATGACGAGACTACTGCCAAACATGGGGTCCCTGTCTTTCCTGAAGACGTTGGGCTTTCCCCAACCTTTTCCCTTAGTGCCGAGCGACATTTCTTGTAGGAATTTGGGGTCCGTGACGTATAGAAACGGTTCCGTGCCGAGCCAATAGACGAACACCTTCCCTGGTAAATGCAAGCTTAAGTTAGTCACTGTTCTCGTTTGCTTTCATTTGACTTCGTCAGAAATTTAGGGTTAATTTTCATTAACGAGCTCGAGCAAGAACACGATGGCTAAGTTTCAGCGAGATAAATGGCTTTCGTGGGCTCGAACTCGAAAGAATCATTATTTCCTACAGAATCAAGCTCAAGACTCATGATATGCATAGAATAAGTGAGGTTTCTGGCTAGGGCAAGCGATTAAATAAGGTTGCAGAATCTCGGGAACTGAGTAGAGTAATTTCCTGAACTCACCGTAGGTCATCTGCCACAGATGGAAGTGAGGGAATGCAATGGAGTGGATGTCATGGGTTATCTTCAGAGATCCAGCCGGAGGAACGCTCGCAGCCCTTAACCTCCCGATCTCCGTGACGTTTCCTGTGGGGAAACGGGGCTTTGGACCTCTAAAACCATTCCTCGTCAGCTCATTCCGCACCAGGACCGGCAAGATCCAGCAACTCAGGACAATCCTTAGGAAGACGAGGAGGAGGGAAATTCCGATGGCAAAAGCAAGAGCAAAACCTAAGTTTAGGTTCTCCATCTCTCTCTCTCTCTCTCTTCCTCTCAAACACTGTCGCGCCCTCACTCGCTCGCTCTCTTACACAAATAATTGCGATGGAATCAACTCTCGTAGCTGACTAGCTGTATTTATAAACCGTAACGTGAGTGTGGTACGCGAGTATTTCTCGCGTCCGCGGAGATCTTCTACATTTGATCAATCGGTACGTTGAAAATGATTAGCCACGGATCATATCGATTATTTTATATCACGTTCCGAAGTTTGAGTTAGTCAAAAGGAAGTGCTGAAAATGAAAAGATAATAGGAGCCACCCGGTTCATGTGTGAAATCAAGGAAGCCGCAAAAAGGAAACCCTCTTCTTCTGTTACGACGCTCAATGTCTTCTTATTCTTCTTCTTCCTATTATTATTATTTTGTATGATCAACTGTCGCAGTAAACCTCTCAACATCGCTCCTTTTCTTCTTTTTTCCAAGACTGCGACGAGACACTTCCACGCTCACAGGCAGGTCGCCTTCGATGCCAGCGAAATGAGAATTCATCCTTCTTAAATCTCGTTGGTGTAGTGGAGTAGGACGGATATAGCCGTCATGAGCTCGAAATGCTAGAAAATTTTCCGAGGATCGCGGGATGCTTCGATCCAACGGGGAAGAGATAAGGAGCACGAGGGAAAGTCGAGAACTTGATGATTCCTATTTGGTTTGGTCCAAGTCCTTCAAACGAGCCGACATTACAACAGTTGTTGTTGCTCAGTCCAAGTCCGATATCATGAAATCAAACCATATATTATTTAAAATAAATGCCAATTATTTAATAGCGAAAGTCAGACGAAGGACATTCCGACCATGGGAGCGAATATTTTTTTATTGTTTCCAGCTGACCAAAGCAAAACCTCCAAGAATATCAATTATTTGTCGGTAAGACATGAAAACTAATCATCGGTCTGTATTGAAGAGGCAGAGTTCCATAAAGACAACGAGGGAAACAAAATATGTTCTAATTACTGTCAGTTGAGTCCCACCTTCCTTGACAGGGAAAGATCAATGCCAGCGGGATCACCAACACGCGATTCCGCTCTCTCGCTAACACATTCACGACGGGGCGGAGGCCGTAGCTCAAGAACAAAATGCGGATGAAACTAACAAAAGTTGGTCAAAAGTCGTCGAACCGTTGTTGCTGGTAAGCAAGAAGAAGTCTTAAGGAAGCGCATTTGTTTTGGGGTTTTGGTCCGACCACGTAGAGACCACCGTCCACTTTGAAAAATAATATCCCTCATACAAATGTTTTAAATGTAACTGGGCAGAATCTAAGGGCTTCTTCCCCCGTCCCCCACAACAACAGCCGACATCAAAAGTAAGTAAAATGACAGCACCATTCCTTTCTCTCTTTTTTTAGGTCCGGCGAAAGTTTACGTGGAAAATTTTGGACGAATTCTATCGTGTGGTTCTCATAAATCCCGGGTGGCTTGGATATTTGCTTCGAGTGCGACCTCTTGTTGTTTGAGAATCACTAGTCCAGATGCTAGTGCTTATATTTGACTTCACCCCGGGTTACTACTGTATGGGGGAAACAGTAGTACGGGCCTTAGTTGGGCCTACTTGTCGTAAGCCCATCAAATCACATTTTGTGCTTTTATTACATCATCGGACCACCATTAACTCGCATAAGGATTCTCGTCGTTCCATGAAAAATGGAGATTTAACGGCCAGGATTAACTCCTTTTTTTTTAATTCGAGTTGGGTTGGAAATGGGGGGGGGGGCTCCACCTAGGAGTTATGTACAATTTCTGGCCGAACCGCCGGACATAAACTTAATCACACCTCACACGGACTCATTGATGAATTCCTACCATCAATCGACGCTCGACTTGCATTTCAATTGCCATTTGCTACTTTGTGGTCCGTCACGACGAATGGCTTCCCGTATCAGGTTTCTTTCCGTCGGAGTTGTCCTGGTTATTGCTCTCGTTGCGTGCGTCCTAGGACTCGTTGGTATGTTTAGGATTACGATGTTGTGTTGTATCACATTTTTTTATGGCTATGGAGGCTTCATGGTTGACCACGAACACCTCCAGGAGCTATCGAATGCGAGGATCTGGACGAGGGGTCGTGTGCGTTCGCAGTGTCGTCCTCCGGCAAGCGATGCCTGCTGGAGAAGCGGGTGAAGGCGAACGAGGAAGGGGATGCGTACTTCTGTGAGTCGTCGCGGATCGGTACAGACATTGGGCTTAAGGACCACGTGGAGACCGACAGTTGCATCGAGTCGTGCGGGTTCAATCGAAGGTTGCTGGGTATTTCGTCGGATGCCCTCCTTGAGTCCAGAGACGTGCGACGGCTCTGCTCGTTCGAGTGCTACTACAACTGCCCCAACATCATCGACCTTTACTTCAGCCTCGCAGCCGGGGAAGGTATAAACTTGGCATTTTTGTCGGCCGCCAGATTTTGTCGTTTACGGTTTCTCATGTTTTTGCAGGAGTGTTTCTACCGAAGCTCTGTGAATGGCATAACTGGAACTGAACATCCTTCAAGAGCAGTAATGAGGGCATATTGGCCCCTGAATTCTTGCAAATAGTTAAACCTTTCTATGATCAAAGATCATTGGCCTCAAATGTAAACGTGATAATTACTCGGTAAAAGAGATTCAGAAGAATAAGACGGGGTTCCCACATTTTGTTGTCCTCCCACCGGCCGGTTTAAGCCTTTTCTTCTTCGGAGAGCACAAAAGAGATGCACCGTGCTGGCTGCTGGAACTCTGCTCTGGTTCTTTCTTAACAAGCCTGTAGAATAAGGCTTGTTCCTCCTAACCTCCGCCCGGAGATCAATGGAAATCTTCGTCAAACTATACACACATGAAACCTTTTTATTAGGCCTTAGTATCCCCAGAAGGACCGATCGTGGAGGACAAAGTCCAGTGGTGGTGAAAGCTAGATGGCATAACAACCCAGGCAGAGCCTCGACTGGACGAAGTTCCAGTCATCATGTTCAAACACGATCGACGACCCCGGTTACCCTCAGAGGAGCTGAGGTAAACCCAACGACGCCAAACCCCCGAAAATTCTAGCAGAAGTTGACGGGGACGCAGCTGGTTATCTGGTCTGGTCTAGTTTAGCTGACAACCCCCCGCCCTTTATTCCAGACCTGCTAACTAAAAGGCAAGCAGGGCATGATGCTCAAGGCCAGAAAGGCAGATCCATCCCATGAAAAGAAGGGGGGGGAGGGGGGGCAGATTCCCCCCCTTCTTCTCTTACAGACAATCCAACACATTCCCATCAAATTGCGCCAATCATTGCAACAGAAAAGGCCAGAAGCGTGGGAAGCAAAAGTGTCCGACAGCAAACCGGGGAAAAAGGCATCGGAACCAGCTGCACTTCTGCTTTGTGGTGGGGCGGGAGTTAGGATTCCAATTCAAACTGAATTGACTTGAATTTAATATGCTGTTTAGGCTTTCACGCCTGAGCTGAGCCCGACCATTACTCCATCCCCTTATAAAGAACACCGATGCCGCATCCCCCCCGACAGATACCTCTGCGATTTTTCTGCCTCCCAGGATGTCTGTGAGTATCTTTCAGCTCTTTGTTCTTCGTCTTCCTCCGCTTTGCTAACTTGTTAGTACGATGGAAGAAGTTGACGTTACGGTGACGTTTCAGATGGCAGTGGAGTTGCGTGTCCCCAACTTGGACTGCGAGGGCTGCGCTTCCAAGCTCAAGCGAGCCCTCTCCAGGCTCAAAGGTTTTTAGCCCCGCCCCTGTACTTTTTAGTTCCTACGAGCTTCGCTCCGTGCCCATGTGCTCGAGTGTTTGACAATGTGTCGAGGCCGTGATGTTTCAGGAGTGGAAGAAGTAGAAGTAGACATGGAGACCCAGAAGCTCACCGCGAGGGGATATCGGCTGGAAGAGAAGAAGGTGTTGAAGGCCGTCAGGAGAGCGGGGAAAGCCGCGGAGCCATGGCCGTTCCCCGGGCACTCCCACTTTGCTTCCTTCTACCAGTACCCTTCCTACATTGTCAGCCACTACTACGAAACCCACAAGACGGGCGGCACAAACGGCATCCACGCCTTCTTCCAGACACCAGCCGTTTACTCGGTCGCGGTCGCGTCGGATGAGGCCTTTGCATCCATATTCAGTGACGACAACCCCCACGCTTGTACCATTATGTGATCACAGCACCTGAGGGGGCGTATCGACCTCGTAGCCCGGAAACCGAGCGCTCGATGCTGCCGATCAAGTGATTTCTCAAATTCCACGATTCCGATTACACTTTCCCAGTGCTCCCATTCTTCATCCCTCGCGTGGGAATTATTATTACATAAGGAAATGGAAGGTGGAGGAGACCCCTTTTTTTAATGTTCTTCGGTAGTAATTTTTGAAGATAAATAAACTAAAAAGCAATAAATTTTTTTTTTAATACGTGAAAAATACTGAATCGCCCACGACGCCGGTCCAGAATATATACGAGAAGTTCAAGTAATAGAAATATTTCAGATAATCTTAAGACTCCAAAGAAAATTATCGCCAAATCTTAAAATGGAAATAAAATATTCTACGAAGACTAAACACATAATATATACATAATATTTCATTTCCGTGCATAAAGAGGTCTAATTTAGTATAAATAATCTTCTTATACATTATACACAAGCAACTCTCTACATGCATTCCTGCATCCTATCCTGCATCCGTCGAGGTCGAATGGCACCGGTAATCGAGATTCTTCGACATTCCTACGACCATGTAATATTGGCGTGTCCCTTAGCTTGATCTATTTTTGTGGGTGGGATTGTAGCAAAGGGTGGTGATGAAGATCCCCTCCATGAACGACAGCAAGACCAGGCAGAAGGCCATACAAGCTGCCGTTGACATAGACGGTAAGATCACGATTCCGACTTACTTCCTCGACAGGCATTGTCAAGGTCCTTGAACCTTGTTTTGTCGTCAGGTGTGGATGAGGTTGCAGCTGACATCATCGAGCGAAACCTCACAGTGGTGGGGACGATGGATGTGGAGGCTCTGGAGAAGAGGCTGAAGAAGAAGGTCGGCACGGTCGAGTCGGTCTCCGTCGGACCCTCCTAGGACGTGAAGAAGGCGGCCGAATAGCCTCATCCCCCTTGATCTTTGTCTTTGTCTTTAGGATTGCATTCTCAGAAAACTTTTATTCTGGTTTAAATAAAGGAGTGATCTTCACGTCACATAAAACCACGCCACACTACGCCTCGACTTGGAACTGCACAACACACTGTTGAGAAACAGGGGATCATCATCATCATCACATGGTAGATCCCTGGAGCGATCTCTCTTCCCCCCTCTCCTTCCCCACATCTACATCCGTTTTTGTCTCGTCATCGGAACCTGACGACACTGGAGCAGCCGTCGGTTCCCTTTTCCTCATGTGCAAGGCGCCCTTGATCATGTCGGATAAGGCCTTGTCCTCCTCCCCTGGCTTTAACTTCTCCGCCAAGTAATTCCTCACCGATGCTCCCTTTTCCTGGCTTTTTGCCGTGGCCGTGTCCCTGCCGGTCGATACACCACCCCTCACTCTGGACACCACTGTGCTTCCTGTCTGCACTGCCTTCTCGTAGACAGGCGAGAGCTTCTCTGTCACCCCTTTGGTCGGTGGTGGGAATGGAGCCTCTTCTCCATGATCTGTTGCACTCTTACAGTCCTTCTCGCTGGTCTCGGGGCTTGACCTATCCTTGTCAGAAAATCCTAGCTTGGAGACAATGATATCTTTGGCTGAGGTCGCTTTATCGGCCATCACAGAAATGATTTTCTCTGTGTATCTCTTCTGACTCGGCAGTTTGTCACCGTCGTCCTCTGTGCGGTTGGATTCTGCAGCCATTTCAGGCGAAAAGTGGTCATGACTTCCAGTTCCGGTTGTCAAGATGTCATCCTTCTCCATTCGAGATTCCGGTTCCGATGCGATGGTCAATTTCCGAGCAGACTGTATGAGCGATGAAACATCCGCCTCTTGCGCCCCTATCAAACAGTCAGTCAGTAATGAGAATATTACTTAAGCAGACTAGTTGTCACGATCCTAGTTGAACCTACCTAAGCCAGCAGGATCTGAAACTTTAGTCTGATAGTTAGCAGGATAGTTCCTGCGAGTCGGAGAATGCGGGTCTTCTTCCGCTCTGAAAGGTCTCAGGAAGTTCTCAATTGTTTGATCAGGCACTCGGTCAGTTCCCAGTGCAGTCGATGAAGAATGTGGCATAGTAGCTGGGGTATTAGCAGGCGCTGGAACAGCCTCCTCCCTAGGACTCTCGACTCGCTCGAGTCCCCCGCTCCTGGGACTAACTCCAGTCACGAAAACTTCCGACTCATAAACTGCGATCGACCAAAAACAATCATAATAAAACAATCATCACAAACAACCTCGAGTGAAGAAATCAAACAGAGAACTCACTCGGTGCGCCATGAACTTCTGGGTCGGTCTCTGCTTCCTCATCCCCCTCATCGAGGTCCCGATCGTCCAGAACTCTATAGCAGGGACCCTGTTCATGTTCGTGCCCATGCTTAGCGATACTCTCCTTCAGCTTCTTGGCCTTGGCCTTGACCTTCTTCAGGACACCCTTCTCCTCCGAACAGCGCTCATCCGCCTCGCCTTCGACAACTGAACCAGACCCATTACATTAAACCCCTCAAACAAGACAAAGAATCCAAACATTCAGTAAAAGGAAGTCACAATGGAGCTACAAGAATGAAGGCCGACGCTGGTGGGGCGGTCCTGTTCGCGTACTAACTGAGATTCCATAGTTTCCCATCCCAGTGCAGTGTTAGTGCCACCTTCTTAAGTAAGGATGGAGAGTCGGGTCCGTCGGTCCGAGGAACGCCACCTATGCATTGCACGGTGGCGCATCCAGAGACTGACAACACAACACATAGAATGCTTACACGCGTTCGTGTCTCAGGGAACAGTCAGCAAAAAAGTCATCGTCGTTCATTTCTTACACCATCCTTATCCATTTACTGTCTCCATTTCCCTTCATCGACACAAATGGGTAACGAGCGTTGGAGGGAATAAGACATGTTGATTTCCAGGGTAGGCGGGTCCCGTCAATTGAAAGCCACCTGCAAAAACAAATAAAAATCCAACCCCCCATACCCAACTTTTAACTAACTAATCACGCTTACCGACTCCTCAAACAAGATGTCTGAACTTTTGGTTCGTGGTTGAATATCTGATGTGTCAGCACACGGACCATCGTCGTCTCCAGAATGCGGATCACGTGGCCTATATCTAACCCAAGAGATGAGATGGTTTCAGTTGCAGCAGCCGAGAGACACACGAGGCAGAGAGATAGAGGCCTAAGGAAGCATCCGTTCTGCGACCATGGCGATAGGAGTCAATGCGTTGGCGTTTGTCGCGGTTGCGCAAGTGTTGGCATTGGCCGGCGTGGTGATGGTTCTGGTCTGGTGCATTTACTTCATGGGTGGGTTGGCCTGGGAAGCAACCAAAAAGAGCCTCATCTTCAATGTGAGCTGACTCCCTTTCCGCTTGTCGTATTCCTTTGCTCGGTTGATTCATCTCCTTACTGGGCACGTTAATCTGCTTCTTCCTCAGATCCATCCCGTCTTGATGCTGATTGGTCTGGTCATCATCGGAGGCGAAGGTAACATACGTAGCCTTAGTGATAGCGTTGGGTGACTCCTCTTGCGCCGCTGACTATCGGTCTCTCGGAAATGCGTGCAGCCATAATGACTTACAAGGCCCTGCCGCTGTCGAAGGAAGTGAAGAAGATCATCCACATGGTGCTACACGCGATCGCCCTGGTGCTTGGTATAATCGGGATTTACGCCGCTTTCAAGTTCCACAACGAGGAGTCCATCGTTAATCTCTACAGCCTGCATTCTTGGCTTGGCATGGGGATAATCGTGCTTTACGGCATCCAGGTACTTTCACCAACATTACCCTCGTCAGTTTTGGAATCATCGTGACGAACTTCACCTGACTATAAACGAATGATTGCATCCATAGTGGATCTACGGCTTCCTGATATTCCTGTTCCCCGGGGCCTCAAGCGCAGTGAGGAGCGAGAGCCTCCCCTGGCACGTCATCTTGGGGTTAATCATATTCTCATTGGCAGTTGGGAATGCGGCCATGGGGTTCCTGGAGAAACTGGCTTTTCTCGAGACCTACGGTCTCGCCAAGTTTGGCGCCGAGGCATACCTCGTGAACTTCATGGCCGTCATCACGGTCCTCTATGGAGTGTTTGTAGTGTTCTCAGTGCTCTCGCAGCCAGTAGTGGTGGTGGAGGAAGAGAGTGCTTACACGGCCCTCTAGGATGGAAAACCAAGTAGTAGTAATAGTAATAGTAATGGTTGTAGTAAACCGAGAGGGCTAGTGATGTGTAAACTCGTGTTTCATTATTTTTGTATTCTATCACTATGTCAACAAACTTTGACCTCTTCTCTGTTCAATATCGTCTGTCTGTCAGATCTTGTTGACCGTTTGTTGCTGAGTTTTAAGTGCTTACTACATCAAAACTTCAAAGTCATGAGAACCAAGGGGCCTGTGCCCGAACCGACGGTTCTCGAGGTTGATGCCAGTGACGATGAAAAAGGGTTGCATATGACGTGCAAACCCAGAGTCCCGTATCGAATAGTTAAGAGAGTCCGACCTTGTATATAAGTTTAAGTGGGTTATTTTTCTATAACTAATTGGTTTTAGAGAAGAAGTCCGGAGGTCCTGTGATCGAGGTAAAGATGTGGTAGGATTACTATTTTGGTTGCATTTTCATGATCGATCCCACGCCTGATCAAGGCATGGAGGGCAGCGAAAAGTAGAGACCGAGAACAAGTAGTAGTTTTTTCTCGCTGTTTCGGTTGGTTTTATGACTATTCCACTGAGAAATCTTTGGGATGGACGTGGGACAGGGCTCAGAAGAAGATGTCAGCCATTGCGGCATGAGAGAACAGCAAGAAAGCTTACCTGGATGCAGAAAGGAAGAAGATTGAGGTCTCATCAAAGGAATGCAATCAAAGTTTACCGACCATGATTCGCAGACGATATGGGAGCCGGGTGAAGTGGGTGCTAGTAGACAAATGCAATGGTTTTGGAGAAACTGAAGAAGCAGAAGGCAGAGTACATCGACAAGACGATGAACAAGCTGGCCTTAATCTGAAAATCTGCACAAGAGAAACGAACAATTGTGGAAGCCAAGAAAGAGGAGGATCTCCTCAAGGCAGAGGATTCGGCTGCAACACATCGTGCCAAAGGGATCAAAGAAGCGGCTCAGCATTTTCCAAAAAGAAAGTGTCTCTGACCATCAGTTTCATTGTTGAACTTAAGGCTCCGCCTTCTGCTGCATATTCCTTTGGTTGGGATTAGAGGAGAGCATCAACATAGGCACGCACCATTAATATTCAATAGTTAGAGTTACATAAGCTGCGTGCCGTCATCAGCTCCAAAGACAAAATGGAAACAGCGATGCAGGAAGAAAACCGTGTCGCTGCCTCTAACTATAACTATCCTCTGAGCGTTAATCAATACAAATCATCTTGTAATAAGAATCCATTTCCACTTCCAGTGAAGTGCTTCGTTTCCCTCGAAGATATCACAAAGTCCTCGACAATAAGCACAGAGAAAAACTGATGTGAATACATCATTTGTTGTATCGGAGTCGAATTGCTATCTTATTTACAGCTGCTTGGACTGCATCGTTGATGGGATGAAACTGCAAGGAAACCTAGGTAGAGGCAAAACCAGCTTCTCCTGCACGTGCCCTCAGTGTTTCGGTTCTCTTGCTTCTTTCCATGACTTCCACTAGCCATTCAACGCTCTCCTTGATTCCTAACCTGCATTTAACATGAAAACACGATGTTAACAATGAAGATAAAAATAGTATTTCCATGACAGTGGCCTACTGAAATTACAGATAGCTTCTCAGTCCCAGCTTCGACACAAAATCGCAATGGTCTTGCCAATGCAATATCGCTCGCTTACCCGTCATATGCAGAAACGGCCTCAAACATGTAAACTCTTTCATCCAGCTTTTTGAGATCCAAGTATCGAGCAAGTTCTTCCGCTGACATAGCTTCAGAGAGGTCCTGCCATTAACAGGACATACGACGTGGAGAGATAAGCACGCCAGGCTATGTTATCTCCATACAATCTAGAAACAGAACTTGCGGGTAACAAAATCCTTCCACGAGCAATCCCTAGCAACAACGTAGTTTTTGCATCCCACATCTTCCAATGCATAATGGTGCTTCGCAAATGAGACACGTAGCCTGATTGCAAAATATTCACATCAAATCACCTGCTTATTTGCCAGAATCAACAGCGGAGCTCCTCGAAGATCCTCATGCCTGAGAACTTTTTCTGTAAATGAATCGGAAGAGGAGTCATTAGAATTCGGCATCTTCCGCAATTGTGGCTGCAAGAAGCAATCAGAATAACAAACCTAATGCAGATTTTGCATCTTCAAAACGTGACGGCGAAGAAGCATCAATGACGAATACTACGGCATGGGCCTCTTCGTAATACTTTTCCCATATAGAACGAAGGCCAGGCTGCAAGAGTTAACGACAAATTCTGCACTAAGAACAATGCTCGGAGCATGGGAGAAGGGTGACTTGTGGAACGAATGTATTGGCATCAAGACAGTCAAATAATGAGGAATCCATCCTAATATTTTAGTACCCCCAACAAAGACACTTAAATAGATGGATTCAGCTGATTAGTACTTGGGCGTGCTGATTCTCATGCATGACAACGAGCTTAGCAGTACTTAATGTCAAGGCCAATAGTAGGAGAGTAATTTTAGGTTAGTTGTTCAAACATACCTGACCCCCGAGATCCCAGAAAACAAGCTTCGAATTCGACACCTCGATTCTTCCAATATTAAGCCCAACAGTCGGCACAATTCGATCATGAGGAAGGCTTTCCGTGTTCAAGTACACCGACTTCAACTTCTCCAACAAAGTCTGCAAGCGCAGAAAAGCATCCAGAGACCGTGTCAATATAGACAAGATGTCAGTAGCACTCCATTCAAACACAGTACAGTGTGTGGAAAGAAAACAAAACATTACAGTTTTCCCAGCCTTGCCAATCCCCAAAATGAGCACGTGGAACTCCGTCTTTGTGAACAGATACTTCCATAGGCCATAGAAAAGTGAGAACATCTCCGCTTAATCGAACAATGACTCTCTCAAACTTGCCAGGGGGAAGCGCACAGGTAGCCAAATAGCAGCACGGCAATCACAGAAATCCTTGCCTCATCTCATCATTCTGGCGAAACGACATTAACCATACCAATAAGCCAAAACAGCAACCCCTGAGTAAACAACAACGAATCTCACCCAAGATCCAGAATCAATGGAGAAAATAAATAAAAGAACAAGCACAACTACAATCACTACTCCTCCCACCTAAGCATCTCAAACCGCAGATCAGAAACTAAAATATCGGGATCCATTGAGATGGGTACGAAAGCACAACAAATGAATCGTCGAAATAAGTCAAATCAAAATCGAGATCCCAACCAGACTACAAAAACCAAAAACGGACCTGAAACTGAAAGCACCACGCGACCCAACAGAAAAAAAAAAAAACAAATCCAGTCAATCTGAGGAGATCAGATCCGCTGGAGCCCGGCGCGACCCAGACAGAAACAATCTCAATACAGCAATTCCCAAGAACAGCCCGGTTAAAAAGAAGATATTTTGATCACGCGAACGGTGAGCGAACTAGCTGCAGAACGAAACCAGTGATCCCACCCCCCTTTCCCTTCCCAAGACTTTTTCGGCTTCTCTTCTCGTTATTGGGCAAAGCAATTAACTCCAAACAGGATCATGGGCAAAGAGCAATAGTTCCCAGATCGGACCCAAGTGGGGTCTGCTATCCTCGGACTGGATCGGCTCTTTGGTGGGCTTTTTGTTAATGGGCTCCTTTCTTGCAGACAGCACGAATTTTCAGGCAATTACGGATCTTCCTAAGTATCGGGAGCGGAGTGACTTAGATTGCTTTCTTCCGCTAAATCCGGTCCTCATCTCAACCTTATTGGCAACAAGATGTCATCCGAGAGTCCCTTCGACCTGGCGTCCAGGGTATGCCACCAGATATCCGCCGTCTTCTCCACCCCGAACCCCGCCATCCTCCGGCCCTCGAAGTCCTCATCGCCGAGCTCACTGCCCTCTCCCGCCGTAAGGGCCGTGCCTTCCTCTACGGCGTCGGACACGAAGGGCTAATGCTGAGGGCCTTCTGTATGCGCCTCTCCCACCTCGGCCTCCCGGTCCATCTCGTCTTCGACATGACCACTCCGCCCATCAGTTTAGAAGACCTCCTAACCTCCTCTGGGGTACCGGGAGCTTCTCGATATGCGAGGTCGCAAGGTCAGCTGGGGTGAGGGTCCTTGCACTTATGGCGCAGCCGGATAGAGGTCCTCTCTGAGGTATGCAATGGCTCGTGCTGGCACAGACTTGATGGACGAGGGGGTGCAGTTCGTGCTGTTCGAGATGACCGTGTACTCTAATTATCCATCTGCTAATCTTTTACCATATTTTTATATGACACGAGCACTTGCACGAGCCGCCTGTCCTCTCTCCTCCCTCATGACGATGGGGCAATTTCGGCTTCACCTCGACCGCGAGCTTCCCGGCTGCCCGGACTCAACCCGAGGACTCGGAACTCCATCCGGGGGAGAATCCCCATCTCCCCGAAGGTGCATCAAGTGAGCAGCCGCAACAGTGAGGTGCCGGGAGAGACCCTCTCCGCCTTCTAGAAGATCGATCGATCGCTCGCGTCAGTGGGAGAGAATAGTTTAGCAAAACCCAAGAAGTTTTTTCTCGCAAGTATATTTCTATTCGTCACACCATTGATGAGTGAACGCTACGATTAAAATTAGGTACGACTAGCTAGCGAGCTACGCTTATTTATATTTTCTAAGACGTTCTCTTTTTAAGTCAAAGTGGATGGCCTCGCGTTTTGGTCTTAGAGCGAAAAAAATCTCTTCCACGATTATTTTTATTTCTAAAAAGAGAAATTTGGGTGGATATATTCCGGATTCTGTCTGCACACAAGAAAAAATTAGACAATTTGTGGTATCGACTTTTCACCTATTTTTTATCCCTAATTTTAAAATATATTTTTTATGACTTTAAATAAATATTTTGAAGTTACTATTTACAATTAAAGGGAACAAACAAAAAGACAAATAAAAAAGCGTCCAAAATCTGGAACTTTCGCGACGACACCGACCTTCCTCTTCTATCTTCTTCCTTTTCCCCCCCTTTCCGTTTCTTCCCGATTTCACCCGTCGCTTTCCCTTTATCCCCCGTTACCACCCACAAGGAATCGACGTTCCGAGTGCGACCGACGGGAGGGGATGTCACTGACGGTCGAATACCAAGCCGACGAGGCGGCGGCGGCGGCGTCGGCGTCGGCTTCCTGCAGCGTCGACCCTCAGAGATCCGCAGCCCCGACGCCTTTCATCACCAAGACATACCAGCTCGTTGAAGACCCTTCCATCGACGACGTTATCTCCTGGAACGGCGACGGCACGAGCTTCGTAGTCTGGAACCCCACCGTCTTCGCCAGGGATTTGCTCCCCAGGTACTTCAAGCACAACAACTTCTCCAGCTTCGTCAGGCAGCTCAACACTTACGTAAGTCGTGATGAGTTTTAACCGCCGCGAGTTGATCTGGTTTAGGGATCGGATTTTGATTGTGTTGTTGTGGTTGTTGTTGGTGGTGGTGTTTGGAGTTGGTGTTCAGGGATTCCGGAAGGTCATACCGGATCGCTGGGAATTCTCTAATGAATGCTTCCGGAAGGGGGAGAAGCGCCTCCTCTGTGAAATACAGCGGCGGAAGGTTGTCACACCTTTGCCTCCCGTTGCAACGGCCTTGGCGACGGCGGCCGGGATTCATGAGGTGGCCACAGCTATCCCGATCATATCCTCGTCGATTTCCGGGGAAGAGCAGGCGACGTCCTCGCATTCCTCTCCCTCGGTGTGTGGCCAGAACTGTGCCACGGTGGTGATGGATGAGAACGAGAGGCTTAGGAAGGAGAACGTGATGTTGTGCAAGGAGTTGACTCAGATGAAGAGCTTGTGTAATAATATACTGAGCCTCATGTCAAATTATGAGAACGAGAGGTCCAATGGGGTGCCGGACTGCAGGATACCGCTCGATCTGCTGCAGCCCATGTGCAGGGCATCCCATGGGGGCAGTAGCACCACTTCGGCAGAGGATGCGGCGATGGAGGTCAGTGAGGAGGAGGAGACTTTGCTGTTTCTGGGATTGAAGCGGGGGAGATGTGACGTATCGAAGGAGAACGATCAGACATTGCAGCCTGGCCGGGGGAACGTGAAGGAGGAGCCATTGGATTGGGGCAATGGTTGATCAGAATCGCGAGAACCTCGCGGCAGCTCTGAGATGCTTGGATTCAACAACATACACAAAAGATCTTGCCTTTTACTGGGTTTGATTGAATGGCGCACTTGTGTTGTAATTTTGGGTGGACCTGCAATTCTTGAAATTCAGTTCATTCATAGGAAGTTGACAGGCCAGTATTTGATTCTGCTGCCGATTTACATAATTTAGACAAACTCAACTGGAGCCTTCGCATATCGCTTGCGGGGGGCACCTACGGCATTTTCCTTTCTTGATCTTATGAAAGCCCTGCCTCACGACAAAGCCGGCATGATAATGTCCAGTGAACAGCTGCCGGAGAAGTACTAACTCGCAGGCGATTGGCCCTCAGAACGTTCCGGACCCCCTTCCTGTCCAAAGATGGAAGCTTTCCGTTCACCCCGGATTCACTTACATTCTCCAAGGACCATAGAGCAGAAGAGGCCCACCTCACGACGACCAGTAAGGAAGCACTCCACTTGGGACATGGCAAACTCATCCGGCTGTCTGGTCAGGGATGAACTCCCTGAACACCCAATACGCGCTTGCTCGTAAGTTAAAAAGCCTGGAATTATCAACATCCAAATCACACAACACCCACCAAGCTTTTCTTAACTTTACTGATATTCTACAACCTTCCCTTTCCCTCCCTTCCCCCCCAATTAATGCCCCATCCCACCGAACTCCTCTGTCCATCCGTCCAATCCAACCTCCATCCACTGCAACTGTTTCCCTAGGGCGAACCTCCTTTCCCCTTCCCGCTTTCCATCTCCGTCGGTAGTTTCTATATCATGGCCGGCAGCGGCGGCGGTGGCGTCGACTTGGAGAGTCGAGGGGCTGTTAAGAGCGACCGTGGTCCCTCCTCCTCGTCGAATTTCGTAGTTTTGGACGACGAGCAGACTCAGTGGACGTCTTGGTTGGTTCCCATGATTGTGGTCGCGAACGTCGCGGTGTTCATCGTGGTTATGTACGTGAATGATTGTCCGAGGCACGGGTCGGGTTGCGTAGCAAGGTTCCTCGGGAGGTTCTCCTTCGAGCCGCTGAGAGAGAATCCCCTGTTCGGGCCATCTTCGTGGACGTAACGATCTTGTCCTTTGCTCCCTGCGGTTGTTTTATCGTGTGGAGTTTATTTGGTGATCTGCAGGGCTGATGCTGGAGGTTCGAACGAATCTTCCTGCACGCCATGACTTTTAGGGGAGGGTTGTGATTTCAATTCGGTTGTATCCCTTGCGTTTTTCCTTCAGGTTGGAGAAGCTCGGCGCACTTGAGCGGGAGAAAGTCGTGCACCATCACCAGGGATGGAGGTTGATTACTTGCATCTGGTTGCATGCTGGCATCATCCACATTCTTGCCAACATGCTGAGCTTGATTTTGATCGGAATCCGTCTTGAGCAGCAGTTTGGTTTCGGTAATTGCTCTCTGTACAGCAGCATCTCATAACATGCCTTGCATTTCCATGTCCTCAGTTCGTGATCTTTTGTCCGTGTACTGATTTTGCTTTATAACTCGGCAGTTCGTGTAGGGCTCATTTATATGGTATCAGGATTCGGGGGCAGCGTGTTGTCTTCTCTGTTTATTCGGAGTGGTATATCGGTCGGCGCATCTGGGGCTCTCTTCGGACTTCTCGGAGCTATGCTGTCGGAGCTTCTTACCAACTGGAGTCTCTATACCAACAAGGTGAGATCGAGATCGTTTAATATTATTCACAGTTTTATCCCGTCCTGGTACTAAAATCTTTTTTCCCTTAATGCCACATCTCTAGGTGGCGGCATTATTCACTTTGCTCGTCGTCGTCCTGATTAATCTGGCGATTGGCATTCTTCCTCATGTCGACAACTTTGCTCATATCGGAGGCTTCTTGACTGGGTTCCTACTGGGTTTCATCCTTCTTCCTCGGCCACAACTAGGATGGTTGGTGCGACAGAACGCCACAGTCCCTGGCCTCGTAATGTCCAAGTACAAAGCATACCAGTACGTGCTGTGGTTCTCCTCTCTGGGTCTTCTGATCTCAGGGTAAGTCCTTGTAGCTGGAGCTCATTTTCGAGATTATCCAAGAAAGGCTGATTACTCTCCTGATACGTTTCGAAAATCCAGAGTGACGGTATCCCTGGTGATGCTACTCAAGGGGAAGAATGCTAGCGAATACTGCCACTGGTGTCACTACCTAAGCTGCGTGCCTACATCCGGTTGGAGTTGCGACTAAAATCGACTAGCAATGCCCACCCCTGCTCCCCTGTACATGCTGTGTCCCAAATATATCGAACCAAGGCCAATAGAGAGGTATGGGACATGGACCCTTTTCGGACCGTCTATCTCGTGGGAAGTAGGAAGTAGACAAGAATGTAAGAATTCTGGTGATTCTGCATTTGCTTAGCTCCTGTGTAATGACAGGTAGTTTGAAACCGTGTGGACCATCCATATTCCATTGTCCTGGAGGAGTGTCGAACACGAGTGCGCTACGGTGCTGCTGTCGGTCCAATCCGACGTACACGAGAAAGTAACAGAGAATGTGATGTGAGCAAATTGCCAACTCTCCCAGATCTTCATTCAATGCATAAAAAGGGTATGGAGTTCTTGTGATGAAACAAAGTAGGGACTCACATATTGCTTTACACTAATAGAGTAGCTCACATTGAACAAGCAATCCAGACTAAAACTGTCTACACAAAAGAGTGAATCTACGTTACAAGATAGCGAGTAAATACATGTGGACGCCTCGCGGCTTTATTGTAGATCGGAGGCCGGAGGCATGATTAGATGTCTCAAAAGAAATTAGCGACGAATGAAACGAAATCTCGAGAAGGCACCAAAGCTTGCCGGAAAAGGAGAGAGAACTACCCACACGGCGGAGGAGCGTCAGCGAGAGGCGATGTCATGTCACCTCATGTCCGAGCTGCTTAGTCTATTCAGTTGGCCGGAGACTGTATAAGAAGTCTTCTTTCTCAAGCCGGTGTTAATGGGATAGCCCCTCTCGGAGTTGGACCCAGTATCCCAGTAGCTCTGGAGAGATCCCCTCTTTCCAGAATTGTAGATGTCGAACTCGAGCCTCTGCCTTGGCGCACTCTGCGATCTCACCTTGGCACGAGATGATTGCGTATTCGACATGTAGTTCGGATGACCGGAGTATCCGTTGTAGAATCCCCATCCACTCTCACTCTTTGCTGGTGTGAACGGCCCTCTTCTCGTGCTGCGGCTGCTTCCAGGCCTTGACAGGGCTGAAGCCACCTCCTGGTTATTCTCCGCAAACTGGTGTGCATCACATTTGACCCCATATGAATGCTGAGATCTGAACGACATGACCTCCTCAGATGATAAGCTCGGCACAGGGTTTGGCCCTTTGGTGGAGTATTTCGACGGAGAGTCAAATGCAACAACAGTAGAAGGGCTGATGTAAGTTGAGTCAAAGGCACGGCTGCGATTGAAAGCTCCATTCATGTGCGGCTTCCACGTATCTACTTCAAGAATCTTTGCATTTCTGTCGTCTTCGTGGCGGTACCTAGAGGTAGGAGCTCCATGATTGTTGGACACGCTTTCTTCCATCCACCTATCCAGCCGATTCGATCCGAACTTCGCTCCTTCCAAGCTGACGCTGCCCTTAAAATTCGATAGCGACCCGCACCGCTGCAACAGTTACATTGAAAAGGAGACGCAGAAATCATGGAACCATCAATATCCTGGAAATATGCTGAAAAATCATTTTGGTTCAGAGTTGCTTACTGGGTGATGAGACAATGATGACTTGCTGCTGGACTGTGACGACAATGATGTATAGGATCGACCTGCGCGAATTCGTGCCTGGACTCGAACAAGCGTATGCATTCGCCTGAGCATGTCCGCCATTTGCTTCCGGACGATGTGCCCTCTCACCAGCGCTTGCAGTTTCACAAGTGCTTTCAGTGCCCTCAATGCTCTCCGTGCCTGTAAAACATCACAAATGGAACTTCGACCCAGTTAATACTTCATCAACGGGACATAACATTAATCTCAAGGCTTGCACGACCACTACAGAGAAAGAAAACACTTCTCGTCCCTAGCTCGCAGTCGGCTGTAAGAGGGGCGACAACTCCATAGAGGCATTTTACTAAAAGGACGTGAACAAAAAGTGCTCCATATAATGACGCGATAAGATAACGCTGTTCCTTCTATAAAAAGAGAAAAGATCATGCCACTAGCTATCCCCTGTAATCAAACTAATCAAGAACTGCTTGGTCCTACAGATAGAAAACAAAGCACCGCCGCACGACTTAAAATAAACCAGCCCAGTCCCTTTACAGCAAAATATCATATAATATATAGCCGGGGCAGAGTTAAGGGAGAGCAACGAAGATGGTCCACCTTAGTTGGGACATATCGATGATTGCTGGGTATATTTGTCTAAAGGAATCCTGGACCATGAGTACTTCGACAAAGACGAAAAGGAAACATCAGACTCAACTGGGATGAGTCTGTGAGCGATACTGCGTAGAATATGTGTTGAAGGAGGAAGACCAATTTATACAATATGAGACGTCTGGAAAAGAGCTAGAGTCGAAAATATAAACCCAGTTACCCAAATCAGTGCAGATAAGGGTTGTGGAAAGAGCAGAGAGATACTGCATCATCTATGGACAGAACACTCTCTGGCCATGAACAGACGACAGGAGTCCATGGCACTGTTTGTGTCGGCTGTCAAACTTGGTGGGGTCCAAATTTTAAGTGTAAGAAATGTAATCGACAGATCTATCTCATCTCAACTAATCCTCTTGTCCACCACCTAACAACCAACTCCTTAAAAATCTTTTGGGAAACAGAGAAATAGCCCCTCAAGCACAATCAAAACCAGCTGGGGAGAAAAGTAACTCAGAAGATTTAGACTAACAAAGATTTCACTGAAGGATTTAGAAAACGGGAGATAACAATAACTGTGATACCAAAACCCAACAAAGAACAAATATCAAAGATTTCATCTTGCCTGAAATTAATTACTCGTAGCAACAATTGCAGGATTCAAGAAAGTTGGAAAGGACAAACCAGATAACCCCTGAATGCAGACTGAATCTTGACCGCAGCCAACTCCTCCACCCTCAGGTACCCCCTCCCCATCACTCTCCCACTCCCTCCCCGGCCGCCGGTCAGCCTGACGACCTCCGCGGCTGCCTGCGCAGCCGCAAGGGCCGCTTCTGCCACCGCGGCCGTCGCAGCAGCCACTGCTATCGCATGCTTATTGGGGTCGATATCACCCGACTCCTTACCGTAAGAACCCCCATTGCCCTCTACGGGAGGGAGGGTCAACCTGTTCCGGCCGCCTTCAAGAGATCTGATGAAGCTCCGACGAGGCTGCCAGCCCTGCTTCGAGGAGGAGCTGGAGGAAGAGGAGGCCTTATCGCGCTTGGAAGGAACCCCAAAGAGCCGCCGGAGGAAACCCATGACATGGAGGAGGGAATCACACCGGCGGATGCCTTTTCTTTTTCCCCAGGCGAGTGAAGTGAAGTGAGGGGTTGGGGTTGGAGAAAGATGTGGTAAAGATAATGGTTGTATGTATGTAATAAGACTTACTATTTGGGCGCACTACATACGTTCGTTTTAGTTCATCTGATTGTCTTGGACTTCGGTCCACGCGCTTTCGGGGGGGAGACTGAGAAAAAGAAGAGATCGAGTTGATCAGCTTTTAACACGCTTTTGGGTTTGGGGCTGAGTCACCGGGATGTGAAAATGGCGAAGAACTGTGTGCAGGGGCTCTGACTTTTTACGGTCGAACCGGTTCGGACTAGGTAGATCGAACCGGTTAGACCGGTGCCCCGACCATCGGCTCGCCATTACCGCATTTACTAAAAGAAATATAAAATTGATCGCTACTTTCATGTCTCGGCCCATTTACCTCTTTATCCAAATATTTCTCATTAATAATAAACGGAAGGCTCTCTCCAATATCACAAACCCCTGAGAGTGTTGTGATGTGAGACGACGAGCTTTGAGATGTATTTATTTGATTTGATATATTTTATCTTTTCAATTGAAGTATTTGAATATGAATTTCGTGGAATCGTAGAAAATGTTAAGTATTTTTTGACAAAATATACGATCGTATAGTTGTAGGAATTAAAATTTTATAAATGTTGAGATAATATCATTCGGTTCAAACTATACGGCATATCAATTAATATGATATAAAATATTTTACATTTATAATTTAATTTAAAATTAATACGATTGGGGCCTAATATATGATCTCGGGCTTATGATAATTCAAGTTCAACTTTCTTTGGGTTATGTTATTACTTCAATCCATAAATAATAAATAATATGTTATATGGATGGTTTAACCCATTAAAATAATTACTTAGCTTAACCCAGTTATAAAAGTAAATTGGGTTGAATTTGGCTTAATTTGTGGCCTGACTCATGTGTCGGCTTATTCATGGTCTTGACCTATACTCCAATTCAATTAAGCCCATACGGCCTGAAGTTATTCTTTTTTCACCCATACTCAGGAAACCTCCCTCTCCCCTTCCTCAAAAACCCTAATATCGACCCTCTCGTTTCTTTGCAAGGCATCGTCGGTCGGCCACAGCCTTCGAGGGATTTCCGATTCCAGCCAGCGTCGATGGCGGACGACGACTACAACGACATGGACATGGGGTCTGGGTTTCTCTCTTATGAATGGCTCGTTGCTTTGTTGTTTGTTTTCTGGGTTTATGAGTGCGTGCTCCATTGGTTCTGATTTGGGACTTGACTAGGTTTTCGTGCCCTAGTTTGTTATGTGATCCGGGTTGGAACATTTTGCAGATATTATTTGGTTCGCAGTCCGTGATTTTGTGCTCTGTTGTTATTTTTTGGGTGGGGGTTGTGGTGGAATGATTGTAAGTGGGTCATGGTTTCTTTCTTCTGATTCTGTAGGTACGAGGATGAGCCCCCGGAGCCTGAGATTGAGGTGAGAGAGGGTACTCAGTTCTGTGTGATTCTTGGATTGTGAGTCAGAAGTTGGGCTGGTGTTTATCCAAGGCTTTTTTTTTTGGCTTTGTGCAGGAAGGTGCGGAAGATGAGATGGACGCTAACAACAACAACAATGAGGATATGGCAGACCCTCTGGATGGTGATGACAAAGAAGAATCTGAAACTGTCGAGAGGCCCCGCAAGACCTCAAAGTATATGACAAAGTACGAGCGGGCTAGGATTTTAGGAACCCGCGCCCTGCAGATTAGGTTTGGTGGCTTCGAGTCTAGCGCCTCTTATACTCTTGTTCCGGAAGATCTCAGTTGTTAACATGTTTTGTTTGGTTGAACAGCATGAATGCTCCTGTCATGGTTGAGTTAGAGGGTGAAACTGATCCGCTCGAGGTAAGACCAATAGCAAGTAAAAGCACATTTGTAATATGAATGTTTACTTGCAGTATAGAAGTGGAATGGTCTTTGGCTTTTTACTACTGATCTCGTGTTAGCGCATTTATCTTGGCATGCTCCCATCTTCTACAGGTCTGCTTGTGTGCAATAGTTGAGGAATGTTTACTGCAATTTCCTACTTGGATTAGAGAAAACATTTTCACATCTGTTAAATGTACATATGTTGCATATGGTGGTGAAAGACAGCTATGTAAGAGGGATTGTTAGCTTATGTTTATTTCCTTCGCTACAAATTGTCGAGTTTGTGATGCATTCAAGGTGATCCATATCTTCCTGCTTGAATTGAAGAAATAATGATGTCAAGGCCTTTATTCTTCTTATTTCTTGTCCTTTATCTACTAGTCTTTCCTCCTGCTGTTGTAGCCGTCACCGATTTCTTGACCAGACATTTTTGCTTGTTCAGATCGCGATGAAGGAGCTCCGAGAGCGTAAGATACCTTTCACGATTCGCCGATATCTTCCAGACGGAAGGTAAAACAGCCATTGGATATCTAGTGCAAAGTTTCTTCATCCACCACTTCCTTTGTGGTGAGGCAATATGTTGATCGTTTTCATCTTCACAGCTATGAAGATTGGGGAGTTGACGAGCTGATTGTGGAAGATTCATGGAAGAGACAAGTCAGCGGTGGTTAGGTCTTGTGAAGGATGGGCTTTGGGACACGGTGACTATCACGGCCTTATATTTGAACTCAATTCAGTGACTCCTTGTTTCTGACACGGTAGCTTAATTCGAGACTTCCTGGCTGTTGTGATATTTTACCCGTGTTCCCTGGTGTCTGATTATGGGCTGAACTTGTGCGTTGTTTGTTGGGCTATTCCAGTGTTCCCCCACTGTTAATGGAATCTCACCTTGTCATTCTTGTCCTGGTAGCAAATTCCAATCTTAGGACAACAAAATGCCAATAGTTGTCTGATAGGGGGGGGGGGGGGGGGGGAGGGCTAATCATTGCAGAAAGTAATAGTGAATATCATAGGGTTGATGATGCACGTGTTTTTCTGATTATTAATGAACAAGGGGGTGTGACTAGAAATCCCATGTTATCCGCGTGGATTCACCCAACCATTGCACAACCATGTGCCAACAAGATTTCTAGAGCAAAAACTCAGGATCTGTCTGATCCCAGCAACAGTTGGAATTGGGTTTCTGAAACCCAATAGTAATTCAGAGGTTGTTGTGGGAGGAGGGGGAGAGGTGAATCAGGGGGTCGGTATTGAATTCTCTTGATTTGCGTTAGGACAAGGGGAAGATTATCCAAAAACATAGCAGTGGTTGGGGATGAGAAGGGGGAGGGGGGGGGGGGTGTTTTTTGTGGTGTGTGGTGTTAGAATGCTGACTGTGTGCCAAGCCTCTTCTGAGTCATCTGCCGAACGAGAGAGAAGCCAACCATGTTGGTTTTCCAGGCTGAATTAGTGGACGACAATTGAGGTGTACTTGGGGGGGGGTTGCCATGCGCCGTTAAAGTATTGCCAAAACATGAGTCAGGTGGATATTATTACATGAGTTGGGAAAGGGGGAAAGTTGAGGACATCATGTGAGGGTCCCTCCCTCTGCCTTGTCATTGCATTTATCCACTTTGGCACCTTTTACCATTTGTTTATCATTACGAGTAGTCGTCACTTTCGATATGTGGGGGGCTGGAGCTGGATACTTTTTGGTTATATATTTTTTTTTTTAAATTGTCTGTTTTTCGGTGGAGTTGGCTTTCAGATTGGCTCCGGCTTGATTTGGTCATATTGAACCTTTGAAGTACAATACTTTTCCTCCCCAAATAAATGGAGATCGGGTTCATTAAACATTAGGCGTGTTGGGGGGTTTCTATTTTCTTACCAAAAGGGCAAGATGTTTCATGAAGACATGTTGTTTGAAATGTGAGACCCCCCCCAACCCCTAATGGGATTGTCAATGTCTGAAACCAGGAGAGAAAAGAAAGTTAGAGGGACATGAAAATGACCCTCCTCCTAATCCTTGATAAAGAAAATAGTTTGTAGTAAAACAACCAACCTTATTAATCAAATCCAATTACAGTTAACTTGGATGTAAGAAGCATAACAAAGAAAAGCAAAAAAAAAAAAAAAAAAAAAGAAATACATGCACACACGAGAAAGGAGAAAGTCCACGTCCCTACTCTCCCCTCCTCTCCCCTTGATGAAAGGGAAGGAACTTAACTCAATTTATCTCCTTCTCCTTCTCCTTCTCCTTTTCTTCACTTCCAATTCCTCTTCCACCTCCAACAACAACAACAGCTTGATGTTGAAGAAGTCCAAGGCAGCCATGTCCACCCCAAAGCCAATCACCTGGTCCTTCATTCTTCACCTCCTCCTCCTCCTCTACTCGTAAAGATCATCCCCCACCAGTCCCATCTCTACCCACCTTCCCTCTGTTCTTCCTCGTACCCCTGCTTGCTTTTCCCCGATGGGGGCTGCTTTATCCGGATCCTATAGGGAAAACGAGTCTGCTCCCCCTTGGCCAAGGACAGGATTGGATGACGTCCCCGAGAGCTGCCTGTCTGTGATACTTGGGAGCCTGGATCCTCCTGACATCTGTAGGCTGGCTGGGGTGAGCAGGTCCTTCCGGGACGCGTCCTCGGCGGATTTCGTATGGGAGTCCAAGCTGCCCTGTAATTATAAGTACTTGGTTAGGGAAGTCCTCGGCGAGGATCCTGAGGGGATGACCAAGAGGGAGATTTACGCCAGGCTCTGTAGAAGGCCCAACCGCTTCGATGGCGGGACCAAGGTAAGGGTAGGACTAGGATTCGTTTAATATGGCTTCTGTTGATCTGATCCGACTGATTCATTGGGTTTGCGTTGTTGTGGGGGATTTTGCAGGAAGTATGGGTGGATAAGGTCAGTGGAGGCATGAGCTTATGCATATCTTTCAAGGCGTTGAAGATAACTGGAATTGATGATCGAAGATACTGGAATCATATCCGGACTGACGAGTCCCGGTTCAACACGGTGGCATATCTACAGCAGATATGGTGGGTTGAAGTTGTAGGAGAGATGGAGTTCCAATTCCTTCCTGGATACTACACCGTCTTTTTCAGGCTCCGCCTGGGGAAGGCCTCCCAGGGGTTGTTCGGTTGGAAGGCCAGCGACCTCGAACAGGTCCATGGATGGGATATAAAGCCAGTCAGGTTCCAGCTCTCGACGTCCACTGGCCAGCGCTCCTCGTCAGAGTGTTACCTATATGATCCCGGAAACTGGGTCTGCTACCACGTCGGAGATTTCCACGTAGACGACCTGGACATGCCTGTTAAGATCAAGTTCTCGATGGTGCAGATCGATTGCACACACACAAAGGGCGGGCTCTGCGTCGATTCCGTGATCATATGCCCGACTACAGAGATCAATCGTCACAAGTCGAGAATGCCGATGCCGTAGATTGTTCCTGTGTCAGAAGACACTAGCTTGTGTTGTTCCTTTTATGTGCATCACTTGTTGCTTTGCTTGTAAATTAAGGCGTTCCGGGTGTGTTTGAGCAGATTTTTTTTTCGCACCCTGCTTATATGTATTGACCATTTGAAAGAACGTATTATGAGCAAAAGGTTACTGTAAATGTAATTTGATCATTCCGAACTATGAACACGAATCAGAAGAGCTATCACTTCCTGAACTCAAAGGTGTACATGTAGTCTCTGCTGGATTGGTTGATTAAAGGCCTGTAATACTTCATCTGTCCTGAGGCTGTGCAGTGAATCTCTCTGAGGCAATCCTGTGATCAAGATGAGGCGTAGGCGTATGAGTTTCCGATAGATACGCCTCTTATACTACACTAACGCAAATTCATCGACATGGATCCTGATAGCTGCGGTAACTATGTCCTCCAACCATATACTAAATGCAGAGTTAGATCTTCGAGTTGCCACTACTGGCTACTGCGACAGATTCGATGCAAGCAAACTGAGCCTCTGAAGCCATCTGTGTGAAGTGCCTTTTAGGATGATGATGCAGTATCAGAAACACAAGTCTCGTAATCATAAATTGTCCCCTAATGATACCCTGTGAGTCAAGTTCAGGAGCTTGTGGTCTGTTACGGTTCGAAATTCCGTGGCAGCTCTATACGTGCCCAAGAAACAAAGGCCCCACTATGCAAACAAGGAGCGCTCTGCATGCCGACCTTCCTTTTCTTGCCGAGAAGGCAGTAGTCTCCCATACGGCAGCCAATAACAGACCAACAAGCCTCGTTTGTTATACAAATTGGATGGGTTCATGTGCTAATTCAGCATCATAGTAGACAAGTATCACTTTCCATAACAAAACGTCGCGGCGAGACTCATCAGGCTGTATTAGTATTACACTGAGGTACCACATATTCGTTAACTGGCGGAGTGAACCCCCAAGCTCGGTGTGTTTCACCCCATCGGGCAACTGTCTACGCAGCAGGCGGCGGTCGCAGTTGAGCTAATCGCCTCAAGGAACAACCGGACAAACCAGCAGCCCGTGGGCAGATAAGTCTAAACCCCAGCATTCAACTAGGCGATCCAAAACAAAAGTGCATTCAAGCCGGGGAGGCTGCAAGAGGGAAAAGACTTCCCTCCCCGCGTGCCAAACCACGACTTTTCCTGGTTCGAATATCTTCAAATCCCAAAGTAGCTGCTTTGCTTAAGATCGTCCCAAGTGGAGAAAGGAAAGAACTTTGGCATCTCTTTCTTGAAAGTTTCCCAAATGGAGAGGTTTGTTGCCCCCCACAAAAGGGAGCTGCTTGACTCTTTGTTGGCCTCCCCCCCACCCACCAACCACAATTCTTCCTTATCCCTTGTCTTCCCTTTGCACGGGTATATAAGACAACTTTTTTCCGACCTGCATGAAAAAACTGTCCTAGATTTTGTAACATGCGTGGAGCATTAAATCTAACTTCGTCCGAAGCACCAACATAAAAAGAGTGTCCCACTTGTAATGAAAACAAACTGTAAAAATATGAATCCCAGGAGTTTCGAAAGCGATTGAATTTTTTTCAATATTTACAATATTTGAGAAAGAAGTTGCTGCACGCATCCGCCACAGCCGCCGCCGCAGCTACAGGGGTGGAGAAGTCGGCGTACATGGACAAACCGACGTCGGCTGTTGGCTCGTGGAATGGGAACATTCCATCCCCTACCCCCTCATCTGCCAGCCACTTTGGGACGAAGATGTGACCAAGTCAGACAGCCACGCCACCTAAGAATTTTAGTCTTACTTGTCGTGCCCTTCCTTCGGTAGCTAATTAGTTTGGTTAAAACTTATATTTTCTTGACTAAAAAATTTAGTATTTTAAATGGTTTACTAACAAAAATTGAAAACTCGACGTTTCAAATACAGAATTCAATCACCTTATAGGAACGTATTTCTTAATATTTTTTAGGTAAACTCTACGTTACAAACATCGAATTCTTCGAGGAATTTCACTTAGTGTTTTTAACTTCGAATGATGTACCGATTTTGCTAACTAAGTAACAAAACTCGTTGGTCGTCCACTCTTCGAAATCCTTTTAAAAAGAAAGAACATGAAGGTGTGAACTCATTTTTTGGGATTTGTTGTACAGAAGATCGGGGAACAAGCACGAACGGTAAGGGTGGGCGTGTAGGAAAAGTAAGAAAGAAAAGGAAGAAACAAACAGCGGGTCTCTCACGTTACCTGGCCTGCCGTTTTGTCGCGATAGACGACAGTGATACGACACGACGGAGACGCATGCCGAGTCTAACCAAGACGACCCATTCATGGCTCGAACGGGGAAGTCCACGTTTGTCTCTAACTCATGCACGGTAAAACTAAACTAGTTTAACCCCTGGGACCGACCTCTAATTACTTCGCGGTTGTTTTATAATTCGACTTCATCAAGACGTGCCCCCGGTGGGAACTCGCGAAGCGCGAAGGCGACTTCCCAAAAGCCAAATCTGACCTGGTCGTGAGTTGGGATGCGATTTGCATTCGTCCTTCTGATCGCACGTTGAACAGTTGATGTAAACCCTAAGGAATGATAATGTTCCCACGATTTGAGACGTGAATTTGGCGTCCAACCTTGGTCAAAGTCATTATCATAATACTAATACCAAAAGTTTTGTACAAGTAAAGATGAGATTAAAAGAAAATATTTGCATTAATCACGGCGATTATAAGAGAAACTAAAACTAAGTATAGTGCTTCTTTTTGGGGTCCTACCGCTAAAGGACAAAAATTTTGGAGACTCCGATGAAGTGTTAGAACAATTGAGAAGGGAAAAAAGTATCAGACGGGGGAGGAATGTTCAGAATCGTCCGAATCTTCCGACAGAATGAAAGAATTTTCGTCCTCGATTTCTGCCTTCGGTGGCGGCTTCTCTACCTCGACATCTGCTGCCGTTAGCTCCTTGGCCCTTTGGGCCTCGTGTTCCCAGTCAGTGCACGAGAGGACGACGAGCATGCAGACCAGGCAAGCGGCTTGCGCTGCGAGCAGCCCCAGCCATAGCCCCTCGAAGTCGAAGCCCCCAAAGAATGACAGCCCGACCGCTACCGGCATCCCCACCGCATAGAAACATCCCAGGTTTATGTTAGCCCCGACCTTTGGCCGCGCTGTGCCTCGTAGGACCCCGCACACCGTCGTCTGCGGGCAGTTGCCGAGCTCACATAGCCCGATAATGGGGAGCACACATGACGTCAATGTTATGATCTCTTTGTCGGATGTGAACATGCTCGCCCAGAGGGTCCTCACTGTAACCGTGAAGAACAGAGCGGAGATTCCCATCGTGAAGCTGCAGACGAGGCCTACTATGGCTGCCGTCTTTGCTTTCTGAGGCCGGTTCAAGCCGAGCTCGTTACCCACCCTTGTGGACACACTGAAGCTTAGGGATGATGGGAATATGTAGATCAATGATGTCGTTTGGATTAGAATTCCCATTGAGGCGACCGTTGCTCTCGGGTTGAGCAACAGCCCGCACAGCAGGATCATGATCTCGTACCACCACCACTCGAGGCAGACAGAAACGCAGCTCGGGATTGAAAGGTTGAGGAGGCGTCTCCATTCCCGAAGGTCGAAGCACTCCCGCGAGAGTCCTCCCCATGTTTTCTTGTGGATGCCTGAGACGGCCATGTAGACCAACAGCAACACGACTAAGTTGAAGTTGGTCCACACCCCGCCGAGCGCCACTCCCTTGATACCGAGACCTAAGCGGGACACCAGCAGGAAGTTGATCGGGATGTGGAGGAGAATGGCCAGAATGGCGCAGAACGTCACAGGGAGTGTTATCGTCTGGCTGCGGAGGTAAATCCTCAACGGGTGGAGAAGCGAAAGGATGATGAGGTCCGGGACGGAGTACAACAGGAACAACTGTGCCTCTGACGCAATAGATTCGTCCTGGCCACAAAACACGAGGATCTTCTTCGTGTTCATCCACAGCAAAGAGATGGGAATCGAGACGAAGAGAAGCAAGACGACTGTCCTCTGGAGACACAGTCCGAGGACCGCATGCTTCCTGGCCCCAAACGCTTGTCCGCAGATCGGATCCATCCCCATGGACAGCCCCGACAGAACAGAGTACCCCGTGATGTTAGAGAATCCGAGCGCGAGGGACCCTCCCGCGAGGGCCATCTCGCCCAGGCGTCCGAGGAACAACGTGGATATCATCGAGCGGCAGTATAGGAAAAGCCCCGTGAGTATCATAGGGATAGCTATCCCGGAGATGGACCGGAACTCGTTGACGGCAAGGGACAGGTGGGTCTCCTTCCCCTGCCTGCAGTCCAAAACTGGAACTAAGGGCACGAGCCACTCCTTCCGGCACTCGGGATCGTCATGTTCCTCGTTGCAGGGGGGAGGAGGAGGAGGAGGGGGACGAGAACGAGGAGAAGTCGGACGTTGGCACATTGGGAAGGCACTTAAAATGAGGAGGAGGAGGAGGAGGAATTGAGGGGAGTGGAGGGGAAGGAGGATGCTTCTTTATAGTGGGTGTGGGCTAATAAGAACAAACGTGACCCCAAAAAAGCTTAGGACAACTCAAAACTCTTTTAACATCGTATTTCGGTAAAGAGCTATGAGTAGTGGGGATGACATGGCATGCAAGTGTTAAAACGAAGTCTTTCGGGTTAAAAGAGTTAAGTTAGGTCAAAGTGAATCTTATCCAGAGTCGAAACGTCAGGGTTTTGAACGTGTCTATTCTTTTGTAACCGAACTCTTCTTCTCCTGTATTTGCTTCCGACAACAACAGAGAAAGGAAGTAGGAAGATATCCGCAAGTCTGTCAGAGATGTTTCTGGTAAAAAGCATGCATGTAGTGTGCAAGTGTCAAAGATGGGTGTGTTGGGTAAGTGGGGGAGACCGGGTTGGAACTTGGGATTGTGATTGTGATTTATATCAAAGGTGTTGTTTTAAGTACCTCGGACTGTTACGGATGTTTTTATAAAGGGGACTGACTGGCTGGCTGTTTTGTTACGTCGGGTTGTGGAGAGTGAGTGTGAAGGGGGTTCGGATGACGAGTTCCATTTCCATTCCCATTCAGAAAGAAGTCGTGTAGTTTATTAATATTACTTACAATAATCCCTTGTTTAATGCACGTAATCACGGGTGAGATTGAGATTGAGATGAAGGAGTTGAAGTCTACTACAATTACCACCACCACCTTTAAAAATTAAACAGCGGTCAACCGGTTTCTTGTTGGGACTCCCTTGACCACGACCTTACCTTGTTATCAATGTCCATAACAATACCCATTCAATTTGGAAAGGCCAGGGAGGGAACGAGTATATAGTCCTGACAAAAAAATAAAATAAAAGCCAAAAAGAGTGGATAGTAAAAATGGTTATCTAATTCAAACGTTAAAAATAAAAATATATAATATATAACGTGCACTTGCCCGTAACAATAGCACACCCCGACGTTGACCCCAATTTTAACTTATACCTTTTACAAAAAAACAAAAATAGGGATGGGCCGAGAGAGTTCGCGGGGGTGGCAAGAAGCGAGAAAAAGTTGGTTTTCTAGTGTGAAAATATCTCGACTCGAGAGAGATTCAGGCGGCTTCGTATTATTTATTTATTGTCTGTTTTTTTTTATTATTATTAATGGGAACAACCTCCTACGTGCGGTGCGGCGGAAATGAAATGAAAAGAAAATCCCAAGATAAAAATTTTGAATTAATTTGAGTAAATTTCGCCACGAGTTTTCTCCTCATTTCCCCTTTTTTTTTCCCCTCATTAACACAGTTTGTTTTTTCTTTAAAGTAGATCCCGATCATGATAATCATAACCTTTTGTTTTTCCTCTCACTCTCTTTCTACAACTATGGAAAGTTGTGAACGTATAAAAAGACAACATAAACTTTCGGTAAGAAAGAATACCATTTGACAAAACAATTGAAAAATATATTTGTTCCCCAACTGAGATTGTCCTTCCTTAACTTAAACTTCACGTTTATTGTAGATTCGGTCGTGGAAAACATTTTAGTGGGGGGGGGGGGGGGGGTGTCGAAAAAAAAAAAAGACAATCTCTGAAAGCATTTGGGAATTTTCCCTCCATCATGTGTTTCGGCAATTTTCCAATGTAAAATCCTTTTAAAGACTAAGCAGAGGAAAAATCTTAGGGTGCTTTTGACAAAGTCTTATTACACAACTCGCTTTCACATTATTATTATTATTTGTTTATGCATTGTTGTTGTCGATTGGTGTTTTGTTTTTCCTTTTCTACCCCGTGAAGACCGTTGACCAGCCCAAAGTGGTCGTATATTCACACCGTATCTATTTGGAAACGACTGTGGTCATGCCGCACTGTCATGTCCTACTTAACTCCCTTTGTCGTTTCCGAAATAACCTTAAAAAGCAGGTAAATTTTAAAAAAAATAGAGTAAATAATTTTAAAATTTTAAAAATAATATTCTGAAATTGACTTATAAATTCTGCTCACAAAAAAAAGTCCTACTTTACCGAGAAACACCTAAGAAAAATCGGATTTTATAACTAAAAATTAAAAAAACTTTTAAATCCCGAAATTCATTATGTATTTCTTAATTATCGAATTTATAAAATATAAAATTTCGAAAGTACCCATATTATGTGGCATAAATTCTTTTCCGGTAAAACGGAAAAAAGCCTCTTTCTCGAATGTCCCAAATTAAGAGAGGGAGAGAAGGGAAATCATGTTGGTAAACTTATGCATGGACTGATTGGCAATGGACCACGTTTTCTCCACATAAAGTTTGCGCGTTGCATACTTGCCGTCTTATCATCCATCAGGTTTTTTTGTTTTGAAGTAGAGAGAAGAAGTGGTCTCCCCAGAGGGTTTCCGATTTGGAACTGTTTTTATTACATTATCCAAATCGTCCCCCTCTTTCCACGAAAGCCTCCCACCCGTCAAAACTCCCAGCATCCGACACCTGTCCAAACTCCCAGTTGTTTGACGGCACTCGGAAACAACTCGCCTTTCACTCAGATTCTGCTTCTCTCATTCTGAACAAACAAAACTGTGTTGATTCCGTAGGAACACCAGCCTGTCTCCTCCCCCCCTTGCTCGTATAAAATTCATCGGCATGACTTCCAACAACAACAATCACACTGCCTCGGCAGCACTACAACCAGAGTTATCAGTAGTAGCGGGAGTACCAGTCCAAGCTGTTTGTGAGGATTTCCATGCTTGCTGTTGCGGACATGTTCGATGTGGATTCGTCTTCCCAGTCCTGTAGCCACAGCACGGGGGCGCAGGCCTCGTGCTCGGACGACGAGGTAATGCTTGCGTCGGATAACCCGAAGAAGCGGGCAGGGAGGAAGAAGTTCAAGGAGACGAGGCACCCAGTGTACAATGGAGTGAGGCGGAGGGGCTCCGAGAAGTGGGTCTGCGAGGTCCGGATTCCCAACAAGAAGTCCAGGATTTGGCTTGGGACGTTCCTGACCGCGGAGATGGCCGTGCGGGCTCACGACGTGGCTGCTCTGGCTCTCAGGGGAAGGAGGGCAGCTTGCCTCAACTTCGCGGACTCAGCGTGGCGGCTGCCGATCCCGGCTTCGGCAGACTCGAGGGATATACAGAAGGCGGCGGCCGAGGCGGCCGAGAGGTTTAGGCCGGTGGGGGGTGTTGACGCCAGGGCAAGAGAGGACAAGTTAGTGGAGGATATTTATCAAAAAAAGTTAGTGGAGGATGAGTGCCGGAAGGCAGCAGGGGAATTCTACATTGACGAGGAGGACATCTTCGGAATGCCGGGGCTGTTGACGAACATGGCGGTGGCTAAAGCAGGGGAATTCTACATTGACGAGGAGGACATCTTCGGAATGCCGGGGCTGTTGACGAACATGGCAGAGGCTATGCTCCTACCTCCACCACATTACAACGATGCGGATGACGTAGATGCCGACTTCGACTCATACGTGCGACTATGGAGTTTTCCAATGTAGTCGTTCATTGCCATTCCAATTCAGAAGCCCCCTATTGATGATTATTTGGTCTTGTAAGCAGTTCCTACTGATAGTACATAGGAGTAGTGATTTGATTGTTAAAATCTCAATCCTGATTGTTGATAATCCCATCTGGTGAATTGATTCACAAGCCTAAGCAAATCCTAGATCTCATTCAAAGCGAATACAAGACAATCATCCAACAGAACTTAAAAAGGAAGATAATTTACAGATGGTGAGGATGTAACTTGGGCAACTAAGAACATTTCTTAGGAAAAATATAAGTAAACCAACAAATCAATAGAAGCCAATCTATCACCCATTTGATAGAGAAAAAAAAAAAAAAAAAAACTTTGCCCTTTGATAAAAGGCTGACCTTTTTTTCTGGGACAGTCTGCGCCCAGAGAGAGCAGTCGCCTTCCAAGACTAGTACTTCACTTCACCTTCTTGACAAGGAGGGATGTCCTAAACTCCGCATCGTTCCTAACGAAGCTCCACCAGAGGTAGGTAACAGGAATGGTGGTGGCATGCCATATGGCATGAGCGTCGATGTAGCCGAAGTAAGGCGGGAAGTCGTAGACTTTCAGAAGAATGGAGAGTAATCTGACTACTACCACGGCTCGTAGCTTCCAACGTGAAGGATGACAGGTAATGCTTGCCCAAATGGCCCAGATCAGAAGCTGAGCTACCGCCATCGTAATGCAAACCTTCGTATTCCAACCTGAGAAATCTCACGGATAAGTAGAGGTCTTAAAAAATCAGCTCACTGTCTAGGCTAAATGAAATTTGACTGATATCGCACCCATGTAGCAATCTATGAGATACTTAAATAGATAACTAATCGGGATTCCAGTTCACGAGTCACTTACCATAACTGAGATCATAGAAATTCAGATATAAGATATGAGTCGCCACAAATGAAAAAATTGGGGCAGCACCCATAACCCTGGCAGCCTCATCTCTCACATTTAGGGTTCGAAGTACTGCCAAAATCAGGGAATACCCAACTAATGCTGCTGTGGAGGAGTAGTCCAGCTTTTCTGTCCATTCTACATCTCTGAAAAATCTCACATATCACCAAAATCAAACCCTGAATCCAATTATCACATTGCAATGAAAAAAGAGAAAATGTAGCATCGCATAAGACGATAACAGCTCGAGCGCATATCACTACAATCAGTGGTCCTAACAAATACCATCGGCACATCATGCTTCATCCTTGTTATCACTAAAAGTAATAGTAATTCGAGCAGTTTTACCAAGACCAACACCACAAAGAGGAGAAAGCCACTCATTTCGCCATAACTACTTGCTTGACAAGGTAACAAAAGCTGGGTCTCATATTCAAATTGGTAAGGGACAAAGAGGCTTACCGACTGTGGAAAACAACACTCCAAAAGCATGAATTCATAGCCAAGATGCTGTAGATGTGCCACAGACCAGTGTACTCGTAGTAAGTTGTCCTGTTTTCCCTCAGGGGAAGCTTGTAGTAAACTAGGATAAAGAACGATATCCAGCCATGGAAGTGCATGGCGAGATTGAGGACAGAAAACGCCACAGAAACGGGTTCCTAAAAGCACATATGAAGCCCCCATGTTAATAGCAGCCAACAGACGACAGAACAACACTGCTTAGTGCTTACATTTAAAACCATAGCGAATAACTCACTTGGATGCCATAAACCCTAAAAAATGGCCATTTTCCATGATATTTAATGGGCTGGCCCCCAAGTTTTTGTCTTTCCTCCTCTCTCGCGAGCATGCAGTGATAACGGCAATCGCTATGGCAGTCCCACTGTTTCCATTTTAGGTAGAGGGGTTCCTGCATGTACCACGGACCATCTACAGGCAGGCCATCCAATGAAAATTCACAGTGCTGGAAACAGTTATCCCCCACACATCCAGATATTTCACATTTCTCCACACAAGACCTGGAAAACTAGAATAAATAAGTTAAAAGATCCCTGAGCGTCACCTGTCAATACGATATTGGTACAGTTACACGGCAAATCATCCAATTCACTAGAAGCTTAGCTCATTACAGATCCGAGCCGGATCAAGCTGGTTAGGTGAAAACAATACTTTGCCCCATCAAACCTAACGTTGGTGTATTCACCGAAACAGCATGCTGGCTGGTCACAATGAAAATGAAAGTTCGTTGACCAAATCATTCCGCTTCGAAATTTTCTTCCTCAAAAAAGGAACACTGATCTCCTAAAGTAGCTCAAATCTAACGCTTTGAGATACAAATTCAGGACTCAAAAACTCCTCAACTCCAAGTCAAACCACATCCGAACGTACGAAGATTTCACCCGAAACTAACCAAAGCCAAAGGCTAAGAGACGAGAACCAAGTTCCAGTAACCACCTGTAAGCCGGATCCGCATCGCCGGCACTTGCATCGGGGAGACCAGTCAAGAAACATAGAGAAACGAAAACCACCGCGACACTCCACCGGAACCACAGCCGAAGACGACGGAAACAATCCATTTCAGTAATCGAGGAACGGAACAACAACGACAAGCTGGATCGCTACAGTACGATTATGAATCGACAGGAACTACGAGCGGGAGAGGAGAGAGGAGAGAAGTGCATCGTGGCGTGGACCCGAGGAGTAGGGTAAGGGGGAAGAAGGGAGGGAGGATCCAGAGCGGAAGGGTTCGCGGTAAGTAATGTGGGGGCGCATACGTGGCGGAATTCGACCGGCTGAAAGCTTCTTTTAAATGATAAAAGATCCCGTTGACTTTCTTACAAGTAACAACTCACCATGATGTTATCTTCTTCTTTTCTACTTGCCGGGGACTCGGTTTCATTCCATGACGGGAGTGAACGATGATGATGCTCAATTATTTCGGGTTGACATGAGACTAGTTTCATTGATGAGCATACGAGTTCTTCTTCTAGTCCAGTGGTAGTCGATGCGTGCCTGGCGGCGATCATCAAGGGACGTGACCATCGCGGGCGGTGTACTCTGAGCTCTCACGACGCTTTTCGCTAATTGGTTAGAGGAATAAAAGTAATGGGAGGATAGCACGTGACCCCGCAGCATATGACCGAAATAAACGGATCTAAGGACTACTGCTTAAGTAATGAATGCATATATGTATTAACTGGCTTAACATTCGTAAAGGTAAGATTATCGAGCTTGATTATTACATCTGCGGAGACGATGGGATCGGAGCATCGGTCGACCTTCGATCCCTACGCCTTCCTGGAGATCTCACCCAATCTCGACGGCACGATCACCCGCCACACCACCATTCCGGTGATCCCCGCCTCACTGGATCCCGACCCAAAAAACGCCTCCCTCTCCAGGGACGTCCCCCTCGACCCAGATCGCGCCACGTGGATCCGTCTCTACCTCCCTAACGGAAGTCAGCCGTCCGATCGTCCCCGTAAGAAGCTCCCCCTGATAGTCTACTTCCACGGTGGAGGCTTCGTCATCCTGAGCGCCGCTACGTCAATTAATCACTACTTCTCCTTACTCCTTGCTGCCGAGCTCGACGCCGTCGTGGCATCCGTAGAGTACCGCCTCGCGCCGGAGCACCGCCTCCCTGCCGCGTACGACGACGCCATGGACTCCCTCCGGTGGCTCGACTCCTCTGACGACGAGTGGATAAGGGAATACGCTGATCTGTCCCAATGTTACCTGATGGGAAGCAGCGCTGGCAGCAACATGGCGTACCATGTCGGGTTACGAGCATCTGCAGGCAACGGCAAAGACCACGCCCGATTGAGGATCAAGGGTTTGATATTGCATCACCCTTTCTTCGGGGGATCCAAGAGGACTGCGTCCGAGGTAAGGCTGTCAGATACAGGGACCCTGCCCATGACCGCTATTGACCTGATGTGGGAGCTGGCATTGCCTGCTGGGGTAGGCTTCGACCACGAGTACTGCAACCCGACGGCAGGGGACATGTCCGAGGGGTTCAAGAGGATACGGTCAAAGGGGTGGCGGGTCATGGTGACAGGCGGCGGTGAAGACCCCATGGTAGACCGTCAGAAGGAGCTGGTGGAGAAACTAACAGAGAGCGGCGTGGAAGTGGTGGCTAGTTTCGTAGAAGAAGACAGTCACGGCATCGAGCTCTTTCATGGGATCAAAGCCGCGGCTTTCATCAAGAAAATCAAAAGCTTCATGTGTAACTAATCATCGGACCTTCATTTTGGAGGAGGTGAATTTTGAGGTCAACTCTCCCACATTGTTATGTGTGATTAATAAGGCCCTTGGCCACTGCCTTAACCATAACATGTCGATCCGATGTCGCCGGAAGGCGAACGTGTGCTCGTCGTCGTCGTCGTAGCTTATGCTCCATGTGGAGAGGCTTGTTTGCATAAGCTTTGGAATGAGTGATTATGGAGACCATAACTAAAGCATTTACTCTGTATTTGGTCCCCATAACATGCTGATTCAAAAAATCCCATCTGCCAACTGCACTTGGCAGTCAACTCTGCAGAACTCTCCTCTACCACCACGATAGCAACCAGCAACCCATATTTACTTCTCCAATGGGTAAAAAAGTAACAAACAATGTCATCATAACTCTCTTTCTGGCAGTCTGGCTGGCATGCATTTCATCTTCTCACCACGTTAAGAAAGCCCTCCAAAAAACCACCATTTAGGACTTTTGATCAGGTTCCTCCTCCTCACATGGAAGCCACCATCAACTGGCTCGATGCATCCACCACCACCACCACTGCCTTTCTTCTCCCTTTGCTTAGTCTCTTCTCCTTCTTGTTCTTACCGCCCTTCCCTTGCATCCTCGGATGGAGATCCCCATTCCACTGTTCCCTTGCATTTGCATGTGTCCTTGCTGCCTTCCTTGTCCTGAGGCGTTTCTGCTCGAGGCCGTGCCCGGTTTACCTCGTCGACTTCTCGTGCCTGAGCCCCCCTGCTCATTGCCGTGTCCCCTTCTCGTCCTTCCTCGAGAATGTGTCGCTGTTCGGCACCTTTGACCGGGAAAGCATTGAGTTCATGTCCAAGATATTGCTGTCCTCGGGGCAGAGTGAGGAGACCCACCTGCCGCCACCTCTCCACTACATTCCTCCAAAGAGCGGACACGACTACTCCATTGAGGAAGCTCATCTACTCCTCTTCTCAGTGATGGACGATCTGCTGGCGAAGACTGGGTTGTCGCCTCGGGATATCGATATTCTCATCGTGAACTGCAGCGGGTTCTGTCCCCAGCCTTCGCTCACCTCCATCATCGTGAATTCCTATTCCCTGAGGGACGATGTCAAGAGCTTTAACATCTCGGGAATGGGATGCAGCGCTGGCGCGATCGGCGTTGACATGGCCAAGAGGCTCCTCGGGGTTCATAAGGGATCGAACGCCGTCGTCCTCAGCACCGAGGTCCTGTCAACGGGATGGTACACAGGCCGGGACCGGCCCAAGTTACTCCTAAACTGCCTCTTCCGCATGGGGAGCGCGGCCGTCCTCCTAACAAACAGGAAGGAAGCACGTAAGACATCCAAGTACAAGATGCTCCACACGGTGAGAACTCAGAGATCCTTTGAGGACAGGTCATACTACTCTGCGTTCCGCGAGGAGGACACGGATGGCCACCTCGGGGTGACCCTAAACAAGGACCTGTTGCAAGTAGCCGGGGAGACCCTCCGTTCCAACATCACGATCCTTGGATCGGAGATCCTCTCGTGGTCCGAGAAGCTCCGTCACGTGGCCTCGGTCCTAAGGAAGAGGTTCGTGGACAAGTCGAGCGAAATATACGTCCCTAGGTTCAATTCCGTGGTGCAACACTTTTGCCTGCCGACATCAGGGAGGCCGGTGATAAGGGAGATAGGGAAGGGGTTGAATCTAGGGGAGGGAGACATGGAGGCCGCGCTCGCGACCCTCCACAGGTTCGGGAACCAGTCGTCGTCGTCCCTGTGGTACGAGCTGGCCTTCATGGAGGCAAATGGGAGGGTGAAGGAGGGGGACAAGGTGTGGCAGCTCGGGATGGGAAGCGGGCCCAAGTGCACCAGCGTCATCCTACAGTGCGTCGGGCCCATAGTGGGGGAGGCTCAATCAGGCCCATGGGCCGAAGCCTTGCAGCGGTACTCGGGCCGGCACGAAAGGAAGCGACACGACAGTCAGACACAAACTTCATGATTTTTGACTGAAAAAGTTGAGTCCGTGGACGTGAAATGTTCGGGGGGGGGGGGGGGAATATAAAGCTAGGGAGTCGTGATCATCACTGACCATGAACATTTTGTTTTGTTCTGCAAAGTGGGAGTCGACGTCGGCCAAATTATTTGTCACACACATGGGATGGGGTTGGGGGGGGGGAATTGGACCCATCTCTTTGGATGCACGACTACACTGACATGATTGCATAGCCGAAATTTCATTATCCGGTCCATAATTCTGGTTCAATAATCGCCACACGTTATCCTCCCTTTCACGTCCATCGTCATCATCGGTTTCTATGTTAATTCTTTCAGAAAAATGGAAAGAAAGTAATTGCGTTTGGATATGATATATGGGACGATGGGGTGATCTTGAAGATTCGGGCAGTCTCTTTGTACAATGGAAAAGAAGGAACGAAATTGCAATAAACACCAAACGAACTAATTGCCTTGCCAGCGCGATCCCAACTAGTAATTGAAACAATCAAGGAAACAAAATATAGTATCAAATAAGTAGATCTTATTGAGTTTCAGTTTTAAGACACGTTCTCTTAAAATTTTAAAAATAATATCCTTAACTCGAATTCAGTATATATTAAAAGTGGGAAATTTTTTACACGTACGATATTTTAGATGCATATTATTGGAATTGCCGAAAGAGCGACAGAGTGCAGTGCAATCGTCCCCAACCCGTGATTGAATGTGACCTTTCCTTTATACCTTTTGGTCCGAAGATTGGACAGCCGAACTAGGGATACCGTCCCAGAATCGCCTTGTTGAAGATCCCGCCCAGAAAATCACCGTCTTCTTCCGACCAGAAAAGCATTATCCCAACCACTCAAACGGACAAAGGAAGAAAAAGGAAGGAAAAGGCCAGTCGCGATCACGTCGAGCACGCCGCCTTTTGGATGAATTTCCTTTTTCTTATATTAGGAGTGAAACGGCCTTTTCACGAGCAACTCATCAATCACTCGGTCATGTTGTCCCTCGCGGTGCTGCTCGTGGGAGTGGGATGGTCTGTCGTCGCGGCGGCAGCAGCGCCCTTCGCCGGCAGCGAAGGAGTCCCTACCCCGCCGCTGCCCGTCCTCCCGCTGCCAAACTTCTCGCAGCTCAAATGGCAGAGCAGGGAGATCATCATGTTCCTCCATTTCGGAGTGAACACGTTCACAGACTCCGAGTGGGGCACTGGGAAGGAGGACCCTGCGATATTCAACCCCGTTGGGCTCGACGCGGGGCAGTGGGTCGCGGCTGCAGTGGATGCCGGGATCTCGCTCATGATACTCACTGCCAAGCACCACGACGGGTTCTGCATGTGGCCGTCAAAGTACACGGAGCACTCTGTGGGGAGCAGCCACTGGAGGCACGGGAAGGGGGACGTGGTTGGTGATTTCGTGAAGGCGGCCGCAGCTAGGGGAGTTGACGTCGGCCTGTACCTTTCTCCGTGGGACCGGCATGATAGTAGATATGGTAGTGAGTTGGCTTACAACGGGTATTACTTGGCCCAACTACAGGAGCTTCTCAACAAGTATGATCCTACTGTCTGTTTTCTTTTTTCGAGTTTCTGCCTGCATCGGAACGTCTCCGATATTAGGCTAATGGGGTTCGAGTACTGCCGGTGGTTTATGAACTGTGTTTTTGCAGCTACAATAGCGTGAAGGAGATATGGTTCGATGGAGCAAAGGGGTCGAACGCGCCTAACATGACTTACTACTTCACTGACTGGTTTGCCATGGTCAAGGAGCTGCAAAGCTCCATCAACATCTTCTCCGATGCTGGGCCGGACGTTCGGTGGGTGGGGAATGAGAATGGGTTTGCTGGGACCACCTCCTGGTCCATCATCAACCGGACTTCCCTCTCCATTGGCAACGGCAGCATTGTCGAGTACGTCTACTCTTTCCCCCTTTACTGTATCATTCATTTTTATATCGCGAGAGAATGAAATTAGACGTTATACCAAGTTTGGTTACGCGACCTTTGTTTTCACCAATTCGTGAGCAGTTATCTGAACACTGGTGACCCGAAGGGAACCGACTACCTGCCGCCGGAGTGCGACGTTTCCATAAGGACGGGATGGTTCTGGCACAAATCTCAGTCACCAAAGAAGTTGAAAAAGCTGCTCGAGATTTACTACAAGTCCGTGGGGAGGAACTGCGTGCTGCTCCTCAATGTGCCCCCAAACACGACAGGGCTGATCTCCGAGACAGATGTCCTCAGGCTGAAAGAACTGAGGAACGCTATCGACACAATCTTTTCAATGAACTATGCCAAGGGTTGCTCGGTGATTGCTAGCAGCGAGAAAGGAAGCGGGTTTGGGCCGGAGAACGTGCTCGACAACGACCATCTGTGGACGTATTGGGTTCCAAGGGATAACGGCTATTACAATGGTGGCAGCTTAAATGAGGTCGACCATTGGATTGAATTCAGGGGAAGTGGCGGTGGAGGGCTCAAGTTCAACGTGGTCAGGATCCAGGAGGCCGTGGGGCTTGGACAGAGGATTGGCCGATACGAGGTGTACTTGGACGGCAAGTGCGTGGCGAAGGGGACCACGATTGGCTACAAACGACTGCACCGGATCAAGGGCGGGGTGGTTAACGGCAGCGTCGTGAGGCTGAGGATAACGAAATCTAGAGGCGTGCCTCTGATTTCTTCCTTCGGACTGCATTTCGATCCCTTCTGGGAACCCAGTTCTGAAGATGACTACGAGTAATGGCGCAATTGAAACTACACTCGAAAAAAAAAATTACAATCTGCACAAATAAAAACAAGGTTTCAGGATGAATCTCCATCCTTGCATTGAATATAAAAATGGTGCAGCCACGATCTTCATCTGTCTGCAAGTGAAATCCTTTGGCTAGACATGATCTGATCGGCTAATCTGAAACGAATGAATTGAATTAGAAAGGACTTTCTGGATTAAAATTTCCATCCTCATCGAGCTGCCAATCCAGACTAATCAGTTCCACGTCATAACACCAGAGAGAAGTCATCCTTCCCATGGCGAACATCATCCTCCAAGGCAGACATTCCATTCTGCTTTCCAGTTTACTCTCTCCGAAGAGCTCCTCCTTTCGTTAAATATTTCTCATCGCGTTTCGCTCGGTTACTTCGCACCTTCGTTGATGTTTATTGTTCTGCTTTTTCCTAAAGATTCATGTTCTGAATTGTTCTTCTTAAGGATTCATAAGAACGTCTATTGATTTTCAAGCCGTTTTAATACTTTAAGTCTGCTACACGCTCTTTTCATGAGTCCTTGATATTCTTCCTTCGGTTTAAGCTTTTGATATTGGGTCTGCCATTTCGGACCTTGAATATAATTGCTGATGTTGCAGAATGTGCTCCCAATAGGTACCGGGAGAATATCGTACTCGCATACTGTCCTTCGGGCCATGCTGCATCTTCATCTGTAAAACACTGTTGAACTTGAGGTTAGGTCCATGCTAGATTCATTAGTCCCCGAAGTGGCAAACAACACAACAAGCATAATTTATGGAGGCAAATTTTTCGGGGTGCTTTTGTGATGCGTTAAGGTGTTAGCTTTAACATTCAGAATCAGATATCCTCTTGTATTTAACAAATTTTACTTTGCGGGATCTATTGGCGATGCTAGCCGGGAGGAGTTTGCCATCAATCCCGGTCGATATCAATGGCTTTCTGGTCTGTGATCGTCATCTGGAGGAGGTGCCTGATAAAATTAAGTTGGTGGAAGCAGTTGATTAGTTTCCGTTTGGCTTAGAAATCATTCATGAGAATCCACCTATATATATTTGTTTGGGTAGCTTACAAAAACTTCATTAGATTTTGACAAATAGAAGGAAGGGTTTCTGGATGAATCTCCATCCTTGCAATTGCATATGAAAAAGCTCTTACTGTTACATTCTAGGGTAGGCGTAAACATGGAGGCCTTGATCCATATGAAGAGTGAACATCGTGCGGTACGTGGTTACTCTGTCCTCGTCGACGAGCTTGAATTCGTGTGAATTTAGTAGGAGGGCGGCCACGATCTTCATCTGTCTGTAGGCAAACTCCTTCCCAATGCAAATTCTTGGACCGGCCTGACGTCAAGGGACATTGGTTTGGATTAGTTTAGGCAGGACCTGATCGGCTAAAGGGAAATGAATCTATGTTGTACCAAGAACGCATTGAATTTGAAAGGGCTTTCTGGATTAAAAGATCCATCCTCTGCAAGCCACCGTTCTGGAATAAACAGCTCCGCGTCATCTCCCCAGAGAAAAGTCATCCTCCCCATGGCGTACGCCGCTACATTGACGCCGCTTCCCTTCTTCACTTTGAATCCATCAGGAAGAACATCGTCCTCCAAGGCAGACTTCCCATCCTGCTTTCCAATTTGAGAAATCAAGTGCAGCAAATGCCAGGATGTGAATGTAGCATAGGATTCGTGGCCATATTTGCCGCATCTTACCACAGGAACTGCAGGATAGAGCCGGAGTGTTTCTGTCAAGGACGCGTGAAGATAATGCATTTTTTCCATGGCCGCTTCAGTTAACAGATCTGCGAAGTTGTCTGCTGAGGTATGGCCCTTGCATCCAGTTGCTTTGCGCACATCGTCGACCACTTTTTCCTGGATTCGAGGATTTTTACACAACGCATAGAAGAACCACGTGAGAGTGTTCGCAGAGGTGTCCTTCCCTGCGATGATAAAGTTTAGGATGATGTCTCTCAAGTATTGGTCTGTCATGTTTTCCGGGTCTTTCTCACTCTCCATGAGGAACCTTGAAAGTATGTCTTCTTTTCCGCTCTGCAGGCACAATCAGATCAATTAGACCATCGGCAACATCACATTCCAGAAGGCAGAAACAGAATCGGATCAACTTACGTCCACAGTTCCATTTTTCAGCTGTTCCCTCTTGATCCGGATTAGTTCAAAGACGAAGTCATCAATAGTTTTGAGATTCTTCTTGAGGGTAGCTTCCTGGCCAAGGTTGAGGTACCTCTCGACTTTCCAAAGAATATTCACGAAACGCCAGTACACTATGAAGTTGGCATCATCGAAGGCTTGGGAAAACTTGTTCCCTGACTCATAAGAGCCGGATAACGTGCCCAAGTCGACGCCAAAACCCACCTTAAAGATCGAGTCTAATGTCGATTTCATCAACAAATCCTGCCAATTTTTTGCAGTAGATATTATCAGTAAAGCCTACCTAAGAGAACAACGATGAACCATGCACGAGAATGATGCTTTTGTCGACAACTCAGTAAGCAAAGAACCCCCGTCATCACGACAAAGTCACGTCCAATTGATCAGAACCTGCATGTTCATGGGTTGCCTCGCTTCAGCAGCTGTGGCGACCTTGGACACCAATTTCACCGCGTTTATGCGGAATACCGAAGAGCTGAAATTCCTCAGATTTCTGGTGGAGAACTCGTGGCTAGCGAGCTTCCGCTGGTGACGCCACTTCTCCCCATCCACCGCGAATATCCCCTGGCCAAAGAGATCCCTCATGATCCCACAGTTGTACTCCCCCTGAGATCGAAATCCGAAAATCCACAACACGTCCTTCGATAGCCGAAACTGAGAATAAATCAAAGAAAAGCATCTCATACTTTAATATAATTCGAGAAGTTGGTCTTCAGTATGTATTCAACATTGGCAGGGTCAACGGTGTAGATCTCGCTGTGGGAAGGCATGATGAGCCTGTAAGTTCGGTGCTTCCGCGCTAGAAACGTCATATAATCAAAGAGATCACGGAAGTGTATCAGCTGATTGAAGATGAGACCAGCCACAGGGGGTTGCTGATCTCTGGACGACATCTCCACTAAACAGAAGACTGCGAACTTAATTGAGAACCCGAGGACGAGAAAGAGGGACGCTATGAGCACTGGGAAAACAGAACCAGCAGCATGGACCGCTCCTGCGGAAAGGAATAGGAGACCAACAACAAGAAGAGGGAGATTCTGCCCCATGATAAGCTTTCTTTCCTTTTACCTGACTACGATTTTGGTGGAGTCGCTATGTATAGTCTAGTTTTCCAAACTCATTCCAGAGAAGTGGTCGACAAAAACAAATCAGCAGTCTTTTGCTTCTTATCACACAATTCCAAACTGAACTGTCCAAAATATAACGGACAAATGAGATTTGTTCCTAAAGAAAAGATAAGAAGAGAGAAAAGGGACTTTGATCCAATCAACCCCAAAATCTTGTGTCGAAATTTCGTTTTGAATTACTTCACCTAAAAGCTAGTAAATTAGGTGAAAGTCCATGCATTTTTCCCATGGTCTGTTTATCCGATGTGGGATTATTTCCCAACATACGGTGAGCTCGGACCCTTGAGGACACCATAGAAATAATCAAATCGGCAGAGATGAAGGTTGAGTTGCCTGCAGTCGGAGTCCGTCTTCCTTCTTTCTGCCATGTTTGCTTTGGTGGTTAGAGCCATATGAAAAGAAGTGATGCCGATGAGGCTGGTCTGTACTGGTAATGGATGAATTTCAGGTGAAACCGATGCGTGACGGTAGGAAGCCTATGTGCACTTGATCAAGTCGCTCTAATGGATGACATTCACAGGTACTACGAGATGACTGGTTGGTATAGATGTGGGAATGTTCCAACTAGATTCAAGCGACGACGGGCCATAATTCCCATCGATTCGCCATTTTCACTATACCTTCTTCGATGAGTGTCGATAGGACCTAGGTACTCAAAACATGAATCGGTCCCCTCTAAATTCACTCCAGGGGATCGATCCTCTGATGGAAAACTCATGAACGATGCCCCCGATCTCTATAAAGCTGTTCCAGGGGACCTCTTTCCTTATACCTCGTACATCCATGAGGGCTCTAATCGCATTCCTGTCTTCGAACCAACCGGCTTTGGCATACACGCCCTTCATTCTTACATAGAAAGCTTGGTTCTCAGGGTCCATGGTGATGAAACGCTTCGCCACCCTTTCTCCTAGAAGCGCATTTCCATGCATCTGACATCCCGCCAGCAATGCAACCCATACAAATGAATCTGGCTCCATTGGCATTTCTTGGACGAGTGCTTCTGCTTCGCCAAAAGAGTTTTGCAACAATCACATTATACATGAATATGCTCCGTAAGATCCATTAGAATAAGCGATGTGACCTACTAATAAGGCCAATTTTGTTTTATCAATTTAATAATATCGAAATGCAGTCATTTTCTCTGCATCAGCCCGATTTCTGATACTACGGAATGAAACAATGAATCCAAAGAAAAGAAAGGTGAGAGGCTATACTTTATTAGTAACAAGTAAATCCTTTATATGGAATGTATCATTTTGGGTAGGTAATGGCCCATTGAGACGATACAGAAAACATTTGATTATGATTAAGTTCGTTTAGGTACTAAACATTTAACTTTTAAAAATGAAATTCCCTCCGACTAATCAATTAATCATTTCAATTTTGAAAACTCGAATTCATCCCAATTCAGTCAATCTTGTCTAACATGAACGCATTCGTAGATATAGTTGAGGATACCTACCGTAAAGGCATAGTGACGAACTCGCTGTTCCATCCCATAAACACTCATCAGTTCCAGACACTGTCGACCTTCCACAACCGAACCGCAGTGAGCACGAGCCGATAAAAGAGCGACAAAGGTTACATGGTTAGGTCTCAGCCCTTGAGTTTCCATCTCTCCCACGAAGCTGGAAGGCCGCTTCACAGCATCCGTGGAGGGCAAACGCGGAAACCATGGCCATCCATGTCATACCGTCCTTGTTAGGCAATTGCCTGGAAGGTTCCGAATGGTTCTTCGATGGATCCACATTTTCCATACATATCAATATCAAAGCGGTGTCGATGACAACATCTAACTCTTATGCCTCTTTTCCTTGAGTAATCTTAAACCCATTAACCAAAGATCAAGTGCGCCAAGAGAAGCACCTGCCGAAAGAGCACTCACTTATCGGGGCTAATTAGCCCGCCGGATCTCCAGTTTTTTTCCATTTCCAAGTGACAAAAAGTGCAGTGGAATCGGACACCCCCCAAACCCGTGATTTAATGTGACCTTTTCCTTTTTTGTCTTTTTGTCCGGTAACAGGACAGATAGAAATGAGATCATCTGAAATACATTAAACATAAATAAGATTTTACGATCTGCTAAAGTAGGCATTCAAATAAATGTAATTGCCTTTCCACCATAATCCGTAAACCGTAATAGATAGATACCCTCACAAAATCACCCGTCTTCTACCTAACAAAAAAGCATTATCCCCCTAACCACACAAACGGACAATCGGACGTTGGTACACCAGATTATTTAAATAAAGTGAGAAAAAGGAAGGAAAAGGCCAGTCGCTTTTTGGATGAACTTCCTTATATTAGGAGTGAAACGGCCTTTGCACCAGCAACGCATCTATCACTAGGTCATCATGTTATTCACGGCGATGTTGTCCCTCGTGCTGCTTGTGGGATGGCCTGTCGTCGCGGCGGCAGCCTTCGCCGGCAGCGAAGGAGTCCCTACCCCGCCGCTGCCCGTCCTCCCGCTGCCAAACTTCTCGCAGCTCGAATGGCAGAGCAGGGAGATCATCATGTTCCTCCATTTCGGAGTGAACACGTTCACAGACTCTGAGTGGGGCACTGGGAAGGAGGACCCCGCGATATTCAACCCCGTTGGGCTCGACGCGGGGCAGTGGGTCGCGGCTGCAGAGGATGCCGGGATCTCGCTCATGATCCTCACTGCCAAGCACCACGACGGGTTCTGCATGTGGCCGTCCAAGTACACGGAGCACTCTGTGGGGAGCAGCCACTGGAGGCACGGGAAGGGGGACGTGGTTGGTGATTTCGTGAAGGCGGCCGCAGCTAGGGGAGTTGACGTCGGCCTGTACCTTTCTCCGTGGGACCGGCATGATAGTAGATATGGTAGTGAGTTGGCTTACAACGGGTATTACTTGGCCCAACTACAGGAGCTTCTCAACAAGTATGATCCTACTATCTGTTTTCATTTTTCGAGTTTCTGCCTGCATCGGAACGTCTCCGATAGTAGGCTAATGGGGTTCGAGTACTGCCGGTAGTTTATGAACTTGTGTTGTTGCAGCTACAATAGCGTGAAGGAGATATGGTTCGATGGAGCAAAGGGCTCGAACGTGCCTAACATGTCTTACTACTTCAGTGACTGGTTTGCCATGGTCAAGCTGCTGCAAAGCTCCATCAACATCTTCTCCGATGCTGGGCCGGATGTTCGGTGGGTGGGGAATGAGAATGGGTTTGCTGGGACCACCTCCTGGTCCACCATCAACCGGACTTCCCTCTCCATTGGCAACGGCAGCATTGCCGAGTACGTCTACTCTTTCCCCCTTTACTGTATCATTCATTTTTATATCGCAAGAGAATGAAATTCGACGGTATGTCAAGTTTGTTTACGCAATCTTTCTTTTCATTTCATCAATTCGTGAGCAGTTATCTGAACACTGGTGACCCGAAGGGAACTGACTACCTGCCGCCAGAGTGTAACGTTTCCATAAGGAAAGGATGGTTCTGGCACAAATCTCAGTCACCAAAGAAGTTGAAAAAGCTGCTCGAGATTTACTACAAGTCCGTGGGGAGAAACTGCGTGCTGCTCCTCAATGTGCCCCCAAACACGACAGGGCTGATCTCCGAGACGGATGTTCACAGGCTGAAAGAACTGAGGAACGCTATCGACACAATCTTTTCGATGAACTATGCCATGGGTTGTTCCGTGATTGCTAGCAGCGAGAGAGGAAGCGGGTTTGGGCCAGAGAACGTGCTCGACGACGACCATCTGTGGACGTATTGGGCTCCGAGGGATAATAGCTATAACAACGGTGGCAGCTTAAATGAGGTCGACCATTGGATAGAGTTCAGGGGAAGTGGCGGTGGAGGGCTCAAGTTCAACGTGGTGAGGATCCAGGAGGCCGTGGGGCTTGGGCAGAGGATTGGCCGACACGAGGTTTACTTGGACGGCAAGTGCGTGGCGAAGGGGACCACGATCGGGTACAAACGTCTGCACCGGATCAAGGGCGGGGTGGTTAACGGCAGCGTGGTGAGGCTGAGGATAACAAAATCTAGAGGCGTGCCTCTGATTTCTTCCTTCGGACTGCATTTTGATCCCTTCTGGGAACCCAATCGAAACCACACTTGAAAAAAATTTACAATCTGCGGAAATAAAAAGAAGGTTTCCGGATGAATCTCCATCCTTCCATTGTATATGAAAAAGCTGTTGGTGTTACATTCTAGGGTAGGCGTAAACATGGAGGCCTTGATCCATGTGAAGCGTGAACATCGTGCGGTATGTGGTTACTCTGTCCTCGTCGACGAGCTTGAATTCGTATGCATTTAGTAGGATGGCGGCCACGATCTTCATCTGTCTGTAGGCAAACTCCTTCCCAATGCAAATTCTTGGACCGGCCTGACGTCAAGGGACATTGGTTTGGATTAGTTTAGAGGGGACCTGATCGGCTACAGGGAAATGAATCTTTGTCGTACCAAGAACGCCTTGAATTTGAAAGGACTTTCTGGATTGGAAGCACCATCCCCTGCGAGCCCCCGTTCTGGAATAAACAGCTCCGCGTCATCTCCCCAGAGAAAATTCATCCTTCCCGTGGCGTACGCTGCTACATTGACTCTGCTTCCCTTCTTCACTTTGAATCCATCAGGAAGAACATCGTACTCCAAGGCAGACTTCCCATCCTGCTTTCCAATTTGAGAAATCAAGCACAGGAAATGACGGGATGTGAATGTAGCTTAGAATTCGTGGTGAACGTGAAGATAATGCATCTTTTCCAGGTCCACTTCCGTTAACAGTTCTGCAAAGTCGTCTGCTGAGGTATGGCTCTTGCGTCCAGTTGGCTTTGCAAGCACGTCGTCGACCACTTTTTCCTGGATTCGAAGATTTTCCAGTATTGCAGACGTGCGGATGTGTCCTTCCCTGCGATGATAAAGTTAAGGATGATGTCTCTCAAATATTGCGGACGTGTCCTTCCCTGGGATGATGCTGCGGGCACTGTCGCATAGTTAGGTCTCAGCCCGCTGGAAGGCCGCTTCACAACATACTGTCTTCTGGCCGTGTCATACTGTCTTACTTAGCCCGCTTAACCTTATATATTAGCTTGAAAGCTCTTAGGTTTCCGACATATCATTCAACGCGGATCGATGACTATATCTAAATCTATGCCACTTTTCCTCGAGTAATCATAAGTCCGTTACCAAGATCGAGTGCGCCAAGTGAAGCACACGCCGAAAGGGCACTCCCTATTGTGATATTTATTATCAGGCTTAGCCGCAGGATCTCCAGTTTTTTTCCATTTAGAAGAAAATCTCAAATGCCTCCTTCAGCTGACCACCCTACGCAAACCAGGTTATCATCGAATTCCATGTGATGACATTCCTTTATCTCATTCTCTCGAACATTTCCTGTGCCTCGTCGAGATCACTTCCATTGCTTATGCTGATGACATGTTCCGGCGCATCTGCCACCCAAATCTGTACAATTACAATACCTCAGATGCGCCGTTACACGTCGTCAGCTACCTCGTGCTCCTGCACACATCGATAGAGCACGAAATCCTATCTCTCTCAACAACGGACATTCGAAATGTCGGGGACAGACAACTGGAGATCAAGCCAATAGGAACAGATCCTTATTCTTCGAGACTATTAAATGCATTTACAACAACAAACCCAGAGACTTTCCTCCCCTATTTGTATCCTCATAAGCCTTCACTGCAAGGCTAACAATAACTACTACAAGAATCCTTCCACTCCTCGCCCGGCTCTCGTGTCCCTATACAAGGTCAGAGCTTCTTCCATCACTCCGGCACGGGACAACGACTGTGCTCGCTTCTTCCCGGATGGATGCGTCGAGAGGTAATCCCGCAGCGACGAGTCTCCAGTTAGTTTCCCTAGTTTCTCGTATACTTTAGGAGCCACACGGGGATCGTATCCAGCTGAAGCCATTAGCAGTAGCCCCACATAGTCTGCCTCCATCTCCATCCTGCAGAAACAGAGAAAAATTTCAGGACGAAGGGTTTGCTGATCCTGGTCAGAGTTTCTCAGTTGCGTCGATTAGTGTAAGGGAGGAAGATGGTTTACTTTCGGGAGAAAGGAAGCCTTAGCAAAAGAGTTGACATGACATTAGCAATGTCGGGCATAACAAACTGGTATAGAATTATTTGGATGATGGTAAACCAGAGATTCTTCGTGATCTGCTCCGCAACATGTCTGGCGACTGCATGCCCGACCTGAATCCATATGGAGGACCCCAATGAACATCTCAATAACAGCAAGACCAGACGGAAGACAATATTGTCTTATGAACTGAGCAATTACCTCGTGACCAACTACTGTAGCTATCTCCTCATCCATCTTGAAATGTTCCAGCAGCCCGGTGAATACGACAATTTTTCCTCCGGGCAAGCAAAATGCATTCACCATGGGCTCATTCACCACCACCACCTCCCAATTCAATCCCTCCAGGTGTGAGGTTTCGGATTTAGATCCCTGTTCTTTACCTTTCTTCCTGCTATGCTCGATCCAATCGTCGTCGAGGATTTCATCCTCACGGGACCAACCATCCACTCTCTTTTCAACACCTTTATCAGTTAAAGCCATCAAAGTCTCACGAGCCCCACGATCATCGCCCCTTCCCTCGAAAATCTCAGACGATGAATATTCCAGATCATGCCATACCTACAATATGCACTGTTAGCTCACAACACCATTAAAGAATCAATCCTTGTTCGATAACCCAATGCAGAATTGGTATCAACTGTTAATTGATAGCATGGACAACCTATGAACAAGACCTTCCATTCCCCATGATAACGACAATATTCGCCGACTATGAATCTCCTCATGATACAGATGCAATATCCCTAACCAACAATCCATCGAGATCACCAGAAAAGAAGAGTCATAACACTCTGCGTCCCACTGGAAACACTATGCAACCATTTCTAACTAGGGGGCTCAAATCGTAGGAGGACTAACCTGCTCACGGCTCAATCCTCTCTGCAGGGCATCGATAATATCCTTCGAAATAAGCCTAACCCTAATGCTGTCTGGATGAATCGCGGGCAATATCTTCCCTTTGAAGGAATTCTTAATCTGGGAGAACTGCGCCTCCCCCATCCGCCTCTCCATATCCCTAGAGAGCAGCACGAAGTGCTTCCTCTTAGTGTAGGGAATCGTCTCCAGGTTCCCCAAGTAGACGGTGATCGCGACCCCGGACCCGACGAGCACTACGATGAGGACGTTCCTCGGCTTCTGGAGCCATCTCCGGGGTCCCCTAGGATTGAAATGCTCAACCTGGTACCTGTCGACGTAGTAATGCCTCCTGGGGACAGAATCCCAGGGACTCGGCCGGCAGGGAGGAACAACAGACAACCTGCGGGATATCAAGGACGAAGGGGCGTACTGAGGCGTCGGTCTGGGGATCTTGGGGGTTGACCTGGATGCGAGGTTACGGACGGCGTTGAACGCGAACCTCGCTTCCTTGAAGAATCCTCCCATGGGATTTGTCAAGAGGGAGTTATGGGTGATGGAGGGAGAGGATCATGCGGTCTATTGGGGGGATCCGGAGAAATGGGTTCAGCGCCTTGGAGAAGAAGAAGAAGAAGGAGACGGAGAGGGAGGACAGGCGGGGGTGTAAGAGGAAGGCGGCTTCTAGAACCTTTTCTCCGAGGATGTCCGGAAGACTCGCGCCATCTGGGAGCAGGAAGATGCGATCTTTATGTCCTCAAATCCAAACTACAGCATGGGTATTTATAGTTCCCCCTTCATGGGATTAAACCGCAGCAGCAGGTATTGCCCCAATCAACTCATGCATCTCGGCATGGCTTAAGTAAGGAGAAGATTTATACTCGATTACAAGAAGCATTTAGCATTATCTGGGTACAGTAGGTAGGCTACTGAACGGGTGGAGCATTCTATATACATGGTATATGCTACTGACCGTGTGATGCCATTCCCCTCTTGCTACATTTATCAGAGTGTGCCGTGGTCTAAACACGGACTATCAGAGTATAAGAAAGTTCGTGAATTCTTACACTTAGTAGAACAAGAAAGCACTTAGGAGCAGCGCGTACATCACTGGCAGGTAGAAACCATAGCCATGGAGCTGTCTATTCGCAGAAGAGGCAGTGTTGCACAAGTTGAAGCCGTACCAAGTGTTGCCCGGGATGAAGGTTTCATATGTAAACTTAACGCCCCGAGACTTGTAAGCATAAACCTGGACATTGGAAGGTTTCCAGCCATCCGGGCCACTCCTGTACAGATAAAGATAGCATATCTTGTACGCACAGGGTCCAGTTATATCAAATGTGTCCGATGAGCACCGCTCAAATGTCCTCGTCGATGGGTCATCCAACCTTGGCGCATAAATCTGTTCACAAATCAAACAGCTCAATAACAGAAACAAGATCTGGACAGGACACTGATCACCAATTATTGAATAAAGACACTCTACTACCAATCTGCAGGATTCTAAAGAAATTTGCTTCCAGCCATCCACGAAGGAACTAAGAAATTTCCCAACTGTCCAGGAAAAGGACCCCTTTTCCTTATGAAGAGAACACAAATTGGTGAGAGCGACAAGACAACAATTCCCGATTCCCGAAATCAATTTTCCCCTAATTTAGTCTGCAAATCACATTAATCCCCGAATACAAAAGTCTCCAAAGCACTATCTCCTTCACCAGACAAAGTACAGACCATTAACATTACGATCATGCAAGTGACGACACCTTCAATGAAAAGATGTTGGCCGAAACGCCCCTTAACATCTTCGGGACACCTAATATGAGGCAGAGTTCAACTTTGTCGATGTTGCTTGAACGCTGGATCATTAAAAAGACATGCATGCTCTAGCTTGTGGTTACAACTTCTTTCCACCAAGGGAACACATGATCGAAACTAAGCGCAACTGAAGCACAATTTCACTATGATCGGTGAGAACTTCCAATAAGACCCAAAATTCCTCACAAAACAATCGGACACAGAAAAGACTTATTCAGGCCCCGATTATCAAAAAGAGGGACTGGAAAGCGTCAAAAACATCCTACAAGACACGGATAAGAGATCAACCTGATTGCCATAAGCATCTCCAAAAGAGAGGCTGATCTGATCACGCGTGTGCCGCGGCGAGGAGCAGCTCGTGACGATGACGACCCTGTAGGTGCAGCTCGCCGAGTTCTGAGCCAAGCACGAACACCAAGTAACCGTCAATCATCAAAGACAGAGACGTCGGAGACTCTAAAAGAGGAAAAGGAACCCCTCCGGACGAAACTCACCTGAATATAAGTAATGTTGAAGTTCTCCTCCGCGCGGGGCTGGAGGGCGGACGAGTCGGCCTCCCTCGATAGGGCGAGCAAGGGCAATAACACGAGAAGCCAAGCGATCGCCCTGGCCATGTCTTGTCCGGGGGATCGTGCTCCGCCCGCCGGGAATCTCCGACTGAAAGGGGATGGCGCGGGGTCGTCGATGGTTTATCTTCCTGAGGAAGGAAGGATCCCCGGTTGTCTGAGCTTTTGACCCATGCAATTATTAATGGGCGTCCGGACAAATCCCCGGTGAACGGGGTACGATGTTGTCGGGATGGAAAGTGGGCTGGGCTTTTGTAGTTTTGGGCTCCGATCCAGTTCATAATTGTGGGGGAAGAAGAAAAAGTGACTCCATTAATCAAACCCACGTTATTTCAAGATCCCACCAACAAATTATATTTGCATTGCATTTACTCATAGCCCTAACTAATTCACATGAAGAAGAACCTCCCAGTAAAAAAAAGGAATATCAACAATACGTCGGCGGCCACGTCTTGACAAATGATAGCTGGGCATTAATGTGAATGATCTTCAATTATAAATTCAATGATGTAACTCTGTACGAAACGTCATATGACCCCGGACAAAAGAACCAACAAATTATACATGTATACCTACTTCTGCGGCGAGATGCGTCGTCGTGTTCCGCATATATGTCTCCCCGTATACGTTATCCGTCCGGGGACAACTCTACCGATGCTAAATTCCGGCGACTTGATCTTGGCGAGTAGTTGCATAATCGTCGAGCTTTACCTCCACTTGTATTCCCAATCCTCCTGCTCCCTGAACCTCCTCATTACACCTTCAATGGCAATGTCGAAGGCGTCCTTCGTGCTCTCCAGGCCTTGCTCCGGCAATGCATACACCAACCTTGGGATGTATTCGATCACCTTCTCCCTCATCCGTCTCACGTCCTCGTCGCTGTACCCTTCCAGCACTTCCTTTATGCTCTTGTTCCCTGCTTTTACCTCGTTCCTGTCTATGAATACGGAGTAGCTATCCGTCTCGCTCGGTAGGAACCACTCGTACTGGTAGTACGCGCTCCTCCTCCAGAATAGGACTGGGATAGAGCCTGCCACCATGCAGTCGAATAGAGATCTCCGAGTGAAGCTGTCACCCCGAGGTTGAAGGCAGAATTTCGAGCCCAGGAATGTACGGAGGACGGCCAAGGTGTCGTTCGAGCACCTCCCTGCGGCACAGTTCACTGCCTGGCATGCCCCGGAAGCGTTGCGACACTGATCGAGAAGCAGGCCCCGGAAGTCGTTCTTGATCTCGCTGCGTGTACCTCCCGCAAAGCAGAACAGGGTATCCCGCTGACGCGTGCGGACGAAGTCCTGCCATGCCACCACATCCGAGTCGCTTCTGGGGTGGAATCCAGTGGGGTAAGGCACGCCGACGTCGAAGTAGTCCCAGGGATTCCGCTCAATGAGAAGACGCGTGATATTCCTCATCCCTCCCATGTAAATGCAGCTAGATCCCCAGTCCTCATTCCTTGACCGCCGGAAATCCCACGTTATCCTCCCCATGGTCACGAAATGATTCCATCCACTTGAGTTCTTGTAGTACTCCTGCTCCTTCAACCAGTCAAGCATCATCCTGCAGTGCCTGTCCCGGTCCTCCGCGCTGTGATTGAGCCACAAGTACTTGCCAACCGCAAGCCCTGCATAGAATGGGATATAGAACGCTGCAGCCGAACCTGGCTCCATCGTCCTGCATTTATGCTTCATGATCCTGTTGTGGAATATTACCTCTGTCACGAACTGGTCCGTTCTGAACCAGGCGGGGACTAAACCCTTGGGCACAATCCCGGCAACATGTTTCGCAGGTGGACCGAACCCTTTGCTCACAAGAGATTCACAGCTCGAACTCCAGGGGTTCAAATTGTCGCACTGGTCGAGGATTTCGGTGTTGAAGAAGTTCGGCAGCTCGTACACATAAATCCGACCTGAATTCAATTTCCAAGATTCGACCATCTACTAATCTGTAAAACCTCACCACAACCATGAACATCACGGAGAGTATGGATAGTACCAGAATCACAATTGTCGTGTTTAGAGGAGGCACGTAGGCCAGCAGCCGCGAAGGATGAGGCAAGGGCATCTGTCGACGCGTCAGGTGATGAGAACCGGCGGTTGCCATGGTTTGAGGAAAGAGAAAAAGGAAGGGATCGAGCAGAGAAGAAGAGAACGATCTGGAGGGAGATGAAGGCGAGGAAGAGGAAGGTCCGACCGCCGTGATGCTGACCGAGGGAGAAGCTGTAAGGGGAGTGTGGGGAGCCGGTGAGGGAACCGAAGGAGGTCTTACGGTTGTGGAGCAACAGTTCCTTGGAAGGGGCGGTGGCAGCGGCGGCAGCTGCAGTCTTCTTGTGGTGGTGTTCCGGCGAAGACAGGCGATCGGAAACCGGAAGCATAACGTTGAGCGACGGAGGCGGGCTTTGATGGTCCTTCCGGAATCGGAAAGTATGAGCGAGTTTGTGGGGAAGTGACGGGAAGAAAGGATGGAAAGGGAATGGGGTTGTGTACAGAGGAAGACGCAAAAGGGAGGAGTAAAAATTGGACCCGACCCCCCCCCCCCCCCCAGCCGGGTACCTGCCACGTGTCGGTATCCTACGCCAGCAACTAACCATCTCTGTGTCCCAAGACCCATGTACAGGGCTGAACTGAGGCACTGAATTCGTGGTATGTCTTAATATGTACCGGCCTGGTAGTAGCATAAAGTATTGCAAGCTACTCCATGGCTTGAGATTGAAGTAAGCAGAGCAGCCGCAGGCGGTGAATGAAGAACGTTAACTGCGGCAGGATTGGGACACCCGTAACATTGTGTCCTTTTCCGACAGCGAGAGCTCCTATCTCCACCGTCCCTTTCTAAGAAAATCGGACGGGGGAGAACAATCGGAGCGGACCCAAGGATTGCGGTGCGTGTTTAGCTGTCGGAACTGGCGCTGGGTCCACCAACCCAGTTTTTTGTTGGGTAGCGAGTTGGGGGGCATTGGACGGAATAATGTGGCCTCAAAAATGGCAGCCGACGGTGAGTACGTATTCTGCCTAAGGCTACAAAGTTATTACACCACCGACGCAGGTAAGTCGTCGAGGAACGATGCACGACGTGGGAACCAACACACGTCGGTGTCGCGCTCAAAGGGGAGTGGAACACTGGGACGTGCGTGGGTTTAGATTTTATCTGAGGAAGTTTTTGTCCCCCCTCCCCCCCTCGACACCATTCATCCCAGTCAATGATTCCTTTGACAACCCAAGGAGTCGGAAATGATTCCAATCCCAAGAAATCGTTGGTCAAACGACATGACGGGTTTGTTCCCAAATGGTCCGTTTTCTAATAGAATTATCATAAATTAAACATCCTAAGCTTCCTGACCGTTTTGTTAAAAATAGATTAGATAACTTGGGCCTTATTCATTTTACAGGGCCGGGCCATGAATCTATTGGACCGTTTAAATTCGGGCCAAAGCCCAATATCCGTGTTGGATGAGAGACGACGTAATTCGTACCCCCACGGAAGCTACGCTGCATCGGACCGCACCCAATCACTGATGGTCCGTGCCTGGGGAAATCTACTTGGAATGGATGACTCTGTTTGTTTTCCCTTCGAGCGGTAAACGCAGGCCAATTACAAAGGAAAGCAGTGCGGTGGACCAGAATATTGTCTGTCTATTCATTCGTCCAAATTTCTCAGTGCAGTGATAAGCTTGGACTCAGTCTCGAGCTAGGTTCGTTTGTTGCTGGAGTTATGATATCTACCACCGATTTCGGACAGCATGCTCTCGATCAGGTACTCTTCAGTATGAAAAGGGATTCATATTGGTTATATTTAATTAGATACAGATTTTTTGTCTCGTTGCCGTGGTTCAGGTGGCATGACTCTTTTCAAATACATGTTCTCTGCATTTCAGACCGGCATTAGTTCCATGTTCTTTCGTTCCTGACTGAAGAACTTTAGAAACCCAGGAAGATTATCAAGAAGAAGAAAGCGATAAGGTTGAAGGAACGAGGAGGAAGAAGGAGGAGCAGGGGAGGCGAAGGTTCTTTCATTCTGTTGGAAAAACAACCCTGTCAGACAAACCCAGCACCGCGTACTCTAAATACCTCGCACACCAACCCGTTGTAACGACTATTGTAATTATAAAATTATCCTTTACTTAACAGCCGTTATCTGGGTCGGGTCGTTCATTTGGCTTGTGCTCCTGATGGGCCATGTGTGTCACCAGTCCAACACTTCCCCGCAGACCAGGCCTCTCCACAGACTAAGCCTTTCCCTTTTTCTCTTCGATCTTCAGATTCTTCAACCACCACATCTCGACCTTCATCACTGTCATTATTCTTCGTTTCTCCTTCTACATTCAAGTTTCCCTCTACAAGGCCCCTTCTATCATCACCAACTCCTGTCTTAACAGGTTTTGTCGCCACTGTCATCTTAGTTCGAATGTTCAGAAACTTCTGAACAGAAATCACCTTGGTTAATGGGTCTGCCAGCTGATCCTCTGAGTTCACATGGAGGACTTGGAGCTTCCCATTGAGAACCTTTTCCCGTACAAAGTGGAAGTCAATCTCCACATGCTTAGTTCGGGCATGTAAGACAGGATTCGCTGCAATCTGGACAGTGCTGAGGTTATCGCAATACACAATTGGAATCAACAAGCTAGTCTCAGGATCCGTTCCAGAACCCGTTCCATGCTGCAAATTCACTCCCTGCATCTCTAACACCAAGTTCTTCACCCACATCGCTTCTGCTACTCCGTCAGCCAAGGCTCGAAACTCAGCTTCTGTACTTGAGCGTGAAACCACGCGTTGTTTATGGGAAACCCAAGACACTAAATTAGGACCAATAAAGGCACAGTATCCAGTGGTACTCTTTCTATCATCAGGGCAGCTGGCCCAGTCAGCATCCGTGAAGCATGATATTTCAATCTCATTAGCAGCTGCAATGGTGATACCGTGAGTTGGCGTGCCTTTGAGATACCGAAGGATACGTTTAACCGCCTGTAAATGCGATGTTGTAGGACAATGCAAGAACTGACAAACTTTGTTCACCGCGTAGCATATATCAGGGCGAGTGTTGGTGCAGTATTGTAGTGCACCAACCAAGCTGCGGTAAACAGAGGGATCAGATAAGGGCTCTCCTTCATACCTAGACAGCAGAGAGGTTGTGGACATAGGAGTGGGGACTGGGCGACTGTCTGATAACTCTGCCCTTACAAGTAATTCCCGTATATACTTCTCTTGGCAGAGATGGATAGTATCTCCAGTGCGAGTAACCTGGAAACCCAGAAAGTATGACAGTTCTCCCAAGTCCTTGAGAGCAAAGGTCTCATTTAGATGTACCAGTAGAGTTGCTATTCCTTCTGTGTTAGAACCAGTCACTATTATATCATCTACATACACCAAAATGATAATCAGACCAGCAGCAGAATGTTGATGAAATAAGGAAGCATCGGCCTGAGAGTTCGCAAACCCCAGGCTGCTTAAACAAGTACTCAACTTCATATACCACGCACGTGGACTTTGCTTCAAACCATAGAGGGCCTTTTGTAATTGACATACATGAGTGGGACGAGTAGGATCCTCAAAACCAGGTGGCTGCTGCATTAAAACTGTTTCCTGAAGTTCTCCATTCAAGAAAGCATTGTGGACGTCAAGCTGTCTCAACTGCCAGCCATAGGTAACCGCAAGGTAGAGAACTACACGAATAGTTTGGTGTTTAACAACAGGACTAAACGTTTCTGTGTAGTCAATGCCTGGTGATTGGTGGAATCCTTTCGCCACTAACCTGGCCTTGCAACGCTCTAAAGACTCGGTCGAGGTGAGCTTAACCTTAAACACCCACTTACACCCAACTACTCGCACAAGCTGCCATGTTTCGTTTCGCAACAACGCCTCAAATTCATCTCTCATAGCTTGTCTCCATATAGGAGTAGTAAGAGCCTCATGAATAGAAACTGGTTCAGTAGGCAGTAAAGGGGAGGGTTGTTGGCTGGTGTGAAAAAGTTTCGGTTTGAAGATGCCTGCTTTAGATCTAGTTACCATTGGATGTAGGTTATCGTGGTGTTGGACAGGTGGAACACTAACAGCAGTTGTTGGCAATGGTGCAGCTGGCAAACCAGGATCACAGGAGACAGACTGGTGGGAAGGTGGGAGAGTAAGAGGAGAGGTTGAAGGAATATCTAAGACAGGTGAGGGTAATGGAGGGGAAGGAAAATCAAAAGAAGAGGAGGGTACAGAAGCAGAATAGGGAATTGGATGAACCACTACGGGAAGGCAAGGAGAAGAGGAAGTGGAAGGTGGAGAAGATGATGCCGAGAATGAGCTAGCTTTAAAAGGAAAGGTGTCCTCATCAAACAGAACATCTCTAGATATGTACAGTTTTCCAGAACTATGGTCCAAGCAGATATACCCCTTGTGTGACGCACTCTTACCCAAAAGAACACACTGAACTGACCTAGGTTCTAGTTTGTGGGAATTGTAGGGTCTGAGGCAAGGATAACAGGAGCAGCCAAACACACGAAGAGAAGGATAGTCAGGTTTGGATCCAGTAAGAGATTCCAGAGGAGAAGAAAAATGGAGAATTTTTGAAGGTAGAAGATTGATTATAGTAACCGCTTCATGGAAAGCGTACACCCAAAAGGACAGTGGAACACTAGCATGAGTCAACAGGGCGAGTCCCACTTCTACAACATGACGATTTTTCCGTTCCACACGACCATTTTGCTGTGGTGTGTGTGGACATGAAAGCTGATGAGTGATACCCAGCTGTAGGAGGTAAGTATGAAGAGGACGGAACTCACCTCCCCAGTCAGAGCGAACTGTGGAGATATTAGCCTTGAACTGATTCTGTATCATTGCAAGAAACTGCTTAAATGCAGACAAGGCTTGGGATTTGGCACTAAGAAAATATATCCATGTATATCTAGTGGCATCATCAATTAGCAGCAAGAAATAACGTGCACCAGTGACAGCCATAACAGGGGAAGGTCCCCAAATGTCTGTATGGATGAGTTGAAATGGTTTGACTGCATGGGATGATGATAAAGGAAAAGAAAGTTGATGATGTTTACTTGTAGCACAAGTATGACAACGACGAGGTAAGTCTGAGATATTTGAGTCTGTACGTTGACGTAAAATCCTAGACAATATCTCAGAACCGGGGTGTCCTAAACGGGCATGCCAGGTAACTGAAGACGTTGTATGTAGCTTGGAAACAGGAAACTGTGAGGTAGCCATGACGGATACGGGTGAACTATCTGCAGTTGAGTTGGGTAGGTTGAGAAGTGGCGAAGATGGTGGTGCTGATTTATTGCTGGAAAGGAGCAGAGGAGGTGGAAGTGATGGGAGGAGTGGCTGAAGTGTGTACAGACCCTGACGCAGTTGACCCTGAAGAAGAATAGACCCTGTAAACTTATCCTTAATAAAAAAAGGTATCAGAATTAAACTCTACACTAACATTGTTATCTTGACATAACTTTGACACACTGACAATTTTTCTAGACATATGGGGAGTATGAAGGACATTTAGTAACTGAAGCAAACCAGCAAAGGTGGAGAGGTATCTATTTCCTGTGTTCTGTATATTCACACGTGCACCATTGCCAACAAGGACAGAAGCATTACCTGCATAAGGGGATAGAGTATGTAGGTCTGCAGTATTGGGTGTGACATGATGCGTGGCCCCTGTGTCAATGAGCCAAGCGTTCGAACTAGAAACATGACAACTTACTGGTAGGGAGGACGACACAGGTAAATGGTTAGGTGGGCAAGAGGAGGGATGTTCTGGGTAGTGTATGAGGTTAGTCAGATGTGTTTGAGGTGGAAAAGGTGGGACTGGATCAGAACTGCTAGACTGCATCTGCAGTGAAGAGGGTTGAGTTCTGTAATAACAGGCTAAAGAAGTGTGACCAATTTTAAAGCAAATCTGACAACGAGGTTTCGGTTTTGAGGATGTTGGTCTACTGCCCCACTGTGGTAGTCTATTGCCCCACTGCATGTCAAAGGTGTATGGACGAGAAGGTGGTCTGCCAAGAAGGCTTGTTTGAGAAGTAACAGGACGGTTGGGGTTAGGTTGCCAATGAGGTCGGCTTGGGGGCCGAGGTAATGATGCAATTGTATGTGGTGGAGGTAAGGAAATATCATGATGCCTCACGTGATGGGATCGAAGCGCAGAGAGATTTACCTGAGGTAATGTGCTGTCCGTTACATAACGCCGTTCCAGCCGCATATCGAAATTGAGGAGTAGATTGTGTACTTCTTCCAACTGTGGTTGATCTGTCCTGTTATAAATCGCCGTCACCACTGCATCATATTCAGCCGGCAGTCCCTCCATCATGTACCATAAATAATCCCGATACCTTACTGGTTCACCGATTGCGCTCAGTTGGTCGGACAGAGATTTCAGACAATTCAGATATTGCTGCATAGTACGACCATCCTTCCGCAGTTGTTGCATCTATAGTCGAAGATCAGAATACGAGATGGAGAAGCAGATTCGTACCGATTTCGTAAGAATTCCCATACTTCACAGGAACTCTTGCAGCAAACAACTTGGCTCAGTGGTTCAGCGGTTAAGGATGAGAAGAGAAGACTCATGACCCCCTTATCTGTGCGCTGCCATTGTCTGTATTCTGGGTTTAAAATCAGGCCACTATCGTCCAGAAACTGAGCAGGAACATATGTATTTCCAAAAATAAAATCCTCAAAGCCAGACGCAATGACTGCTGCAAGAATCTGTCCTTTCCACAAAACATAGTTACCATTGTCCAGTTTCACCAAGTTCGCAAAAACACCTGTTGGGATTTGAGTCTATGTGAGTCCCGAAGCCATGGACTGCAAGGACAACCCAGATCCTGGAGTCTGCCCAGAAGGAAAAAGTGGTGATGCTGGATGGGACGGTTGTTCAGCCATTGAAGCTTAACTCCGACGAAGAAATGCGGAAGAGTGTGACCAAGTTTGGCTCCGAGCCTTGCAGGCTCTGATACCATGAAGAACTTTAGAAACCCAGGAAGATTATCAAGAAGAAGAAAGCGATAAGGTTGAAGGAACGAGGATGAAGAAGGAGGAGCAGGGGAGGCGAAGGTTCTTTCATTCTATTAGAAAAACAACCCTGTCAGACAAACCCAGCACCGCGTACTCTAAATACCTCGCACACCAACACGTTGTAACGACTATTGTAATTACAAAATTATCCTTTACTTAACAGCCGTTATCTGGGTCGGGTCGTTCATTTGGCTTGTGCTCCTGATGGGCCATGTGTGTCACCAGTCCAACACTGACCGTCTTCCAAAGTCCTCTATCATCACCGAATAATTCTTGTAGGTGGAACCAATTCGAAACTTATTCGGCGCTCTCTTCCTTCAGGCATCGGAATGTTGTTCAACGTTCATTTTTTGTGGAATCTGCTGGATATATTGCTGGCCTCTGTAATGCTTGTCATAGTCATAAAGGCTGCCGTAATTGTGATTGCTATCAAGGTGTTTGGCTATAATGTCAGTACTGCATTCCTCGCGAGCACAGCCCTCATGTTTCAGCGTTTTTCTCGCTCGCTCGGCAAAGTTCAGGAATTCAATTCTGATATCTCCTGACTAATGAGTAGGATATGAGAATTGCGGGTAGGAGTGCTGCTTACTCAAATTGCAGAATTGTTGTATCTTGGGGCCTTGCGATCTCGCTTGCGCCTGATAAGTAACAAATGTTTGTGGTTCCCTTGCTGGAAAATAAGGCCAATATGGTTTTCCTTTGTAGTCAATCTCTTCATAGCAGATATCGATAATGCATTCTTATTCACACACGGTTTAGTCAGTCTAGCAGGAACGACCCCTGCCGTCGACCTGGTTTTGACTCTTGTAAATATCAACAGCCGGGAGGTTCTCCTGTATGCATAAGAGAACCACAACTGTGTCTCCACGCACATTCCTCGACTAGTCACAGATTACACATTTTTTTATGTTCTCAAACGATAATAATTTGTTTCTGGTCTATCGTAGCAGCAGTGGCCTTAGCGTTGGCCTATCTGTGCTAAAAGTCTACCAATGCATTCTTCCAGCAAGAAAATTTCGTTTTTCTTCGTTGTCGCCGAGTAGTGGAAACGCTGTCATGTTCCTGTTGGAGAGTCCAGTGAATTCATGGGAAGTCCTCGAACAAAAGGATAACATGCTGTGGACCCATTGTAGTCGAGTAGAGAGGAGAGCGCGATGAATAAAGTCATTCGGCATTCTTTCCTAGTGTCATCCATCTCATAATCTTATCGGATCGTTTATACTTCAATTCCCAAAGAATAGTCCTGTTTTAGTTTTAGGGAACACCCGAGTAGTCTGTTCTTAGATGGACCTGAAACTGACATACAGGAGTGCATGGGGACAGGAGTCCTTGAAGATGCAGCAGAAACCCCATGTCTCCTTCACGTGTATCCAACATGTGAGTATGTCCAAAAACCATACTTATACAACCAAACTAGAGAACAGGGGCGGCGGAATCCTCGGGGTTATCGCGTTATCAGCACACTTTATAAACATGTTATCAGCGCAGAGCTCCCACTCATTTCTCTTGTTTCATGTCATCCACAATGGTTTCTACTTATAAAAAAAGAAAAACTAATGGTTCTGAGCACCAGATTTAAGTACTACTAGTTGAGGAAACCCGGCGGCAGACTTTGAAGAATGGATAGATAATCTGTTTTGTTCTGTCGTACTGTAACATAGTATTCAATCTTTTTGTGGTTTGAAGCTAACAAACATTCTCAGTGATAGTGCTGCTCAGCGTCAGCTGTAATACTGGCCGGAAACGTGTTCATTTTAATGTCTCCGCTCCTTTGTTTTTTCCATTGGCCCCCTTCATCACGCATTACATTACTTCTTCGTGATCATTTTGGCTGCTCTATTTGGCATTGCACGCCACTACCGTGCTTTTGTTGCAGGGAAAATGGAGGGTCGTGATGCTCATGGGAATCCCTTAAGGTATCCCAGGAATTGTGATAACGGAGGGGATGACCACAGGTTAGAAGGTGATATCTCAGAACCTGAAGTCATTGTGCCGAGCAACAGCGAGCAGCAGAATAGAAGGAAGTACGAGTGTCATAGCCAGTGCTAAATTCAGCAACTTGAAATGTGTGTATGAACTTCTAGTTTGTTTTACATTTTTCCTGTGGACCCTTATTTGAGAATCCAAATCGATCATTTCCATTGTTTGCGCTTGTTTAGTCTCTTTCAATGTCACCACCTGTCGAAGTAAATGGCAATGGCTTGAACTAGCTAAGAGAGTCTGTTTAGAAGCCAAGCAAAGTTAAATTTTGGTTCCAGAACGGAAGTACACAGGAAAAGGTCTCGGAGAGATAGCGCCGTATGGATCGTCAACTTAGAGAAGATAATGATAGCTAGCGGGCTGGTAAGCTTAACGTGCACTGATTGTGGTGGTCCAGCATTCTCGAGTTCCTCCGGTTCCAGAGCAGTCCAACAAAGAACAACAAATGAAGGCCAGATCTTCGAAAAGTGCAAGCCGTGGAAATGCTGTCATGATCCCATTAAGGAGTTCGACGAGTTCAGGGGGAGTCCTCCTCGAACCAAAGGATGACACGCTGCAGATCCATCATAGTCGAGTAGAGAGGTGTGTGCGGATGAATGAAGTCATTTGGCATTCCGAGTCCGAGCGACATCATCCATATCACATAATCTTATCGGATCGTTTATACTTCAATCCCAAAGAACAACAGTGTTGTTCTGGTTTCAGGGAACACCCAAAGCAGTCTGTTCTTTACACGGACCTTAAACTACGACATACAGGAGTGCATGGCGACAGGAATCCCAGAAGTTGCAGCTGAAAACCCATTTCCCCTTCACGTGGATCCAACATGTGAGCATGTCCGAAAACCATATTTATAATGTTCTCCTCCCCCAACATGTTCCAGATCAGGTCAAAACCAATTCGATCTAGCAATCTGAACACAACAACAATCAGTCGACCGAAGAACAAATGACTTTGTTAGAGACAACCCAACTAGAACTTGTTGTTAACAACATTCATTAAGTTGCCGATGTTGTGGCACTTGAACAAGGCCTTGATGGTCATCTCCCTCTCGAACCGCCACACGTAATTCAACCCGACCAGCAGCTCCGTGATCGCGGCCTCCGTCTTCTCTTTGTTCGCGAAATACACCGTCTGCAGCAAGAACACGTCCTTCGTCTTCTCTGACATGTCCCCGCTGCCATTGTGCCGATTTGTGTTCTGTTCGAAGCTCCTCTCGTTCTGCCACTTGATCATGTTGTGGGCAAGAGGGCAAAGCCACCCTAGTATCCTCCCCAACGCGTCCCTCCACTCACGGGCCAAAGCTTCATCGCTCGCGCTGTACACGACCCCCTTTAGTCTTGCCCTGAGACCTGACCTGATGCTGCTTGGCAGCATCGCGTACAAGTCCTCCCTCGCGTCTGGCCCGACTAGCTGCGGCGACTTGATCATCTTCTCCATTACGATTATCAGGTTCGCGTAGTGTAGGGACAATCCATTCGCGCCCAACGTTGTGGCTGGAGGTTCTCGAAGCCGTGAGTTGGACTTGAAGAATCCTTTGCTCTCGAGATGCTCCGTTTTTAGAGCTTCAGCGAAAGTCTCGTGGCTTTCGGTGGGATGTATTGCGGCAGAGCTGGATGGGCTCCGTGGCTGTAATGAAGGGCACGGATACTGGTGGCCGAGGCCGAACACGACCCTTATTCGAGCTAAGGTAGTGAAAATAGATCGGGCTAGGAGTAATACCACGGAATCGAAGCTCCGATTCCACAGAGACCTTTCCTTAAAGCGCTTGATCTCTTGCTTGAGCCAGACTATCCTCTGGTGAAGATCGGAAATCCTCTGCTCTCGATCCGTCGACGTTGAGCTAATCGACTTTATCGTCATCGAGGAAGAAGACATCGGCGAGGACGAGTAGTTCCGTTCGTCCACCTTGGCCGATACCGCTTTCCGCAAACTGTTCTCCAGAATCGCTAGCTCATCCATCTCTCGGAGCAGATTCGTGGTCAAGGCGACAAACCTGTCCATCCTCTTCACGGAGACTTCCACTTCCTTCCCAGTCTGGACCCATCGGTTTGGATCCCGTCCAGTGTCCGCAAACTCCTCGAGGATCCTCCCGAAACAGAGAAGGCTCGGGTCCTCGCACCGTTCCCCAAGCCGCCGGACCGAATCCGCCGCCGTCCTCAGATTCTCGACCATCTCGGCGCAGGTGAGGCCGAGAAGGAACCCCTCGTCATTGGAGACTATCTTCCTCACGCCCTCGAGCGACACGATCTCGTTCCTAAGGCGGACGACGTTGCTGTCCGACAGTGACCACCACAGCCGGAGGAGCCTAGACATGAGGTTGGCGACCTCAAACGCCAGGAACCCAACCTTCTGCTTCTTGGCGGACTTAGGATGCAGGGAGGGGGCGGACTTGACCGCATCGAGGCTGTGGGAGACCGCAGTCTTCACCCTGACGAGCCATGTCTCGAGGGCCATCGGGGCAGGGTGGGGAATGCTGGTAGTGTTGTTAGGGGGAGAAGGACAGACTTAACTATACCACTTACGAGAGAGCTGGTGTGCTCCTTATTACAACATACGAACAACAAACAGCTACATGCTCATCCTGCGACAACTTTGAATGAATGGAGGTTTTTGTAAGGAATATGGGATTTCAGACAGTAATAATTGGGGGGGTTTGGATGGGAATTGGAATGAAGAGAGAAAGATGGGATTTTATTTATTATTGGGTGGGGGCAGGAGGCCATGGCCAGTTATTTTCATATTGGATGATGCCCTTCTTTCTTTCCTTTCTAACCGTTCAAAACAAGTTGTAACATGGATAAAAACACATCGTCCACTCTTGTAATAAAGATTCGTGTCATAGGACAAGGTTATCTTCTTCTTCTTCTTCGTCCTTCCTATTCTTTCTTTTTCATCCAACTCTTTGTTCCTTCCTTCTCCATAAAGTGTTGAATTTGACGCACAACCCAAAAGTGGTGTTGGGTTATGATCGAGATTCCATCGTCAACTTTACTCATTGCAGTGGAGTGGAGTGGACCCTCTCCTCTCATGGAACCAACCACATTGGACGTTTTGTCGCAAATTTTCCTTGAAGCCATTCATTAACAACAAGAAGGAGGAACTTGTGGGGTGGGATGACGCAGAAGCCACTAATAATTCTTCGTGGAGGGTTTTTACATTTTGTGGGGTTGTGGCGTAATCGTAATCATCATCATCATTTATAATACAAGAGGAAACACAACAAGAAAAAGAAAAGTTAGATCCCACAAACTTGTATCACCAAAGCAAACACCCAAAAATCACGCCATGCCACATTTGACCAATCGACAACTCATTCGTTTTTTTTGAATCGATGGAAGAAATTCACGTGGCAACAAGCTCACATGCAAAAAGGCTGCCCTGAGGCTAAATTATGTACCTTGGCATTTCTAAGGGTTTTTTTTCTATAAGTAAGAGTTCATGAGTCGATCGTCCAATTTGCATAAGTAAGAGTTCATGAGTCGATCGTCCAATTTGCATACACGATATTGTAACCCACCACAATCGAATAATTCAGGTTTACTAAAGTTAAGGCTCGATGAAATTGCTTATATTCGAACCTAGAATCCCTTGCAAGTGGACTGTGTTTTCATGGATATTACTTTTGGTATTCATTCAAATGGGAAGATGAAAAGCATTAGGTCAACTTAGGCTAATTATGTACCTTAGCACTTTATAATTGGTCAACTTGAACAAAATAGAAAACATGTTTTCTTTTGGGGGGGGGGGGGGGGAATTGTATTGGAATTACAATATGATTTATTACAACCAAAAGTTTCTTCCTTGAACAAAAGCATGTAAACCTCTCTTTTTTGGGTGAACCAATGAAGGAGTGATCGTGTCTCGAAATGGGTTGGCAGCATTCCCTTCCCCCTCAATTCAACGTGCCCCCTCCTTTTCGTTTGGCCCTCTTGTCTTTCTTCCCCTTTCGAAATAATAAAACAGTATTTCCTTTCCCCACCAGAACCGTCCATCTAGAAAACCGAGCTCTCTCTCTCTCTCGGACGAATCCCTAGTTTGTTTATTATGCATTGATCTTTTGGTTTGGTATGACGGAGGGAGGGAGGGGAGTGTTCTGTTCATTTTTATCATTTCGGGAACATAAACATCAATTTTCGTTGCGAAGGGGGGGGGGGGGGGGGGGGTTCCTCTCACCCTCGATCTGATCAGAAGAACATTGCACGTGAGGTTTGCATAGACTCGAGTTAAAAGAGAAGTAGATGTAAGCGTAGATAGGGTTACATTATTATATGTAGTAGTAGTAGTAGTAGTGCCAGTAGCCCCCACCCGCCAACCAAAGTTGTCCCTTTTCCTCTTTAAGTTTTCTGATCATTCACTCATCCTACTCCTGGAATCCATTCCCCCCAATCACGTGTTCATTCGTACACGCTAGTTAGATATTGCACTAATCATAATGGTTCGTTCCAAGGTATACCACCCATGTAGATGGAAAACCTCTATCAGCCCCCCCATTCCCATGAAAGAAAACCCTCATTTCCCAACCACCCAATAACTCATACACTTCCGGTCGGGACGCGATGCCGTGTGTATCTTCTTCACATGTGAAGGCATATAAAAACTTGGACTTTGGATCCCCCTCCCCCCCCCCCCCCAACCCTCCCACTCATTTAGAACTCAAGAAAAGAGGGAGGGTCGAGGGGGGAGGAGGCTCATTGCGCATGAGAGGTTAGACAAGGCAGACACGACTCCACGGCCATCCCCCCCAAACATCATCGCACGTTTTTTTGTTTGTTTTAAGTAAAGGGTCGGGCGTTGTAAGAGAAAAAAGGAATAGAAAAGACAGATTTGTCTGGCTTTTGCTTGACAGTGTGTTGCCACAAAAGAAGTAGTGGCCCCTCCCCCGCCCCTTCCCTCCAAGCCCTTCTTCTTCTTCTTCTTCTTTCTGTTTATTCTGCCTTTAGCCGGGGGGACGAGCCCATCGCCGGCGCACGTGTGTCATCATCATTCGACGTGCGTGGCAGACCGAATCATGTGAACTGGGCGTGTTTGGGGAGGGCGGTAGGAGAGTAGTTATTTCATCACCGAAAGATAACATATTAATGATAATATAATGTGCATGGGATGTGGACCGTTAAAGGCTCTCCGAATGGGCCCATTATTGGGCCTCCTAAATAAATTTTATTAACGGGCCTTTTGGACCATTGAGGCCGATACTTCGATATTGGGCTTAGGCCCAGTACGAGAATGGGGAGCTTTTAAATTTTTTCCCCACTGGACCCACAGGGGGTGGATTTAGTTCAAATTTGAAAAAGTCGCCTTTCATTCCCTCCCGATGCCTTCCGATTTCCAGCGGTCATCTCTCGTCTTATCAAGTATTGGAAACCTCTTCGCTGCTGGTAATGTCGAATTCCCGTTAGGACGATCTTTAACTGCCACTAGCTTTTCTTCGCTTTTCTGTTGTGGTAATTGGATGGCGCGGTACACGTCCAGGTCCTCGTGAAAGCTCGTTTGACGTGCAAGGTCCGATTGCCGTGCCTGCTGAATGGAGACGACGGCCTGCGGGATGCTCCTAAGCGAGCTCCAGGTTTTTCTAGATCCCTTTTTCGTGGTTTTTGTTCTTGCGTGTGAATTCGATTTCAGGCGTTGGATTAGGCTAGGGATAATGTGCGAAGCTGATTTTGTGGTTTGTGACAGACTATATGGGATGAGATTGGGGAAACTGGGGAGGAAAGAGAAGAAATGTTGCTCGAGCTGGAACGGGAGTGCTTACAAGTGTACCGGCGAAAGGTGGATAAAGCAAGCCAGTCCAGGGTTCGATTTCGCCGGGCTATAGCCGATGCCGAAGCAGAACTCGCTGCAATTTGTTCGGCGCTTGGTGAGAGGCCAGTGTCCATCAAGCAGGTACTTATGGAATTTGTGTTTTTTTTGCTAGTGTTTGTGCGATATTCAATGCTGAGACAAGGACTCCGTTTCAATCGGCTTGTTTTGGTCCCTTTCGTCCAGCTGGATCCGAATGTACGCAGCTTAAAGGAGGAATACAACAAGATTCTGCCACACTTGGAGGAGATGCAGAGAATGAAATCTGATAGGAGAAACCAATTTGTCGATGTTCGAGAACAAATTTTGTCTCTGTCCTCCGAAATGTATGGAAGCTCAGATCATCTTCTTTCCACTGTCGTCGTGGACGAGACGGATTTGTCCTTGAGGAAGCTCCAAGAGTTCAACCAGATCCTAGCGTCTCTTCACAAGGAGAAGGTCAGTGAGAATTTAGCCTCCTTTTTAAAGAAGAGAGCGAAGCATGTACTGATTGTTGTTTTTCTGCGTTTACCCTTCCATCCAGAATGGTCGCTTAATCCAGGTTCAGGAGCACCTGAATGCACTTCAGTCCACCTGCTCGGTGCTTGGAATGGATTTTCAGCATGTTGCCGCTGAGGTTCATGCAAGCTTAACTGATTTTGACGGGCGTTGGAGCATTACTAACCATACAATTGAACGATTGGATGACACAATCCAAAAGCTCAGAGAAGCGAAACTGCAAAGGATGCAAAAGGTATGTATATCGGCGATTATGTCTGCCAGGCTCGGAAAATGTCAGCTCTGATTCTGCAAATGCAATATCCTCCTGGGTTTTTGGCAGCTTCAAGATCTTGCTACGACCATGCTGCTGTTGTGGGATTTGATGGACACCCCAATGGAGGAGCAGCAGTTGTTCCAAAATGTCACCTGCAAGATAGCAGCATCTGAAGAGGAGATCTATGAACCCAACATACTTTCAGAGGATTGCATAAATCAGGTGAGTTGCTTGGTGATTAATCTGCTGAGACGTGCTTGTTTCCCAAGCTTACACTGTGTTTGACAGGTAGCAGCAGAGGTGGCTCGGTTGGAGGAGTTGAAGTCCAGCAAAATGAAGGAGCTGTTCCTTAAGAAGAAGTTGGAACTGGAGGAGATATGCAGGAAAACTCATCTGATTCCTGAGTTGGATACCACAATAGAGTCCTCCATGGAAGCAATAGAGTCTGGTATTCCCTCCTTTCTCATTATAGAATGCAAGTAGTCCTTCCATCCAAAGTTGCGGACTTACATAAACTTGTGAACGATGTAGGTACAGTTGACCCGGCTTACTTTCTTGAACTTACATAAGCTTGTGAACGATGTAGGTACAGTTGACCCGGCTTACTTTCTTGATCAAATTGAAACGAAGATAGCCAAAGCAAAGGAGGAAGCATTCAGCAGAAAAGAATTGCTGGACAAAGTTGAAAAATGGTTGGCTGCCTGTGAAGAGGAATGCTGGCTTGAAGAGTATAACAGGGTCTAGTGCTTTTATCTCTGATGGCCTGTTACATGTGATGTAAAATTGGATACCATCTCTTTTCTCTGATGAGATATTTTTGTCTTCCAGGATGATAACAGGTACCATGCTGGGAGAGGTGCTCATCTCGCACTAAAGCGTGCTGAGAAGGCTCGTGCATTGGTCAACAAACTTCCAGGTAAAAATAAGACACGGATATATCCCTGCAGTTTGGAAATGAAAATTCATGATGATAATCAACACAACTTCGAAGTATTTTGCGGAGTCTGATTTTTCAAGTGCTTCCATGACAGGAATGGTAGAGGCTTTAGCCTTGAAAGCATTGGCTTGGGAAAAGGAGAGGGGTGCTGATTTCACCTATGATGGCGTAAGTTTTCCAATCTTCACCAAGATCCTTACTATTGATATTAGCCTGTTTGAACCATTTTTCTTCTTTCTGTATAGATTCGATTACTTTCAATGTTAGAAGAGTGTAACATCCTGCGGCAAGAGAAGGAGCAAGAACAACGCAGATTACGGGTCAGGAATTTGTTGCGACAAATTCATTAAGCATGCTCCAATCTTCGGCTTTGCTTGAACTCTGTGAAATTGTAGGAGGAAAAGAAGATTCAAGGACAACTCATGGCAGAACGGGAAGCACTTTATGGGTCAAAACCGAGTCCATCCAAGACTCAACTCATAAAAAAGCCTCCTCGGATGTCCACAGGTGGTGCTGGGGGCCGCAGAAGACTCTCATTAGGAGGCAGCTCTCTCCAAACTCCGAAAACCGATCTTCATTCCATGAAATTTACGCCTCTTCTGCAACCCTCTAGGAAAAGTGAAGCAGGCCAAGAACACCAACCGACTCAATTCCTGGAAAACATCTCCACGACTTCAGCAGTCGGTGAGTGGCATTTACGTGCTTGATCAACACTTTCTTACTTGGGCATATCTCCTAACGGCCCCTTGTACATCTTCTAGGAAGAAGAGGTCTGGACATTGCTGGTATCCCATCAAGGGAGCAATCATTCGATGCCACCTCGATTGCTCGTGAACCAGAATCCCCAATGACGAGAAATCCCTTCTCGCCCATCTCTATCACACGTCCAATGAAGTCCAACACGACGACGGACAACAGCAACTACTCAAGCACAGATCAGCAAGAGATTGCCTCGAAAACCCAAGTATCAAGTAGCATTTTCAGCACCCAGTCGAAGACCAGCATTTTTGCAGACGAAGAGAACAGGACCCCCTACCCCCCTTGTCCCACAACGCCATCTACCGTCTCCATCCCGATGCAGACCGCAATCACACCTGTCCCTAACAAGCTTCACCAGCTTCACGAGGTAGTCAAAATCATCCCAGAAGAAGTCATCGAATACTCATTCGAAGAAAAAAGAGCTGGGTTTACACTTCCAGGGAAGAACATGAAGCCAATGATCATCCAAGCGTGAGAGAAACCCCTTTCTTGATGTCTTGATTCTTTTGGGCTTCTTTTATTTCATTGCTTTACTTGTGTAACCCAATCATGGGTTTGATCCCCCCCAAACCCCCCCACAACCTTAAAGTTAGGTTTGCCACGTGAGGTAAAAAGATCCTAAGTTGTTGTCAGGATTAAACCGTCGGATACGGGTTTCACAGAAGCCGCGTCCCGTGCCACCCAATTGGAGCTATGTTTAAAACAAATGTTCCCTTCACCTTCACCATGTGAACATCCGTCTTAACCATCTCGGCATAGTAGTAGTCTGCCGGTCTAAGGGAATTGATTCCCTCAGACACAAACTTCCCAAGTGCCTGCCTTGTCCTGTCGAGCGCCCGAGCATATAAAGAGAGAGCTCTCTCGCCATCATTAACATCGACCTCCTTCTGCTGTTCTATGTCCACTGAAAGACTGTGGATCCATGAGACATCCTCCGGCAGCTAACATCCCCCCAACTTATCGAGAAGACCATCCCTATCATTTATCGAATCCTTCGACGGCCACCGTGTTCTCATCCATGGAGTCCGAATCCTCACGGACTGAAGACCGTCCCTATCATACATCGAATCCTTCGACAGCCACCGTGTACTCGTCCATGGAGTCTGAATCCTCACGGACTGTAAAAGGATAAAAGAGAAAAACTTCGTCTCGACACTTGATAAAAGAATTCCACCCTCCTAGGTAAGATTTTTTCCAAGCTTCCGAACCCGACACGAGCAAGCTGGGTGCTAGCTTAACCTAGCCTCGATATTTCTTTGTCCGCTATAACCGGCTTCTTCGGCTAGCTAGATCTCGTAGTTGTCACTGAAAATGTCGAGCTAAACACTGCGTGAGCGTGGAGTTAGCGCGGTAGGCGTGGAAAAAGTCCTATCCAAAATAACATACAATGAGGAAGCCATCCCTCAGGCTAGTTTCGGGGGTGAGATGACCTTGGAAAATCAACAAAATAGCATACAGTGAATGAGAACCGTTCATCCCTTCCAAATCAACAAAAGGCCTGCAAACAAAATACAAACCCCCCGAGAAGTGGGCCTTCAAATCACAAACGGAGATTGATGCTTCGCGGGAAGCACGTCGGAGGAAACATTAAAAACATTTTTCAAAACCTGGAAGACTCGTTTCTCCCCTGAAGCGTCCCTCCGCATTCCTCCCATCTCGATCTCTATCACCTCGGATCAATGCCGATAGCACCGTATCATGCTGGATACCTGAACCGCTCCCCCTACGCCAACCCAGGACGATCTCGCCTATTCGCCCACTCGTGACCGCAGTCGTCCATGTCGACTAATCATCCGTCCCCGTCCCCCGATCCCCTCACCAGTTTGTCCCTAGAAAATCAGGATTCGTCCCATGTTTCCTCGCCCTTGTCCGCCAGGGCGAAATTGAGGAAGATTCCTCCTATACCTGTCCGACGTAAGGCGGCCGCGGCCGCGGATTCAGGGGATGACGCCGGTGAGGGCAACGGGGAATCGAGGAGGTCTACCCATTCCTCGTCATCGACGATTGTCGCGGCGAACCTGGGGTTGAACCATATCAAGACGAGGTCGGTGCCGTCAAACCTTAAGTTGTTGTCCACGGTTGGCTACGGAAGCGACGGGCGGAACAGAGAGGAGAACTCTCATCAGAAGGCGAGTTTCGTCGAACAAGGTGTTAAAATTGATCTTAACCCTTAAAAGGGAATTTATTTTCATTGCCATGTCTTAGGCGATGAGCATAGATGTGGGCACGGAATGCCTGCTTAGTTATGATCATGCTTGCTTATAGTGTGTCAACTGAGGATTTCCTCGACTTGATCTGAGTACACGGATTGTTGTTACGCCACACATTAGAGCTCATAATCTGAATATGCTTTGTTAGCTTAGTTACACGCCCTAAATGCTGTCCAGGAAAAAGGGTTCAATGGAGTCAATCGAAGTCATTTGACATTCGGCCGGCTCATAATCACACTTTGGAGGTAAAAATGAGATCACGGTTACTTTACCAAAATGTCTTTCTGAATGCAATAGAGCCTTACATCGGTTAAAAGTTTTGTTTCCATCTCTTGGTCAGGCGAATCATGTAGCTTTTGCCAAGGAAATACAGTCTCCACGGTTCCAAGCATTACTACGCCTAACAAGTGGCCGGAAAAAGAAAACTACAGACATCAAGAGCTTTTCCCATGAACTTAACTCGAAAGGTGTAAAACCATTTCCAGTCTGGAAGCCTCGCGCATTTGCTCACATGGAACTACATGTATGGAATATTCTCTACAACCTTACAGTTGCGTCTTTGTGATTGAAAAATTGAAAATGATATTTCTAGGAGATTTTTTTATGTCCCGTCTTGATGATACTTCCCAGGAGATAATGGTGGCTATACGTGCAAAATTCGACAAATTAAAGGAAGATGTCGACTCTGATTTGGGTCTCTTTGCTGGGGATTTGATAAGTATACTTGAAAAGTATCCAGAGTCAAATTCTGAATGGAAAGAGAGTCTGGAGGATTTGTTGATCGTAGCTAGTAAATGTGCGAAGATGTCACCAGACGAATTCTGGGTCAAATGTGAATCGATTGTACAGAACCTCGATGACAGACGCCAAGAATTGCCTATGGGTATCCTTAAACAGGTCCATACTCGTCTCCTGTTTATCCTCACTAGATGTACGAGGCTTGTGCAATTTCAGAAGGAGAGTGGCTATGAAGAAGACCACATTTTGGGTCATCATCAACTAAGTGATCTCGGAGTGTATCCACAAAAAGTCTTGGAAGCTTCACGTCATGACTTCAGTGGCCCATTAAATGTAAAGGATGGAGGTGATAAGCAAATGAGAAAGCCGGGTGGGCGGAAAGAAGACAAGGATTTTTCCGGGGGGTTTCCTGAAGAGGATTTAGATACGGCTAGAAGCGTTGCTTCATCAACTGGTAGCTTCAGAATGGCTTCATGGAAGAAACTTCCATCAGCAGCCGAGAGGAATCGTAAAGGCTCTGATGTTGGTAGTCCTTTCAAAGATATGGCAGGTCAGTTGCAAGAAAAGACTGAACTAAAAAGTGACAGTCACCACCAAACCGAAGCTACTGAAACCAGGCCATGGCTTTCGGGAATCTCAGAGGTGCCCTTGAGTGCAAGAAAATGTTCATGGGAACAAGTATCCGATCATCTAATGATCTGTCGAATTTGTGAGGTGGAAATACCTACTGTACATGTGGAAGAGCATTCCCGCATATGTACTCTGGCCGACAGATGTGACATGAAAGGCATGACTGTCAATGAACGCCTTGGAAGAATTGCGGAAGCACTAGAGAAGATAGTAGATTCTTGGACTCCAATAAGTACGCCAAGGAGTGCTGTCTCGTACAGAGGAAGTTCTAAAGTTGCTGATAATGAGATACTGAGCATGCATAAACAGCCCGAGGATTCATCTGCCCCAAAGAACTTGTCTGGTCAATTCTCTGATGACACTCTTATCTCTATTCCTGAAGCTGCCAATGCTTCTTTCATCAACAGTACCAAAACTTCGCGTCAGAATTCGTGCAACGCACGATGTCATGCAACTCATGATCATGGTACCCAAACACCAGCAGGAAGCTCGACGCCACGGTCTCCCTTAGTGACCGTATGGAAAACCCAGGTCGAGATGATATTGAATGGAGCCAAAATTATATCAGAGCTCGAGAACACTCACCAGGTATCATTTTTAACAGTTGATGGTGAGTTGAAGTTTCTTAATATTCCAAAGAGGGCTATCTAGATGGTACTCATAATGTTCAATGACGTCCTTCTGTGTTCCTTTTTCCTAGAAGAAGTTTTCTGATCCAGGTTATGAAATATTGAGTGCAATTTTCTCTCTTACATTGACAGATGGGTAAGTTGATAGATATCGCTCGCTCTGTGGCAAACACGAACTCTTATGACTATGGCACATTGAATTTCATGCTCGAACGTCTAGAAGACTTGAAGTATGCAATTCAGGATCGAAAAGTCGATGCCCTCCTCGTAGAAACTTTCGGTAGACGGATAGAGAAGCTTCTTCAGTGAGTCTACTTTACCTATTGCCTTTATTGGGTATCTTAAATACAGTTTATTGATGTCTTGGGACATTAGGAAGCTGTCCGTTGTCTCTCATTTTCCACCTTTTGTCCCTCTAAACCTTGATACTCCCAATATCTAGGGAGAAGTATGTATATCTGTGCAGACAAATAGAAGATGAAAGAATGGATGGATCAAATGATGTGGCCGATGAAGATAGTTATGTGGAGGATGACGCCCTCCGCAGCTTGCGCGCAAGCCCTATTGATACAAGTTCCAAGGATCGAACATCGATAGAAGATTTTGAGATCATTAAACCAATCAGCAGAGGAGCTTTTGGGCGTGTCTTCCTTGCTCAGAAAAGAGCAACGGGTGACTTATTTGCTATAAAGGTGGAGTCAAGAATCATACACTGAAAATTGGCTGCGCGATTTTGAATCTGATTTAGATGTCGGGATTGATATCTATTACATGCTGCATCTTTCCATTGATGTTAACATCATAATAATTAACAGTTATTTTATTGGTGAACATTTGGCCGAAATATGCATAATCACAGATACTTTAGCTTGCATGCCTCTTGCATATCATATTTACCTTACCTTAGAGTTGGATGTCCTTTGTTGTCTAACGTGGTTTAAGTTTGTGCTTGTTACGTGTTTAACGCCTCTCTCAAGTGGAAAACTCATGCATTTGATGTTCTCAGGTTCTTAAGAAAGCTGATATGATACGAAAAAATGCAGTTGAAAGTATTTTAGCCGAGAGAAACATCCTCATATCTGTTCGGAATCCTTTTGTGGTGGGTACTCGCCGAGATGAGCCTTGGATAAATAGTTCAGCTTGACATGCCTTTCTGATATCAGTTAGTTTGATCGTCAACAGGTCCGATTCTTCTACTCCTTCACATGCAGGGAAAACCTATATCTGGTAATGGAGTATTTGAATGGTGGAGATCTTTACTCTCTGTTGAGAAACTTAGGTTGCTTAGAGGAAGATATGGCCCGTGTCTATATTGCAGAAGTTGTAAGATGACTTCTTCTGCTCCTTTGTTAGATGGAATCAGTTTCTGAGAGGTTAAGTGAATGACACTTCTGATATTCAGGTCCTAGCGCTGGAGTATCTGCATTCGTTAAATGTAATTCATAGAGACTTGAAGCCTGATAATCTGTTGATTGGCCAGGATGGACACCTTAAGGTCACAGCACTGCAGCCCCACTCCTGTCGATTCTTTTATTAAATTCTGTGCTCTTGTTGCTTCCCCTACGTTATTTCTAACAAATAGAAAGCTATTATACATCCTTTTCATTTCTTCCCCTTTGCTGCTGCCATGATTTTCTTCTAACCTTTTGTACTAGCAGTTGACAGATTTTGGGCTGTCGAAGGTAGGCCTTATCAACAGCACAGACGACTTCTCTGGTCCTTCAGTCAGTAGTAGAGGGTTTCTAGAAGATGAAGGGCCAAAATATTCAAACACAACAAGGAGAGAACAGAGGCAAAAGCATGCAGTTGTGGGAACACCAGATTATCTTGCACCAGAGATACTTCTTGGCACTGGACACGGTAAGAACATGTTCAATTACTAATCATTCCATTTAAGGACAAATGAGAAGACTGATTTTATTTGTTTGACTCGTCTTTTTTGTTTAGGGGCCACGGCTGACTGGTGGTCAGTTGGTATCATTCTCTTCGAGCTGCTCGTGGGGATTCCACCCTTCAATGCAGAACGTCCACAAGTACGCCTCACGGGTAGACTTTTCAATTTCTTGAGTGGTAGATCATCAAATGAAAACTTCATGTGCCATCACCTGCTTTTATTGCATGGTATTCCGTGATTGCTGCTGATTTGTGAAGGGGAACGATAACATAGTTGTAGGCCATCACCATCCGTGTAGTTGTGAATAGAAGATAGATTATCAGCTAACTGGACCTTTTCAATGCAGCAAATTTTTGACAACATAATGAACCGAGATATACCCTGGCCCAAAGTGCCCAGTGAGATGAGCCGTGATGCTTATGATCTGATCAACAAGTAAGTTACACCATTATCATGGGACTCGCGATGTTCACGAATACTGATTTCAATTCTTGTCTCTTTTTACTAAGATTGCTAATGGAGAACCCAGTGCAAAGACTAGGAGCAACTGGAGCCAAAGAGGTCGTATTTTATTTCCATCATTCAATCGATGTCATCCTTCATGGTGTAGAAGGGGTTGTAACTGAGGGAAGTGTGGGATTCTGATACAGGTTAAAAGTCATCCGTTTTTCAAGGACATAAATTGGGATACCCTCGCAAGACAGAAGGTATATTATCTTTTCTGTTGGTTTGTGATTTTAAACATGCAATACCTTAACAGTGTATCCCCGACTTCAGGCAATGTTCATTCCAGTGGCGGAACCCCAAGATACAAGCTACTTCATGAGTCGCTACATTTGGAATCCTGAAGATGAAACCATTCAGGGCGGCAGCGACTTTGACGAGCTGAGTGACTGCAGTGTCTCGTCCACGGGTGGTTCATCGAACAACTTCCTGGATGAAGATGTACCTTTCCTGTCTCTTACCTTAGCCACCCTGATAATATTCTTCCGGACGTCTCTTTCTCAGATGAAGTTTGAGATGATATTTCAGTTAACCAACACAGGGTCTGTCCTTGCAAATTTTTATGATTTCATTCCTGTGAATCAGGGTGATGAATGTGGGAATCTTGCAGACTTCAGCAATTCTGAACTCACTGTGAAATATTCCTTCAGCAACTTCTCGTTTAAGGTAAGACAGCCATTGCCGGGTAATCCATCTAAGGTTGAATCGCTACCCATGCTCCCTGACTTTTCTCTCCGCTATTTCGTGCTTCCAGAACTTGTCGCAGTTGGCTTCCATAAATTATGATCTGGTGGTGAAGAACAAGGATGAACTCGAAGCCCAAAAATCATAATCTCCTTGAAACCGTATCGACAGTAGCGTGAGACTTCATCGTCTCCGGCCATCTCAGTGCTTTCCCTTGCAGTTCATGGCAGCCGATTAAGTTAATGAAACCAGGCTGGAAGGCAGCCAGAACTCTTGAAGCGTCATCAGATTGGATATGTTCATCTGAACAGTCATGTGACGATACGATGAGGAGCAAGGTATTGATTCAAAGGAAGGCAACCCACTGCGCTTCCAACATTATCGATGGCAAAAAAGTGATTGTCGAAAGGGGATGATCCCCCCATAACGGGGTCTTGTGTGACGAATGTGGCAAGTGAAGACAATCATTCATTCTGTCTATAGGATTAATAAAATTCGTTGGGAAGATAATCATATGGAGTTATTTATACCATCTTAGAATTTTGGGTCGGGGTTTCTTCACCTGGCCAAAGAAGCTACCAACACTATTGTATATATATTGTCCAGTTTCTATCCGGGGTCGGATTAGTTTTATTTTCTGCCCAGCAACCATCATTCATTCCTTGGGTGACAAACGAGGAATGCACGGGCTCGTTGTCGGGAGAGCAGTCCCTGTCCGAAAGAAATGTATTACCAGGTTTTACGGTAGCTTCTCGAGACCTCGAACTTATAAGTGAATACGTAACATATTTTATATTTTCATTCGTAAATTAAGTCCCGATTCGTGAAGACAAATACGATTTTGTTTAATTAAAAAAAAACTCTTACTGGACAATCAACCTCCAACAGAACACACGGACTTCTCAGTAATAGTGAAGCGTAGATTATTTTTCGTAGACTACGAGGTTTAAGTTCCTGGGAAGGCGACCCCCATCTTCTCTTATAAAGCTGGACATGACATATTCCCCCAAGCAAGCAACGCCGGATTATCAGTAGACGAGGGAGGAACCGACCAAATGGAAGTCCCCGCCAACATCACCGTCTCCACCCTCTTCATCCTCATATGCGTGGTTACTTTGTCCTCCAGCTCCGTGCCATATTGCCTGCCCCCGACTGCCGGCGTGGAGTTTGTCCGGACGTCCTGCGACGCGACCATGTACCCGAACCTCTGCTTCAGGGCCCTGTCCGGCCGCGCGAGCTTCATCTGTAAGAGCCCCTGGAACATGGCCTTGGCAGCACTTAACGTCACCCTGGCAAGGGCCCGTCGGACGTCTGCTTTCGTGGAGAGCGTGTCGAGAACCCGAAGCCTGAATCCCAGGGAGGCCGGGGCCTTGTGGGACTACGTGGAGTTGGTCCGTAGCGCTGCGGACGAGATCAAGGGATCGGTTTCGGAGCTGAGGACAATCAACGGGTCCAGCTTCGAGAGGGTGATTGGGGACGTGCAGACGTGGGTGAGCACCGCCCTGACCGACGAGGACACTTGCTTAGAAGGATTCACAGGGAAGGGGATGGACGAAGAGGTGAAGAGACGAGTGAGCGCTCGAGCCGCGACACTCTCGCGCACGACTAGCGTCGCTCTGGCGCTGATCAACTACGCTTCTGTCCATGGTTAGAAGGTCAATCCAAAGCAGCAGGAAGGATTTAGAACAGAAAATAGAAACGTAAATGATATAAAATTTCATAATTGATAAAAAAAAAGGAGATGGAATTTGTGCATTAATCCATTTAAATAAAATCGCTCTGATAGTCTTGTTCCCAAGAATTCTATGCAATTATCATGTACATTCGGGGATCTCACATATTCTACAGAGGAAGCACCCACAAGGTCGGTAAAGATCAGGAACAAACTTAAGAAAGTGGGTGGAGGTCTCATTTTTTGACCTACTACCAGCGGCCTCCTTCAAAAGTAAAGTTAAAAGCTAAAAAGCCGAAAAGATAATAACCGGTAATTCCCATTAAATATCAGGCGGGTCTGGGCTTTTTGTGGATCGAGGCCCGAGAGGGCCTTAACGATATTTATTGGACCTCCATTGGGCCCAATATTTAGAGCCAGGCGTCAAGAGTCGGGGAAGTTAAACGAGTTCACTGCGTCCGCGCTCTGCTAGGGTTTCGTCTTGTGGGTTTGGGTGGGGTTTAATCTCCGACGACCACCGCCACTTTGTTCTTCGCCGCCGTCTCGACTGTCTTGCGAAGATGTCGATGTCGAAGAGCTCCAAGATGCTGCAGTACATCAACTACCGGATGCGAGTCACCATCCAGGACGGCCGTCAGCTTGTTGGCAAATTCATGGCCTTCGATCGCCACATGAACCTCGTCCTTGGCGACTGCGAGGAGTTCCGCAAGCTTCCCCCCTCTAAAGGTTCCTCCGCCACCTCCTCCGACCGCGAAGACCGCCGCACCCTCGGCCTCGTCCTCCTCCGTGGCGAGGAGGTCGTCTCTCTCACTGTCGAGGGCCCCCCTCCCCCGGACGACTCCCGTGCCAAGGCTTCCTCCGGTGCCTCCGCCATGCCTGGGTCCGGGATCGGGCGTGCTGCTGGTAGGGGCGTCCCCATTGCGCCTGTGCAAGCCCAGCCCGGGCTGGCTGGCCCTGTCCGTGGAGTCGGTGGTCCTGCTCCCGGGATGATGCAGCCGCAGCTGTCACGCCCCCAGCTCTCCGCACCACCGATCTCTTACCCCCCTGCCCCTGCGATGCGTCCACCTCCTCCTGCTTTTCCTGGCCAAGCGCCTGGTCCTCCCATGATGAGGCCGGGCGCCATGCCTTCCATGCCTCCTCCGCAATTCCCTGCTAGGCCAGGCATGGCTCCTCCCCCTCAGTTCCCGATCCAACCAATGCAGCAGCCACAATTTGGACAGAGGCCTCCCATGGGTCCACCGCCCCCGCAGGGCACAATGATGAGGGGGCCACCTCCTGCCGCCCCACCAAGACCAGGGATGCCCATGCCCCCACCAATGAGACCGGGAATGCCTCCTCCACCAGGAGGGCAAGTCCCCGTTTTTGGACCCCCGAGGATGCAACCCCCGCCTGGGGCTCAACAGCAGCCTCCTCCCCAGTAATTTCATGGTATTGTTTTGGAGTTCAAAACTTGACTAATTGTGTTTAGTTTGCAATGGTAAACGTGTGTCTTTACATGGATTTTTATTGAGAAGTTCTATTCACTGAAGCAGGCTGTGTTAAATTGTGTTATGTTCTTTCTAAGATTTAAGCGGAAGTACTCTCCCTTCAGAGACGAGTAATGTGGAACAGGATTGATAAACTAGCTGGCTTGAGGACTATCTACTGCCCTTTTGGCCATATTTCTTGCAGTTTCCGTTCTACAGAATTGCCTCTTCTGTTTGCATGACAAACATGTTGGCTCACTTAGACTCGCCTTTGTTTTGTATGCATTTTTCAATTTGCTGAGTCGAGGCTGTATTTCTGACGGAAAGCTAAGCATTAGATACTACTGTCACCCGGCTGTTTACTTATGCTACCTCTGTGTTTGTTAAGGCAATTGCTCTCTTATCCGGCATCTTTTATATGACAGGCTATATGTTCAAAGTGGATAGATGTTTCATTGGGAATTGAATGAAGGCCCTATTCTCCTTTGTGGTGTTTTCTTTGCCATGGATGCCTCGCTATCCTGAGGTGGAGAAGTAGACTGAGTCAAATTAGCTTCTGTTGAATGTTAAACCATTTTGTAGACTATGCTATGGATTCGGAGATGAGTACAGAAACTAGGTCCTTCCTCTAAGATTGCTAGATGATCTATGTGTTGCTGTAAGAACTGAATCTGCCTTGCATCCTTTATCCTTGCTTTGTCTCTTCTGATTCTTGAAGCATGTGATCTAGGGCAGTCGACATTCTCTTCTTATTTGATTCAGTGTGTTCTTACTAGTATTAGTACTACGAAGGAAGAGATTAATGTCTAGTCAATCAACTCAGGAATGCCTCTCATCCATACATTCCTAGTGGGGTGAACATGGGGCCATCCCATAATAGTAATCCCAATCTTTGGGCTACGGCCTCTTATGAAAAACACGTCCCACCATGGAAAAAGGGTGGAAGAATGGGGTTCTCGATTCGAGTCGGGTGTTGGCTATATCTGGTCCAGAGGTTAGGGGCGTATGAATGCTGACTTGAGCTTCCATACCTTGAGTGAGGCTGTCACGTTGATACCCATTGCATTGTTGAAACGAACAGCTTCGCCGCCCATAGATCGCTTGTGTCGGGTATACCCTCAAGGTTATGGCCTTCCTCCCACCTTGTGCAATCCACAATCAAGTGGTCGATCTGGACAGCTTAATAAGACATCCCCAATGCCATGCTGTTCCACTGACTGTTGGAGGACCTTTGCTCCCGTTTTGTTGTCTTATAGAACCACTCGCGCAATCGCCTGTACAATTCAGGATGGCACAGGCTCAAAACAAAGATATTGTTCGAGAGTCTCGTCGTGATGGTGCAAATGGAAGAAGGGATGGAATATCAGTTTCATGAACATCATGAAACTATCACCCCCAGGCTTGCCAATCCAAGCGTAGAGAACAAGATTTGAGTTTGAAATGTAGGTGGAAAATAAGAAGCCATGGGGAGATGTCTCTGTCGGAACAGGTTGTCTTAAACTGGTTTTAGTTTAGTTCGACGTCGTGATTTTTTTTTTTTTTTTTTTGCTTCATTGTCATCATGTCACGTGAATGCGTGGTCTGAGTCCCAAGCAAGCATCGATTCCGTCCAGTTGTACGAGACGCCGATGGATAATGTCGAGTAGGACTCGGCCGACACCCCCTCGGCCACCCCTCTTGGCAGCAGCACCATCTCCTAGGTAGTCAAGTCACTCTCTTTTCCCTTTTCATACAAATTATTATAGATTTTGCTTTCAACCATTATTGAGTAATTCGGATCTACCAGTCCCAAGAAATATCGAGTTGAAAAGAATTAACAAATAAACACACCATTCTGGTATTGAGAGAAGAAAAAGAGGACAGAGGGCTACATGCTCAATATTTCTTCCTGTAAGTAGAATGTTGTAGTAGGGCCTTTTATTTTGTCACTTCTTGTCTGTCACAATGCGCGACCAGCAACTTGAGGAATTCCATTACCTACAAAGGAAGAACCCCAAGATGTCACAACGGAAGGTGTAAGGCTTCCGAAAGTAGTCGCAACTTCGACGGATGAGGTCGAGTATGGTTTGAGTTACCTCCGACGGGTCCCTGAGAGAGTAGTAGGCATTGGTTTCTTTCGGAGCTGAAGACACGATGATGCCACATCCCCTCTTGTCTTCTCTCAGGATCTGTCGGGGCATAGAAAACAGGAGCATCGTCAAGAGTAGCAGGTTGACCGGTGCCGAAGAACGAGTTCATGTTTTTGGGTTGCTGTTGGATTGAAGAAGGTTTCGTTACCTTGAACGCGTCCTCATCCGTCCTGTCATCGCCTATGTAGATCGGCAGCACATCGTCGCATTTATCGAGGCCTGGGAAGCAGCGATTTTCCAGGTTAGTCTAGATCAAAGCAGATAAACATCCATGAGAGTCCGGTCCAACAGAAAGATAAAAGGGAAGTACCAAGCGATTCGAGTATGAACGTGACTGCTTTTCCCTTATCCCAGTCAATCACTGGCCGGACTTCTAAAACCTGGAGCAGACAGAGAGTAGTTCATTCAGGAAATGGGTTCGATATAAAGATTGTATCGGTGAGAGACGGCCCAAGCGTTGGTGTTCACCTTCCGACCATGAGTTAGTCGCAGGTGCGAATAATTCTCCACGATGTGGCTCACGAGGCTTCCTACTTCTCCCCATTCCTGGGAAATTACACAACACAGAAATCTCGCTTGAATGTTCTCAGGGCGAAAGATCTCACGAGGAAAGAAGCACATTCTCAGTGAATAGAAACTAACATCCACGTCGACGTTTCGGTAATGCACAGAGACGCAAAACTTATTGATTTCCACCTTCACTCCAGCAATGCCTTTCGTTGTTTCAACGAGTAATACAGAAACCTGTCCATGATTCAAAGAAACTAGTCAGCCACGTGAATATTTGGATTGAGACAGATTGAAACCAGGATATAACACACACCTCCTCGATCATCTTCAAGAATCTACTCGCTGGCTGAAACAAGCTTTCTTCCTTGTCCTGTAAGAAATGAGAAAATATTCCCTTCAATGACATGAAAAGCTGTCTGCACCATCTGCAATAAAAGGAAGGGCAAAGTGCCAAGTAACTCGTCAAAATTCGCCATCCATAACAGACCTGCTTGTCATTCGATCTTATCAAGTCCAAGCCGTCCTCGGAGGAATCTCTGACAGGACCTACAATGTCCATTCCATGGCTTCCCGCATAATAAAGTTCGGTTAGTTGCACAAACTCGAAAACCTGCACGAAGCTCGATCGAGTCAAATGAATGAAGATACTGCAACAATCATGGACTTGGAAGGGGAGTACGACAGTATGTGGCCAGTTTGGAACCTTATCACGACTTCTGCCGCTGATTATGGCAGTGGGAAAGCATTTAGCTGCCATTCTAACAGAAGCTCGCATCTGCAAAGGCGCAAAAAATGATTAAAGTGATGACGAAACTCTTTAACGCATATGTTGTCGTACAACGAAGATCTTACAGGGTCGGTCATGAAAGCACAATCGGGATTGTCAACGATAGGTGAGAGTGTCCCATCGTAGTCTAAGAACAGGGTGATTCTCTTTCCCTCAGTGTAACTAGCGAATTGCTCAAATGACAATAGAGCGGATGGATACTTCATCTGCAGAAAACGTAATTAATTTTGTTCAGGCGTCGAAGTTCTGGAGGTCAAAGGGCATGGCAGTAACACGAACAACGAAACGGGAATACCATCCAAGTTTGATAAGCGATGTCATCGGAAATCGTAATCAACTTTGGCGGAGGAGACGAAGACTTCATCGCGTCAAGGCATCCCGAGTACCGCACATCATCAAGTACTCCGGTCTTTTTCCTCGGCACCATGAGGTGAAGCCCAGACGTCAAGGCAGGCGACGGAGCCGGGCGGGTCTGCAAACTGGACCGTAAGCCGAGCCTCGACTTGTTCAACGGAGCAGTGTCGGCCAGGACAGGGGAAGAATGATTCGACTTGAGATCCATCAGATCCAGAGTTACTCAACGGATCGATCTACTTACACTGCAAGCTACCCCCTCCACGGAGACACCTGAAAAGCCCATCAAGTCAATCGACAGCTACCTTCCAAATCTCGACGCATCGTATCAAACATGAAGAATCTCATCTACAACGCAAACCAGAGCCTCGTAGCCAGAGACACCAGAGACCCTGAACAGACAGGAGACTAAAGAAACGGATGCTTGATCGCATACCGCGTTCAGACAGGGGAAGATGGACACAACGGGACAGAAGAGTATACAACAAGCAGTGAATGATGCCAAAGGAGAGCCGATTCTGGACAATGACGAGGTTTGGTGGGAGAGATGTGGGGGTGTATTTATAAGCAAAGCAACATGAACAAGTCATAAAACCCAGAGGGAATCCCGAAAAAGGGGTCGGTTCCAACTCCAACACCAACACCACGTGAATTTGGACACAATCGGGCAACCCGAGAAAGAGAGGCTTCTACACCACAAACAAGCAAATCAATACGTGGGTCTCAATTTCAAAAAAGGCATATAAAAGAATTATACGGTCCAAAGGAGCTAACCATTAAAGGGCAAAGTTTATTTAGTAGTATTATTATTCCTGAAACGTGGGGGAATGATGAGGGGAACTGTTTTGAAAAACTGGGCAAAACCCATGAAAGGAAAGGAAGTTTCTTTTGTTCAGAAGGAGCAGAAAGAGGAGGAAATCTAATCACATGCCGAATAAAGAGAAAAAAAAAAGAAAAGAGGAAGAACCAGAAAGACAGGACAAAGTCAAACCCAGGGGGAGGAGGAGTAGAAAACTTTCCCTTTCAAAGATTAAAACAAACAATGGGAAAGAGGCGGGTTGGGCGAGAGGTTCTTCTTAAAAACAAATGGCGGCGAATAAAAGCAGAGATCAGAGGAATCCACCAACCCTAAACCAAAGAAACCAACAGAAAGAATAGAGAATCCCCCCCCTCCCTCCCCTGCCTAACCATTGACAAAACTTAAACGCCCCCTTTCCCCCCTTCTTCTTCTTCTTCCTGTTGTTATTGTTGGGAATATACCGCAAGAACAAAGGAGAAAGAAAAGAAACAGTAAAGTATTTATTGGAAGGTACCTTCCTGGGAAGACAAGTATTGGGGAGGAGGAAGAAGAAGAAGAAACAACAGTAGGTGGTGGCGGTGGTTTTGGGTTATTATTATTATTAAAAGTAGGAAGGCAGTTATATTAAGAGGGGAAGGCGGTTGGGATCTACTAATCTCTCTCTCTCCTCTTCCTCTTCCCTTCCCTTCTCACCCAAAAACAGCAGCGAGAGCTGAGTTCACTTCCGACTCCCGGACAAGAGATACATCTGTGCTGGGCTCCACCACTGAAACCTCAGCCGACACGCACGCACGCACTCACTCACTCTCTTAGTTTTGGTTAATGGTGGAGGGGAGGAGGTGTTTGTTATCAAAGTCACGTTTTAAACCAAACAAAAGGAAAAGAGAGGGTGAAGGGGGATTTCAGTTTAAATATATATAAGTAACGTACTGACAGTTTGTTTGTTTGTTTTTGACGTGTTAAAAGTAAAGTGAAGGCATGACGTGGAGACAACTCACTTTTTTTCTTTTTGCTACTTTTTTAAGTTGCATGTCTTTTCTTTCCCCCATTTGAGAGGGGAGAATTAAAGAGTGTCAAAAAAAAAAAAAAACACAACGAAAGAAGCCACAGTTCCCCACGTCCATCGGTTCTTGCCTTGGAGGTGTTGCCAGATTTTATACTAGTTATCCCTCCCTCCCCGGCGGAACCTCTGGGATGCTTGCCATACACGGCCATTCGCCGCGGCATCACGATTGCCTAGATGAGCTGACCACGACGACGGGGCCCTTTATCGTTCCCATCGTATCCCTCCTGTGACATTTCACCTGCACATCCTATTCAGAGGTATTATCCCGTTCATCCTGCTGTGATGCTAACAACACAACTCGATTTGGCTCGAGTTAAAGGACATGTTTCCAACCTCCACCCAGGATAACAGAACAGAAACAAACACCGTTGCCTTTCGATCCATTTGTCGAGAGATGATACAGATTCCAGAACCGGAACTAGTACTACCACAAGTGCATGCCCGGAATCGGCCTAAGTAACATGGGGAGGAACCCCCAGATCAGGCCGTTGTGATATAAGACACTCTTGACAGCGTTTAGGCGGAACAGATGGGGAAGGAAAAGGGAAGGGTAAATCCTCTCGGATGATTAGGCGTCTGAAGCAGTTGTACTGCGCTCTTCCTGGTCGAGCATCCCGACAATCTGAATCACTCCTTCGGCAATTTCTTTCTTTATAACCCCGTTAGGGACATCGAAGTCGTCCTCCTAGTGGACAGGGATCTGCCTGCTGGTTGAGGGTCCACCACATCCATTATGGCTTCCAGTTCATCCACGATTGTCTTCTTGGCAGCACGTACCATCAGATCCACCCCCTATGACACATTAAACAACCAGACGTCAGCCATCGCCACAGCACACAAAGAGAGAAGGTCATAGGAGGTAGCAAAAGTCTTTCACACAGCAAGTCCAGAAAGCCAGGCGAAATGTCCTTCAGAAAATCCCAAAGTACTTGAACTAGGGACTGGTTTTACTGTCCCTTCTCGGCCAGGTATGAAAAGCTTCCTCGCCGAGATATCTATATGCAGGCGCGCTAACAGCAAACCCTTCTCAAAACTGTCAAACTAGAATTATAAACCGCAAAACAAACTTCTTGTTACCTCAATGGCATCCACAGTCAGAAGTAGAACAATTTTATTCTCGGAGAACCTTCGGCGCTCCTCCGCGTCGTGAGAAACACGACGACGATAAGAGAAAAGAGCCCTAATTTCCTTTAGATTGGTCTTCGCTACTGCCAGCTTCCTAAGGGCACGAAAGACTTGTGACCTGCGAATTAAGTATTCTCGGAAACTGATTTGGATTGTTGCAGCAGCGTCTTGAGGAGACAGCTCCTTCTTCTTACCCCTAGCGTTGCGGATAGCCCCAGTTCTCCTTGCAAAAGCCTTGGCGTTTTGACATTGAATGCACAGAAGGTAACATCAGTTTTCAGTAATGACATAACGCAGGTAGAAAAGAACTTCTCAAATCTAGATAATGAGGCCGTCATCCGAACAAAGATTATCATCAAGTAAAATGGCTACTCAGAAGAAAGAACAGACCACCATTAAGTTCACATTATGAGGTTTCATTATAATTACATTTTCGCCAAGTATGACTAGATAGTAGAACCATCAAAGTGAAATTTCAGCCATAGGTAGAAGCCAGGCAGGTCAGGTAATCAATCTGCATCAAAAGGGACAAGAAGCATGGAAATACAGTAGACTCAAGTTTCTAGAAAAGGAACAGATAAGAGTTTAAAAAAAATCTCTTCACTGAGTGCAAAAGAGTCCTGCACAGATAAATCAAGGATTACAATCAAAGTTTCCAGATCATGGGTTTAAGATTCAAGACCATCATAAATAACGCCAAGCGGTCATTGATCTAAGCTCATCGATGAACAAACTTGTCGGCAAATCTCTGCCCAACTACTCTTCCTGACTAGATCTACCAGTGACAGGGCAAAACAAACGGAAACAGTGAAGTGGAGCCTGAGGAACTGGGACCGATCTCATTGCTAGGACCAGGCATTCTACCAATCACTAATCATCTACACATCGCCATCACTAGTCCCCAAGGGCAGAACCAACATCAGACCCCACGAGCACAAATAGAAAAAAAAAAATGATACTAACCTGCTTCAACACAACTGCCCTGCGATCATCCTCGGGCTCCTCGATCTCCACGAGCCGCGTCCTGCACTCGAGCCCCTTCTCCTTCTTCCCCTTCTTTTCCTTATCCTTCTTCTCCTTCTTATCCTCACCGCCGTAGCTCTCTGTCCAGGTATACGTCCTCTCCCCGCCCTTTCCCTTCTCCTTGACTTCCGTCACCCACTTGAAGCTCTCCCCACCTTTCTCCTTCCCGGGTTTGATCTCCGCCTTCAACTTGTACTTCCTATCCACATCCACCCCCTCGATCTCCGCAGTCCACTCGTACCCCTTGATATCCCCCGCCACGTCCTCTCGAACCTGCGCTCCAGGGCGGTAACCCTGTCCAGCAAGCTGAGGAGGAAGGGATCGGGGGTCGTCCTCCGGAGGAACCTGGTGCGGTGGAAGGACGTCAACGCCTCTATCTGGTAGATATCGGAGAGGACGTCGAGCCGAGGGATTGGAATAAAATTGATTATGTTAAAGCAAGTTAAAAAGTTGCAAGAGTCGTCGGGGAAGTCCAAAGGTTGCCCGGAAGTTCAATGGTCGCCTGAACGTCTAAGAGTCGTTCGGAAGTCAAAGTGTCTTTTCGAAGAAGTAAACCTTTCAGACGAAGTGAAGCTGTCAGGTGAAGCCACAAGCGAAGAAAGCTGAAGGTCATATGGGAGTTCAAAAGACCGAAGGTTAATGGTCAGAATTCTAATATTTTTTTTTTAATGTATAAATAGACTATTTGTATGGAAGAAAAAGAATGAGAAAAAATTAGGATGTTTTTTCTCTTTTCAAATTTATCATTATCTCATCAAGTGAGTTAAAGTGTGAGCGTTCGTTGCTTCGCCTACAACTCCTCCGGTATGTAACAGCAAGTGCCCACCAACGTTTTCAACAAAGTGGTATGGGAGCGAGGATGTCATTGAGCTTCCAATATCCCCGTCTTACGAAGGATAACTATGATAGTTGGTTTATCCGAGTGAAGGCGATACTCGGTTTGCAAGGAGCGTGGGAAATCGTCAGAGATGGATTTGTCGAACCCGACGAGGATGCGGAGTTGGCCCTTATTCAGGCATGCTCTATCAATCATCCACCAGTGTTTGGATGATGCCGCTTTTGAGAAAGTGGCACATGCCACAACTTCAAATGAGACATGGAGAATTCTTGAAAATTCTCACAAAGGAGTCGACAAGGTAAAGAAGGTGCGGCTTCAGATCTTACGGCGTTAGAAAGCGTCAGAGTCTATTACAGACTATTTCACGCGGGTCTTATCGATCGTCAACCAAATGAAGAGAAACAGTGAAAGTATAGAAGACGTTCGAATGATAAAGAAAATTCTACGTTTTCTACATCAAAGATTTGATCATGTTATAATTGCAATCGAGGAAAACAGAGATTTGGAGAATCTATTCGTTGATGAACAAAATGGATCACTACGGGTGCACGAGGAGTGGATGAACAAGCACAAGAAAGAGCCATTGAAGCATGCCCTTCAAGGCAAGCATTCGTTTGGCGAAAAATGGAGCACGGTTCACCGAGGTCGAGGTCGCGGTTATTCTCGTGGTGGCGGTCGAGGTCGCGGCAGAAATCAAGAAGTCGAGAAAGCAAACGATGGAAGGCCTCGAGAAAATTCGAGAGATCGTGGTAGATGAAGAGAAAGAGAACGCGGACGAGGTCGAGGAAGAGACGGATATGAGAGGGGGTACGACAAATCGCGGGTTCAGTGCTACAATTGTCACAAAATGGGTCATTATGTCCGAAATTGTTGGTACGCCGAAGAAGCAAAAGAAGTAGTCAATCTGGTCGAGGAGAAAGAAGTAGAAGAGTCGACGTTGTTGTTAGCGCTCAACCAAGAAGCCGATGGAGAAGGAAGCAAATGGTATCTCGACAACGATGCGAGTAACCATGACGGAACAAAACTTGACTATAAAAGCGAGAAGTTTGCGTTCATCGGCTATAACGGAAAATCAAAGGGGTACAAGCTCTACAATCCTATCAACGAAAAGATTGTTGTGAGTCGTGATGTGGAGTTTGATGAAGATGCTTCTTGGAATTGGGATGCACGAGAAGATGTCGTCGACGGAGTTTTTCCATTCTTCGATAAGGAAATTCAAGGAGAAGAAACATGACAGCCCGTCGTTCCTCCATCAACATCCACATCAAATGGAAGCTCTAGTGAAGGATCACGAACGATGAGAACTATTCAAGATCTTTACGAGAACACGAAGGTAATTGATGATGTCTCTATGTTTTCTCTTTTGGCCGAAACATCGCTTTTGAGTTTTGAAGAAGCTAGTAAAGAGAAGAAATGGAGACAAGCCATGGACGATAAGATTCGAGTCATTAAAAGGAACAACACATGGGAACTTGCTTCTCTTCCCGCGGGACAAAAGTCAATTGGTGTAAAGTGGATATTCAAGGAGAGAAAGAATGCCGAATGTGTCGTGGACAAATATAAAACGAGACTTGTTGCCAAGGGGTATGCGCAACGACATGGAGTAGACTATGAGGAGGTATTTGCTCTTGTTGCTTGTTTAGAAACAATCAAATTTTTTGTTTCGTTTGCGGCACAAAGAAACCGGAGAATATTTCAATTGGATATAAAATCAACGTTTCTTAACTGTTTCCTTGAGGAGGATGTTTTTGTGAAGCAACCGAAAGGTTATGTTATGAAAGGACAAGAAGAAAAGGTTTTGAAGTTGAAGAGTGTTTTGTACAGTCTTAAGCAAGCGCCTCGAGCATGGTACAGTCGGATTGATGCCTATTTTCAGGAGAAAGGTTTTACGAGATGTCCTCATGAGTATGCACTTTATGTGAAGATAGATAAAAATGGAGATTGTTTGTTCGTATACCTCTACATGGACGATCTTATTTTTACAGGAAATAATCCCAGTCTCATTGAAGATTTCAAGAATGATATGGCCCGAGAATTCGAGATGATAGAGATTGATTAAATGTCATTTTATCTTGGATTAGTAGTGTGTCAATCGAATAATGTAATTTTTGTTGGTCAACAAGAATAAGTGAAGGAGGTTCTTGACAGATTCAATATGTCGTATTGCAAACCAGTGTCTTTCCCAATGGAGGTCGGAGCTAAATTGAGCAAGAACGGAGAGGGATAAAAGGTCAATCCGACACTGTTCAAAAGTCACGTGAGATGTCTAAGATACTTGACATGTACTCAGCCATATATTCTTTTTAGTGTGGGGATTGTTAGTCGATTCATTTAGGTGCCCACACGAAACACATGAAGGCGGCGAAGAGGATTTTGAGGTACTTGAAAGGTATTATTGATTTCGGACTGTTTTATCCATCGTCCAAGGAATTTCAACGTATTGGATATTGCAACATTGATTTTACCGGAGACTTAGATAATCGAAAAAGTACAACTGGATTTGTGTTTTATATGGGATCTAATGCGATTTTGTGGAGTTCGAAAAAACAGACGATCGTCACGCTATCTTCGTGTGAGGCTAAATATGTCGCGATTACAGCATGCGCTTCTCACGCGATCTGGTTAAGGAGAATGTTGAAGGAGATAAGGCTTGACAGAGAATGAAGCAACCACGATCTTTGTCGACAATAAATCTGCTCAAGCATAGGCGATGAATCCTATTTTTCATGATCGAAGTAAACACATCAATACACGTTATCACTTCATCCGAGAGAGTGTTATAAAGAATGAAATCAAGCTTGAATATGTGAAGTCTGCTGATCAAGTTGCGGATATTTTTACGAAGCCTCTTGAAGTGGATGTTTTCAACAAGATGAGGAGCATGCTTGGAGTCGTGAAGAAAATCTTTCAAGGGGAAGTGTTGAAAATAAAATTGATTAGGTTAAAAAAAGTTAAAAAGTCACATGGAAGTCCAAGAGTCGCCTGGGAAGTCCAAGGGTCGCCCAAAAGTCCAAGGGTCGCCGGGATGTCCAAGTGTCATTCGAAAGTCAAAGAGTCTTTTTGAAGGAGTAAACCTTTCAGGCGAAGCGAACCTATCAGGCGAAGCGAAGCCACCAGGCGAAGGAAGTTGAAGGGTCATCTGAAAGTTCAAGAGACGAAAGAAAAAGAATGAAAAAAAACTAGAGTGTCTTCCTCTTTTCAAATTTATCATTGTCTCATTAAGTGAGTTAGAGTACGAGTGTTTGTCGCTTCGTCCACGAGTCCTCCGGCATGGTGGGAGTAGAAGAAGGGGCAGAGGTCGAGTCAGCGAAGACGAGCCATGAGTGGCAGAGATGCAAAGTTTAGAGTTGGTTGTCAATGCAATGCCTGATTGGCGCGCATCTGGATTTTGACGCGGAATGGTGGAGGTGGAAGTTGGGGAGGTAGTTTGGGGATTTCCAGGGAAGTGGAGGGAAGTCATGCTGACAAGGCAACCATGTGGTTGCCTGATCCCTCGTGGACCCCACCACCACTTTAATTCGGGGAAGCAATGGGCCTTGGGTTTGTCTCGGCCCATACCATAAATGGGCCTAGTTCAACTAATAGGCCCGCGTAAATGAATCGAGGCGTGAACATTTATGGCCATTTGAGTATTGTCTCTTGGTTTGGAATTGATTTTGATTTTGGGGCGGGGTGGGTTGGGAGGGATGGGAATAGTGAGGAGCAGCGTGTCGTTCGTGGCCGGGACGATTTGTGGGATATACATCGCCCAGAACTACAGCGTCCCCAGCATCAACAAGCTCGCCGGCACCGCCCTCTTCATGGCCTCCCTCCTCGAGCGCAGCTACCGCAAGCCCGACAAGGACGATTGATTAGCCACCTCCTCCTCCTCGATCGTGATGCGACCTTGGAGATCTTAGGAGGTGATTTTTTTTTTTGGGGGGGGGGGGGGAATTTTTTGGGGGATTCGTAGATTTGTGTTTGTTTTTCATATGATTGCGTGTCTGATGTCCGGAGATGGTTTAGTGAGGAGAGTTATAGATTAAAAGAAAAGGGCTGAGCTTTTTTTCTTAAAGTTAGTCGGCACATCGTGTTTTGGAAGGATGGGTTAGCGAAGACACAGATTCTGGGCGAGTTAGCCTTCCAGTCTCACAACTATATGCTTTGATCCTCGTCCCGGCCTATGGATGATTCGAGTAATAGGTGCTGTGTGAAGGAGAGTTGATTCGTGTACTAGAAACGATGCGGCTTCTTGATAGTTGTTCACCTCTTCTGTTGCCCTGCTAATCATGTTATACTTGTGTCTTTGTTCCCTTTATCTAGGCTTAGATCTGGGGGTAGAATTTCGCAGACTAAGCTGCTGCTGCTGCTGCTGTTTTTTTTTTTTTTGTAAACGATTGCCCACAATTTACATTTGTGCTTACACTTGTTTTGCCCTGTCATTTGGTTTGATTAAGCCTTTCCATGTATGGTGTATCCTTAATAGAAGTAATCCCGATACATACGTTGTATTCATCATAGTCTCCGTTTGGGATACAGCCTACGAATCAGGTCTCTGAGCATTGTACAAGGACGTGCTGTAAGGGTAACCCACCCATTACCTTCTGGGTTGAATCGCTATCGATTCGGTTGATGGGGCATAATCATTAATGATGCAGTCAGAACAGCTTGAAATAACACCGCAACCTTTCTTTCTCAATCGAGTCAACGCCTCGCTGGTACATCTTGCTCGCTTTTGCAATACGTCAGGCAACAGCATCCCGTTCACCATGTCGGCTATTCCCGGGCAGCATTTCTTTTTCGTCCTGCTTAATTTGTTCAATCTTACATGATAGTATACAATGGACACACCAGTAAAGGGGGCCATACTTATTCCTGGTCCCTTTACCACCCTTGAAAAGCCCTGCGAAACGTCCAAAAAATAAACAGCTTCCTACTATTACCCCCTTGCAGCGAGTCCACGGCACAGACTTCGGCAGGAGGACGGCGTGAAAGTAGCCAACTAGAGAAAGTGGGATGATAGGAGTCCGGTTCCTTATACGTCCAGTGCTGCCACCGTCGATGATCTGGATGTGGGCGATTCTTTCATCTTCGACTCCTCGATCTTGGTCGCGACTTCGGCCATAACTAGCTTGGTGAGAAATAGCCCCGCGACTAATGCTGAGCCCATGAGCATTGTGAAGACTGCGCTCCAGCTCATTTCTGAGATGTACCCTGTTAGTAGAGGGCCAAATGCGGCTCCTACAGACCCTGTCCCGTCAATGATGGCCGTGACGGTGGCCAGAGCCCGTGAATTACCCTTGAGAGAACTGTGGGTGCCCAGGTCAGCTGAAACGGCGGTCGTTATAAGGGCATAGGGTCCGTTGACAAACATGCCAGTGAGGAACATCAGCCCCATGTTCACGGCCAACGAGACATGACCGTAACTTCTGTACAAGAAGAGGCAAGGGATCGCGCAGTACATGAAAGTTGCTGCGGTAATCGCCCTTGCATCAAGGCGGTCTGAAATATGGCCGGCTAGGATTCCTCCTATGATGCCCCCAATGTCAAACAATGTCGACAGATTTCCAGCAGCACCATTTGAGAGGTACTTCCCATCAATGGCTACAAGAAGGGATAAATTAAGGGTCATTTCAAAGTCCACTTCAAAAAACACTACGGAAATAAGCGAATTCTGCAAGTTTTGGTTAATTTAAGGCACCTGTGTGGCTTATGTAGAAAGGAAGCCAGTAGAGGAAAGTGTAGGCGACCAGCTTGGCGAAGAAGAGGCAGAGAGCGAAAGGAGCAACCCCTGGTATCTTCCAGGCTTCGATGAAGCTGACTGCTCTCTCCTTTTCCTCCGAATCAAATCCTGAGAAAAGAGGTTCTCTTACTCCTTTCTTTGGAGAAGACACTTCATCCTCGTCCTCATCCGCATCAACTCCGACGGATTCAGGACTGACGGGCAGAAATAAGAATACCATCATGCCGATGAATGCAGTAATCAAACCAGGCACCACGAATGACCAACCCCAACCATATTTCAGCATTGCAGCAGCGATCAAAGATCCAGAGATGTTGCCAAGGGAAGTGTGCGCATTCCATATTCCCATGATTAGCCCTCTCTTGCTCTTTCCGAACCAATTACCCACCACGGCAACAACTGAAGGCCACCCGGTTGATTGAAAGAGGCCGGCCATCATCTGAGCACCCAAGAAGAAATAAAAGTAGTGGATATTCGCCCAATATCCAACACCGAAGAGCGAAGTGAAAAAGCCTGTCCCGATCATCCCGATCGTCAGGAATATTCTCAGGTTCATCCTATCGCCCAGGTGTCCAGAGAAGTACATGCCAAGAGCATAAACGGCCAGAAAGGCCACATCGAGTTCACCGAGCAACGCAGTCCCACCATAACCATTGAAGGGGGCCCAACCGTCTCCCAGAATTCGCGAAACTACAGAGTTATTGGGTGGATTTGTGAAAGGGGTTAGCTTCCATGGGGAGAGCGTCAATCCCTTAACCGGTGACTGGGGATCGAGGGCGCTCTTGACAATGCTGGTGGTTTTCCTAGCGGCGTGGTAGCTCGTGTAGGCGAAGAAGGTGACGATCAACACCACTGCCTGGTGTGACCCAAAAGAGAGCCTGCGTCCCTTCACGTGTTCCAGGAACCGAATCCCCAAGGGCTTCTTCCCACTACTACGAACAGGCTCCAAGTCTCCCGGCAGCGAACCCATCTCGGACAAACCTTCTCTTGAACCCGAGTCAACGCAAATTCCCTTCACCAGATCGTTTCAAACTGACCTGCATAAGAAAACAACAGCCCCATCCCATAACCAAAAAACCGATCAGCGCAAACAAAAACTTAGGATTTCAGCATCGCTGAGCCGACAGATCAACGAATAGGGGAAACATTAAACTCCATCATCAGGAAAATAAACACAACTCGGGCATCGGGAGGGAATCGGAAAAGGAATATTCCAATAAACAGCGTGGAAGGAAAGCAAGCCAATACCCTACCCCTCCCCCCATCATTATTATGATCCAAAAAAGGGGGGAAAAATCTCTCAGGAAACGTCAATTAAAGCGTAAAAGCTTCATCAGCATCCCAGCAACGAAAACCGTATGGACAAAAACTCTCATCATTTTTCTTCAAAGAAACTTCGAGCGACGGGAATCGCCGTCAACGCCAACTACGAGCTCTAAGTAAGAAAGGAAGCTAGTAGCCAGGGGACATAGCAATATCAGAGATGAGCTTACCACGGAGTCCACGCAACTCTCGGGGTTCCTTCCACAGTCACCCAAAGCCTTCGTCTGTATCCCCGGAAAGAAGCAGAAGGGGAAAAATGGGAGGTCGAGAGACCTCTCGCTTTTCCTCGATAGACCGACCAAACCAACTAACCAAGGAACCAACCCGTCAACGGAATGGTAAGTAAGAAGTTGCCCGAGGAAAGGAGAAGGGGGAGGAAAGGAGAAAGGACTATATAATAAGGCAATAGGGGACGACGTCGTTTATCACGGTTGCCAAAAAGGAAAGTACGATTTTACCCTCCCGAGGTTTCCTCCCCGGCAGCGTGATTTTCTGACAAACATGTGTCGGTTTGGGGTTTGAGAAATGAATCGCGCCAATCCCAAACTGAAGAAACAAATGGAAAAAGGCACTTGTCGTGGCTTCCCGGTCGACACTCTTTTTTTTTTCTACGGGACGGGGGTCGTAATGGAATTGGGGTGGGGGAAGGGGACAGAAACGTAATTTGGGAGAGGGAAGAGTAATACGTGGCTGTGGTTATGTCGGGGTTGGGTAGGGGAATATTCCTTTGAATATCCGGGGGGCAGTGACGTTTTCAAGTAATCTTCCAAGCCCCCCGACTCTTCCTCGAACTGCGTACTGTTTTTAGTTTTATTCCTCCCCCCCTAAATGGGCCCGACCAACCACGAAAATAAAAAAAAGAAAAAGTTATTGTCTCTTACTTCACGAAATTTCGTGCTACCGCTGTGTCGAGGCCATTCGATGACGTTAGTCTGAGAGTTATTTAGTTAAATATGACATTAAATTTTAAATTTTTTAATTAATATCAAAAATTAATTTACGAATTAGCATTATTATAAAACAAAGCTTCATGCTTCTACCCACGGAAGTGATGTGACACATAAGGCTTCGAAACTCATTCGTAATATAAGAAATAGACTGTGATATAATAATATAATCGCCCAATATTTGATTTTCATGTAATTATATCCATTATTGAAGAGGGAATGAGATGCGGGAAGCGGCTAACGGTACGTGCATGTGGGACTTACGTAGTTTACTACTTAATACTAAAATTAAGTAGTAAATTTTACTAAAAGTTGACCGTTACTACTCAAGTACTACTCAAGTCAACGCAAAAGTAGTAAAAAAACGTAGTAAATTATACTACTTTTTGGTCTTCTTTTAGTAAAGTCAACGTAGAAGTAGTAAAAAATGTCGTAAATTTTACTACTTTTGGACTGTTCACCGCAGTGCAATTTTACTACTTTTACGCTGACTTTACTAAAACCTCATTTTGTAGTAAAGTCAACGTAGAAGTAGTAAAAAAAAAGTAGTAAAATTTACTACTTTTTTACTACTTCTACGTTGACTTTACTACAAAAACCACACTTTTAGTAAAGTCAACGTAGAAGTAGTAAAAAAAGTAGTAAATTTTACTACTTTTTAACTGTACAAATTGTGTCGATAAGTAGTAAGTGTTTACTACTTTCGTTGTGATTTTTAGTAAAATTATGTTTGAGTTGGTAAAATTGGTAGTAAATAGGTACGGTTTGTCGTAAATGTTTACTACTTTAAGCATGTTTTTACTAAAATAAGTAGTAAACTGTTACTACTTTGTAGGCGTTGACTAAGAAATTTTACTACTTTGAACAGTGTTTCCGAACCTAACTCCGAACCTAATTATTCTAAATGTTGATGTGAAATGACTTTTTTGCCCCGGTTACTAGGTAACCGGCACGAAGCTTCTCTCCGAAATTAGGTAACCGGGGCAAAAAAAGTCATTTCACATCAACATTTAGAATAATTAGGTTCGGAGTTAGGTTCGGAAAACACTGTTCAAAGTAGTAAAAATTTCTTAGTCAACGCCTACAAAGTAGTAACAGTTTACTACTTATTTTAGTAAAAACATGCTTAAAGTAGTAAACATTTACGACAAACCGTACCTATTTACTATCAATTTTACCAACTCAAACATAATTTTACTAAAAATCACAACGAAAGTAGTAAACACTTACTACTTATCGACACAATTTGTACAGTTAAAAAGTAGTAAAATTTACTACTTTTTTACTACTTCTACGTTGACTTTACTAAAACTGTGGTTTTTTTAGTAAAGTCAACATAGAAGTAGTAAAAAAATAGTAAAATTTACTACTGTTTTTACTACTTCTACGTTGACTTTACCAAAAATGAGGTTTTAGTAAAGTCAGATTAAAAGTAGTAAAATTGCACTGCGGTGAACAGTCCAAAAGTAGTAAAATTTACGACATTTTATACTACATTTGCGTTGACTTTACTAAAAAAAGACCAAAAAGTAGTATAATTTACTACGTTTTTTACTACTTTTGCGTTGACTTGAGTAGTAACGGTTAACTTTTAGTAAAATTTACTACTTAATTTTAGTATTAAGTAGTAAACTACGTAAGTCCCACGTGCACGTACCGTTAGCCGCTTCCATGAGATGCGTCGTTACGTGCGTAATCAGCAATAAAGAGTGGATGGCCCTTATCGAAAGTGGGAAAATGGTGGAACGAATCGAATCAGAGGGGAAGGGGGAAGAGCTCTTGGCGTCTGCTCGCTAGCCCATCGCTGTGTAATCCACTTGTTATGTAATTGGTGGGGTGGGGGGGTCCATCCATGCGGAGGTGGCCCAGGTTTTTTTTTTTGTAAGTCTTGTCCGTGAATGTTCGCCACACAAACAATTCTCGTTCGCACCCTTCTCGTCCTGTGCTATCTATCATTGTGTCGTCCTCAGGAACTTTAGACTTTTGCTACTTTTGACGAGACAAAAGGAAGCCGAGAGACGTCTTGCATTGGGGACGGAGAAAGGGAGTTATTTCACGTAATCGAAAAAAAAAATTAATTTAATGAATTTATAAAATCACTTTCAAGAAACACTTTTTAGTCATACTTTTAAAGTTTAATTGTTAAAAATAAAGTCGGACTTGAAGTTCGAACATTTTTTTTTAGAACATTTTTTTTAGAATATTTTTAAGGAGTTTGTAAGTTCGATTTTTTCGTAATCTTATTTTCGAAATTTTAAAATTATTTATCATATTTCAAGGATTTTTATCTTCAACCACGTTGAAACGAAAGAAAGAGGTGAAGACGCCCCTTTTTAGTACTCTGTATGATAGATTATCTGATCTAATCCCTTTAGTTTTAAAAATAAATTCGGGCCGCATATATAAGTCCGGATGCGAACGGAAAATTGGACCTTTTTGTCGCTAGTTTCAAAATTAGAGGACCCAGATGAAATCTTACGACAACCTTGTACGGCCTACGCGGTAATGTGTTATACTGCTCCGGCACTACTGTATTATCAATCTGCAGAAGAGAAAGAAACGCCACGTTTTGTCGTTCTGGATAGATTTTCGAGTCTGTTGTTTCTGCCGATCTAGGTCTCTTCGGATCTCCGCATTGTGGACCTCGATGCTCCCTTCAGCTTGATGTCCGCTGTTGGGGCGACGCAAATGTGCATGCTAATCTTTGGAGTGCTCGCTGTTGTTACTTGGCAAGTCCTCCCTGTCTCCATCCAGATGGTGTATTTCGCGATCCGCTGGCAGGTAAGATGTTTTCGCGGATCGAGCTTCAGACTCTTTTATGACGGTGATGGAATTTACTGATTCTAGTTTCGTCTTGTCAACAGACGCGATGCTTTTCAATGGCCAAAGAATTGATGTGGATTAATGGCACGACAAAGTCCTTGGCGCGAATCATCTGGCTGAGTCGGCGTTTTGAGCCATGTCTATAAGACCTTTTGAAGAGGAGGATAGATTCTTTAAGAAGAATCTCGAGCTGACAGGAGCGCAAGCCCTTTCTTCCATAGTTTCACGGCAGATGAGCGGTTGATCCAGTGACCGGAGATGCTCTGCGCCACCGTTCTCTCCTCCGTAGCACTTTGCATGGTCTCGCTTCCTCCTGGAACATTTAACCCTGGTCCGTACATCAGCAATCCTTCAAAATCATCCTGGTCACATTATGACCTTCCTTCGGTCGGTACCACGTTCTTCTGCCAAGTTATTTTCTCAGGATTCATCGGGCTAGACTTATCCCGTGGCCTTTCATTGAACGTCGCCCGGGTATTCTCGGTACAAAACCAGTGCACGATAGATAATTACATGATACCGGTGGAGCATCTTAATCAGTATATGCACATCCCAAGTGAAGCAGATCTAGTTATAGAAGATAACCGGCCACCGACCAATTGGCCTGCCGTGGGAAAGGTCGAGGTTCAAGACTTGCAGATGCTTGTTCTATGCGGGATCAGTTGCACGTTCCAGGGAGGCCACCAGATTTGCATTGCTGGAGTATGTTGTGTGTGAAACCGGGATGGGATTTTCATAAAAGAGAATTGGTATGCATGCAAACAGCAGTACCTCCTCCTCCTGACTCCATGAAAACACGTGGAAACTTGCCTCTCGATACGTGCTCGCCATCCACCATCCCTATCCCCCCCACCCACCTCCTTTACATATCTCCCATGCAATGCTACACCTTCACTTCCTCCACCCCAAATATGTCCGACCAGCAACAGTTTCAGTATCCTCCCCAGCCTCAACACCCCTGGTCCCACCAGGCTGTCAAGGCCGCCACCGCCGTCGCTGCCGGCGGATCCCTCCTTGTCCTTTCCGCCCTCATCCTGGCCGGCACTGTCATCCTCCTCACCGTCGCCACGCCTCCCCTCGTCATCTTTAGCCCCGTGCTTGCTCCCGCCGTCATCACGGCTTGCCTCATCGTGACGGGGTTCCTTACGTCTGGCGGCTTTGGATTGGCGGCCATCACCGTCCTGTCTTGGATCTTGAGGTACATGATGGGGAAGCACCCCGCGGGGGCCGACAAGCTCGACCAGGTGAGGCTTAAGCTTGCCGGGAAGACCAGGGAGATGAAAGACAGGGCCGAGCAGTTCGGACAGCAGCACTTCTCCGGTCAGCCGCAGCACTACCCTTCTTCTTAGGAAGGAGAATGCTCGGAAGGATTTTGATTCGGATCGCATGACATGGTTGTGGCATTTGCATGTTCGATTTAGAGCTGATGCATGTTTGAGGTTGTTTCGGCCTGTGCTTCTTTTCTTTATCTGTCTCTCTTGTTGTTTCCATAGTAATAAAGCTTTTGCATCACATTCCCAGCAGTTGATTGCATTCAGCATTGGTGAATCCGTTCGATAATCTCTGCCCCGACCGTAATTTCGCAATTTCCCGAGGGATGTGCATTTGCTTGCAGCATCTGAAAGGGGCGACTACACGAATCTCTTATCTTCACCAGAAGAGAATGCTGCTAACTACAGGGCAAACCGAAAAGCTTTTTTTTTTAACATGTGGGGAAGGTGGACTGCAGCAGCGCTCACCAACTACTACTCATCACCTTCCCCCAGAATGCAGAGACAAGGCTGTGTCCTAGCCGTAGCACCTGATCGGGTCGTTGCAGCCATCTGCGGCAGACTGCATAAAACCAAACCTCCCTCCCTCCTTTGGCCAGGTACTGGTGATGGAACTCCTCAGCTCTGTAGAACTTCTTAGCCTTCCGGTAGAGGAGTCTCTGCTGTTGTTCGAGGGATTCCTTCTCCTCCTCTGCATGCCTACATTGTTCCCCTGGTCCATACCCAATAACGCTTCAGAGCAGAGCTAATCAATCAAACAGTTTGGAATTCGAATCAACCGAATAAACACTATACAACCTCAAAGAACCTCAAAGGATGGATCAGACAGAAAACTCGGGTCACAACAACACAAAAGAGCACTTAACACCCCCCAGACAATAAAGTTTGACTGATGAATCCATGAGTCGTCGCACAAGACCCACAAGACCCATCTTGGTCGCTCTCAGAACAACCGAGACACAAGAGAACATTGGCCATGGTGCAGCGACTCCATTTGCCCGCAATTACTACTGTCACGGACAGGCTTCCGGATTCAGTTCTTATGGTACCTACATCGAAACGAGGTGCATAATATTCACTAAAGTACACGTCATGGAACCCCAGCTTCATCTACATCTACAACCGGCGCCGAACTGGGAGAAGCCCCGGCCAGGGGCGGGGATGGTGGAGTCGAAGGAGGAAGGGTCAGGCCTGGTGCCGAAGCCGAGCCTCTTGAGGATGTTCATGGGGCGAAGGACGAAGGCGATGCGATGGGGGGAAGAAGGAGGAGGAAGGGAAAGATGAACAGAAGGGAGGAAGGGTTGCGGTGGATGGAGAAAGAGGAGTGCGGTGCGGGTAAGGAAGAAGATAACGAAGACGGTGGCAGTGACTTTAGCATCATCTCCTCCCAACCGCCGAGGAAGTTCCTACAGGTTTATATATAACTGGGGAATCGGTTGGGGGAAAGTCCTCAAAACTTACCGATGACAGAAAATAAGGATCCACTCATTTTGACTATCAGATAGGAAAGAATGAATGTTGTCTGAGTAGTCGAAGACTAGGACTGAGAGGGTACAGTTTTAATGGGATGAAATGAAACACTCCGTTGGTTTTGTTGTACGAAGGATGATGAATGGTCGTATCCGTATCCGTATCCGCATTTGCCTATCAGCGTTAAGTAGATAGAGCGAGGCTTGGTTTTATGCTTCCCAGCCCCTGAGGAGGGTGGCACGAGCCACCCGGCTCACGCCCAGGGCGAAGGCCCCCATCCTGAGGTTGCAGTCGTGAGTCTTGCACGTGTCCTTGATCTTGTTGAAACCTCTCGTCATGTACTTCTTCAGCTCCGCGTTCACCTTCTCTTCGTCCCACATGAACCCTTGTATGTTCTGCGCAGCATGGCGAACATTGCAGACAAGCAAAAACTCTTAAAAGGTGCAGATGCTAAACTTTTTGGCCTTGCATTGGATGAACGTGTTTCCGTACCTGAACCCACTCGAAGTAGCTGACCGTGACTCCCCCGGAGTTCGCATAGATGTCTGGTAGGATTACGACTCCTTTCTTCGACAAAATCTGTCAATGTATGTAATGATGATTATGACTCCGTTTTTGAAGAGGAATGAGGACGAGATATACCTCATCGGCTTCTGGGTCTGTAGGATGGTTGGCGGCCTCTATGATGAACTTGGCCTTGACATTCGCGGCATTGTCCCTTCACGAAGCAGCAGATTGTCAAAATCGGTCGGAGATGGTTGATCCTGCCCTGAAGACTTAACCAGGGAAGAAGTAGGTGGCTAACCTGTTTAGAACACCGCCCAAAGCGCACGGAATGAGAACATCACATTCGTGCACGAGCAGTTCAGTCGTATCCATGTCATCTCCTCCGTGGAAGCCCTCAAGGGTGCCCGTGTTGTTTTTATGAGCGAGCAACTCCGGGATGTTGAGGCCATTCGGATTCTTAACCGCTCCGGTGATGTCACTCACAGCGACTACCTTGCCACCTCTTTTGTGAATTAGCCTCGCTACCCATGATCCTACATTCCCAAATCCCTGGAAACACAGTCGACACAACCATTTTTCAGAAGTTTGAGGGTGTCTGCAAATAATGCAGCAGAGAGTTCAATGTATTCACCTGAATGGCGAACTTGAGATTGTTAATTGACTTCCCATACTCAGCTAGTAAGGCCTCAGTGGCAAACACACAACCACGGCCAGTTGCGGCATCCCTGCCTAATGATCCTCCGAGATCCTACACACCCACGTGTGAATGTTATGTGAAACGGCTAGCAGAATGGACAAAACTCATGAGACATCACAACGCAACTGCGAGAACAAGTTTAGCATCTTACAATTGGTTTCCCTGTCACAACAGCTGGCGAATGGCCGTGAAACTTTGAGTACTCGTCGAGAATCCATGCCATGGTCTGGAAAACACGATGGACGTGGTTTAACAGATGACATCAAATAGTTCTAACAGCATTGGGATACTGCAGTAGGCAAAGCAAAGGCAGCCAAACCTGAGGATTAGTTCCCATGTCAGGGGCAGGGACGTCGGTATGAATCCCAATGAGATCATGGATCTTCTGGGTGAAGACACGAGTCAGACACTCGAGCTCACTCAAGCTGAGGTCCTTGGGGTTACATCCGATGCCGCCTTTGGCTCCACCATAAGGGATGTCGGCCACTGCAGTCTTCCAGGTCATCAGTTGAGCCAGAGCATTCACCTCATCTGGGTCGACCTCGGGGTGATATCTGATGCCACCTTTCATGGGACCACGAGCATTGTCGTGCTGCACCCTGAACCCGACGTATGTGGCCAGGCTTCCGTCGTCCTTGGGGATGGAACACTCCACCTGATATCAAACGAAAATAAAAAGGTGATCCGAATCAGAAGCATATAGAGAAAGAAGAACAAACTAAAGGCTTTAGTAGATTAGGAAAGAAAGAGGGGGAGGGGGGACCTTGATCTCCCTGAAGGGGATGAGGAGGCTGCGCTCGAGCTTGGAGTCCAAACCCAGGATGCGGGCGGAGTGCCTGAAGTTGCGGTTGGTGGCGGCGAGTGCGTTCATGATGGCTCTCTATAACGATTATCCCCCAAAATAAACCAGAGAGTATAAAGAGAAAGGAAAGGAGCTGCTTCCCTTTGTTTGATTCCTGGGATTCTCCTCTTTTGGTGGGTTGGGGGGGTGGACTGACTATATATACAAGGACGTCAACGAAGAAGATGATGAAAAGTGGTGTGGGACTCGAGAAATCAGGAAAAGAGCTACCAATAATATGCCACGTCAGATACGCGGCGGTTCGAAGATGCCGAATAAAACTAACAGCCCCTTGGCACTGTCCATAGTATCGAATTCATTCATATCAACCACGATTAAATCCGTAATCTCAATCTGATCCGCCGCGTCTGATCCGACTCATCTTATAATCCCAACGTGAGTTGGGTTTGGGCTGTCGGTCAAACACATCCGCCTTCTTGGGATCATTTGGGAACAGGGGATTAATGAAGTTCTTAATTAGTGCCTGATTAGCAGTAAATATCCATTGCTGGAGATGAAATCCTCTATTCTACTGTTATCCGACCACCTTCGAAAATGGGGTTTCTATCATCCCATATGTGTCGACCTAATCCCCCCCCCAGCAAGCAAATCACATGCCAAAAAATCTTCATTTTATATGTCATCGCAATCCCAACGCAGGCAAATTATGCATTAAATATCTAACTGAGAGCAGCAGCAGCAGTTCCCGGGTGCACGTTCTCCAACAGCAGCCCTGATTAACTAATAAAAAAAAGAAGCCCGGTTGCGTGAAGCATCAATCAATCATCCTATGCAGACTCCCAACCCGGGTTTGGTTGACATGAGGCAAGGACTCCCTTCTTCATATTACAGTCTCTTAACTCTCCAGTTTAAGGCCAGCAGCAGTTACCCATAAGGCAGGTTTTCTCCCCACATATTAACCACCATCCTCTCTAGTGTGTTCCGTCATTTGCTCACCAGACCCGCCTGTATCACAATGTCGTCAAGGCCAGCACTTCAGTTACCTGCAACACACATACGTAGAAAATTAACCAAAATTATAAGGACACCTTTTTGCAAGGAAAGTTGATTCCCCAGTGCCAAGCATAAAGATAAGATATACCTATGGGACTCGCTCCTCGAGGTGCAAATACGATATGTAAATAACAAAAGGAGTTTGGTTCAATTTAATTTACCAGAGGAATTAGAACCACAGCCTTCAATAAATTTTCCTTTCGAACGCGATAATCAAGTTGAATCTTTCCTGCAGGCTCAGATGTGTTCCAGTCAGTCGCCGAAGATTCTCCAAGGTGAAATAAGATTTCAGAAGGAAGGGAAAGCGCACGAAAGCCAAGGGAAAGATTAGTGGCATACTTCCTCTTCCTTCGATCAACGGCAACATTTCTAATGTCATTCCTGGGAAGGGACGATCCAGGTGGCACAGCATATTGCATTGGAGAAAGGACAGCAGGTGCAGGAGACACAACAGGAGCTGAAGCTGGAACTGAAGGAACAGGAGGAACAGTTGATGGAAGAGCAGCAGATGTGGGAGGTGCCACAGCAGGTTCTGGAAGTGGCCTCGGTGCTATGTGCTTCAAGCGATTATTTCTGTAATTCTTCCAGAAAAAGAATTGCTGTCGATGTGCCAACTCCTGGGGCAGTTTGTCATAAAAAGGTCTTCAGACACAATGATAAGTGCAAGGTCCCCAATCACAAACATACAGAAAACTAAAAACCATGATCAGTGCAAAACACAGAACTCTCACTACACAACCCTGTCAAATTAAATGCACATTAACTATCTCAACAGTTAAAAGGAGGACCTTATGAATATGGTATGTAATGGACACCAGATAGAACATAAAAAAACCCTAACATATCTTCCCGTCAATAAACGGAAACATTGCCCTCCAAGCATATCCGCCACAAAATGAAATTATTGCCCGTCAAGCCTTCCTCCACTGGTAGCTCATTAAGTAAAAGAATGGTAGCAATAAGTCAACATCTATATAGCCAACCCCAAAAACTAAGAGCAAGAAAGAAAAAGGAATACGGGTATCATTTTTGTACAATGGATCGAACATAAAATAAGCAACTTCCAATGATGGAGACAAAAAGTGAAACCTTATTTCCAGGATGTGCCATTGCATTTCGGAAGTTTGCATTCTGGAGAAGTTCTAGAAAGTACAGGCAATGAGGATACCTGACAATATTATCATACCAGCCACCAGGAATCAGTCAATGGAATAATAACAGTTCATGTTGTTTCATAAAAAAGTCGCATCAGTGGATAGCAGCTACTCAATGAAGAAATTAGATTGAGCAGTAACCACTCATAAATCAACTGAACTCACAACTCACGAGTCTGTAGCCAGGAACGACAAACGGGCAGCATAACTGGAAATTCGGCGAGGAACTCACATGATAAACTTGACATACTCGGGGCGCTTCCAATACATGAGGTATTTCAAGTATCCAATGAAGGCCTCGTCTTCGAAGTACCGATTCTGAGCCAAATCTAAGGCAGTTATAACATAACACTGAGGTTCAGTGACGTAATTCAGCGTGATTTAATTCGAAATACACTGAGGGGTCACTGCATCATCTCCAACCAACAACATAAAAACTCATACAGTGAATGTAGGTGGGATTGGCCAAGCACTGCACGAACTCGAGCTCCAGCAAAAACCTTTGTCGCCCATCGTCGGGGTCGTTATACACATTCTTAGGGCTGTAACGCCACGACCAACACCCAAAACAAGCAAAGAGAGATCGCCTCAGGAAAGATGCATCCCCTGCCCCGAACCAATTTCCGAAGCAAAAAACAAAAGGAAAACGAAGGATTTTCAGGGCTTACGGAGAGGGAGAAGCCGCAGCTTTCGCTTCTTCTGCTGCTACCGCAGCATCGTCTTCACTGGAGGAATCCATGCCCAAACCCTAAAAGATCAGAAGAACCGCCGACTTCGATTCGATCCCGACGCCGCGATTGTCGTCGGCCCGGAGGACTCTGACCGGGGAGACGGACGGCGGGTCGCTGTTGGACTAACTAAATCTTGTTTCGAGGAAGGAGAGAAAGAAGTGGAGCGTGACTGGAGGCCCATATGACGGCCCAACTTAAATTTTTAAGGCCCATGAAGCTGTCCAAGTAATTTGTGGACTTTTTTCTCTCAAACTCCATTGCCCTATTCTAACGTGCAAATGACAACATAAATGGTTCGAAACTAAAAGTACAATCGGCCCTAAAACTCCGGCAAAACGAGATCAGTCTACTCCGGCCATCTTCGATGTGAAACACTATCAATAGTTGCGACATTTATGGCGCTGGGCGCCTGAACCCTGGAATCCTCCAGTGTAACGAGAAATGAGGGTCGCGACTCAACTTCATCCATGGATGAGGTAAACCGGGATTGATCAGTACGGCCTGTATCGCGTGGGGTTCCTGAACCTCGGAATCCTCCTGAACAACGAGAAGCGCCATTAATTTACAGAAATGATCTTTAGCTCTTAAATTTATCTACCTACATCCCTAGTGTGGCTATAAGAAATCATTTGACAGACGGGCTTCCCTTTTACGAGCAGCCAAGATCATGCTAAGCCACATCTGTTCACACAGCCTTCCACAAGTAATTTAACAAAACAGTTCCTTTCAGAGAAATAAAGGACAGGCGAGCAACACTAGAATGCTTACATCTTTCGTAGATCGTCCATAAACTGTCTAATAGAAATAGACAAAATCATTAATTGTAACGTCTCCCAATAGCAGAAAGGACATCTAAAGAATAGGCTGATATTACTAGGGAACTGACACTACCTATCATCAACAATCACTGTAGGAAAAAAACCTTACCCATAGCCATAAGGCGAATATACGGGAGCATAAAACACAGGAGCGCCGGGAATAAATGGTCTTCGAGATCTAAAGCCGGGGACTGCGCCAGCCTGCCTTCCCCGATATTGCTTCATTCCAGGAATGTTTGTTCGCTTTGCAGAAACCTGTCAATTAGAAAACAAAAGAACGCTCATTAGCAATAGCAACATAAATTAGCATTATCTGAACAAGTTCTAAAAAATTACTTTCAACGACCTTCAACAGACGGCCATGCAACTCTGTTTCGTTCAACAACAGTGCATTTTGAACAGCATCAACCTCCACAAACTCGACATAAGCAAATCCCTTGGGTTGACCATACTTGTCAGTGAGAATGGTAACTCGATTGACCATGCCACAAGACTGGAAATGCTGCTGAACTTCCTCCGGTGTGCAGGCATAGTCTACCTGAAGTTCCACAACAGGCGCAAATGAGTCCAATGTAAGACAACAGTGCCAAGTTTACCTTAAATAGTCAACACTGAAAGAAGACAACACAGATAACCAAATAGGTCACTTAAATTAACTGTAGCTCATAATTGAAGCCAAGGGTTTGGCATTGCATGATATTTACTATTTATTAACACTCTCACTCCAGTGTTAGGCATAGCAAAAAACATGTCAAAAACCTCTCTTTGGATTCTATATTTACCATCTAACCACAAGATTCAACCAACAAACTACAACCCCAAATTGAAATGTACCTTCTATCCTCAGTTATGGGCTACCCTCCTCTTCCCAGATGATATTTGTCTATCACACCCCTCTCCCCCAGCACAAAAACAAATTATGACAGACACACAGCTTTAGTTTCAGATTGTGTTTGTCAATTTCTGGTTTAAACTATTGTCTGCAATTTTTCATCCGTATGTAGACATTACGGAACCAAAGAAAAACAGCGTATGCAGCATACACCTAAAGCAAAAACTCACGTTTCCCACATAGATGGACCTTGAATCAATCTCCTCTTTCTCAGCCAAGGTTGCAGATGCAGTGGAGGAATCTGTCAATTAAAACCTCTTAGACCCTGGGACCCATTACAAAATCAGAGGATAACAACTAACATAGTGATGAATAGACGTCACAGGTCACAAAACAGCCAATTAACAGATGATGTATAGAAATGATTCTTTATTTAAATATATTCAGGCAGTTAGCAACGCGATTCGGCGCAAATATTGAGCGTAGCGGCCATTATCTAATCAGGTAGAATTGCCATGTTATGTAGTGCAATGATCTGATAGTATCCCGTGACAGTTGGTACTTCTAACCAAAAGTTTTCCAACAGAAGAATTCGGGCGACACTAGAACTGACGCCAGAGAGACTTAAGGCCCTGACAAGCAGAATAATCTCCAGATGGATGCATGCTTCCCAGTGAAGAGCGAAAGGGAACTATCCGCTACGGGTTTCAAGCCAGTGAAAAACTGCAAAATTAGACTGAGGGAGAGGGGGGATTCAAATTGACCTGGAGCGGATCCCATCTCCTTCTCCACCTTAGCCTGCAACTCGCGGAGGGCGCCGGCTTCCTCCTCGATTTCCTTGAGCCTCTTCTTCATGTCCTCCAGCTCCTAATCAGCGGCGAACAACCCCCCCCCCCCCCGGGCGCCCACTCACAAAATCAATCCAACAGGACGAAAGCAAAGCAGGAGAAGCCACAAAAGACTCAGAAACACAAACCTTGGAGCCGGAGCCGGAGCCGTCGGGGAGAGGATCTTCGTCGTAGAACTCGTGATCGGCGTCGCCTTCGTCGGGGATCTCCCCGCCGTAAACCTCGTGCTCCTGCGCCTCGTCTTCCTCCATGTTCTCGGCCCTACCCCGCTCTCCTCCGCCGTCACTTGGAAGGAGTCACTCTCCTTCGATCGGATTGGGGAGGCGGGTCGGGTTTTAAGGGATCCGTTGTTTGAATTCAAGCCCACGGGGTTTCACACCCTTAAATAATAATATTATTAAATTATTATATAATGGAATTTTTTAAAAATCGATTAATTATAAATTAATTACATTACGACGAATAAATCCTTCTTTCTTTTACAAACTAAAGCAGTGTTTGGTAACTTTTTAGCTATCTGTGCCAGGACTCCTCGCAGGCCTCGTGCCTGGACCATGAGAACCTCTTGTTGGGGTTACTCTTGAACCTCTTCCAGTCCGCGATGGCCTTCGTCAGGTCGGTCACCTTGGCTCGGATCGTTTTGCAGCAGTTGGCGTGGACTGTCGCAACCTGCTTGACGTCCTTGCTGTTTTGGCAGAAGCTGCTGAACCGGGTGGTGTCCAGAATCCGGAACTTCACCCCGAACCTGCCGAATACCCCGCCCCGCAGCATCTGGACGAGCATGTCCTGCTCGTGCAGACTCGTGCCCACCGTTCGGTTCCTTTGGTTGTGCCACTCCTGGAACAGGGCAACCGTTCTGTTGTTGGATCTGACCATGTAGAAGCCTGCGTTGATGGGGTTTTTCACGGACCACGGGTTCCCGTTGAACCGATCCGCGCTGATCTGGAAGTCCACTCTGGGGTTGGGGTCGAAATTGGGGAATGGATCGCGCAACCACAGGACGTCCGTGTCCTGTGAATAGTTGAAGCGGTTTTCCAGAGAGTTATGCCGGGACCAGGAAGAAAAGTCAACTTCTGAAACGAGGCCAATCAAGAAGAAGAGGAGCTAGAAAAGAAGAGCATCGGCCGTTAAGTCCACGTACCGTGAAGACCACGCTGTAGCCGCGGGTGAGGATGTCCCTAAGCAACAAGATCCTCCTCCACATGATCCTTAGGAAGTCCTCCGACAGGAACAACTTCTCCCCCTCGAGGCTCCCACCACCCTCAATCTCCAGGTGGTAGCAGTGGAGCCTCAGGAAGCGGCACCGCTCCATGGAGGTCGAATCCAGGACAACCACCAGTAGGTGCTTCACCAGCCGATGGGTCCCCTCCCCGAGCCAGAGCGCATCCAGGAATATGTCAAGCAGCGGCTTGTCCCCCTCCACGTAGGCCTTGTTCAGTACGGTCACCACCACGTACTTGTCTTCCGTTGCAGCCTCCGTCAGCACCTTCCCCAGCTCATCGCTATAGTCGCCCCATTTCACGGTCTGCAGACGGAGCAAAAACACCCCTTATAACAAACCCAGCCAAAATTCAACAAGGGAGAGCCATGCCATGAACTGCAGCACGCATACCTCATCGGGCGGAGGGAGTTGCACAGGTGACTCAGCCGGCATCCAGCAGAGGAACGTGTAGACAGCGCCAATCAGGAGGAGGCAGAGGACGGCAAACTTAACCCGATCCTTGGGGATTTCCCATCTCAGCATGGCTGCTAGGCCTGGTTTGGCATCCAAGGGGGAGCCAGTGGTTGTGACATGTCTAGAGCCACGGCAGGCATCATCATCAGGACCCGTCATGGCGAGGTAAGGCTTATTGTAGTCCTTTTTTTCCGCCAAACGCTGCCCGACTAATAGGACCGTACTAGCTGAGGAAAGTAGAAAGATACAGGGAGGGTGGCTCAAACTAGTTGCCAAACTGAGGATGAGGAGGAGAAGCTTTGTTCAAATACTAATATGATATCCCCGCATCTGACCAACAGGAGACGGCGAGGCTCAGATTGGTATTAAACAAAACATTAAGTACCTTATTATTATTATTTTAATCCCATAAAAGGAGAATCTTTGTGTTATATTTCAGATTTTCTGTAAAGGGCGATTCTTTTTTTAAAAAAAATTAAAAAAATTTTAATATATTTGGTTATATTCTTGACTTGACTTTTCTTTAATTGGTATTTGGTTCTGCTAATTATTAAATGCATTGATGATGTGTGCTTGACCAATTGGGATTGAATGGAACAGAGGGGGTAAAATCATCAGGCTGGCCTTTTGAAGGAATTAATATTTGGGGGAAAAAGGCATATGATATTAGAGACAGGCTGGGTGGGTTGTGGGGGGGGGTGGATGCCAAATGGGTAGATGCCAAAAGAAAAAATACTCACTGCAACTTGCAAACGCGACTCCCCTCCTCCTCCTGTCCATCACATGTTCGACCAAATTATGTGGGTCGTTAATTTTGATGCGATGGAGTCGACTAATTGGCTTTGTTTCATTTTAAGGTAGCCCTAAAATAATCATAAATAAGATATACAATTTTAAAATTTATTTTTATTTTTTTTAACATGTACAACCCCGGCTTCCTTATCGTATATCTTCGAAGTCGAAAATTATAAATTCGAAAAAATCAAATTTTCCGAATTTAATTTTTAAATTTCACGTTATTATGTAAATCCGTTGAATAATGTTATAAGCATTTGTAAGGGATTAAACCCCCACCAGTTCATCCTGTCCCGTTTATTTGTTTGTTTGTTTGATGTAATAAGATCGAAAGAGAAGGGGACCAGAGACTGAAAGACTAAAAAACCAAACCAACCAGTCCAAGAGCCCAGACCTTAGACCATCGCCGGCCATGTTCATGCTAATTAACTGTTCCAACTGCCGCACCCCACTGCAGCTTCCCCCCGGCGCTGACTCCATCAGGTGCGCCCTATGCCACTCCGTCACCCTCGTCGCCGATCCCAGCGGATTCCACTGCCGCCAACAACAACAACAACAACAGCATCGTCCTCAGGGAGGCAACTACTACCCTCCCCCGTTCTCTCCGTCTCCCTATGGTCACGCCCTGCCCGGCCCTCCCCCTTCTGCCCATGGCAGCAAGCGCGCCCTCATCTGTGGGATCTCATACAGGAACACCCCCAATGAGCTCAAGGGCTGCATCAACGACGCCAGGTGTATGAAGTACCTGCTGGTCAACCGGTTCCGGTTCCCAGAATCCAGCATCCTTATGCTTTCGGGTGTGTGTGGCTTCTTTTCCCCTGTAGGTCTTCTTTTGCTTCGTCGTTAGGATCGCGATGGCTCGTTTGTGTTGGGCTTTAAGAAATGTTTCGTGGCAGAAGAAGAGGCGGACCCCCTGAGGCATCCCACAAAGCACAACATGAGGATGGCGATGCAGTGGCTGGTTCAAGGCTGTCGTCCCGGGGATTCCCTCGTGTTCCATTACTCGGGCCACGGATCGCAGCAGAGGAACTACACGGGGGACGAGGTGGACGGGTTAGACGAAACCCTTTGCCCATCTGACTTCAGGACCCAGGGGATGATAGTCGATGACGAGATCAATGCGGTGATGGTCAGGCCTCTGACTCCTGGGGTCAAGCTCCATGCCATCGTCGATGCTTGTCACAGCGGCACTGTGTTGGACTTGCCGAATCTATGTAGAATGGACAGGTTAGGACTCGCCAAAAGTTCAAGTATGCCCGATCCAATCGATTTCTCTCATGAGCCTCCCGAGTTTCCTGCAGGAGCGGACAGTACGTGTGGGTGGACGAAAGCCCTCCGTCGGGTACATGGAAAGGCACGAGCGGAGGAGAGGCGATCTGCTTCAGCGGATGCGATGACAGTCAAACTTCAGCGGATACGGCGGTAGGGCATGCTCCTTGGAAGCCTCCCGTATTTGGCAACCTCCACACGTCAAGCGAAACTTCTCATAAATTTTTTGGTGATTTTGAATGGTGGTGGTGGGGGGGCAGGCACTATCGAGGGTGACTTCGACGGGTGCGATGACTTACGCATTCATCCAAGCCATAGAAAGGGGACACGGCAGCGCCACATATGGAGTATTGATTAACGAGATGAGGGCAACAATCCGGAACGCAAACACCGGGACCGGGGACATGGACGGGGGCCTGGTGACATCCCTTATAAGCATGCTTCTAACAGGGGGACCGCTCAGCACTCGGATGAAACAGGTAAGGCAACAGCTAACGACGCAGACGATGGCCTCCCTTACTTCGAGAGTTAATGCGATGATCCTTTGTTTTGTCGAAAAACGCAGGAGCCGCAGCTATCATCCAACCAGCAATTCGATGTGTACAGGAAGCCCTTCTCCCTGTGATCCATTGAGTTTATCATACCTTTCGTGTTGATTATGAATACCTCTCGATCTTGTATCGGAATAATGAGGATTGTACGGATGAACAGTTCGTTTTAAAAAAAATTCGGCAAAAACGGCCGAAGTTTTGTAAATTGGTGAAATCCCGTCGATGGGGCGCGTTTTGAAACCGCGCCCCCGGGATAACAAAGAGGGCGGGTTTTGAGAACCCGCCCTCGGTGTAAAATGCAAGGGGGCGGGTTCCCAAAACCCGCCCCTATGGGCAGTGCACACATACCATGAAGGCGCGTTTTGAGAACCCGTCTTTCCATGAAGACGGGTTCTCAAAACGCGCCCCCCGGACACTAGGAAATTTTTCAAGTGCACGGGGGGCTTCCTCTTAGTCCCAGAAGGGGCGGGTTTTGGGAACCCGCCCCTTTCCCATGTCCACCAGGGGCGGGTTTTGGGAACCCGCCCCTTTCCCATGTCCAGCAGGGGCGGGTTTTGGGAACCCGCCCCTTTCCCATGTCCAGCAGGGGCGGGTTTTGGGAACCCGCCCCTCTCTTACTTTAACAAGGGGCGGGTTTTCAAAACCCGCCCCCGCCCCGCCTATAGACAGGTCGGCTTCTTCCTCCCCCCGACTTAAGCGCCTCCCCCGACCTAAATCTACTCCGTCCCTCCCCTCCCCGGCCGTCTTTGTCTGCCCGCGCGTCCCACCTCTGCCCGGCCGCCCGTTCATCGTCTGCCTGGCCGCCCGTTCGTCCTCTACCCATCCGTCCGTTCTCTGCCCTAGATCCGCCTCCGCGTCCCCGTTGTGTGCCCTAGATCTGTCCATTCCTCCCGCCTCCACTTCCCGCCATTCCGTCCGTTATTGTAAGCGTTTCACGCCGTTAGATTAGGTTTTGTCGATTTTAGAGTTATTTTGAATTTAGGGTTAGGTGAATTTAGGGTTAAGTTTAATTTAGGGTTAATTGAAATTAGGGTTGATGTTGGGTTTATTTGTAGGTATTTGGAAGAGTTGAATTTAGGGTTAGTTCAATTTAGGGTACGGTGAAATTATAGTTATTTGATAGTAGTGTTATTTGATTTGTGTTTGATTAGATTTATGTGTTATTTGATTTGTGGTTATTTGAATGTAGAGATTAATTGTAAATTTTTAAAATAATTGTAGGTATTTGGAAGTCGATTGAAGCCGTTATTCTCTATATCGTAAGTACTATCTTACGTTTCTTCAATGTCGCACGTACATTTACTGTTGTATGGAAATGGGAAGGTTATTTATAGTAGTGAAGGAGTTGGTTATAATAGGGGTCCTCTGAAACGTTTAAAGGTATCGGGTGAAATCGATTATGTGCAATTAGAAAGGGTTATCTCAAATGCAATGAGATTGAATGAAGGAAGTAGGTTGGAAATATGTCATAGATATCCCGTTCCTTCGTATACCGCATCTGGCATTAAGTTTGTGTTAGTACCTATTGGTGATGATGAGGATGTGAGATTGTTGTGTGAATTTGCTATGTGCAATGACGATCGCATTCAAGAAATATATGTTACATCAGTTTCTGCTCATTATGGCAATGAAGAGAGGGCAGGAAGTTCAAGAAGTATGCATGGTGGTAATGTGAGGAATGAGATCGTAGGAGTAAATGTTAATGAGGGGAGCTTTAATGTGCATGACCACCTTGTAAATAGGAATGTGGGTGAAAGTAGTCGTCGGTTGAATCCGGTGATCGAAAGATGTAGCCGTTACGAAGGGAATGACGGGGATGGTGATAATGAGGAAGAAGGTAATAATGAAGAGGATGATGATAACGATGGGGAGGATGATAACGATGGGGATGGTCATGAATATGATGATTATGAAGATGGTGATCCGTTTGATTGTTTAGAACGTGACTTAGGCGATCAAGGAGTGGTAGACGAAATGATGTATCGGCAATATGAGAATGATATCCTTGAGTCTATAGTGAATTCCGATAATGACGTCGATACTGATGAGGAAATGTTTAACGGAGTTGATTTGGAAAACGATCAAGAAGGGATTAATGATGCTGGTCCGTCTAGAAGACGGTTGGAGAAACCTCTACCTTTCTATCTTGATAGTGCTGATACTGGGAAGCTGATTATGGAGGAGGACGATGATGTTACGATTACAGATGATGCTGAATCTGTGGTTGAATTTCGTAAAGGAATGAGGTTCAAAAATAAGAAGGAACTCATTAAGACGGTGAACACATTCTGCATCAAGAACCATTACAATTACGATATCATCGAGACGGATAAGATTAAGTGGGCCGTTATCTGTTCGGAGAGTGGGGGTGGTTGCAAGTGGAGATTACGTGGGAGGCAACGTTCTTGTGATCATGAGTTTGAAATAACAATTGTTGGTGAGCCGCATACATGTTTAAATGCAGTGCTTACTCAAGATCATCCTCGGATTGATTGTAACTTCATGGCTCCATACTTTCGTATTTTTGTTAAGGAATCTCCAGAAGTGAAAGTTTCGTTCCTACGGAATGTAATAAAGGAGAGATTCGGGTACGAAGTTAGTAGGAGACGTGTATGGGATGCGAAGAGGAAGGCAATTTCACTTGAATACGGTGATTGGGATGAATCCTATAATGAGTTGCCGCATCTTCTTAATGCAATTAGAAGTGCCAACCCCGGAACAATTGTTGATTGGGGTGAATGTTGTAATGTTGGGGAAGTGACGGATTTTTATTTTCAGAAAGTGTTTTGGGCTTTCGGTCAGTGTATTCAAGCGTTTATGCATTGTCGGCCGGTGGTGAGCATTGATGGCACTTTTCTATATGGTAAGTACAAGCATAAATTGTTAATTGCATGTTCAATGGACGGAGAGAACCATATTGTGCCGCTTGGTTTTGCCTTGGTTGATGAAGAAAGCTACGACTCATGGAGTTGGTTCTTAAGATGTCTAAAGGGGTATGTTGTCGGTGGTAGGACAGGAGGTGTATGTTTAATTTCCGATAGACATTCTGGAATACAAGCGGCCGTGAATGATCCTGAGGTTGGTTGGACTCCTCCGTTTGCACATTGGCGCTTTTGTCTTAGACACGTTGCAAGTAATTTCAATACGAGGTACAAAAATGTAGTATGTAAGAGGAAGTTGGTAGCCGCAGGGAGGAAATCAATGACTTTGAAGTATAACAACATGATGAGAAGCTTGTTTCAAACATTGCCAGAAGCTGGTGAATTTTTCGCAGAGATGAGTGCAGAGCAATGGACTTTGAGCGGAGATGGATTTTATAGATATGGTCTTATGACTACGAATTTAAGCGAGAGTTATAACTCCGTTATCAGAGGTGCCAGAAATCTTCCGGTTTCTGCTCTGGTCAGAAAAGTATGGTATAATTGCGTTTCATATTGGATATCTCGACGAGATGATGCAGATTCTGCGTTGCAAATTGGCGAACGTTTCACTAACGTTTGTCAAACGAGGTTATGCAAAGGCATGGAGAAAGGCAAACGATTCGAAGTCGTTCTTCTCGATCGACAAGAGGGTAGATTTGACGTAAAGACTAAAGGAAGACATCGTGTGAAATATGTATTTCTCCAAAATCGTAAATGCAGCTGTAAGAAGTGGCAAATATTTCGCATACCTTGTTCTCATGCGTTGGCATGTTATGCATTCTTGCATATTGATCATACGGCTGTCATAAGTCGATTCTACTCATTCGAGTGTCAGAAGGCCGTATATGCTTCACGTTGGCATTCTTTTGATTGCAAAGAAGACTGGGCGGAATATCGTTTCCCTATAGTCAATCCTGACCCGACAAGGGTCAGGCCACGTGGGCGTCCAAGGTCATCACGTATACATAATGAGATGGATATTAGGGTTCGATCTCGGAGTACTAGTTGCTCATTATGTAAAAAGGAAGGTCATAACCGACGTAGTTGTCCTAATCGTAATATTTGTAAGTATTTTATCTTCCGATTTGAAATGTTATTACTGTTACATTCTTATGGAGTCCAAATCTGCTTAAATTGGCTTACAGGAAATGCGTCCAGGGCCAAGGAAGAGTGATATCCTTCATGCTCAAGGAGAGCATCGATCCACGGCTGTATGGGAAGCCGGATATAATATGGTAAGTCGATTTGTTTACTTTAAAATCATTATATATTCATACATTGTTTAATAATTCGTATTCTCCTTGCAGAACAATGTTCTAACATGCCGTAGGGTTGAGAAATCGCTAAAGGGACTTGCTAGCGATCCACGTATGGATGTCTATCTCCGTCAGGCGGGATTCTACGGAGTGGCGAAGCTTCCATTTATCGCTCTGGATTGGGCTTTGATCACTGCGTTAACGGAACGGTGGAGACCGGAGACGCACACCTTCCACATGGTGCACGGTGAGATGACGGTGACCCTACAGGATGTTGCTATTCAGCTTGGATTGCCTGTTGATGGATTTGCAGTTATAGGTGACACCTCGATATCGGCAGTCGAGGTGTGTCATGAGTTGTTAGGCCGTGTACCTGCTGGAGATAACATTAGGTCGGGTCGTATTAGACTTAGCTGGTTGGCCCAAAATTTCTCTGAGATTCCAGTAGATGCCACTGAGGATGTGGTTCAGATGTACACGAGGGCGTACATCCTTCAGCTTATAGGTGGTATGTTGTTCACTACTAAGTCGGACAACTTAGTACACCTATTCTGGTTGCCACTATTAGCTGATTTAGAGAAAACGGGACAGTATAGTTGGGGTAGTGCATGCCTAGCCTGGTTATATAGGAGCTTGTGCAAGGCGTCTCACCATAAGGCGTCACAGATCGAGGGCCCACTCATTTTACTACAGATTTGGGCGTGGGATAGATTCCCACATGTAGCGCCGTTGAGACGTCGATCTCCTTTTCTAGAGGATATGCCTCTTAGTTATCGTTGGGCCGTAGCGAAGGATGTGCGCACCGTTGCGACGCATGTGCTTGCATCGTACAGAGAGGCCTTCGACAGGCAAAGCAGTGATCAGGTTCGCGAAACGAGCACATAAAGTAATTACATTTGATTGTGTCATATCTCCCTTTAACGTTCTCATTGAATATATGCAGGTCATTTGGCATCCCTACCCTGAACAGCTGATAAATATGCTTCCAGCTTACTGTCGGTCCGGCCAGATGATTTGGCATGCCCGTGTACCCCTGATATGCTTCTACATTGTGGAATGGTACTTCCCAGATAGAGTAATCCGTCAGTTCGGCGATCTGCAGCTGGTACCCGATCAGTGCGACACCAGCAAAGCTCTTCATCGCATTGATCTTCGCGGGAAGAATATGAACAACTGGAGGGAGATCCACCGACAATTTGTGGATATCTGGGAAGATCGGCTCAACTATGTCGTGCCGCTGGAGTGGGATTCACGGAAGAAATATTCCAAGTGGTACGCGAATCATACTCGGCAATATATTTCCCATACAGGATCCATGTTGGGGAAAATGGTAAGTACATTACTTATTTCTATTCGATTTTCCTTGTTTAACATATATTCATTCACGTCGTTACTCTGTGACAGCTGAAGAATTTTAGAAAGATCAAGCTACAATCTGACCAGCCGGATCTCGTCTCTCTTGCCGATGACTCCATGAAAATGCTCAGAGAGTACGGACCGGTTCGACTATATGGTCGAACCGGCGGCTTGGAAGACCAACCGGCGTTTGAGTTCCAAGGCGATGCTGGAGGAGGACAGCACTTCGAGCCAATTGACGAGGAGGACATGCCACATGAAGGACAGCCCTTCGACAGAGATGTGGACATGCCAGAAGCATATGACGATCCCGTATTTGACGAGGAGGGTCATGAAGTGCGGGAAGGGATGCTCATATCACAAATTACTCATGTGGATGACGAGTACTGCACGCCACATTTTGAGGTTGGGTCGAGTTCGACTCCTGGAGCTCCGGTTAAAGGAGCGGGAGAATTTGGGTAAGTTCAATAAAATTTCGAAGTTTCGTTATAGTTAAACTCAATTAACATAACCGTTTCAGGTACGACCATTTCGGAGAGCCATCTCAAGTTACACAGCTATTCCCGGGCGACTCATCGGAGCAGCGTCCCGATCTCGTACAATATGCGAGGAGGAGATCGACTAGACGTAGAGGGAATTAGAACTGTCATCGTTTTTTGTAAACCATTATGTACTTTGATGTTTGGATGTATTTCAGTGATGTTTTACATATAAATCAGTGAATTTTTTTAGCTGTGAAGTGTTTCCTATTGTTGTAACGAACAGGGATGGTTCATTTCTAAAACAAATTGGAGCGCAACATAGTCGGGGCGGGGACGGGTTTTCAAAACCCGCCCTTGGTGGACATGGGAAAGGGGCGGGTTCCCAAAACCCGCCCCTTGTTAAAGTAAGAGAGGGGCGGGTTCCCAAAATCCGCCCCTGGTGGACATGGGAAAGGGGCGGGTTCCCAAAACCCGTCCCTTCTGGGACTAAGAGGAAGCCCCCTCCCGTGCACTTGAAAAATTTCCAAGTGTCCGGGGGGCGCGTTTTGAGAACCCGTCTTCCCATGAAGACGGGTTCTCAAAACGCGCCTTCATGGTATGTGTGCACTGCCCATAGGGGCGGGTTTTGGGAACCCGCCCCCTTGCATTTTACACCGAGGGCGGGTTCTCAAAACCCGCCCTCTTTGTTATCCCGGGGGCGCGGTTTCAAAACGCGCCCCATCGACGGGATTTCCATAATTTACAAAACTTCGGCCGTTTTTACCGAATTTTTTTAAAAACGAACTGTTCATCCGTACAAACCTCTCGGAATAATGTCGGCAGATGGGGACTTGTTTTTTTCTTTTGCCGTCCGTTGAGTCGTTGGGCGGGGGGGGGGGGGGGAAAGAATTCATTATTTGTTATAATAATTGGATGACGATAAGGTACTACAATACAACACACTACTAGAGTTAAAAACGTTATCGTATCGAGTAATCCGAACGTCGTCCGCCACAAACTCTACAAGGGGAGAGTGTGTCTGAGGGGGAGCTCCAACCTCCATCCGCCCTCCCGTCCATGGCCGCTTCCAACCTCTCCGCCGCTCCTCCCGCCTTCCCGCCGGGGGTCGTCTCCCATCCTCCCCATCCTCTCGGCCCTTCCCTCCTCTGCTTCCCCAAGGGGAACTCCCAGCAAGCTTCACGATGGAGGACACGTGTCACGGGCAACGACTTCTTGGGGGATTTCGGCGCCAGGGACCCCTTCCCCGAGGAAATCGAGAGTAACTTCGGGGACAAGGTGCTAGGGTTCAGCAGCACCGAGCACAAGATCCTCATCCCGAATGCCTCTGTGCTTTCCCTCGCCGAGCAGGAGTGTTCCCCTGTTTCCCCTGTCCAGGACCCCATGCCTCAGGAAGAAGCCCGTATGCTCCTCAAGAAGGTATCGTTGTTTGTGCGTCTCTGGCACGGTTGTCCAGCCTCCTTTCTAGAGTGACCATTTAGGCGCATCGGCGGTTGCACTTTCAGGTCGTTGGATGGAGACTGCTGGATGAAGAAGGGGGACTGAAGCTGCAGTGCTTGTGGAAGCTGAGGGACTTCAAGTGTGGAGTTGAGCTGGTGAACAGGATCTTCAAGGTCGTCGAGGCCACCGGTCACTACCCGAGCCTGCACTTGGAACAGCCTGATCAAGTTCGAGCCGAGTTGTGGACTTCTTCCATAGGTAAGTCCCTCTCCACCAGTGCAGTCTCCACGTTCTAAGTGTTCAAATCGTGGTGATCTTATTCCGATGGTTGCCTTCTGATGCTGTTTAGGCGGATTGGGCATGAACGATTTCATTGTGGCTGCTAAGATCGACAAAATCAAGACATCGGATTTGGCTCCCAAGAAGAGAGTATGGGCATAATCGCAAGGAGAATCTGCCGGACTCCTACAATCAGGAATGTCGTGCGAGGTCCCCCAACATATGCATAGAGTAAGGTGATGGTAATTGGAGACTAAGCTCGATCATGAACGAGATGATTTCACACATCCTTTTGCATTCTGAGAATTTGAACTGTTGTTGAAGAGAAAAAGCATGAAATGAGTGTTACACGTCTGACGCCACGACGCTGCATAGGTGGAGTGGAACCAATATAATTAACTAGCACTCCTTCTGGAGATCCAAAACAGTCTGACAATGCCGGATTCGATCAAGAGTACAAGAGAGCAACCGATATAGAAAATTTTCCCAATCATACATCCCCATTCAGGAGCTTCATAAATCAAGCTAAAACCTTCGAGAAGACCCGCCACTGTCCCTCAGCTCCCATGCTGGTTTGGCCTCCTTGGCAATATCACTTTTGATCGCCCGCTGGATCGGCTTAATGATGAAGAAATACTGGCAGCAAGTAAGGAGGGCACGGAATGTTAGGCAGCATCGGATCACATTGCTCAAAATAACTATGAGAACATGGGAATGCTCACCTGGAAAGCAAATATCACCGGAATGAACTCTTTCCACTGCCTATTGGGGTTCGGCCCTTCGATTAACTTTCTATCCACCAATATGGGTTTGCTCCCATTGAGCGCAACCTCTGTGATTGTTTTGACAATATTGGGGATCCACGCAGTCCCATTTGGTAGTATCTGCACCACACACATTATCTAATGGCATCAGATCCTCAATCAGACGTGCTCTACATATAAGAGGAATAGACCTTACCTTCTCGTCACTTTGATTCTTGTTACACCTTCCACTGTTCTCCACTAGAACAACAGGAATATTGAACCCCTGAACCAAGGAAGTCGTTCAGACATTATGGTGCAAAATAGACAACCAGATGCTGCCACAAAGTCAATTTCAAAGGACGGATGACCATGAAAAGGGATTAGTTCAGTTCCTCATCTGCCACCCTTCAACACATGCTTATCATGAACAGTCAATACTTTGGAAAGCATCTCCAACAAATTAAGCACACAGTTCGGGCAATTGATAAACAAAAGTTGCAGCAAAGCAGGTACACCATTTCAACACCGCTCCTGAGCAGATGTTAACAAGCAGGATTACTTAGGAAACCATGGAAAACTTATGGAAGAGTATCATGCTGACAAATTTCAACTCAGGCTATTGAACAGAAATAATTCATACCCATGCATCTTGCTTCTTTATCCTGGCTCCCACACGTAAGACTTTCAGGAGGGATTCCGACCTCTTAGAGAAGAAAACATCATACTCCAGCCCGTCTGGTGGAGAGAGCTGGGCATGCGTGAGCACTACCAGTGCTCTGCGCCAAATATCCTTCCCAAAACTATCCGTGATGGCCTTAATAACCTGCTTATCCATATTATCCACTCTGTAGGCATCCAAACGGTCCACATACAAAAGGATGTCGATCCTTTTGTCTAGAAGGAAACTGAATGACATCAAAGAGTAAAGAAACTCAGGAACCCAACCAGCACAAAACAATGATCCAACAACACCGCCAGTCAACTAACCGTTTGATGATCTCGAGGGTCTGATCATTCACGTATCCGCCTTCAATGAGTCCCGGAGTATCGATGACATTCAAAGTAAACCCAGCGCTCAACCGCGAAACTATGACGGGCCTTAGCCCTTCCGACTGAAGGAACCAAACAACGAGGGAGAACGACATTAAGACTCGAATGGTTGGTCCGGTTGGGAAGGAACCAGGGGGAATACCTGAAAAGCGCTGACAGCGACAGCTCTTTCACCGATGATAGAATTAACGGTAGACGATTTTCCGACCCCGCTCTTCCCCATCACGAGTATGTTCAATGTGTTCACATCCTTGGCAAACACAAAAACGCATTAATTCACGCAGGAGCAAGATCGGATAAAATTGACGCAAGCCTCGGTAGACTCGAAGGGGAGGAGAGACCTGCTGCTTAAGGTCGCCGAGCAATTCGAGAAGCTTGGATTGAGTGGCGGGAGGGAATTGCTGAATGCCGACCCACTCCCTTACCAACTGCGACGCCATGTCTCTTCCTTCCCCCCCCCCCTCCCCCCAGACACCTCGTCCAAGCGTCAAAGCACGACGAGACGGAAGGCTGAGAACAAATCGCCGCCCGAGGAAATCCTGAGAGGAAGGGGATAAAAACCCTAAAACTCCCTGGCCGATGGCGACAGCGACCTTGTAATTGTTGTTGAGAGTCTTCTCCCCTGGCCCTCTCCCCATCTCATCGTCCCGATCCCAACAGCTCGGGCCTCCAACATGGGCCTTTTAGGCCCAACTATTTTCCAATTTTGGGCTTATGGGCCATCATCGGACGAAATTTACTTGAATGGTAGTACAAGCTTTGAAACTTTTACACATGCGTATAGCCAAACATATCTGGCCGGAGGAACGAGGAATTCCCTCAACAAAAAGTGTTCAAGTCATCTGTGCCCCCGTGAGTTTGATGTCTCAAGTAGATTAAGAGTTTGTCGGGTCCTGGTAGGCAGCATATGCAGAGACGCATGTTGCTTCTGCTCATCTGTACTGGCTGATTCTTTTTGTCGAACTACTTGTTGCGTAGGAATCGGAACACGGTTGACGTCCAGATGCGCGACTCGTTTTCCTCTTTGAACATCAGCTTCATGTCTCCCCCGTCAGTCCTCAGGACGATACAGTGGCATGCCCGGGCTTCCCGTGCTCCCTCCACCGCGCCGACGATGGTGTCTGTCGGGATCATAACCGTCATTATGGCATGTTCAGGTCGTGTAAGTATTAAAATGATTGTAAAACTTACATTTTTTTGAAGTGAGGACCGCTCCCCAGGTACTCTTCCTGGCGAAGATCAAGAGAAGACGCATCTTCTGGAGCTTGATGGACACCACTCTCTGCTTCATTTCCCCTGCTCGAAACGAAAGTCATTCATCCTTGGATTGCTGGTACTTTCATAATGCTATTCTCCCCTGGATTTGTGCTTGTTTACCTGTTGGCATGACTACTGGCAGCGGGGTCCGGGAGTTTAGCAGCACTTCAGCTTCTTGGGGGCGGCAGCCGACTGTAGTCCTTGATCTGAGGGTTGCAGCTCCTCGTAAACCTGGGGATTACTCGTAAACAGTTACGCAGGCTTTGTCGCGCATTGTTTGTGTTATGTTCATAAATCACGAATGTTCTCACATGTTGCAGCGCTGACAGTGAGGTCTATCACATCAGATGGCATTTGGGCTGCAAAACCAGAGTTTACGGCAGAAGCAACAAGGTCACTAGGTGCACCAACTGATTCTGCAGCTTCTGCACATACAGCCGCCACTAGTGTGGCTGCACTGGAAACAACATCGCTCATACTGTTCCCGCAGCCCATCGTGACAACGCTATCCTTTCTGCAGTTCATGTCATTTGTTCCAGTGATGGATGCTATAGCGGTGGCTAATCTTACGACAGACAGTGCAGCATCTATGCTGGCAGTGTGCAGCCGAAGCTCCTCCTTTCTCCTTCCATTAGACAACTGCTGGAAGCTGATTACAGGTTTTCCTCCAAACCAGTTTCTCCATCTCAACTGAATCATAGCACAATACACGATTCCTCAGTTATTGCAAATAATTCCTTTCTGTTGTGCTGCGAAATTAAAATCTAATATCGACTCTTATGTTACGGTAGCAGTAAGGAACAATGTAACATTGCTAAAGAAGTTTGGCTTTGTTACCTTCGTACTAATTACTCTCTTCATGATATTTTCTCCATTTTGAGAGTGACTCCACATCCCGTTTATACTGCTAGAATGTGCAGATGGAAATGAAGTTCGAATCATTTCCTTCATCTCTTGTTTTTGTTCATGGTCCTCCTCACTGGAACTGGTTCTCATCTCTGCCTCCTGATTCACTACATGGACGCTATCGGCTAGTGGAAACAACGAGTTCTGCGAAAAGAAGAATTCCCAAGATATCATATGAGAGTAACTCACCACTAGCAAATAGGATCAATGGACATGCTTCAATTCTCGAGAGAGTGACGGATTTTCTTACATTTGAAGAGTTATGCAGAATATCCAAGCCCGGTGGACTCCATGTGTGGGACAAGTACTCCATGGCACTCATGGGACTGGCGAGTACATTTAAAGATTGGCGACAAAATGAAGGTAGCTTCTCCCTCGCTTTCGAGACCCTGTGTCTCTCTGTCAAAAATGCGTCCTGCGAAATCCCCTTCTGTAGGGAGAGATTAGTGGAAGCATGAAGAAGAGAACCGAATGGAGTCATCAGACTTTGAGCTCACAGTATCATTTGGCAGGAAGGGGGAAGTTCTCCGAGAAACTCTTGGGAGTTGCTGGAGCCCTTGATGTTCTTCCATTTCCAGACTGTATGCGCTGCTTGACATCAAGTCTCGACCAATCCAAATAGAAGTCTCCTCGAGGAGAATATGTTACCAAGTATTAGCTGCGTGAAAGGGTCAATGATTGCAGATGTCCTCACAGTTATTTGAGCATGACGGGAATCTCGTAACTAACTGCACCAAGGAACGGATATTTTGTAAGTTATTTGAAATGATAAAAAATGATATGAATTCGCTTTTGTGAAGTTTCAAAGTGAAGTAGGCAATCCAGGCCAGGTCACCGCACTTTCCACTCATTCCGAGCGCATTTCTGTGCCGATGAAAAGCTATGTCTGGGAAGTTGCAGAAAACATGGAGTTGCCGACAGAAAGTGCAGCATCATCTTTCGAATCAGCTTGGCAAACCAATAGCGAGGAGGAGCGAGGCATGACAGGAAGATGGTGTGCTTACATTGGAGTGGAAGAACGGGTGGAGCTGAAGATGCCGTTGGCAGATATTGTCTGCAGGACCATTCCAGAAATAGGATGCCCGATCTCTTGCGAAACACATAGTCCAAAAGCATTGAGGCGGTTGTGCCGGGCTCTGATGGGTTATTTAAGTTGGTGGGGTGAAGATCAATGGTTTCCAACCCACTTTTGGTAATCCAGAAGGCATTCCATGCCATGCCCGTGTTTTTTACTGGATTAAAGAAATGATAAATCATCGAGAGGCGCATCTTCGATCGTCGGGCTTTCTGCTTCTTCTTTAGACATGAAACAAATGAGGAGATGCTTTCTTTATAAAGTAAAGACTAGCGGTATGGATTGGTGAAACCAATTTTCGTCGAATGAGAAGTATCCGAGGCCAGCAGACTTAGAGAAGTGTGTGAATCTGACTTGCAGTGAGATCCAAGAATCGAATTTGGCATTAGGCACGAAGACCATCGACCTGCATTTGGAATGCCACTGTCTGGTGTTCCCTAGAAGCGCCCTTCACTGCTTAACCCCTGCCATCTCCAGATCCTAGTAGTGCCCTGCTTGGGGAAAGGTTTAAATAAAGAAAGAGAACTTTTTACGCAATGGGAAGAACGAGCACACATTTTCATTCCACCGTCGTCCTATCAGATCCGCGTTTGGGTATTTCATCCCAAAGTTGTACGAGGTGCTCGCAACTTGCAAGCTGTACGAGGTACTTGTTTCTACTCTGTCTACACATGGTAATTTTTTACCGTCAACTGTGGTCAGACATGATATAATCAACGAGTAAAATAGAAGTCAGTCGACTAAAGTGTAATGGACTCAGGAGTCAGTCCGCGTCGACTAATCCAGCCTCCGTAGATTGGATCAATCTGTTGAGACTAGAGACCGTCAATAGAACAGGCGAAAAAGGAGGAACGAAGTCATAGTCAGTCCAGTAGAATATGATGGTTGACGGATGATAAAAGCACGTAATGGAGTGCAGAGGGTGGTTACTTAGTGGTTATTTGTCTGTCTATATATAAGTGTACTTTGAATTGTAATAAAACACACGGACAATCACTCCTGACCGGACGAGCATCTGACTGTCTTCTTTCAGTTTTCAAGTCAAGTTTTGTAATAAGATTGAATCGATGACAATAAGTATTTTGCTTTCTCATAGTGTTATTCTCGTTTGATTATACGGCGACCACAGTTTCTTTTCATTTCCTGTCTATATCGTGCGTGTTGGTTTCTTTTACGCAAACATACTCATAACTCGAACTATGCACATATCCAACTCGTTGGATCTGTTCAACATCTGCTCCAACCTGACGCAGCGAGCGCTGATCGGACTGCCCGAGAAACACACGGTTGAACGGGACAACGAACTCAAATCAGAGTTCAAAGGTAAACGAGAGGAATCTCAAAGGTTTTCTTTTTTAAAAATAAAAATGTCTTACATTCGAATGTCAAAGGACTCCTTTATATAGACCATGAGGGGATGAACCCAGCACCCTCATTAAGTCTAGAAACATTTCCCCAGAACCCCTATTAAAGAACCCACATTAAAAGAAAACAATCATAAAATCTGAATGCACCATGCAATGAATCAAAAAAGGAAGATGGATTTCGTGACTCTTCGTCTTCAAGAAAATGGGCTTCAAGACCAAGTCGATCGCCAGACAAGTCGATCGACTTGGGTGCTGGCGAGTAGGCGACATGATCCTGATCGACTTGGGTTTAGGGAGTAGACTCAAGTCGACTTCAGGAAGGAGGTCAAGTCGAGTTGGCCGCATCACAACCTCTCTTCGGCAATATTACAGCGATGATGACTGTTGATGTTCGTGAAATATGAAAAATAAATTCAAGGAAAGTTGGTTGATCGATATATTCTTCTTTTTTATGTTGTTCATTTCTGTTGTTTGTCTTAAGAACGCCAGGAAATTATTCAGACGCATAAGGCATAACATAAGAGTGTCACTTTGACATAGAGAGAACACTGGGACGACAGTAGGAACATAGGAGTACACAACATTCCCGATGCGTCGACGTCCACACATGACAGCAACGGTATCCATCTGAACAAGTTTGACACCAACATAAGCATTCGAGATTTTGTATTATTGAGAGATTCTATGACCTTGAGGTCAAAGGGAGTTGATTGATCACTCCAGCAACTTTGGTCTAGGACTGGAGAGGCTTCTCCAGATCCTCAAGGCTGGTCGGACGGAACCAGGCAGCGTGCTCCAGCACCGAGCTCTCACCAGCATTTGCAGGCTTGGCTGCAAGGGTTGTTGTCTCGTGGCCTGAGGCTGGCCCGAACACCCCAGTCTGAGGGTGTGGCGCCCAATACTTGTCGGACACTGGTCCGATCACTTCATCAGGGACCACTGCAGGGCGGATGTGATCCTCGGGATTCTTGTCATAAACAGAAGCAGTTGTTATCCTCCTGCACACGCATAATGAGCTTGTCATTGTAGGATTACAGTCCAATGGGTATTTGCATAGCCGGAAATGCCGGAAAAGAACAAGAGTGGCACCGACAAACTATGGCGGGCATGCCTTGCGGAGGATGATTAAGATACAGATAAGCCTATGAAGTTAATCAAACTAGAAAAACCGGGCAAAGGGTACTCTATAGCAGTAACAACGAATTAAGGACTCCCAGCTAAGATTACTTAATCCAGATTCGGGAACTTTCGAGTTCAAGAGTTACTGAACTTTCGATGAATGTAAAACCAAGAAACCACGTTGTTCACAAGAAATACAGACCTCGGTTGATCAAAGACACTACTACGTCTGTGCTCATGACTAAATTCTTCTTAGCACGTCATTACTACTACCTAGTAACGTAGACAATCATTTCCAATTCTGTAAAACTATAACCAGCTGCAGTTTCATAATATTTTTATGGGAACTCCAATCCGACTTATCTCAGAACGGATACATAAACATGGATAACGCCGGAAAGGAACAATCCCTTCCGTCCAATTCTGCACCAGAAACCCAACAGAGACGGCGCACAAAAAAAAAACGAAAAAAAAAATAGTTGGGTGTCTTCTTTATGCGGGCACATGGAATGTTCAGGGGTCAGGTAACAAAGCTCCATGGCCAGCCAGGGAGAGGGACACCATGAAAAAGAGAGATCCAATCCAACTGACTCCCACGAGGTAAGTGGAGGGGGTACGAGTTTTCCAGGCACCCATCATATTCAGCCTCAAAAAACCTCCAGGACAACCACTCGAAGTGACATCCAGACCCCCAATGCAACGAAGGGACCAACCCAACACCCAGAAGCATTAATGGTGTCGAAAAAGGGGAGGGGAGGGGGTCCCAAAACTAACGAGAGGACCACCACACCACACCACACTACCCTAAACCCAGAGAAGAAAAACATGTTGATTCTAATCTTTAACCTAAGGCATGGGAAGCTGACACCAGACCTCTCCACCTCCAAATCTCGTTTCTCACCCGAGGAATGTTCCTAACACTTCTTTTTGTTTCCCTTATTTCCAGGGAAATAAATTCTACTTTTCATGTGTTCAAAAAGAGAGTAGGAATCCGATGAGTCGCTACCTCACACACTCCCTCCGGCCCTAAAAAGAGGAACATCAGCAGCTCCCCCAAAAGAGTAGAAGAAGAAGGAGCAAAGGGAAGATAAGGCGGGACGAAGTAGTAGGACGTGGGGGGGTTGACCAGACCACCGCCAACAAAACCCAGAAAGGAATACCTAAGGGAGGGGGAGGGGGAGGGGGATGGCTTCCCGAAGAAAGTGGAGATCCCGAGGGCGGTCTTCCTCCAGCTGGGGGCGGCCATACAAAGAACAAACAAACCCAAATACTAACGAAAAGGGAGGTTAGGAGGGAGTGAGGTGAGAAGGAAAAAACGTGCTTCCTTCCTTGGTTGTTTTCTACCTTTAAATAGAAAGACTGGCCCCGGACAAAGACAAGACGGCCGATCCCACCCCATCCCCATCCCCACCTCACCTTCCCTTCCCTCTGCCGTAGCACGGCAATGGCATTGGCAACTGCACCCACCCACAATTTTATTTTTATTAAAAATACCAATAGCAAACCATGGTTTGGTTTAGATCATTCATTGGGTTTGGGAAATTGCTTGGAGGAATATTATATTACTCTTTACTTTGTTTTCTTTCTCCCTTAACATTATAAATAAAGTTCATTATTACGTACTATGAGTACTATGATTAGAAGATTAACTCCTCCCTGACTCCCCCACCTGTTAGCTAACATACGTGTCTTATATATATATATATATATATAATATAAAAGAGATTGTGTGGTGAGCAATGATTCTTCCTCACATCACAACGCTCCTCGTTATATTAATTGAATTATTTAGTCTGTGATGTTGACGAAGATGATGATGATGATGCAGCAGCAGCAGCAGCAGCATTAGTTGGACCGACCCTTCCCTTGCCTTCTTCCCCAACATTTGCACTCCAATTAAGGCAGATTGATATTAAGATGACTCGATGGAAAGGGACAAAGTCAAGGAAGGTGGGTGGGTGTTTTGATTGGGGAAAGACCATCATCCCCACATCATTTAGAAGAATCCATAGACAATACGAAGGTGATATATAGGACAATACGAAGGTGGTGATATATATAGGACAACCAGACGTTTGGTTTTTTCTTTTCTATTTTTTTTTTTAATCTCTCTGAAGTACGGAACACGCGTAAATGACGTGTCCCCGGTGGATTTAAATAAAAATAAAAAAAAAGCCAACACGATCCCTATCTTCTTCGTCTGCCCCTGCCCCGTTCATTCAGTCACGCCTTGTGACATGACATGGCAATGGCAATCCAAATATTATTGTCTTGAACGAAATTATGACCCGTAAAATTAATCTAGTATGAATTTCAATTTACAAAAAAAGATGTAATTATCAATCATGTCATAACGCTAAATTGGGGGTCAAAAACCATCTTTGTCACGATTAAAAACTAAATTATTTATAAATTGAGTGACGATATTCTGTATTTTTTTCTTAAACTAAACGTAATTCAGAAGTGGGGAGATATCCTTCCTTCTATTTTTCTCCCTCGCGTGGGGTGTTGTGACAGTGAAAGAAAGCTAAAAGCGATTTCTCCCTCGCGTGGTGTGTTGTGACAGTGAAAGCTAAAAGCGACTCAGACAGAGATGAGATTTAAGAAAAAGGAAGAAAGATGGATTCCTTAGCCTTATCGACTAAGGCATTGTTTTAGGGAACGAACGATTGGAGTCAATTTAGGGCACGTCGCATATGTCGAATATTGGGCTCGAGGCCCATTATGAGCCTTTTCATTGTAGGCCCATCAGGCCCACCGAATTTTATGGCATCCCTCCCCAACAGTCCGAAAATCCCCCCTCTAGGTCAGTCATCATCAGGTGGGTCGGTCAGACGTTGAGTGCCCTATTAACATTCATTAGTGGGAATTCTTGGATCGGAAGCACCGGTCCTTGGACGAGGTGGTTACCTGTCATTATTGTCCATTTAATGTTTCCAACGTAAGCAAGACTTGAAGATGTATCCCATCAACGGGTAAAGTATGCTGGGTTTATTCTTCACAGTCCCACCGAAGGACAAACTTGACTCACATTCGTCCAGATGGGTGAACAACTCCCTTTGCCTAAGCCTATTGGGGATGTCCCAAGCCACTAAGACACAGTCACCAATTAAGCGCCTCTTTATCCTGTTGATGTATTCTGACAAGGACCTGCTGCTGCATCTCTCGCCCCTTTATCCTACTATTGCTCTTGAACATGATGAGATAATTGGGAAGTACTTTAGTTGAAGAAAGACGGGAATAAGAAGAAGAGATTGTGGAACAATGAGATGGGGTGTTCTAGATGAACCAGATATTGATTGGATTAATATAAAATTAATATGCGAGAGAAATAATCTCGTGGAATACAGTTCATTTTTAGACGAAATAGTTTTTTTATAACAGTCACATTCTCCTATCTCTCTCACCTTAACTTTTTATAGCAGTCACCTTTAGAAAACGAACCGATTTCATATTTTAATGATGACTTGAAAAAGACTATATATAAAAACGATAAAAAATAAAACCACCCTCTAAATGAAAAATGGAGGACATCGACCTAAACTGTGAGCAACAATCTCGCCAAAAGTGCTTAGGTCGAGCGATTACGCCTCAAAGATAATCGGTTTCGAGAGACCCGGTATAGTCTTAGTTTGACAGACATCGCCTAATAAAAATGGCCAAAGCCCCTGAGCTTTTGTATCCTAGGTTCGCTGCTGTGAGGTCGTATCGAAGGTCCACCCGAAAGACGCCGAAATAGATCAAGAGACCCGGCCCCGAGCTGGTATCACCGGTCCAAGTGGTATGGATCAAAAACCAAGACAGCCATGAGCTAGTTTCAGTGGTATAAAGCCCTAGGTCCAAAGACACCGGCTAACAAAAATGACCAAAGAAGACAGCCCAACGGTATCAAAAAGACCCGGCCCCGAGCTGGTATCACCGGTCCAAGTGGTATGGATCAAAAACCAAGACAGCCATGAGCTAGTTTCAGTGGTATAAAGCCCTAGGTCCAAAGACACCGGCTAACAAAAATGACCAAAGAAGACAGCCCAACGGTATCAAAAAGACCCGGCCCCGAGCTGGTATCAACAGTCCAAGTGGTATGGATCAAAGCCGAAGAAGACAGCCATGAGCTTCAGTGGTATAAAGCCTTAGGTCCAAAGACACCGGCTAACAAAAATGACCAAAGAAGACAGCCCAACGGTATCAAAAAGACCCGGCCCCGAGCTGGTATCAACGGTCCAAGTGGTATGGATCAAAGCCGAAGAAGACAGCCATGAGCTTCAGTGGTATAAAGCCTTAGGTCCAAAGACACCGGCTAACAAAAATGGCCAAAAAAGACAGCCCAGTGGTATCAAAGTCGGAGATCGAGAGACCCAAAAAGTATCAAAGCCGAAAAACCCAATAGGCCTCGTCTGACCAAAGAAGCCGGCCCACAGTAAACCGTAGGTCGAGAGAACCAGGTCGAAAGACCCCGCCTAAAAAAAATGGGCAAAGAAGACTCAGGGTGGTTTAATGGTGGAGCAAGAATACTCAGAAAATGCTCGAGAAGATGCAAGAGAACTAACTGCACACCTCTTCGTTTCCAGCCCACCAGAATTGTGGTTCATGGTAGAGCAGGACACCTCATGCAATGGCTCCATCTTGTGACACCTGTTTGCAATAAGAACCTGACACTCCCACCTGACAAAAAACCAAGAGGGACACCTGTTTGCAATAAGAACAACCTGGGGAATTTTAAAAATTGTGCAACAATAATAGAAAGGGCAACTCAGAGACTGCATACAGCTGTGCGCAAGCATGTTCTGGATTGGCCATCAGCTTACTTTGAAGCATCTCTGCGGCCAACGTGATCCTGGAGAGAAAGCTAAGCCTTTTACCGCCCCATAAACGCGTAGGTCCTCCTGAAAGATCACACTTGTCATTTTCAACCAAGTTTGGAAACAAAATTGAAGGCTGTAGAGAGAAAAAAGCACAAAGCTTACGAACCCATTACCTGCCTGGGAAGCGGAACACCGAGATTTACTTCATCAATGTTATTCCCGACAGCATCAACTTAGCAGCAACCACATGCTCACCTTATTCAGCGTATGCGATTGGCGTTGGCAAATGGCTCGGGATTCGACTTAGGAGCAGCTTTTGCCACATCTGGCACGCCAAATACGTTCCAGAACCTCAATGTCTCATCCCCTGCAGCAGAGGCCACTGTGCAGCCGTCCGGACTCTTCAGCAGCAGAAAAAAAAAGCAGTGTTAGCATCTCAAAAATAATATAACAGACCCAAAAATCATGCGTCATGTGAACATTGTACCTGTGCCATCATAAAAAGAACCCTGGAAGTATGTCCGGTTAACTCAGCCATTTTCACCATAGAAGGATATTTCCATAGTGTCAGCTGGTTCTGAGTGAAGCCATGGGAACTGAGCAATTCACGCTCCTTCTTGCTCCATAGCAGGGAACAAACCTGTGATCCTGTATCCACCGAGTTCAAGCATGCGCCAGTATGTGTGTTCCAAAATTTGATGCATCGGTCCCCACCGCCGCCGCCAGAAGCTAGCAGATTCCCCTGGAAGGGACACCACGCCAGAGCTTTGACGGCAGCTGTGTGCTCTTCCAGCCTATGGAGCCACTGCGATGGGGCATTGGAAGACGACAAGGATCTGTCCCATATGTGGAGGATGTTGTCATTGCCGCCACTTGCCATTGCTGTCCAGATGCAGATCATTTCAACCCACACCCCTCCTGGGTGTGACCTCTATTAAGTCTTGACAATATGCGACCTAACTATCACATCATTGTTGATGATCCGCCCATCCATTCCTCCTGTCGTAAGCACATGATTGTTCCAAGCCAGCGATCCTACTCGCAGTCGGTGACCGCCTTTCAGAGTCCTCAACTGCAAGGCATTACAATAATAAGATAATAGCCATCAAAAGGTTTCCCACCCTGAACAGATATGCCAAAATAGAAACCCTATCAAAGTTTACTGAGGAAACCTCATACAAGGACAGCAAACCAACCAGTCTATTAGCAGCTGAATCCCATAACTGAACTTCAGAATTGTTCAAGCCAACCGCAATGTGACGGCCATCAGGAGCCCAGCTGATGCTCGTGACTGGACCGATTTCATCGTCGACAGTGACAAGTTCAGAGGTGGATCCATTGGACGCATCCCACAGATAAACCGTACTTCCGAGGGCAATTGAAAGGACGTTGCTGCTACCCCAGTCCAGTAAATTCAGATAGTAGTCATCCACAAGGTCAGGCGCATCCAGTGTCCTCTCCGAAGTCTACAAATTTCCCATGCTTCAACGGATAAGACACATAGTCTGACAAGGAAAACATTTGCAAGGGAACCAAACAGACCTGGGGTATGTATCTGCGGGGCTTAGAAGCCTTGGGAGGCTGATCGGAACCAAGATCTTGAGAAATCGACTCAGAGGGAGTGGGGGGCTTGTTCTTGAAAGCCAAGATGCGGGTCCGGTTCATGTTGAGGGCCTCAGCGAGCTTCTTGACATACGCCTCCTTCGCCGGAGATTTCGCCGCTGCCAGGTTCTCCTTCGCGGTCTTTCCGGACATCACCATGTAGTGGGCATAATCAAAATCCATCGCCGATCTGTTTGGTATAAACCTATCCATCTGATGAAAGAAAAACAAGAAAACCAATCAATAACAATCATGCCGAAACTAGTATAAACAGAATCAGGGGGGGGGGGAGAAGGATCGATTGCTCACGTTTTCCCTGGAGTTTCGCCTGGGCAAAAGCCTTTCTCTCAGAGGGGAACGAGAGTGATGCAGATCAGAGTTGGTTGAAGAAGAATTCGCTGAACCCGCATCCATTTCTGACAAAAACTAAAACCAAACAACAACAAAGAAGAAGGGAAAAGCAGATAACAAACAATAATAGAAAAAGAAAGCGCAACAAATCCTGGAAACAAACAATCCGTCAGCAAACCAATATCACACAGAAATCAAACGATTCAATCATGAAAAGAAAACGATCGTCAACAAGTTGGAGATTCGGATCAAGTCAAAATCAGAACAAGATCGTCGACTTGATCTGGCAGCGTTGTTCTTGGCACCGAGAGAGAGAGAGAGAGAGAGAGAGAGAGAGAATGGGGGAGATAAATGGAGCGATCGTTTACTGATTTTATAGAGGAAAGAAATGGGGGATGAAGGGTGAGGACGGTGAATCGGTCTTTCTAGGGTTCGTCCTGTTGTTTAACCCACAAACGGCTCCTTCAAAACTAGCCGTTGAAATATCATATGACGATAATGCCACCCGTAGGTCATCCCGCCTGTGCAAAGCCTCCTACAACCAAGGACAAAATCGTCTTTTGCATAAACGAGCGAATTTAAGTATCATGTGTAATGGGAAATTACATCGCAAGTGGTAGTTTTAAGTCTTCGTTCATGGAAGCGACGTTCGTCGCTCAATTACACGTTTTTATGCACATTCATTCAAAAGATGTCATGGCGAGTGTGCCTTGGGGAAAGAGGGCCGAGATCTCTATCTGTCGCCAATCCTGCTTACAATGATCGACGCATAGCTGGCGATAGTGGACTCCGATGACTGACGCAGCCGTCCTACCACTGGGAATAGATCCGACGAGCGCAAGAACTGTCGACATGGCTGGTACGTGCACATCTTTGCCAACGAGAAGAGGGCTATCTTTAGAGGCGACTCGTTGAGAGCGGAACTCCTGCTTGGATTGAGGGCCACAGCCGAGCAATCGGCTACCAACTTCAGCAACGCCTGCGATACGAAAAGGGAGGTCAACACATGCAACAAGTAAACGGTCGGATGAACTCTCAGATCACATATTCCAAATACCTGCATAGCTCCCTGGGATACCATGTCTATGCATAGCTTATCCGAGTTGCGAACAAGGTTACTCAGCGCTCCAGCAGCATTGGCTTTCGTCTTGTCATCGTCTGTTGAAACCAACAAAGCAGCCAGTTGGGGAATTGACTTCTTAAGCCCCTCGTACAGCACATCGTTGTGGTATGCAGCATTCCCTATCTGAAGATGAGAGGGAAAATGTCCAATATAATAGATCCGCCAAATCGTCTTTCTATTTACCAGAACTTTCAGATGACCACTTACAGCAAAACATGCGAACTTTCTTGTCCGTTTATCTGGGTCAGAGCACCGATCAACAAGGAGAACATCAATCTGGTACCTTGCCTGAGGTTAAGCAGTGTGTCATAGTCTAGAATTCTGAACCTAAACGTGGTGTGACTATACAAGTGCCTATACATTAAAAAATAAGTCTAAACCAACTGAAACTCTGAAGAATCTTCCTGAGTATGTTACTATAATTGCCAAGAGGTAAGCTAACTTACCAGCGAATCATAGAAGAAAGCACTGTAACGACACATATTACCCACAGCACTACAGGTCTTCGCCCGAATATTGGGATCTTCGTGATTTAAGAACTCCTTCAGACTGTCCAAGATGTTAGCTCCATTGATGTACTCATAGAAGGCCTGCCCGAACACGAGGGAAATAAACAAATAAAAATTACCAACTGTTCTAACAAACAGCTCAACCAATAATAAAAATGGACTGATTCAACATTTTTTGCGACAAAGTTTGAAAAAAGATTTCCAAAACTAATAAAAAATGATGGACCCGACCAGATAACATTGGCTGACACAATCAAAAGAACATTGTGCAGATACTCGTCAGTTTACAACCGCAGATCCCTTGAACAGATTCACCCCCAAAGAAGGTTCTTATGACAAATGGTTATGAATATACGTTTCTCATACAGATGGGTGGTTACTGTTTGAAGGACGTGATGATCATAATTCGCTAGTAAAAAAAAAAAAAAAAGAGCTGCCCATGAAAACACATTCAGGATACAAAGCAGTACCAACATGTACTGAAAGGTCAATGCATCCGAAGAAACAACCTTTGGAGAGAAACTAACCTGATCCATTCTAGCAAGATCCGATATAATCATCAAGATATCCACTATGACCTCCTTTGGGCTAGATGAACCCAGTAGTCTTCTCATCTTATTCGGATGCAGCAAGCCTTTAGCTATGAGTTGGATCGCTAGAGGCCGATGGCCTGTCATTTTAGCAACAAGTGCGACTAATCTTCCAGAATCCTTGAGCTCCACATGGTCCAAGCACTGAAGCATGGTGGCTGGCATACCGACCTGAAATGCAAAAACAGGATCTTGTGAAAGCACAAAAGGAGAAATGAAAGGGAGAGTTCTGCCATTCAGTGTAACTAAAGGCTAAATAACTTAAATCATATTAAGGGTACCATAAAGAATGTGAAAGACAATGAAGCTAAACCTGAAACAAGCATATAAAGACTTCTCTCTTTACCTTCTTTGCTTACCAAAAAAAAAAAAACAAGCATATAAATGACATAATATGAACTTCATTTCCCAGTCCTAACGAGCCTAGCACTTCGTTAAAGAAAGTAGTTGCATGTAAATAAGTTCAACTATCCATACATAGAGGAGCAGAAAGAGACCTCTAGGAGAACTTTTATGTAATCCCCAATACCCTGTTCAACTGCTTTCACCATCTCTCTCTCTGCAATGCACGTTCTCATGCCATATCCCATATTTAGAAGGCTACCACTGGTTACCGAAGCTGCTGCTGAAGGCATGGGGGTACTTTGAATAGCGATGAAGGGGAATGCATAAAGATTAACCACAGCATTCAATAGGTCAATTACGCCCTCCTTTCCTCCAGAAGGCCCATTCCAGTGCATCAAAAGCTGCAGATGTGGGATTGATACTAAATTCAAGATGGCACTCATAAATTCTTTGACAAGACAAACCTGACGAAACGTCTCAACTCCACCTCCTAGGGAATAATAAATAGATGAAACTGCCCAAATAACCCCTACTGGGGATAAGCCTGCTCGAACTTTTGCTTTATTACATGCTTTATTGGACTCATCATAATACCATGCAGAGAGTAGATCATACAAAAGCTGGTAAATGCCACTTCTATACAACTGTTGAGAAGGTAGCTGGTTTCCCCATTTGACAGTTAAATCTATTAGACCAATACATCCATCCCTGAATCCATACGAATATGACAGCATTCCTGCAATTTTACCCACTTCGGTAGCATCTGGAGGAGAAATCTGTAAGTACTTGCATAGAACAGTGGTCGAGGGAATGAAAGGAAGAGCTATTTCAAGTACAGAAGAAATGGAAGTTCCATTTTCAAGGGAGAGGATGAATGCAGCAGCCAACATGCTAGAAGAAATGTGAGGTTCAGATGGAGATTTAGCACAAATATCTGGAGCAAAGAAGCTGGCAAGGACCGAGAGCCGGGAAGCCTGCTTTTTGGGTGATGATGTGAGTAGGGATGAAGCTGAATTTCTTCCAGATATCCTTAGACAGTGTGCCGTTGTTGCTAAGAGTATACTGCAATGCAGAACCATCGCAGAAGGATTGCTCAATTTAATTCTTCTATTGTTCTTGTCACCAGTCTGGTCATCCTTATTTTCAGGTAAAGCACATAAAGACAGCAGGGAAAAGATTTCTGAAACAATAGTGCCATCTTCTCCACCACTGATGACCGTCGAGGCAACAGAAGAGTTGCGCAAACCACACAAGAGATTAGAGACAACTCTGCTCTGAAAGCAACACCGACATAACATCTGAAAAATAGAAGCAACTGATAATCAATGATGTGAGCAATGACAAATACAGGGGTCCCTCTTGAAAAGAATGTGGTCTTTTCCACCAAACAAATACTGGCGATTAAATGGCCTCGAGCATTCGTACGTCACTCAAAGGGACTGCTGGTACCAGAAAGTTAAAAGAGAAAGGTTTACCTGAATCAGAGAGAGAACTGTATCCTCTTGATTTTGTCGAAAAGCACAATGAATGGCAAGTTGTATGGATTTGGACTTGAGGAATGCTCTAGTAACCATATCGACAACCCTCATTGCTTCCTTCCCAATTGGCGAACCTTGCTCAATCTCCTTAATATCAAGCTGACGCAATGATACTTGCAAAGTATCCTGAGGACTTGAATAATAATTTTCTCGCTGGAATAGAACTTCCATGGTGTCAATCAATGACCAGAGGGCATTACAAGCTTCACAGGCAACACTCACAAAATTTGACGACCCAGAAGCAAGACCTGAACCAGAAATTTCCAAGCAGAGGCAGAGTTTATCAACTAAGCCAGATTTCATTGCGTAATTCATCATCTGCTCTGTAGTTTCAATGACAGCAGAAGCACTCTTTGAATCATGGAACGAGGCTTTTACACCACGGATTACTGCACATAACATGATAGTTATACATGCAACCAACTCAGATTGAAGTTTCAATGATGTTCCCTCATTCTGCTTCATGACCTGTAAATGTAGGCTAGACAAAGTAAAGATGGGAGTTCAGGTTTTGATAGATGTGAGCTAATGAATATTATTACCTCAGAGAAAATATCAACCAAGATGACCCACTGCTTGAAATAAGAGCATGCTGTTGGACTTTCAGGACTGTCAACCAGAACTTTTGCAATTGTTAATCCCTGCAAGTACATACCAGAAGGAATATTTCATCTTTCAAGACACCCAATACACTGCGCAGGCTTAAAGCTAATTCATAAGGGAACCAGGATTTGTGTTAGTTGAATGAATGATGATGCAATAAGCATGTTTTTAGTTAATTATCCACAGAGGTCAACGATGATAAAGAAAATAAAAATGTAGGCAAGGAAGATTTATGCAATGAACAATTACATTCGAAGGAAATATTATTTGGTGGCATGCATATCTCCATATTTTATTCACTACCTTCTACCTGCTATGGTTTTATAGGAAATTCATTAATTAAGTTCCTTTGATAAAATCAAAACGATATCATACATTCTTCAGATTCCTTCAAAATGATATTACACAAAAGGAAGATCCCCCATATTTCATGAAATGCAATTTCAGACCCAAAAGAACAACCAGTTTCACTAACTCAAGGACAGTGTACTGACCTTTGCAACCAAGTCATCGAGATTTATTGATTTCAAGCTGACAATTGTATAACTAAACTGCAGGACTTCAGTGAGCAGTTCATGAATCACTTCCTTTGAACGTATTGCTCGGGCAGCCAGTAAGTTTGAAAGAATCATTAAAGCTTGGCTTGAGTTTGCAACATCTTGATTCCTGGATATGGTTAAATCACAGGAGGACCCATACGGAAAAGTTAAAGTTTTGGACAGTCTGTATCACATATGTACAATTACAGTGCAGTAAATATATAGTCAATGTGAATAGGTAATTGTAAAGAAACCTCCTGAGGGAATTCTAATGATGTTCATCAATATTTTCCATAGCAGATTTCATGGGAATGAAGTGACAGCTCCATAAGCACACTAATATGTACACAATAGTAATACTACCCTAACACATAACAAAATTTTAGCTTTATGAAAGGACGGACAAGGGATTAAGAATGCAATGGTACCTCTGACAATTTTGTGAATTTGTTGTCCATTTCTTTAACGGCAACAAAATTGCTGCTAATGCGTCATTGTTCTGGCCAATGACTTGGGCACCTTTTACTGTGCGAGAATTATTTTCTAGCTTGTCTAGTGATAAGCCACCTATGAGTCATTGCATAACATAATTATAGCTCCGGTTAAAAGGAAGCATAAAACAAAGAAATGATACAAAAAATAAAAAAATAGGAAAATGCAGCAATCACTTCCAAAGGTTAATTGCTTTATGGAAACAATCCTAGAATCACAGAACAAGAAAATAAGTATTTAAAATATGTAACGATAAAGAAGTACCATATAAGAAACTAACTCCTAAAATAAACATTTATAAACATGGTGTTAACCAATCTTAGCTAAGGCATTTCAAGTAACAAATATGTCAATGGACAAAGAATTTGCATGCAGATCCATGTTATTTGAGTCTAAGACAACATTTCCAAATATGGAACTTCAAATTAGGTGTCCTATTGTTGTGCTTCCTTGCATGAAAGTGAGATACAAGGGAACTTCCGCACCTGATTTTTCAACCTGAGATGGGGTCGTGAAACCAGGAAAGTCCTCACAAGGTGAATAATTACTCGTGACGTCACAATGAGAACTACATTCATTATTGCTTGTGGGAGAGTTCACCGCAGTTCCATTGACAGAATTAGGTGGTTTTCCACCTATTGAACAAATACCAAATGAAGCCGACTTTTGAAATAAAAAAGAATATCTGAAAAATTGAAATCTTACTCTCTGGATTAACATTGTCTCCTTTTTCCTTCAGTGGCCCTCTAGATGCTTCAAGGAGGATGTTTGAAGCAAGCACCTGCAATCGATGCCCATTCATTAAGAATATAAAATATAAAAAACAGCAAGACATGTCTCCTTAAATATAAAAACAGTAGCCTTCATAAGATTGCTGCGAAAAACTGACAAACTTTATATGATATTGATCCTCTATGACAGAACGAAATGGTCAGGACCTTGGCTTCTTCTTTTACAAAAGGATGTTCAAGGAGGGCGGGCCACGTTAACCGATTTTCTGGAGCCTATATGACAAGTTGAAAGAATATTATCTGTAACAATATGTTGGGAATAGAAAAGGGATTTATTATCGAAGTTCAGATTATGAAAATAGAAGTACCTTGCAAAGCAGCCCTTTCAGAAAGCTTTTGAAATTCGGGCTCATGTTTTCAGGAAATTTAACAGGATCCTACACCAAACAACCAACAAATAAGACAGCGTAACTGCACTCTTATGACACTATATCGATAAATTTTCTAAAAGTAAATTGAGTAACAAATGCAGAGACTGTTACCCTAACAATGTGCCGGATGAGAGCATACACTGAGTTAGTATAAAATGGAGGCTGGCCAACAAACAACTCGTACCTGTTGTAAAGGCGTGAAAGACATTAAGGAAAGTATGCTGAGTAACAAAGAGAAATCAACAATAATTCACTGAGTACTTCCATTAAATGTCATGCTTGAGTACCAAGGGGACTTACACTCACTAATAGAAGATCAAACAAATACATAAACATAATTGGCATAGTTAAAAATTGAAATCATACTAACTGACATGAAATAAAACGTACAAAATCACTCCAAGGGACCATAAATCTGCAGTGTGATTATATGGTTGTTCCCGCACTAGTTCAGGAGCCATGTAAAGCGGAGTACCTGATAAGAAAGTTGGCCACTGTTAGATCACACTTGCATTTGCAGAAAGATGTGCTGAAGAAATAAAACAAGCTACCTTTAATTGACCGCAAAACGACAGTATTCATGGACATTGCTCGAGCAAAACCAAAATCACAAAGCTGAAGCCAGGAAAAAATAATGATACTTGTCAAAATCTGTGGCAGATCAAAAGGGAAGCATAAATGACTAAAAACATCCAAAAGCAACGAGACATAGATAAATTAACCTTAACAACTGATCCAGAACTAATCAAAATGTTCTGCGGCTTCATGTCACGATGAATTATGCGATTGGAGTGCAAATAATGCAGGGCTTTCACCTACATCAGATGTGAACAAGAAGGCTTACTAGAGTTTTACTAGGTAAGGATTAATGAATCTATAGAACGAGGCCATGTAGAGAAATATATGTACCAGCTGCTTGGCAATTGCTTGAACTTGTTCTTCGGGAAGGCATTTATCATCCTCTAGAATCTCAAACAATTCACCCTTTGTTCGAGAATGCCAAAAAATTGCCCATTAAAATGACTTCACTGTTATTCCCATTAATACTGCAAGATCAAGGTTAAAAGAAAAAGATGGATACCCACTTGAGCAAACTCGGTAACAACGCAGAACTCCTGGGGACTCTCGAAAGCATCCAGCATTTGGATGATGTTTTCATGCTTTAGTTTCCTCAAGATCTGCAAGAGTAAACACTCCTCCCTGAGTCGGAACTGAAAATTTTTTGCACTGCCATCACGGCAACTTTCATCCACCTCCGGCTGAAGGGCAAACACTCGAAGCAAAAGCACATATCCAGACTCATCCGTTTCAACGGGGTCCAGAACATCAACATCAGGCAAGGCTCCAATTATTACTAAAAGACTCGATTACCTCGATTTCCTGCCTTAGGTTGAGGATATCCTTGTCACTTTTTCCCTGCTTGAGGATGAACTTGAGGGCGACCGTCTGCGACGAAAGAAGAGGCATGGCATAAGATTGACCAGCAAAGCGGGCAAATGGACACACAGTTCGTACCTGGCAAGTGTACTTCCTCCGCCCCTTGTAGACTTTGCCGAAAGAACCTTCTCCGACGAGCTCAATGACGTGGTAGTCATCGATGCCCATCTCCACCGACACAGCAGATCCAACAAATTGCGGAACGGCTCCACCGCTGCCGCCGGTCTCCTACTCCGCTCCGGCAAAAGGATCCAATCCAGTAGTCAATGGGGCCTCTCTCTCTCTCTCTCTCTCCCCCTCTACCCTTTTGGGTTTTTGAAAACCTTTTTGCCCGAACAGAACTCCCGCGGCTTCCCCCCACCACCTGCATTTTTTAAATTCTTGGGGCGGAGCAAAAAGAAAAGGCTTTTCTCCCTTACGCCCAAGCCCATCATCGCCCCCAAACCCCCACACAGCCCGAGAAACCCAACGCAACCCAGCGAGTCCCTCTTCTTCTCCTTCGCCCTCGCCCAACCGGCAAGGGCAAATAGACCCACCTTCCACTCCTGGGGTTAGGACTCAAAGTTAACTCCCAGATGGCTCCTGCCCTGGACATCTCCGAAGATGAAGTCTACAGCATCATTCAGGACATCGCTTCCGACGGGAAATTCTGGTACTCGTCTTCCCTTGGATCCTGATTGCTTGTTGAACATGGCTTGGTGGAGGGAACTATCTTTGGGACTGGGAGTGTCTGAAACTTTGTTGTCTGCTTTTGTCCTTGGTCAGGTTAGAGTGGGATAAGTTGAAGAACATCTTGTCTTCTAGACTGAAGCAGGTATGGGGGAGGTATGTGGAGTGCATTGTGGGGTTGATACCATGTAGCACCCAGATCTGAGATTTCCACTTTGGGGTTCTGCAAAATTGGGGCTAGTTTACTTACGAGTTCCCGCGAATTAGGTTCTGTCAGAATATGCCGAAGCTAAGATGACGACTGAGGAACAAAGCGCTTCTTTGGGGGAGACCTTTGAAGAATTAGAAGGAAGGCTGGATGAAGGTAACTGTAGGCACGCGTTGGTTCCAATTTAGATGCGAAAAGGCACATTCTTGTGTTGGAGATATCATTACTTTGTTTGAATTAGCTTAACTGTGTGTTTATTTGGTCATTTTCTTGCCATCTGACTCGTATGCAGAGGTGCGCTTAATCAAACATGCTTAGTTGACTTTTTATCTTATCATGCAGCTCTTCTTAGCTTCGAGGAAGGTCCTCCTTTTACCCTACAGAGGCTCTGCGAGGTGACGCTCGTTTGATCTATTCGGTTATGTTATATTTGTTAAGAAGCCTATCCTATCTAATTCATTTGTTTCCTCCTTTTTGTATTTTTATATGTAGATCATTTCGTCTCCAAAAGTCATATATCCAAAACTGTCGAAGCTTGCCTTAGCACTGGAAAAGGTTCGTTGCATGCCTGAGCTTGTAATGTATCTGAATGATTTTTTGCTAATCAGTTGTGATAGAATGGCCAACTCTTTTGGTATGATTGGTTCGATAGATTGCCGCGATGTTAGACTAATCATGGTGTCGAGTGTCTGACCCTTTGAGTTTCACAAATTTTGAACTCTTCCCTTTGATTGCTACTTATATGTGAAATAATCTTACGACGTACCATTACCAAGGCTAAGATGAAAAGTTGATGGTAACGTGCTCCCTTTCTGCCCGCAGAATCTGTTGGTGACTTCTATGTTGACAAACATTTCCCCACGGCAGACAACATTACAAGAATCCGATGCTCCAAGCGAGGTAGTTCAAGATGGTCGTTGTCCATCTAGTTCAGAGCAAGATGGAGTTGACATTGTGATGGAAGACAGGGATGAGACGACGACGGCTGAAATTGAGGAGTCTCATATTGACGAGGGTACATCTAATGATGCGGAAGCTCCCACCAATATTACAGAAACCCCAGAATCTAGTCCTTCCCCATCAGGGCACCCTTGAGGGTGTAATATGCAAAATCTCAGTTGTCGGCGTATCTTATGTGACCGGTTGTCTTGATGGCTACATTACCCTATCTTATGTGACCTTCCTGCTGGCATTTTATCAGGGCCAAAACTTGACCCAATTGTTATTAGGGGGAAATTTGGAAAGCTTTGAAAGTATTGCTCACAGACGATTTCCATTCACCCTCTAGCAGATGCACTGGTGGAGAGTTTGGCCATGCAAAGTCAGTACCGAAACAATAAAGGAAAATCCTGTTTGTATAGTTAAGACTTGGAAATTAACTGTGTCTATGCTGGTTGGCTTTGAAACATAAGTGTAATTATATTCATTAATTTTTTACAGAACTCGGATAATTGTTACCAAAAAAATATTTAGGCAAAATATCGATTTTTGGCCCCAAGTATTGGCAAACTTTTCGATTTTGCAAATCGTTTAAAAATTTTTCAATTTGGCCTTAAATCGATGACACTTTTGTATGAGGCCTTATTTGTGACGGACGTTAGATTTTCGCGACGTGTCAATTAGCCTCCGTTACCTTAGCCTACATGGCGTCCGACGTGTGAATTACTTAATTTGTTGGCCTACGTGGCAAGCGCTGGGAAATAAAAAATTAGGAAAAAGAAAGGGGAAGAAATTGGGGATAGGATTTGGGCTAGAAATCGGGGTTATGTTTGATTTTGTCTTCCCTCACTCGATTCAATCGTTAAACAATGTGAGGTTGGGGTTGCGCGTTCTGTTTGTGGGGTTGCGCTGTGTTAGTGGGGTTGGGGTTGCGCGCTGTGTTTGTGGGGTTGAGATGTTTTTCGTGTTGGTTCTGGAATCAATAACCGACATCAGCGACATTGACACTGTCATCCATAGCGCCGAGGAGTTCCGACCGCTTCTCCGACCTCCCCATGCCTCCCCCGCCGACCCCATCAAGCTGTACGCCCCGCCCCTTCCTCTCTTTTCTTTCTTTCTTTGTGCCCGCTCACCCCTTTACTTTTCCTTGACGATTTTCGGTTTGATTTCGAAGAATGAGTTCTTTCTAGGGTTTTGGAATTCGGCCCGGCGGTTATTATTTTATTTTACTCAGCTTTTAATGATTACAGGGACGTGGGTTCTGGTGCTGGTTCGAAACGCCTCAAGAATCGCCAACGAAAGCCACGGGAGACAAAAAAATATTAATGTCAATGCCACGTAAATAATTCACCAACATTTCCGTCAAAAATCTAACGTCCGTCACAAATAAGGCCTCATACAAAAGTGTCATCGATTTAAGGCCAAATTGAAAAATTTTTAAACGATTTGCAAAATCGAAAAGTTTGCCAATACTTGAGGCCAAAAATCGATATTTTGCCAAATATTTATTATAAATAAATGAACCGAGCTAGGTTCATAGCTAGCACACACTCTTTGCACCAAACATAAACCAATTGGGGTGACATGGAAAGAAAGTTCCTTTTCTTTGGTCTAGGATGTTATTGTTTTCCTTGTCCTTTCTATCACATGACCCACATCCAGTCTTTCCTAGCCCGGACACTCTTAGCCTTTTGTATCCCATCCCTTGGCGACAGCCTCGAGAGGGTGTAATATGATAGAGCTATGTTTTAAAATAACACATAAAATATTTCGCGAAATAAGTAATAAATTTTGAAATTTATTAATCATGTTTTTAATTTAGTATCAAAAATACTTGAATTCGTATTTAATGTTTCTAACACGGAGTTCATTTGAAAAATTTGGAGAATTCGGTACTTCAAACATCAAATTAGCCCCTCTAAAATGAAATCAATATTTGAAACATCAAATTCCTTAAAGGAATGTGCTTCATATTTCTAAAACCAAGTTATGATGAATTTTAAAAATAGTTATCGCATTGTGGAATATTTTTCCAATCTCTTAAGACGTGATCAAACTCTGTTATTTTACCAACTATATTCGGACTACATGCTCAATTTATTTGACCAACAACTTAGAAAGAAATAAGCAAAAAAATACGACGAATCCTAAGACAAAAAGGAACAATAAGCTCGGGCAAGTGGACAATTTTCGGGAAAAAATTAGCGAAATCGGTAAATAATTTCGCAAAATCGGTAAATAATTTTGAAAATTTTGAAATAATATCGAATTTTATAAGTTCAACATTACAAAAAAAGAAGTCGAACTTTTGACTTCTAAAAGTTGTTTGACTTAAAAAAATAATAAAATAATAAAATTAAAAAGGAAGTCGATCTTTATGGGGACTTTTTGAAATTTTTGAAAGTCGATTCTTATAAATTTCGACTTTGAGGACGTTATTTTTAAAATTTCAAAACCATTCGCCTTATTTCACGATTTCTTTTTTCGACCGAAAGCAAGCACCCGTTATTTCACCACCATTCTTGAGCAAATTTACACGCTCTCGTTGAGAGTTGAAGTAAAGACCTCAAGTTTCTTACTAAACGGAGCTATGAGAGACTCCTATTTGGAGTCTCACAATCATCTCAAGCGGGACAGATTTGACCAAATTTTGGCTTAATTAATAAAAAGCCTAAGCCACGTTGAATGTAGTCAAAACAAGGCACAATTAAACATTAAAAAAAAGTCAAAATCGGAGGATAATCGGTCCAGAAAAGGGCAATCAAACCCAACCCCAAACAGAAATATGGTGCTCCCCCATATATACAGAGTTGGTGATCTTCAACAAGACAAAAACATACATGTACAATTCAAGTATTCCATGGATGCAGTTTGCGTTCTCGGTCGACGACCTTCATGACCACCAACATACTTAACACGTCAAGTCACCGAGCGAGCCTCGAGTCTAGAGCCACGGGTAATCTGGGATGTCATGGGGAAGGTTCACGGCAAGCTCGTCTTACCGTTGTCTTGGAAATGAAGTGGGTGGAAATCTTGGGGAGAAAAGAATTTAGAAGGACGAGGTCCCAACTGAGAATCCGGATGCCCTCATTTCCTTCAGTGTTCCGGCTAGCCAGTCCAATCCTTCGTACAACCCGTCTCCCCTGAGAGCACATGTCCCCTGAATGTGCCACTTCCTGTTCTTAAGATCAAACATGCCCAACCCCTCGCATACTTCCATGGGCGTCATCGCTCCTTTCTGTTCAAGCCAAAAGGAGGAACAGATAAGGATGACACCTGCTCTATGATGTACAACGGTCAAAGCAAACTAAACCGGTGCTTCATCAGCCTCCGATTCTATTGCTACTGATCATTGCATTATATTACATGGACGAGAAATTGAAGAGTAGACAATGACAATGCTGACACACGGTCATTGCATTATATTACATGGACGAGAAATTGAAGAGTAGACAATGACAATGCTGACACACGGAACTGATAAAGGCATTCTGAAGAGTTCTTAACCGTGATTGTAGATAAACCATGAGTCAGCACATTTTCTCAGACTGAACAATATGTAGTTGAAGGATCCTAGCAAACATCCAGCATATCTTACTCAAAGAATAACCAAATAAAAGGAAAAAGCCTTGACATCAGAGACAACTAAATTGACATGGATGAAAAATAATAATAGCCAGGGGAGAAGGTGGCATGACATGACCACCATAACATACCATGTCTTGTTTATTCGCAAACACGAGGATGACACTGTTCAGCATAAAAGGATCGCTGATAATGGCCTGAATGGAGACGGAGGTTATGGTTAGAGCAAGACAATGGATCCAACAAGTCTCTTGAAGGGAATAAAAACCTGAAACTCAGCCTTTGCTCTTCCGATTCTCTCCCTGTCAAGGGAATCCACCACGTAGATCTGCACACACGCCAGGCGGTGTCCATCAGGCAAACGAACATCTAGGGTTTCGATCCAACCCTATGCGCTATTCTAATTCCATGGAACAACCAATTCGATAACGGGATCAGAGGGAGGAAGGAGGAGTTAGCAAGGAATTACCAGGCCATCGGTATTATGGAAGTAATGCCTCCAGAGGGGACGAAGCTTCTCTTGGCCGCCGACGTCCCAAACGGTGAACACGACGTTCTTGTACTGAACCTTCTCGACGTTGAAGCCTTTTTACAAAACAAAAAAAAAAATCGAAGGAAAGTCTCGATAGGGTTTCGATCGATTGAAAGGTCAGGGGGGAGTTTTACCGATGGTGGGGACGGTGGAGAGGACTTCGCCGATGTGGAGCTTGTAAAGGATGGTGGTCTTGCCAGCGGCGTCGAGGCCGAGCATCACCACCCTCATCTCCGTGTTCCCGAAGAAGCTGTCGAACAGCTTCCTGAACGCTTGCCCCATGATCTCCACCGGCCACCCCTCCGATCCCACTCCTCGGATGGACGACGACGAGGAAGAAGATGGGGAATGTTCAAAGAAATAGACGCCTTGGGTCGGACGTGCTTTTCCTCCTTTTTGACTTTCCGCTTTAAAATAAATATATATAACCCAGCTATTTATGAAACATCGCCACCCAGTGGCCCTGAATTGAATTGGACATAACCCTCATTCCACTTCTACCCCGCATCTAAGAAATTTCGAAAGAGGATAAAGATAATACATTTTATAGGGAATCATCCCAAAATACATCCTAAAGAACTCGATACCGGTAGACAAAAAAAAAGCCCTATATGAAGAGATTAAATATTACCACGGTATTACAATCACTACTCCCTCAAATCTAAGGCAAGGAAACAGCTACACAAACCAAACCAATCTATAGTTCCTGCTAAAACCAAACCTCCCTCCTGCACCCCCCCTTCCCTTCAGAATGCAACCACTGTACATCACTTGGGTAAATTTCATGTTGCGGCCTTGTCTCCTCATAATGACTTTTTGAGGGATGGGAGGAAAACGCCGGTAGCCGGATGAATAATGCTGGCTTTTAGGTTTCCGCAGTTGTTAGATAGATGAACTTTGCCAGAACTGGAGAAGATGTAAAGCGCCTATATTGAACTCCAAAGACCTCCACCCACCTGACTATGAATCCAGCATGTCATCTTTTATCTCATTGGGGGCAATTAGTCCGGGGATAGAAAGCATCCTTTGTCTTTCTCTTTCTCTTTGAGCTGCTGCCTCTTCTGCATACAGATCTTTGTTATCCTGAAACAGGGAGGGGGGGGGGGGGGGTGGGATTAAACATCAGGGGTAAAGGGGGAATAACAATGTTACTAAGGTAATCGTTTTGGATACCTGTGCTGAAAATTCTTTTGACTGGACTAAGAAGTCTCTGATATGATCCTTAAAGGTAGAAATGTCATTTGTTGACTCCAGTAGACCATTTACAAATTGAGTCACCTGACAGAATGATTGAACCAATCAGACCAATGCTTTCTGAGCATTAAAAACACAAGGGTCATCAACTACTGGTAAAGAATCTGAGCTGGACACTGCTTTAAAACAACTAGATCACTCACCTCTGCCACAGTCATGTTTGGGAATGAACTGCCCAACAACTTTATAGTGTAATCGTGAACGAATACTGCATTACTTGGGTAGGGATATGTTACACTAGAGGCATCCCATAGAGGTTCCGTTAATGCACCGCTCTGCACCTGATAACAGAATCATCTTAATCAGATAATATACTCGTCAGGGAAATAAATGAGCGACAGAGGTCTAGCATTAAACTACCAGGCAGAACAAATGTTGCAGCACCAATACATGCAATTTAAACCCCGGTTTATGAAAAGTGTCCGTTAAAACAGCAAAAATCTCTTGTTCGATTGTTAAGTAATATGTCCGGTAGAACTGGTTGCAGAAGTCGGAAGCCTGACAACAAAAATTGGCAAACATGTCAGCGGTTAATACATTACACCCAATTTGTCTTTGGAAAAGTGACATCGCAACTCAACATCCACAAACCTGGAAATTTTTAAGCATCTCCAGCAACAGATCTAACCCAGTTTCAGCAATATTCCGCTCAGTGTGTCGGAAAGCCCAGATGATTGAATCCATAACCAGCTTAAGTTGCTAATAGAAAACAAATGAAGAAACCAGAAAAAATAATATCACACAAATAGAGACTATATTGATTGATAGACACGTAACTTAAGCACTTCCACACCAACCTGGCTAGACAACCTAATCAGTGCAGGAAAACAAAAGGCAGCAATAGCCCGAAGTAAAGAGAAGAACTTCAAACGATGCTCGGGGTAATCTTCGAAGTTTTTGGTAATCATCTGCAAATTAAATTAAGATCCAAGCTAGCAGAGGTACACAAATTGTTGAGTTACATCAAAAAAGAAAATTCCTCAGCTGATGACTGAGTAGTTTGCTTAGTGTGAAATCATAGGGATAAGAAACATTCGCTATTAAATGTAACCTCCAAGGTACACTGGAAAACAGCTTCAAAAATGCGAGGAACGTCATCCACCATTACTTGCTTGTACCTAAGTATATATAACCATTAGAATCAGAAAACTAACATCAATTACTCACAAGTTTTTGGAACAACACAGAAGAAACTGGAGGCAAAGATTTGTTTAATACATATGTATCCCATGAAATGAAATTGAATAACATGGTACGAGATGAAAAAGTATTGAATGTACTGACCCACTCACAATGCTGGCTATCAATTGACAATGAAAGCAATGAATATACAAAATACATATTTCCTTCCAATATGAGAAGTGCCAAGCGTGACCCAATTGAAATTATTGTATTATCCATGTTTTCTGGGTCAGGAAGTCAGATTAGGCATGGATTTCAGAGGTAAGTGAACTTTCAATAAGAAACGAAAGAGCACCATTAATGCATATAAGGGATAAGTGACCTCTTGCTCGATGAAGAAAAGGTAAAGAGAGAAAACAGCAACGTACTTATTTATTATTGTGGCAAAGAGAGACAAAACTTCTGACTCTCTAGCATCAGGCACATTTCTGGCATAGTCACCAAGAATAGGATCCATCATAGGTGGAACAAACTGCTTTCCTATTTGGGGTTGATCTTCAGCTTTGTCTAGAAAAGTCTCAATAAGTTTAAGAGTTTCCCTCTTCACTGATCTGCTCAAAGAAGAAAAATATCAGTAAAAGCAACTACAGCCCTCAAGCGAATTGGAAAGAAAATAATAATTACCGTAAGAGCTTCACAAAAGACTTTTTGGAAGCATATGGACCTCCCTCAGCGATGGTGCTCGATATAAGCTCACTGTACATTCTGCACCATGAATTGTGTTAACAAGCATATTATCAATGAAGACAGAAGGTAGATGGACGTGAGCAATTTTAAGGCTACATTAATGAATCACAATATTACCCATAGCAAAGCATACCTATAGACATTAAGCATGTCCAAGAAGATCAAAGTTATTTGCGACAAAAAGTATGTTCCTAGTGCGCTGGCAACACTGGTGTTTGTCTGCATAGGCAATAAAGATGAAACTTTCAGAAAGTAGCCAAACTGAAATTAATAAAGGAGAACATACTCCACAATTAGGAGGCAAAATACAAATAAACCATTCTAGCAGTAACGGATCCCACATACGCCACAAAATATTGTGACTGATAGATCTCCATTCACATTTCAGTTAGATGAACAGGTCACATCCAGCTATGCATCAAATATTTTCAACTGCAAACAGTAAATTGACAATGGTCCGTCACAAAGATCACTAGAGTAATTTTATCTAACTGCTCAAAATGCCTTCAGTAGTTGAGGAAGATAAATGGGATATCGAGGTTATGCCTGCAAGATATTGAGCACTCCTTTGATGACTTCAGGATCTTTCAAATAGTCAACACTCAGGCGTGCCTGGCCGATGATTTCATTCCACCTCTGAATAGGAAATCACATCATTGGCAAGATAAAGTTCAACAGGTAAAAGATACTGTGATCCAGCAATCCTAAGACAAACCCGATTTGGAAGATCCATTAATCTCTGCAGGTACTCGTCCCTCTTCTGTGGATCAGACTCTGCTTGAATCATTTGCCCAACCTGAACATACTTATCAGTAGCCGAAGATACAGAGCGGTTTAAATAAGGAAATTATTTTGATCTCATACTGATTCATAAAAAGAGTGGATCTGATGAGGCTCGAGATCTGCAATGGTTGCCCCAAGTCCAGTTAATAGTTCAGATATAAATGGTTCATTTTCTCCTATCTGCAATGGAAAAACCAAGAGATTTAAATACACTTACCCAAATACATAATAATTACCAGCGAAAAATTTGGTATGACAAATAGAACATGAGTGTGATCAGCCACTCTGAAAACAAAACTTCATGTGTAGTAAAGAATTCATTAACCTGGGTAATCACGAACTTCCGCTTGCATTTTTGAACAATTTTCAAGAAAGTGTCACATGCCATATCCTAGGAGGAAACAAGTTAGTTACTCTTAACAGTCACCTCTTCTTTTTCGATATGCAATCAAACGAAACCGACCAACCTGGACGCCTGGATGTGTTTCATGCATAAACTCAAACAACTTGTTGACAACAGTTTTTAGGAACTTCCAGTGGGCTCTCAAAAACCTGGGATACTGACCGACAACATACCTGGAACCGAAACATAATATTATGCGTAGAAAAAGTAATGGCTGTTGGTAACACATTGGAGAAACCAAGAAGAGAACCCTGTCAGTCCTCAATTCAATGCACAACACATAAATAAAGTATGGCTCAATAAGAAAGAGTCACGTCACATTAGAATTCACGAACTGCAATATCAGACATGTTGTGAAATCATACATTATGTTGCTTGCAATAACAGCTTTGTTATCTTTTCCTTTTGTGATTTCACACAAGTTCAGCAAATCACGAATCACCATCACCAGAAATCTGTTCTCCTGCCAACAAGTCATAAATGCACACAATTAATCATGAAAACAAGCACTTCAAAAAATTGGTTAAACTACATTATTGAACCATAAAGTTTCAAAAGTGAATATTAAAATAGATTCAGAAGAGTAAACTTTAAGAGTCCACTCAGGCCTTCGCTGCCATTCCACTTCCCCCCAAGGTCCTATATGAAGCAAGAATAACAAGCTTGATTTATATATATATGTATACATATACATTTAGAGAGAACAGCGTACCTGTTCTTCCATCATGGATCCAGAAATAGAGCCAATTGCCCAGCACAGTGTATTCAAATTATTCCAAGACCAGTCCTCACCAGTCAGCTGTTTGCTTAACTTCTTGAGCATCTACCCAAAAAATAAATAGATCAATAAATTGACAAAATTGCACAACACAAGATCCTTAAAAGTTTTTTTCAAAAGACAGATCCCTCACAGTAAAAGATAATGGCAAAACATTGAACTTCTCATAGAAAGCACAACTAATGCTGGAAATAAACTCAAAAGTGGTCTTGCTCTTACAAACCTGTTTCTCAGTATCCTCATGGTCAAGGTGAGACAGGTAGATCAACGTCTCTCGCATAATCTAGAAAAACGAAACCCATCAGATTGGCCAAAAAAAATAATAAAATCTTTTCAGAGGATATCGATCAAGAAGGTATGCAGTAAAGGTGAAAATAAACATTTCTCAAGCTTGCAAATATAGCATTGTGATCCTGTTTCAACAATAGAACGTCATTGTAAAGAACACCAAGGATGACAAACATAATCAGAAAGTAACTGGGGTACTTCTATGGCAAGGAGAAGATGGGTAACAGAGGGCTATCGTACCCAGTGCTCACCAATCCCTTCTTTGAAACATTAAACATGAGGCCAATGAAGACATACTTAGAAAATCCACAAAACTTACTCTGTAATTAAATAGAGACAAACAGAAAGTGGTAACAAAAGCAGGCACAAAAGTGACAGGGTACAGAAAAGGTCAGAGGACTCTGGCATACAGAGTTCTCACCAGCTAGTATTTGCAAGAGGAAATATGATATACAAGTACACAATCATAGCCTTGCAAACATTTGGAAAGAGGTCGGCAGAACTGAAAAATTTAAAACAAAACAACTCTCTTTAAAAAGAACAACGCCATAGAAAATCATGTTACTAAAAGCCAGTGATGGAGTTATTGTGCTTCAACAATATTTCAATTAAGAGAAGCAATGAGAAAGTTTTTAAGATTCACTGAACACAAAATATTGTTTGTCATCAAACCCGAGAAGAAAAATGTGCAGACTATACATTTCATCTGACACCGAAATACTACCTTGTACTGGACTAGAACATCGTTGTCCTTCATTGTCTCCCGAACAATGTTCCCATTTTCATCTTCAACAATCAGAACTTCTTCAGGCTTGGCCATGCGACAAATCATTAACAATCTAAGCTTTGACATTGGAGCAGCGTATAACTGTCGACGCAGTAACAACTGGGAACCCAGGCCGTCGACCATACCAGGAATCAGAGGCATCTGTAAGATCAGAAAGATTTATCAAGTAAAATGAAAAACTCTATTTATTCTGAAAGTAGGCTTCCGCATGCTGGGGTGAAAAAAAAATCACAATAAAATACAAGTTCCACCTGCTGTCCCATCATGTTCGTTGTCATAGCAGGATTGTCAATATTATTTTGTGCTTCAAAAAGCTCCAAAACTAAGGCATTCCAATAATCCAAGCAGACCTGCTTCCAGAAAAGAGAAGTTACATTTGCCAAAGGTTGGGCTCCATCAAACCCAGAAAACAACATGCAGAAGCATACCTTAAACACTTCAGTGTCGTCCACGTAAGATATGCTTATCAGGTAGTCAAGACCCAACAACAATGATGATATATTCTCCTGAGAGGACTCCAACACACGAATGTGATACTGCAACAATGAAAAATAGATATAAAGCAAGAACATAAAGACGACTTGCCAAATAAATCGTGATTAAAGACAAAGGGAAAAACCCTTGCCTTGTAAAATGAAGTGAAAAACAAAGCTAAATTCTGGATAAATGCCTGGTCAATAAGAACAAAGGTGTTAGCTGTAACCTATGCAAAATAACCATAAATTTATGGCTACATTTGCTTTTAGGATCCTCAAAAACCACCTGTTCCTCACTAGAACCATGTGCATAAGCCTCGGGTATGCTAGTATTAGGTGGCAGAATGGCCTGCAAGGCACATCGAATCAACAAAAAAGGAAAAAAATCATAAAGGAGAAAGGAAAAGTGTACAATTATGTATCTAGACATTTGGTTAACCAATAGCTGTAAATACAATCAGGCGTCGGAAAATTCCACTTGCCTGCAGCTGAACCATGAATATATTATACATGTTAACATATTGCATGTTATAATAGTCCCCAAAGTTGAGGGCTGCCACCTGCATGGTAATAACACACCCAGTAAGTCGACATGACCTACACAAAACAAAAGGAAATAATTGAAGGAAAATAAGATTTTACCTCCGTTAAACATTGAATAGTTAGATTCCTGTATGATGGCAATGGGAAGAACTTCAGTAGTGTCTCCAGCTTCGAACAAGCAGATCGGGTGAGGATCATGGGGGATGAGAGCTAACACTAGCCACCCCACTTTAGGGCATAATCTTCAGTCAAAATCATGTAATGTACTTACCAGTTGGGATTCAAAAATATAGCCCAAGGGAATCCATGAAAGAAACGCATGCAATGTTGAAAGCGTTGCCCGTATGAGCTCAATTCTTTGAGACGCTGATAGTACATACAAGCATAGCTCGTGTATCAGCTGAAATTCGCTGTAGATGATGAAAATCAAATTTCAGATAGAACACAGCCCACTGACAAAATAAGCATTCTGGAACTTTTGAAACAATACTTGAATAAAGATCAATATCTTCATTATGCAAAATCCAGACAACACTTCGAGCGCAACACTTCCGTGATTTCAACAGCAAAGGCACGCCAGTGACACTAAATATAGGTAAGCTAATAACACTAAATCTGGCAAGATAGAAAGGTCAAAGGGTAATAACACTTAGCACTCTACCAAGTACATAAAGAAGTCCCTACAAAGAACACTTCAACAACATAAATTAAAAACTATTCAGATCATCACCTCGGAGATAAAATTGGTCCATCCAAAGCATGAAATAGCTCACAGTGTTATGTCAAGATCACAGCTCTAGAAATTTCAGTCAAATACGTCAGTCAAAAAAGTCGACTGAGAAGTAAATACTCTACCACGGGAAGCTGGAAATACATGCTTTAGAAATACATATAAAACTATTCGTCATTAAACTATTTAAAGCCTATGAGATTGCTTACCTATTCAGGGACTGTTTAAGCTCCTTAATCTTCTGTTGTGTCATTTCTCCTTGAGAAAAATCAAAAACCTCTTCGCTTAGAAGCTGTCATAATACAACATGCAGATAGAATATAGTCAATTCCAAACTCATTAAAGTAGTCAGGGGTTCTTCAGTAATTTTACCTGAACTACAACGAGATTTCAACTACTAGATGTTATTCAAAGAAACAAGAATCTTAGACAGATGAAAATAATAGCAATACATACCTTCAATATTGCCATGCAGTTCTCGCAAACTGTTTCACTGGTTTTTGCTGCTGAAACAAGATCAGGGATAAAGCTTCTCCATCGACTGGGCCACTCATGCTTCAGGATCTGTCAAGTAACAGATTTTAGATGTTTAAACTAACAACACATAGACCATTGGCTCTCCTTTCTGTGAAGTTATGTCTTGAGACATACAAGGCCTTCTGAGAATGACAGAAAATTATATCCTCAAGTTAATACCTGTACCAAAATTATGTTTAGCTTGTTAATATATAACTTTTCCATGCGCAGAGAAGCTTCGCTGCTTGAGAGCTGCCAAATAAAAAACGAAAACCTTCCATTAGGGAGCCCAGATAAACATTTGGTTGTCATTAAGCAAATATAATATTCATACTTGTACGATGACTTCGGATATGTAATTCTTCATCCCATCTCTCTGTTCAACAGGCAATGCATTCCATCGATACTTAATTACTCCCTCAAGGACCTGTAAAAGCAAATACAATGTTTTAGAAGCTAGCCATGATGTTGAAGTAAAGATCCTCCACTGTGTATAGCTCCTCTACATTGCTTAGTTCTCATGAGGAATACAATGATGACGGGAAAATTCCTTCTTAGGTGTTGTAAGCAATGATATTAAGGCGCTAACGCGCCACCAAGGCGATAAGGGCTTCCATCGCCCGAGGCGCTAGGCGCTAGCCTTTCGCTTTAAGGCGTTAATATAAAAAAATAATTTTTTATAATTAAAATGCCAAATAAAAATGCCTCTATTTAGGCAGCGGGGATTCGGGAAGCCTCACCTTGGAGACTGGGAGGAAGGCCGCAATCACACCCATGCATCAAGTTATAAAAGCGAACAAACAAACGACATCACAATTCACTATCAGCAACTGCACCAATCAAACCCACAAAAACGACCGCCTCCAGAACTTCAAGCTCCTATTGACTCAAAAACCAGAACTCCTAACACCCAACACCCAAAGAAAAACACATCCAGGAGGTTGAATCATTGGCCCAAACCTGCGACAGCCAAGTTGGTGGATGAGGAGGACAGCGGCCGACTCAAAAGTCAAAACCCAGAACTCCTAACACCCAACACCCAAAGAAAAACCAGCCAACCTCTGACTTCGAAGAGGACAAGGAGGAGGATGGTCGAGGAGGAGAGGAGGGGACAACCAAGATGGTGGATGAGGAGGACAGCAGCCAGTGGACAAGGAGGAGGAGACTCAAGTAGCGAGGAGGAGGACGAGGAGGAAGAGACCCGAATAGGGCAAAGGAGGGGAGGGGTTTTTATGTCCTGGGTGCCCGATGAGCGCCTCAAAGCGCCTGGGCACCCGAGCTCTTCAACCAAGGCGCTCACCTAGGCGGCGCCTTATGCATGGCGCCCACCCGAGCCCTAATTAGGCGACAGGGCCCCGCCCCGCCTCGCCTAGCCCGAGCGCCTACGTGAGCGAGGCACAGCTTTGACATGTTTTGGAATACAGGCTTAACCGGGTAAACTGTGAGCTGAAGCTCATCACTGCTGGGTTTCAGAAGGCACTATGGTGTGACACGATTTCATTCCTTCATGTCACCCATTGACATTGTGCAAAGCCAAGAACTAACACGAAATATGAAGCAGTGCAAGCTCGCTTTATTGATACCTTATATATACACACAATTAGCAGTCCATTCTTGAAAACCAAACCTACCAGGTGTCGTGTAGAATTTGTCAAGCCGACAGAGTTGTCCCAAATAACTACTTTTCCATCTTTCCGCTATTAAATTATACTGACAAAATGCATGGCTTCAACTTCGTCATTATACCAATCTACTCATGGAAATATATCACTGATGAATTCGTTCACCCCCAAAAATAGGCGGTCATTAAAATCGTGATAACAGGAATATCTAACCTGTAAGGCAAAGAACTTGGTGCTCATGTTCTTTGTGTTCTGTAGGATGTGGACCACCTGTAGCCATGTGTCCGGGTTAGTTTGCAGCTCCCGCAGAATCTGGTCGGCGGCCACTCTCTGCACAGAAGCACACAAGGGAGTGTCTGTGATTCTCCACGGTACTAGACAGGCACTAATTAATCTCACTTCACCCCAGGACATGGGGACCGAAAACATGGACCTCAAGCCGAAGAGGACGAGCCTAACCCCCCCCCCCCAACCTCCCCAAAAGGACTTGCCGTAACGTTCACAGCAGGACAGTCCCGACAGAGAACGGGCGACGAAAAGATCACCAGGGGCGTGGGCGTGGAAACCAATGCAGGACCAAGTGGAGCGCTTCTCTAGCTCGTATAGGAAACCAACAAATAGGCACAAACGACAGAGAGGAAGGGGGAGGGGGGGAGGTTACCTCGGCCTTGGATCCGGTACCATAGAAAGCGGAGACGGTAGCGTCGAGGAGGGCGACGTCGATGGGCTGGCTCAAGTCCCGGAGCTTCTCTGCGGCCATGGTCGGGCGGGAGTAGCGAGGGTGAAGGATAAAACCCTAGCGGAACAGAATGGACGGGATAAATAGTAACTGAAAAGGATGGAGAGGAGGAGAGCGGGAAGACTCGGCCGCCCGTGTCGGGGGAAGACGTACGGCGTAGTCGAGAGTCCACCCCTTAATTTCTTTATAGGAGAAGGAGAAGAAGAGGAGAAGCGAGCGGGTTGGGAGAGAGGGTTTTGGAAATTTTTGTTTTGGGGGAGAGTAGCTTGAAACTGAAGCAGCGCGACCAGAACCGACGACCCCCGTGGATTTTACGAGGAAAGCCTAGCGAAGGGTTAAACCCCAAGAGATAGAGAGGAGAAAAAAAAGGTGCCGTTATCATCATCTCCCCCCCCCCCTCCCTTCTTTTTTGGGTTTGGGCCTATGTTGCTGACCTCCTTATTAGGCCCATAACATAAGCCCACCAACACTGATCAAACTACAAACATTCCCATTCCCATCAGAGAAACCAAAGCCTCAAACTCCAGGAAATAAAATTTCAGAAAGAATAGGTTTGCCCAGGGTATAACTCACTTCTTTTTCTTTTCGACAGGCCGACAGATAGTATAAGTTAGGCTAACTAGCAAGCCCGGTGACAGATCGTAGAATTTGTCCATAGTAGCATGTACTGATCGGGCGTGATTTCGTAAATTTTTACTAATCGAAATTCGTAATGATACGATCCTCTCTCTCTCCCCACCTTTGTTTCCCAAAAAATGGTTGTGATATGATCCTCTTAGGTTGTAAATGTGTTCGAGCAGTGAAAACTGAGGGTAGGCTTGGGGCAATTGTATACGATTCCTCGAATAAAAATTGATGAAAACTCTTTTTAACTACATATGAGGCTGGTTTCTGACTGTGAGTTGGAGATTTTTGTTCCTTAATAAGGTTAAGGTTAAGGTTAGTTAGTAAAAAAAATTTACAAAATATGTTTTAAAATTTATTGACTAATCCCCTGGTCTTTATAAGGCAGATTTTGCATCTTAAGAAAATCAATCTTTTAAAAACAAACTTATAAATTTACGTCAACTTTACGTTTTGGACCAAATTTTTGGCATATCGTTTAAAAAATTTTGAATTTGGCCTTATTTTAATTTTACTTTTGGATTTGGCCTTATTTGTAACGGCCGTACCCTGTCGATTTTAAACCATAGATTATCTGACATGTCACTAATTTTTTTTTATTCTTACATGGACTATCAGGATATATAATTTTTTTGTTATTCTTACGTGGACTTTGAGGCTATACGGATTCGTTAAGCCACCCCCACCCAAAAACCGTAATTTCCCTCCCTCTCTACCTCCCACCCTATGGCGTCTCCAGCGACCGGCCGCCATGTCCTTCTCCGCCTCCTCCGACCACGAACCACCTCCCGATCCATCTCCACCACCGTTCCCCTCCTTCAGGAGCCCCAGCTTGCTGAACTAACACCGGCGCCTCCTCCAACCCCGGACTCTGATGTTGTTGCAACGCCTCTATCCCCGAGCCCGTTGGTGGAACGCCACGCCGACGGAGACTTTCGCAGTTCTGATTAACATTTTCCCTGATCCAGTGTCTCCATTTTCTCATTCCCTTGGCCAGGCTGCAATGCATGATCATGCTCCATCGATACGTCGCATCTCCCGCGCTTCAGTCCCAGAAACAGCCTAGTCTCCCGTAGCATCTCCTTCCTAAGCCTCTCGTTCTCGTCCATCACCTCACAGTTCTGGCAGCAAACTAAGGGAGAAGAATGCAAGGACGTTACCTGCTCTTCCCCGGAAATCGACAGGGATATGATCGGGATAGCCGTGGCCACCACCGGAATCCCTGCCGACATCGCCGAGGCTGTCGCAACAGGAGGCGGGGCTGCCGCTGGATTTCACAAAGGAGGCGCTTCTCCCCCTTTCGGAAAAATTCATTAGTGAATTCCCAACGATTATCGTCGGTATACATGATCTTGGCCGTGATCTGTGGTGGTTGTTAGTTTTCGTCTTTGGTATTATATTTTCTGGTTGGTTTTTTTTCCGGTCTTTTTGGACTGGGTCTTCGTCTGTTTCTGCTTGGAGGGATGCTTGTGAGGCTGTCTGGGAAGTGATTCGCTGTTCATTTTGATTTTTGGATTTGGATTAAGGAGTTGCTTCCTGATGCTGGGATTCGGTGTAGGATCTAGGGAACAATTCCCAGCGATTATCGTCTCGGTGAGGAAAGGAGTTGGGAAGGCGAATCTCTGGGGGTCGACGCCGAAGGAGGCAGACACCGCTGGCGCGTCGGCGTGGCGTTCCATCGGCAGGGATATCCCCTCCTCCAACCCCTTTTTTATTTCTTTCGTTTATTACTGTCCACTTACGTAAAAAAAAGTAACGTTAAAGACACGTCAAATCACCTAAGACAACAAAAAAAATCGTCACAAACACGTGGCCGTTACGAATAAGGCCAAATCTAAAAGTAAATTCGAAATAGGATCAAATTCAAAACTTTTTAAACGAAATATCAAAAAGTAAAGTTGGCCGATTAGTAGGGCTAAATGTCGATAATTTATCAATTTAAAACAGGGAAGTTGAGTTTCGAAAGAACGATTTTTTAAATTTAAAATAAAAAAATCAACTTCAAAAATATTAATCAACAAAATTTGAAATTAAAAATTTTATTTCGTAAATTTTCTTACCGAATAAAAGGAAAAACTCGCTGGTCGGATCTTGTGCTCATTAGTAATGCCGAGTCGGATAGGCCTGCTCAAACAGATTGGGGCTTGGTTATTCATGTGAGATAAAAAAGGCGAGCGGAGAAGAGAAAAAATCTAAAACACCGCCGGTTGATGAGAATCGGGGGAGATGGAGTCAGTGCTGTCACCTCCTCCCTTCCTGTCGGGGGGAACTCCCCTCACTCCCTTCTCACACTCCCTCTCCGTGAAGACGATTCTCCCGCGGGAATGCACTCGGGCCCGGTCGTCGCTCCCGGCGGCTCAGCCTGACCCGTGGTCCCAGCGAGACCACCCCGGCCAACCCAAGCCGAGGTCCAAGAACCCGAAGAACCCCCTCTCCGACGACAACGCCCGCCGCATCATCCGCTCCAAGGCCCTCTACCTCAGCGCCCTTCGCAAGAACAAGGGCCCCAACGTCCACACCCCACCCTGGATCAAGCGCACCCCGGAACAGATGCTCCTCTACCTCTCCGACGACCGCAACGGCCACCTCCACGGCCGTCACGTCCTCGCTGCCATCCGCACCGTACGGGCCCTCAGCCAGAAGAAGGAAGGGGAGTATGACATCCGCAAGGTCATGTCCGGCTTCGTCTGCAAGCTCACCTTCAGGGAAATGTGCGTCGTCCTCAAGGAGCAGAAGGGTTGGCGCCAGGTCAGGGATTTCTTCTACTGGATGAAGCTCCAGGTAACTCCCTCGATTCCACTTCCTTCCTTGATTCTGCCGATAGTTGTCCTTCGACCTCGTTCTCGTGCTTCTGCAGATGAGTTACCGGCCCAGCGTGATTGCCTACACCATTGTCTTGCGTATATACGGCCAAGTCGGTAAGATAAGCCTGGCCGAGGAGACATTCCTGGAAATGCTCGAGGCCGGCTGCGAGCCGGACCAGGTGGCTTGTGGGACCATGCTTTGTACTTATGCCAGATGGGGTCGCCACCGGGCCATGCTTTCCTTCCTTTCTGCTATTGAAGAGAGGGGCGTGACTCCATCTGTTTCTGTCTTCAACTTTATGCTGTCCTCCCTCCAGAAGAAGTCCCTCCATACCAGTGTCGTTGAGCTTTGGAGGAAGATGTCCAGCAAAGGCGTCGCTCCTAATGGGTTTACTTATACAGTTGTTGTCAGCTCCCTTGTCAAAGGCGGTTATGGAGATGAAGCTCTCAAGACTTTCTATGACATGAAGAATTCCGGTTTTATCCCCGAGGAGGTCATTTATAGCCATGTTATTAGTTTGTGCTCCAAAGATGATAGTAGACGGGATGAAGCGGTGGCTCTATATCACGATATGAGATCGCAGAAAATTCTTCCCAGCAACTACACATGTGCTTCTCTTCTAACTATATATTATAAGAGTGGGGACTATTCTAAGGCCCTTTCTCTTTTCTCAGAAATGGAAAGATATAAAATCCCTCCTGATGAGGTCATCCATGGCCTGCTTATTCGGATATATGGTAAACTTGGACTTTATGAGGATGCAGAAAGGACGTTCCGAGAAGTTGAGCATCTTGGTCTACTCAAGGATGAGAAGACATATTTAGCCATGGCTCAAGTTTACCTCAACTCTGGCAATGCCCTTAATGCTCTCAATCTTATACAGCTAATGAAATCACGGAATATTTTGCTCTCCAGATTTGCCTATATTGTCTTGTTGCAGTGTCATCTAAAGAGGGAGGACTTAGGCTCTGCCGAGGCGATATTCCTTGCTCTGAGTAGTACCGGCCAAGCTGATGCTGCTTCTTGTAATGATATGCTCCACGCATACATAAACTCGGGTCAGATGGTGAAGGCTATAGAATTCACTTTCCAGATAAGGAAAAACAGGGAAGACTATGATGAACAGTTAATAAAGACAATAATGAGGGTCTACTGCAGAGCAGGAATGGTCAGAGATGCTGAGCAGTTTGTTGAAGAAATGCAAACGAATAGTAACCTCAAGGATAACAGATTTGTGCAGACATTCTTGAAAAAGATAAGCGGGGAATATAGAGGACAAAAAAATGATGAGGGCCGAGTTTTTGCATCAAAAACTTTAGACCCAGTGGCTCTTGGGCTGATGCTTACTTTGTATTTGGGCAATGACATGAGCAGATCTGAAGAGATCTTCCAGCTGTTGATAGATTGTGAAGGCGGCCCATCTGCTGTGAGTAAACTGATGACAAGTCTTATAAAAGAAGGTATCTGGCCTTGTGTTCAATTTGCAGCAAGCATCTGTTAACATTGCATTAGTATGACAGAGTTTCCTTTGAAGCTTTCCCAAGACGTTGGTTATTATTTTCCATCTTTCAAATATATACTCGGGGTTTAGATTGCTATAATAGGATATTATTGATGAACTTGTGGTCCAGTTTTGAGCATCATGGCCTGGATAGATTTTTCTTCATGAGTTTGATGATTCTGCGGTGTGATGAAATGCTTTTGCAGGTGACATTTCAAAAGCAGATAACCTCTATGGGCTTTCTACAAAGCTTGGTTTACAACCAGAGGATGAAATTGTCGCTGCCCTGATTAGCTTGTATGGCAAGGAGCAGAGACTGGATCGGGCTGAGGAAATATTTGGAGAAGCCAGCTCTCCTTTTCCTGCGAAAGTTATAGTTAATGCTATGATTGATTTGTACATCAGAAGTGGGAGAGCAGATGATGCATTTTTTCTGTACACAAAAGCTAGCGAACGAGGCGATAATCTCGGTGTTGTCGCTGTTAGCATAATTGTGAATGCTCTATCAAGCAATGGTATGCCTTATCTTATTTATTTGCAAAATAGCTTATATGGTCAATTTGCTTTGTTTCAATAAATCCATACTTCAAGTTTGGGCTACTCAGTGCTGTAGTGCTATTAGTTACTAATTTGGAAAGATTTCTCCAGGAAAACATCAGGAGGCAGAGGTTCTTATTCGAAAATGCATGCAGGAAACTTTGGAACTTGACACAGTTGCTTATAATACATTTATAAAGGCAATGTTAGAAGCAGGTATTGAATTTTAGGATGTAGTACTACTCTAGACAAATGCTATATCATCCAACATCCATTAATTTTAGTTCCTCTTTTTTTGGGGGTTGGGAGGTACAGGAAAACTAAAATTTGCAGCCAGCATACATCAGCAAATGCTTGCTAAGGGCATTGCTCCATCGATAAGAACAATCAATACTATGATCAGGTGCCTAGATTACGTAGCATTCCACTTCTCCTGCGAAAATGACAATTATTGTTCCCACTCAGCCCACTGATCTCCTGTCTTTTCATTCAGTGTTTATGGTCGCAGCCGAGAGCTGAATAAGGCTATAGAGATGGTTGACATAGCACATAGCTTCAATTTGAGTCTTGATGAGAAGGCTTATATGAACCTTCTCCGCTTCTGCAGTCGCCAGGGTATGGATTTACGATGCTTGCAAAACCATTTCATTGGGACTTCCTAAGTAATGTAGCTGAGTTTTTAGTCTCACCATCTTAAAGGACTTTATCACCATTTTTAGCTGTTCCAAACAAATTGACAGATCATCAATGCATTCCATATCTAATTTGGTCGCTTAATGTCATCTACAAATGTCTGATACGTCTTTTTTTATTATTATTTTCTTTTTTAAAAAGACTGATGCTTTCGCCTCCAGTTGTCTGATGATTAGCATTCTTCATTTTCTCTGTTTACACAGGCGAGACAGAGAAGGCAACCCTTCTATTCTCCAAAATGAGGGAAGAAGGGATAAGACCAGGAAAGGTAGGGAGGGATACATGTTGATTTCAGAAGCTGTAACCTGAAACTTTTCTCCAATTGCAGTCGTGTTTGTTTCATCCTTATAATTTCCGCTATATATTGCCTCCCCAGTCCCAAATCTTTGCTTGCTTACATACACAGATCAGACCATAAGTCGCTGTTCCAGTGCATCTGACCTCTGTATTTCTTTAAAGTTTGTGGTATTCTGCTACTGCAGATTAGCTCCACGATGATGATGGACTTGTATGCCTCTGCGGGGCGTTGGGTCGAGGCTGCAGACCTCTTCACCGACATGAGGTTTGCTGGTATTGTTCCGGACTCTTCAGTATACCTGTCCTTGATCCGAGCTTATACGAATAGCTCGAAGACCGTCGAAGCAGAGGACATCATCAAATCAATGCAAAGCGAAGGTATATCCCCTTCCTCTGCACATCACAACCGTGTCATATGGGGATACGCGAAAGCCGGCCAGATTAAGGAATCGGAGAGGGTTTACGGGGAAACCGTGAGCCGTAGCATTGGCGCCGACCCTTCATGTCACCGAACGATGCTGAGAGCTTACATGGACTGCGGGTACGTGGAAGATGGGATTGCACAATTCGAACGTATAAGGGAGCAGGTGAGGATGGACAGGTTTATATGGAGCGCGGCCGTTCATCTCTACAGATCTTTGGGGCGGACCGAGGAAGCAGAGGACGTGTTGAAAGGGTTGAAGAGGGAAGGGATGCCGTTTCTTGCTAATCTCAAAGTGGCGCCAAAGAAGACGAGGAGCTGAGTTGGGCTTGTTGTTGGGCCATGGCCCAACTATGGTGCCATCCATCTTCTCGTCCATCCCCCACCCCTTCCAACGATTCCCAGCAGCAGCAGCGGAAGCGAAAGGGAGTCCCGATGGCGTCGAATCTGAGGCTACTGAGGCAGCATGTAGCCAGGTACTGCAAACCTTCTCCGCTTCCTACCTACGGTGGTTTTTCATCCCGGTGCTTGGTGTCCGTCTATTCACATCCTCCGGAGAAGATCTCCGATTTCAGCCCCCACACCGCCAAGTGGATGCAGGTTCCCCCTACTACTTCTTCTTCCCTCCCCTTGGCTGCTCCCTCTCCCTTGGATGGTTTCGTGCTTCCTTCTGCCGTTATTTTGGACGCTTCTCTCCCGATCGTCCCGTATGTTGTTTGGCCTTGCCCTAGGATTTAATTGATTGTAGTTCCGACTGGGGATGATTGATTTTGGGATGCGTGCCTCATCTGATGAATCTGATGATGGAAGCATTGGGGAGGTCGTGGCTGCTTGTTTTGCCTCCAATTCTAGGTTTAACTACTTGAGCTGGCCTGGATGTTTTGTCTCGGGGAAAATCATCTCTCCCATTGATCTTCTTCAAGCTGTTCTGTGTCATCTCCATGCTTCTGTCTTCCGATTTTTCTTCCTCCCTGTAACGCTTGGACTCCGGGCCATTTGTTGTGTTGAACTGAGTTGAGAGGCATATGAGTTGCTTTTGTTTTCCCCTTGTCAGCATTATGGCATTCTTTTCTTCCATCTTCACTCTTTCCACCATTTTTTTCAGGACAGTAGCAAGAAGTCTCCAATGGAGTTGATCAATGAAATCCCTCCCATTAAGGTCGGAGACAGGATTGTCGCCTGTGAAGGAGGTTAGCCCTTTGTTTCTTCAGTTATTTCAGCCAAGAGTGTGTGTTACCTGCCTTGAGCAGACCGATCTATGCAGTGCATTGGAGTTCGCTTAACTGCAGCTCCCATGGTTTGACATTGCAGACAGTAATCCAGCACTTGGACACCCGATAGAGTTCATATGCCTCGATAAAGCTGAGCCTGCTGTTTGCAAGTATTGTGGCTTGCGCTATGTCCAGGATCACCATCACTGACATCACCTTTGGAGTATTTCTCCTTGTGCCTGCCGGTTATGGTGGGGTATGGTGCTACGTTCATTGCATTAATAAGGACAGTGGAGGAATCGGAAATGTTTCCCCTGTTTGTTATGGCAGAAACACTTCTTTTGTTGAGACCAACAGACGTTTTCCTATATTTCCGACACCCAAGCTGGTTGTATTCTATTCAGAAGAGACGCCTATTACAACAATAGGTCAATCGAGCACATATCAATGGAAATTCCATAATATTTCTCCAGTCCACAGATAGATTTACATAAAAACAGAAGGTGAAGAGACAGGTCCCAGACATAACAAACCAGAAGAGTCTCCCAAATAAACGCCAGTACCACCCTTGAATGATATGACAAGTCAAATAATGTATAATGCACTCTAGAGAGTGATAAGGTCGTCCTTCGTCTGCTGCTGCTTCTTTGAATCCTGCCCGCCCTCTGAAGATCCATCGGCTTTCTTGCCAAAGATCATCTCATCCAGATCATCCATCATATCGTCGTGGCTCCCTCCAGCTGCTCCAGTACGGATCCCAGCCGGCTTTCTGACCAAGGCCTCCTCTTTCCCCAGAGCAGGCGACTCTTCCGGCTCGACAGCTACGGGTATCATGGCAGGTTCTGTTTCAGCAGGGGCAGAAACCGGCTTTTGCATCTCTTCATACTTCTGCAGCACTCTCTGGATATCATCATTGATGCTGAGGGCTTCAAATAGCAAAGCCTCGTTCTCTCCAGCAGTCTCAATGATTCTCTGCACAGTATACTGGGACTGACGACACTGCTGTCCGAGTGTGGTTGTCAAGTCATCCTGTCGGCCCAAACATAATCAGAAAGATGAAACATGGAAGAGGCTCCAGCTCTTCAGGTCCTTAATACTATCAGGTTAACAAGATATTATAGCAATGCCTACTCTAATAGAAATACAATACACAAGAGACAACTTTAGCCAATTCATCACAAGACGTTACGTTTAAGAGTAATCCATAAACAGCTAATAAAAAGAAGATTACTCTTTTACGGACCCTCAACACAAACCTAGAGAAATTGACATGAATACTGACTCCAACCAAACATGTTCTACCTCAGCTTGTATTAGGATAAGCATGCCTTACTGTTGCATCACCAGATGAGAGTCTGCAAAAGTTCCCCTCCCGCAAAACAAAATTTAAAAAAAAAAAGCCAATTTGGATGATACGGTTTCAACACGAGAACGGCACACCAGTGGTTACAGCATACCTTCAAAGCATCTTGCTGGGGTGAAGAGGATAAAACTGTTGTGAGAAGCTCTATGCTGTTTCGTGCAACATCGAATGCTTCTTTTATCTGCTCTGGAGAGTATATGTGAAAGGTGTCATCATGCTGCAACTGCTCGACAAGATTCACGTCTGATTCTAAATCAGAAACTGATCGAGGCGGGGTGAAAATGGGTGCAAGGCTCTCATTGTCACGACCAGGAAACCGGATGCCCCGGGACTTCAAACTCTGAAACCAACAGCAACACAGAGTCAACAAGCCCTAAGGCAGCCCAAAACGATATTCCCGACATCTTGCACGAACAGGAGACACATGGAAAAAGCATATCATTTCTCGACTAAAATAGCGAAGGATTACTCGAGCAGACCAACCTTGTAGGTCTCTTCATACACAGGAAGATAACGAAGTTCGCTGGTAGACTCTCCCCATGCCTCGATCAACGTAAGGGCTTTGTTCCGATTATTGACAACAGTCTGAGGGTCTTCGATGAGCTTGACCATCTCATCGAGGACCCTCTCGGCCGCGACCTCCGAAAAGGCCTTCTCGCAGTTCTTGACACAAGTCTCGAGCAGGACCAGGGCCAGGTACTGGACCCTGGGGATCTTGAGCACGATCCTCCTCTTGATGCCACGTATGAGCTCCACACTGTTGATCCTCTCGTTGTTGACCATGTCACAGATCTCAAGGTACATGGCCCAGTCAGGCTCGTCAAGGGACTCAGAGGTAGCCTCCTCGACGAGCTTGTCCGCAGGGTTCGGCCCCTGGAAGAGCTCCTTGACCTTGAAGCTCATGGAGCTCATGCCTGCGCTCATCTTCTTGGTGACCTCCGATCCGCTGATCTTCAACCGCTCGCCGAGGGCGGTCACCTTGTCCATCAAGTTGTCGCTCATCTTCGCTTCCCACCACACTTCCGACCCCCCTAAAACCTTCCTAAAACAACCCTAGACGATCAAATCAAAGCCCTACACCACGACTAAAACCCTAATTCTACCTCTAAAATCCGAATTCGGATCGAGAATTCCCAGGGGGATTGATTTTTTACCTGACGAGGAAGAAATCCGCAGAGAGACACGAAATCCGGAAGACGACGAAGAAGAAGTTCAGCAGGTCAAAAGCTTCCGCCGCGTCTTCCGTCAGACTGGGACGGTGGGAAAATCTTCCGTAACATGTCACGTTACAACATTAAATTTCACCCCAAGTTGTGTTTTTTCCTCGCCTCCATGTCACAACGACCCAAAAAGTATTTGATGACGTGTCGTTTCTACAATGTGCCTGAGTGAGGGAGGGGGAGGAGGAGAGATCCGATTGTCTTGTTCCCCCCGATAGAATAGATAAAAGAGAGAGAGAGAGATTTAGAACATACCAGATCGGATCGGATCAGATCACTCTAATCTCGTGGAGTTCTCCCCAATCGCCCCGTGATCAGGTTGAAACCATGCCTCGGGTTGTTGAGCCCAGGGGGAGCTGAGATCGGCGGGACGAAATGAGCGACAGCGCCGTGGACGATAAGGACAAGGCGGTGCCCGGAGTCGAGCTCGCCGAGCTACGCGACATATTCAGGTCATTGGACAGAAACAACGATGGCAGCCTCAACCAGCTCGTGCACAGGTCCCTTCTCCGTTCCCTAGGGCTGATGCCGAGCCCCGATCAGCTGGACGACCTCATCCAGATGGCGGACCGGAACAGCAACGGGCTCATCGAGTTATTGGAGTTCGTGTGCCTGGTGGAGCCCGACCTCGTCCCCGCCAAGTGCCCCTACACCGAGGAGCAGTTGAGGCAGATCTTCAAGATGTTCGACAGGGACGGCAACGGGAACATCACCGCGAACGAGCTGGCTCACTTGATGGCGAAGCTGGGTCACGCCCTCACCTCGGAGGAGCTCACGGAGATGATAAAGGAGGCGGACGTGGACGTGGACGGGTGTATCAACTTCCAGGAGTTCTCCCAGGCCATCACCTCCGCCGCCTTGGACAATTCCTGGGGTTGAAAGCTGTGGGTGGTGGGGTGTATCGTCTCAGTCGCCTGGCAGCAAACCAAGGACCTCGTCGCCGTTCAAAACGCGGGCGGCCCCAGTTGCAGAAATTGGTGATAGATACAAGGAAACGTAGCTCTCTCTAATCACTGCCATCGTGTCCCCGCCATTTTCAGGCCTGTAGATAAACAAAAAAAAAATAAATGCCAGCTTTCACAAAAACAATATTTTCCTGCAAAATATTTTGTTGTTGCAGTGCAGCTGCTTTTTTATAATCACTTCACATTCAAATAAGATAATCTCAGTCCCCACCCCAATGCCACATTATTACTCACACCCACGGGTTTGAAATACGATTTCGGCAAAATTTGACAGTGACTTTAGATTATTTGAAATAAAATTCATAATTTGAAATGTAAGGAATTTTCGAAATTTAAATACCTTTTTGCAGAAATAGATACGTATTTCATTAATGCAACGGGGGAAAACAATATGCTTTTCCCACCAAAGCAGCCGTCGGTCTCCACTCAAATATTCGATTTTTTTTTTATTAAATTTACGTTGGTGCTGCGTGGGGGAAAGGTCAAATTCCCAAATCTCGATCTCAGCTGGAAAGATCCGAAACCTCTTGGGAATCCTCCGAGGTAAGATATCGATCCTTTATCTGCTCGTTTGTTCTTGTTTTTTGTTTCTGATTGTTGGAGGAGGGAAGGATGATGATGTTTGGATCGAAACCCCCCCTTTCTGTTTGGGTTTTGCGAAATCCCCGCCTTGAAGATCATCGTCCCCTTTTACCCGGTCTCGTGATGTTGTCGGTCTGGAAAAACCCTAGAATTCGAGCATATTCCGAGATTGTTTGGTTTTTAGGCAGTTGCATTGAAACGGAGTGATTGAATTGGAAGGAGTGGAAATGATTGAATGTGTTGTCTCTTTCGAAACGATTGCTGACGACCCACTTGCTAAAATGGAATGAAAGGGGATGTTGTGGTTCTTTGAGGATACCCAAGATTTGTAGGGAAGGGAGGGTTTAGGATCATGCTCCTAAATGGTTCGAAGGACTTTCGGGTGCCCAACAATTTCTTTTAGGCCCCTTCAACCCTCTGATCTGGAGATCTTGGAGAGAATCCACGGGGAAGTTTTCCCTATTAGGTAGGGGAATTTTCGTTGATTCGCTTCCTTTCCCCTCTCGAATGCAAAATGCTACGGAAGTTTAGATTCGTCGATGCTTTCAGGTATGAGCGTGAATTTTTCCAAAATGTTGTTCATAGACGGGATATTTTGTCGTGGGCGGCCGTTGATCAGAGCCGTTCCGACGGCAAGTGCAATGAGCTTATTGGGTTTGTCACCGCGCGTATTGTCCCTGCCAGGGAAAGCGAGGTGAAGTCAATTCATCCTTTTCTTTTCCCGTCAATGTTGTTCTTTGAGTCTTTACGAAGCAGTATGGATGATTTGCACCTCTGTGGTGGACATTTCAGATACTGGATTTGCTTAGTTATGGATCTTTGAGAATGGATCAATCTCTCATTTACATCTTGACACTTGGAGTAGTTGAAAGCTTTCGAAATCTCGGTGTTGGTTAGTTTCTATTTGTGGCCCCTTTTTTCCTTATATCTGTGGTCAATATCCCTGATGAGGTAGCACTTTTGCTTTGTAGCCTCATCACTAATTCGTCAAGTCGTCAAATACGCCTTGACCATGCCTACCTGCATAGCTGTTTATTTGCACGTGATTTCTTATAACATTCCTGCTATCTGCTTGTACGAGAAGATGTCCTTCAAGTGCCTGAGGAAGCTGCCTGGTTTCTATTTAATCAATGGCCAGCATTATGATTCCTACCTATTTGTCCACTTCGTTAATGGCATCCGATCTCCTTGCTCTCTATTGTAAGTGTCTTCATTCGCTATGGATGCTTTTACCATCACAGCATATGTTATGGGAAATAGATAGAAATTAATAGGCTGATACGGGCAGGGCATACTAGATATTCATTTTTCTGTTATTGGGAGCTCTTGTGGTATAAGAAGGACGTGAATATTTGTCATTTGATAACATGCCCCGGATTTTGTTATATCTGAGGTGATGTTGGTCATGAAATTATCTGGTTACTTACCCTGCAGGGAGCTTGTGAAAGCCGCAGCGAGTCACGTTCGGAGGGGCTTTAATTTATTGATATCTGTGATGTGGAACAACGATGAGGAAGTTGCTAGGTGGAGTAGATGTAAGGAATCATCTCCTGGTCTTGCACGGTTTAATCAGAACAAGAAAATGCGTACAGCAGAAGCTACTGCATATGAGCGTGTTTGAATCTGACTATTTTGCTGAAATGCTTGAATTGCTTTAAGTTGTACCGTGCCGGAGCTATAGATTGCATGTTGTACACTGTACAGACAAATGATAAGTCGGTTGAGCTGTCGCAAATGCAAAAGTTCTGGGCTGAAAGTTGAATTTTAAAGGCCAAATTAACAAATATATCATGTATTATACCCCATTTTTCCGATCTATCACATCGTTGGAAACGTATCGTACAGTAATCCAACTTAAGACGTTATCCTCCGTTAGGTCCCATCTTTACGGAGTCCGACATGTCGCACACGTGGCTCTGACGCCGTTAAAATATAACGGCCAAATTAGCAAATATATCTTGTACTATACCCCATTTAACTTAAGACGTTACTTCGACGTTATACTCCGACGTTAAGTCGGTTCTTGTCGGCAAGCCCATACTCCGTGTTGCTAAGGCCTGCGAGGCATTTATGGAATTGGTTGACGCCAGTGGTTACTCTGTGGCAATAATGCCTTCTACTAAAGGACTCGTCTGTGAGCAACACCCTCAATTCATTGGGACCTACTGGGGAGCAGTTCGCACTGCTTTCTCCTGAAGAAGGAGAAGATGATTATTGTCCATTCAGACAGGGTGGTCATGGCTAACGGCACTACTTTTGGATGTGTCCTTATGAAGGATTTTCTCAGCTCCCTTGCTAAGAAGATCAATTTCAATGGTACTGCCCATGAAAACTATCGCCGCATATACATTCCCAATGGCGAAATTGACAGTCGGGGGTTTATTTCATTCTTTCCTTAAAAAGTTTAGGGGCTCGAGCTAATTTTGGACTCTGTGAATCTTTTATATTTTTGGCTTAATTAGCAATTCTATCATGTACTTTTTCCATTTTTTCCGATCTATCATATCGTTCGTCTAACGGTGATTTTTAACACCGTTAGAGCCACGTGTGCGACACCTCGGACTTCGTCAAGATGGGACATAACGGAGGATAACGTCGAAGTAACGTCTTAAGTTGGGGTTACTGTACGATACGTTTCAAACGACGGGATATATCGGAAAAATGGGATATAGTGCATGATATAATTGCTAATTAGGCCAATTTTAAACTATCAATAATATTTTTAAGATGTTTTTTTCTTGACTAACATTAAAATGAACAAAATCACCACTACTTTGGGAACATACCGTGGCAAGAGTCGCGTCCACTTACATCTCGTGAGTCAGCTCACCAACCTCCTTGCTGGATTTAAATCTCTTGCCGAGCAGCGTACGAGGAATGAACGAAAACTGCAAGTCCTATTTATTCAGTCCTCGTTATTGGCCTGTCGATCCCTCCCTCCAACACCACAAAGTTCATGCTTGTTCTTGTCGGTTTGCAGGCGGACGATGCCCACCAAAATGTTTTTGTCGGATTATCCGACCAACCTTTTCCTTTCTTATAGACGTCAAAATATTGGGTAAGAACAGTAGAAATAATATCGCACTTGATCTCAAAACCCCCCAAAAAGAAGATCAAAAAACAAAGAACAAAAAAGCAAACCAGAGAAATGCAAATCCACCAAACAACTTAACGTCAACAAAAAGCACAAGTCTCAGACTCTGCTCAGCTCTTGGGGCTTGGGCTGCCTCCCTTCTTCTTTAGCAAGCTCCCCAACTTACGGAGCAGGGCTTTCTTCTTCTTTGGATTTCGTTCCTCGGAAATGGAATTATTTCCCCCGTCCTCGACGTGATCCACCGTGGTTGTCCCGTTCGTCTTCTCGAAGCTGTCATCGTACTCTTCCTTTGAGTCCTCTTCGGGTTCTGGTTCAACCGTCGCTTCAGACTCTACTCCCAAATAATGTTCTTGTTCCTTTTCTGCTTCGCTGTCTTCTTCCTTCGCTTCCCCATTCCGGCTGCCAACCTTGATACTCCCTCCCTGATCCGGCCGTGGTTGTTCTTCCTTCATTGAACTGTCCATGTCAAGTAGGATGTCCCTTTCGGGCCCCTTGGACTGGATCACCGCATCGATCTCGGGCTTCTCATCCTCTCCCCTGTGCCCATTCTCTTGAGATAACTCAACCGTTTTAGGCAGGAGATCGTACTCTCTCTCGCTATCCAAGAGATCGCCGTTTTCTGCCGGTTTGGTCTTCAATGTGGCCTCCTCCAGTAGCTTGGAGAGCTCCTCGATCCTCTCAAGAGAGGTGGCTTCCCTGACTCGAAGCTCCTCATTTTCTCGGGCAAGGCCCTGTGACTTGCGTTCTTTGTCGAGAATACATCGTTCCAGCTTCATGCCCTCGGCCTTTGCTTCTCCGAGGGCCTCTTGCAAATAAATCACCTCATCTTCCACTTCCTTCAGGCTTTCCCTGAGCAAAGCTTCCTGCCCCTCAGCTTCATCGGTTTTCTCCTCGGCTTGCTTGAGCAAAATCTCCAGCCCATCTTTTGCTATCTGCAGATCGTGTTTCTCTTGTTCCGACTGCTTCAAGCAATCCATCAGGTGGAGCTCTTTCTGCTCCCACTCTGCCTTGGAGGCCTCGTACTCGTAGCTCGATCTTTCGACAGCATCGGCGAGACGATCCACCTCACATTTCCCATCACGAAGCATGGCCTCGTACTTTTCTTTGGTCGCCTTCAGAACTAATCTCAGATCCTCCATCTTTGCCTCCCAGTTTTCGTGCTCGATCTGGAGGCAGATAAGCCGTTCCTTGGCATCCCTTGCTTCGGCAGAGACTTCGTGCAGGGCAGAAGCCAAGCTTTCCATCGCCTTTTTACTCTTCTCTTCTTCTTCCTTGGAAATCTTGAGCTCGTCTACGAGCCTAGCCTTCTCCTCTAACAAGCCCTGAATGCTGGAGGACGCCACTCGCTCGCTGCTTAAAGTACGAGCTTTCTCATCCCTAAGAGCATCCAGATCGGATCTCAAGGCGTTGGCCGCTTTTTCCATGTCCTCGTATTCTTCCTCGACCTCGGCCACCCGGAGCCGTGCTTCCTGTAACTCCTGCATTTGTTTCTCAGCAGACATTTCCAGGACAGTTACCTTGCCCTTCAGAGTAGATATCTCCGATTCGGCATCATTCAACTGATCATTGCATCGTTCCAGCTGTTTGACTACGGAGTCCAATGAATCCGAGGCCGATCTCCGCGATTTTTTTGACTCCTCAAGGCATTCCTGCAACTGCTCGGCCTTGCATTTCCATTCCTCGACAAGACTCTGCACGTACGACTGGGCCAGCTTCGTAGCTTCCAGCTCGACGCTCAGGCGCTCGACGGAGACATCTCTTTCCACCAACTTCTCTTCCAAACCCTTGGCCCTCTCGAGTTCCCCTCTGAGGGCAGCAACCTCATCCTTGAGCTGGGACAGCATCCTGTTCTTCTCGCAGGCCTCATCTTCCAACTTCAAGTAGAGGGAGCTCTTGATCCGCGTGATCTCGGCGGAGAGGGCCTCATTTTCCTCCGCATGGATCTCGGCGGCCTTTGCGGCATCATTGGCACAGGCCAAGGCACAGTCCTTGGCGTCAACAGCGGAAGCCAACTCCTGCTGAACCCGCTGGAGCTCCCTGGTGGTGGATAAAAGGGACGCGACATCGACCGCGTGCTGGCTCCGGACAGCATCCACCTCTTTCCTCCACTCTTCCTCCTTCCTTAGGGAGGCCTCTATCCCAGCCTGCTCCATCTCGATGGAACGGAACTTCTCGATCTCGGAGTCCTCCTCGGCAAGCTTCTGGGCAAGGAGGGCGTCCCTGAGCTTCTCATTGGCAGAATCGGCGGCCTTGAGGGCTTGATTAAGCTCATCGGCAGCATTGGCCCTGTCGGTCTCGAGGGAGGCGATTCGCTGATTGGCCTTGAGGAGTTGATCCTGGAGGAGAGCGAGCCGGGAGTGTAGGTCGGAGTCGTCGGAGGGGGGCTTGGGCTTGGGCTTGGGAAGGGGGGAGCGGCGGGGGACGGGGGAGGGGGAGGAAGGGGAATCCTTGGGGGGCTTGGGATCGGACAATCTCCTGGCAATGCCGGTGGAGGGCCTTGGTGAAGGAGAGACTTTGCTGTTGGTGTTGCTCTTGTGGGTATCCTGCAACCCAGCAGATCTGACATCCCTTAAGACAAATAAAACCAACAGATCTCAGTGCACGGACAACTAGGAAACAAAAAAAAAACCGGTTAAGAATTGCGGGGTAAGGGTAAGAACATTGAGGGGGAGCCAACGTTATTACTTGGGCTTGGAAGACATGATTTGGATTGAATCTTCTTCTGGGTGAGTCGGAGAATGGCTTGCCTGCCTTCCTTCCTTCCTGCTCTGCTGCTGCTACTACTTGTACTACAACTTTTTTTTTTTTTGCTTTACTGAAAGCCCCCAACATTCATTATTAGTTAGTTAGGCTTTATCGGGGTTGCCCCACGTTCCCAAATCCTCCCTCGTCCCCCCTTCCCCCCCCACCAACACCATCTTCATCAACCACAACAACAAAAGAATACCCAAAACAGCTCTCTCTCTCTCTCTCTGATGATCCCACCCAACTCCATCCTCTCATCCCTCTAACGAACGATTTTACTAATAAGTAGTAAACGCTTGGGTGGGAAAAAGTTTTGATTATTCCCCCCTCCCTCCCAATCAATGATTCCTTAGGCTTGAAAACTCTCATCATGTCGACAGCGGACTGACGTCCCAATCCTTCATGGAATTGAGGAAAACTATATCTGGGAAGAGGAAGAGGAGGAGTGACCTCCACGAATTCCATTTTTTAGGTCAGGAGTCAGGATCGGTTCTTAATTGAAAATCCCATCTAATGGCTAAACTGTCGCTCATCCGGAAATTCACGCCCTTAAAAAGGTTTATACAGAATTCCACATTCTGGGAGGAAAATGAATTGGAGGAGTGGGGTGGGCAGGTCAGCTACTTCGGAAAACAACCAAGACAGCATGAAAAAGATCTCCAGCTGTCCGATTAAAATAATTATTTAAATAAAATATTAATTTGTGACTTTTACCGTAATTATCAACTTAGCTTACACTATATTTGACCAATTATTATCTTAACTTTAAATAAGTTTCGTTTTTTAGCATTAATTTAGTTTCTTACGTAATTTTATTATCAACTTTTTATTTATATATTAATTTTAGCCATTCTTTTATTTAACTGTGCTAAGCCAAACAATGCTTAATATAATTTAAGCCTTTTATTCTCGTATTTCTCCACGTCATCATCTGCCTCACTCGTAGTGATAGCCCTAAAATAAATCATCATCTAGTATTTATCGATTATACCAATTCTTAACATCATAAAAATTATAATTCAAATTAATATTAAAAAAAATTAACGATAAAATTATATAATAAATTAAAGGCAAATTATCGATATTTGGCCCCACCAATAGACCAACTTTACGTTTTGGCATATCGTTTAAAAAGTTTTGAATTTGACCTTATTTCGATTTTACTTTTGGATTTGGCCCTATTTGTAACGGCCCGTTCTGACGTGTCATTAATTTTTTTTATTCTTACATGGACTAATTTCCCTAATTTTTGTTGTTATTTGACGTTAAACTTAATTTCCCTCCCTCTCCGCCTCCCATCCCATGGCGTCTCCAGCGACCAGCCGCCATGTCCTCCTCCGCCTCCGCTTCCAGCGACCAGCGACAAGTCGAACAATCATCCCAAAAATGTCACTTTTTTTCTAGGGGGTGTCTTTTGGGTTCTGGGTTTGAGTCTTGATTTTGGGTTGTGGTGTGTGGATTTCTTCTGGTGTTGTGGGGTTAGGGGATTTTCCCCTCGTTGTTGTTGCTTCAATCATGGATTGCCTGTACTCCAAGGGTTCTGCGATCGAGGACAGTCGGGATAGCCCGAAGGACGGCGGGGTTGAGTTAGGTTCGGCGAGGGGGAAACTCGGTATGGCACCGAGGATAAGATGGGCGGAGAGGTCGACATGGTGTTGATCGATCAGAAAGTGATTGGATGATCTCTCAGCGCTGGCTCGACATCAAGCAGCTTTTCGAGTTTTGGGTCCGTACCCTCGATCACTCCGGCAAACCCAACGGGCTTTTTTTTTTATTTCTTTCGTTTATTACTATCCACGTACGTAAATACGAATATGGCCAAATCCAAAAGTAAAATCGAAATAAGGCCAAATTCAAAACTTTTTAAACGATATGCCAAAACGTAAAGTTGGCTTATTGGTGGTACCAAATATCGATAATTTGTTTAAATTAAATTAAAGTTAAAAAGAAAGTTAATGCCGGTTTTTTTTTCGAAATTTTGAGATGTGTTTCCTCTGACCCAATGCATCATTTTCTTTCCCCACGACACATTATTTTTGCCTTTCTTCCTGCTCCCTTCTGGCTATTCGTTATCTCAAAGACCTCCTCATCCAGCAACACGTAGAATAATACCCTCCACAGCGGAAGCAGGACAAAGGGACAAAAGCGTAAACTCGACGATTACCACCAGCTCCAATCTCAACCCTCCGTCTCCAACCACCTTGATCGACCCTCAAATCTCGCCTCCTCCTCCGGCGACATACGCACTCTCCTCACCGAGGTCAATGCTCAGGTTGCTGTACTCGAGCACGCCAAGAATGGTACCATCTCCGAGCTCCCTACTTCGAGAGAGCTTCCTTTGTGTATTGTCCGTGCGTTTTTGACCCGAATGTCATTCCCTTGTCACAAATTGAAATAAAAAATTGAGTTACTTCTTTAAAACCATATTTTAAGTGATGATTCATCCCATACCACGTCATAACCGAAGTAAACAGTGTTAAAATATGTTATCTTGGATAATTACGGTCTTAATAATAAATTTATATTCTAATATATTTTTTTATAATAAACACATAAAAAAATTCAAAATAAAAGAAAAGTTTTAACTTTGTAAAAAAGTCGATAAAAGTTTTGGCCACCGATGTTTTGCCTAACATTCAATAACCCAAAAAAAATTTGGGGCTATTATGAATATTTGTGAATGTCATTATAACTCCGAGAAGTAACTGCCGTCACTCTTTGCCTGTAGAAATTCTTTATCTACCGAAACGCTTCATCTATCAAGACCTTTCGTATACCAGCACGTTTCATTTGTTTATACTATAAATAAAGGACTTTGTAATTTAGTTGTAACGATGCTTTTAGAATCAATAAGAAAATTCTCCTCATTTCCCTCCTTATTGTGTTATCTCGTTTTCCTTCTTCCTCTTTCCGTTCTTTGTTTTATAACATGTTATCAACACGAAGCTCTACCGAAAAGCGAGGAAAGAAAAGAAAAACGAAGATCGTCTATAGGGTTCTTCACGGATTGAGAGGGCACTAAATTAATGATTATGTGGAGTTTGTAAACGGTAATCCTACATGCTATTTCAATATTTTTATTACATTTATTAAAAAGTTTATTAGCAAATTTCGATCCCCTAAAGTGGATCTACTATTCCCATAAGCGGATCGACCGTCCCTAGAAGCGGATCCCCTATTGCCAAAAGCAGATTATCGATCATCATTTCCCAAAAGTGGATACTCGATTCCCAAAAGAGAATCATTGATTTACTTGACCCCCAGAAGGGCATGACATTGTACGCAATTAGTCAGCATAATGGAGGTTCCCAGAAGCGAATCATTCACCAATGAAAAATGTATTTGTCTTGTAGACAATTCATCAACGCATATTATTTTACAAAGCAAGAAATTCTTTTCCCTCTTGGTAATGAATGATATAAGTGTGAATACGATATCCATAAGTACAAAAATATCATTGAGGGCTCTGGAAGAGTAAATATCTTATTATCCATGAGAACAAATATTTGTATCGATAATGCACTATATTCTTCTAAGTCTTAGAGAAATTTGTTGAATTTTAAAGATATCCGCAGAAATGGATATCACATTGAGATTTCAAATGAAACTGACAAAGAATATTTGTATATTACAAGTATCATCTCGAGTAAAAATATATATTAGAAAAATTACCCCCAGTTTCCTCTGGACTATATTTCACAAATGTAAGTGTTGGCGAAGTACATGCCTTGCAAACCAGAAGTTTGTTAATCAAAATAATTTATTACATGACATGATCGATTGGGGCATCCTGGAGCTATAATGATGCGAAGAATAATTAATCATTCGTGTGGGCATTCATTGAGAAACCGAAGGATTTTTCTCCCCAATGAATTTTCATTTGCCGCTTATTCCTAATGGAAGTTGATAATAAGGCCATCACCATAAAAAATCAGGACTGAATCCTTAAAATTTCTTGAAAGAATACAATGTGATGTATGTGGACCTATTCATCCACCATGTGGACCATTCATATATTTTATGGTATTAATTGACGCATCAACTAGATGGTCACATGTATGTTTATTATCAACTCGTAATCAAGCATTTGCAAGATTGCTTGCTCAAATTATCAAATTACGAGCTCATTTTTCGTATTATTCAATAAAATGTATTTATCTTGATAATGCCGAGAAATTTACTTTCCATGCTTTTAATTATTATTTTATGTCAATTGAGATAAATATTGACTATCCTATAGCACATCTTCATACACAAAATGGCCTTACAGAGTCATTAAAAAAACGTCTTCAATTAATTGCAAGACTGTTACTTATGAGAAAAAAACTCCCGATACATGCTTGGGGACATGTTATTTTGCATGCGGCGGCGTTAATTCACATCAGACCTACAAATTATAATGAGATCTCCCATTTGGAAATTGTTTATGGTTAGGAACCAAATATATCCCACTTAAGAATTTTTGGGTGTGCGGTATACGTGTCAATTCCTCCACCACAACGCCAAAAGATGGTTCCCAAAGGAGATTGATGATAAATGTCGGACATGAATCATCGTCTATAATTAAATATCTAGAACCGTTGACGAGAGATACATTTACGGCACGTTTCACCGATTGTCAATTTGATGAAATGACATTTCCGACATTAAAAGGGGAACAAGTAGTTGGAAAAGGAAATAATCTGGTATGAGTTATCATTGGCTCGCTATGATCCTTGTACAAAGCAATCTGAAATCCAAGTAAAATTATTCACTTGCAAAATTTAGTAAATCAATTGTCAGATGTTTTTACTGACCTTAAGAAAGTGATATAGCCTTGTATTCCAGCTGCAAATACTCCAATAAGAATTGATGTCCCCAAAGGACAATCTAGTATTGTTAATAAGCATAAAATGCAAGTAAAGCGTCATAGCCAGTCGGTTTCAAAGATAAAAATACTTGGAAAAGAAAA